>CP136063.1:14489364-15689364 GCA_032622095.1 Siphonodentalium dalli
TTCACGGGCGTGTGGGTATGCATCTCAAAACTATTTTGGCGCAGATGTTGATGACATTTGGTGGATGTAATCTTTAGTTGCCGCTCGAATTTTTAAAATTGGACTTAAACGTCTGGAGTTATGGCTGCTTGACCGCAACCAGAATGACTTGCAAAATCGAGGTTTGATGTCATTTGTCGTCGAAACGGCCTGGCCAAATGATTTGAAATTTTGCCTTTCCATAGCCATTGAGTATACGTAATCGATGCATAAATAGAGAATTTCGTGTAACCTTGACCTTTGGAAACAACGCTATTTATTTGTGTTATTATTGTTCCCGCATCTCCTCCGAAACGGCTTGAGATATCGGGTTCGGACAGTATGTCTGTTCTAAAATACTGAAAAATGATAGGGTTCTCACTTCTGGTTTAAAGGTTCGCCACTGGTCGAATACTAAAACAACGCTCTTTATACGGAATCCAGAAAGGCTTTATATATTGAGTTGGAACTTTTTGCATTAAGTGCATCAAACTCTGTGCTCTATAATTATATATCAAGTTTACGGATTTCACTTCCTGTTTGGGAGACCGGGTGTATGAGTATGTATCTCAAAACTATTTTGGCGCAGATTTTGTTGATATTTGGTGGAAATAATCTATAGTTACCGCTGATCACTACTCCACTCGAATGTTTAAAATCGCACTTGAACTTCTCGAGTTATGGCTGCTTAAATAAATGACTTGCATAATCGAGGTCTAATTTCTTATACCGTCGAAACGGCCTGGTCAATTGATTTGAAGTTTTGTAGCTGCATACCAATTGAGCATACACAGTCGATGAACTAATAGGGAATGTCGTCTGACCTTGACATTGTGAAACAAAGCTCTGTAACTGTGTTATTATTGTTAATGTATCTCCTCCGAAACGGCTTGAGATATCTGGTTCGGACTTTATTCATTATTTGCGCCTGTATGCGTGTTATAAAATATTGAAAAATGATAGGGTTCGCACTTCAGGTTTAAAAGTGCGTTACTTGTCGATGCATAAAAGAATGCTCTTTATACGAACTGCAGAACTGTACAGATATTTTTGAGTTGGAACTTGTTGCATTATGTGCATGAAACTCTGCGCTCTTCCATGATATACATAGATTACAGATTTCGCATCCGGGTTGGGAGAATTGGTGTGTGGGTATGTATCTCAAAACGTTTTTGGTGCAGATATTGATGAAGTTGGTGAATAGTATCTGCGGTAGCCGGCTATTACTATGATCTATAGTATCACATGATTGCGTCTACTGACAACTTACGCATTGTCAGATGACACAATATTCCGTCATTGGCGAACATTGAAGTATCGAGATTGCCGTGCAATTTCAGTTTCATGTTAGTTATTGTTATTATATAGCGACGACTGCGCTGTTATGATATTGAATAATATGACGATTACAACGACGATGGTGATGGCCACGGGAAGAGGACGAAGATGATAATATGGTGATGATGATTTTATATTTAAGACGATGATTGTCAGGCGATGACGATGATGGCGATTACGACGGCAATGATATGATTGAACATGATGATGATTGAGAATGATGACGACGATGATGAATATGGTGATTATAACAACTGTGATGGTGAATTCATCGGGCTGTATGAGAAGAAAATCCGTCGGGGTTGACGTATATATTGTACATGTCTTTCGTTATTTTCTACTGTCCATCTTTTGTAAAAATATTTTTGTTTTCTCAATGTCCATATATGATATCTTGGATCAGATACTAAAACATATATTTATACAAACATGTACAATGTATACATACAGTTGTCGGTAGCAGCTTGGTTGCCTCACTAAACATCCTCTCCAGTTCCCGCAGTACTGGTTTAATTCTATCCAGAATATCGAATAATGACTGTGGAAGTAGGGACCGTAGAAACGTACACGTCAGAGAACCATCCGCATTCTACAAAGGAAAGGCTGTAATAGTGATCAAATAATATTGATAACAAGCTGAAAATTGGTCGCCGAGGGGCAGGAAAACATTGGGTGCTAGACACACATAGCACTTGCGCTGAAATGAACGGACGCCAGCCTTGTCCAATTGTATTCAGATCGTATAACATGCAGCTAACATATCTGACATATGCACGGACGAGGTTGAGATACATATAATAAATACACTCAGCATTCATTTCATTTGTGTGTGTAACCAATTTCATTGAGATCCGATATACCATGAATGAGATAGACGGTCAGATAATCGATATTCCAAGTAAAACAATTACTGATATCTCTAATGGTCGTTCGTCAAACCTATTATTCCCAGATAAACCGTGACTGAGGTATAACATGGACAGAGAGCAAACCAATATTCCCAGATAAACCATCACTAAGATATATAATATACGTACATAAACATAGTATGGTCAGATCAACAATGACTGAGCTATATACTGGACGGATAGAACAGATAAACCATCACTAATATAATAAACATAGTATGGTCAGATCAACAATGACTGAGCTATATAATGGACGGATAGAACAGATAAACCATGACTGTGATATATTAATGAATGGACAGAAACCCGATATTCCCAGCTAAACCATGGCTGGAATATCTAATGGACGGACATATCACCAATAATCCAATATAAACAGTTACCGAGCTATGTAATATACGGACAGAAAACCAATATTCCAAGATAAAAAATGAAACCAAAGCTGTATGGGCGACAATATGAACGTCTGTTGACACCTGCACTCATTTGTCAATAACATCATGACGAAAGTTCATATTGGCTGTCAAATTAGTTCTAAATGTATTAAACTACCTTTATATATCGATGATCAATTATGATACCAGAACAGATAGTCATTGCCCGTCATGGGAACTCCAGGTTAGACATCGATGTTTAACTATGGTCTCCAGAACAGATAATCATGGCCCGTCATGAATAACTCCAGTTTAGACTTCGATATTTAGTTATGTATCCAGAACAGACAACCATTGCGTCAAGAGGACATCGATGTTTTAGTCCGGTCGCCAAACCCCCTAAAATTCACGAATTCGTGTTTTCGCGTATAGTTTTTTCTCTGCGGATTTTGTAAATTCAGGTATTCGACAACAATATTTTATCAGCTGGCCATCTGTCAGAGCAATTTTGTTAATAGCACCCTAAAAGTATATAGCCCCCCCCCCAATTTTTTCCCAGACCTAAAACCCCAGTTACTTGGAATTTCTGGCAAATTCAGATGACTAATCTAGTAAAATGTATACAAATGTATATATTTTCATGAAGCTAAGACATAATGACACTATTTTGGGCCGAAATTGAAACTCACCATCCAAGATGGCCACCAAAATATTTACCATTTTCCATATTTTGGAGGCCTTTTTGGCAGCCATTTTGAGCCAAAGTAAGAATTGTGGTTCCAGTGAGTTGGAATATTCATAGGTAATAGTATGCCTCACTTAATTTCAACGTTCTGTTAATTTCTTGTTCAAATATGACTAGAATCCCAGTTTTTTTTAGGGATTACAAGCAGATAGGACCCCAATAATTCCATATTTAATTGCTACAATGATAAGTTAATATATAAAATACAAAATAAAATCATATTACTCAACCAGTTCCACACAGCATGAACTGATCTAGAAGATATTTGTGAAAAAAATGTCATATTGTCAACGTCCGGCGGCCATTTCTGTGGCCATCTGAATTTACAAAACCGCAGTGAAAAAAAATATACGCCAAAACACGCATCTGTGACCTGGTGGCCGGATTATTCATTTATGTCTCCAAAACAGATAAGCATTGTCTGTCATGATAACTCCAGATGAGTCATCTATGGGATAATCTAGTATAACCCCACATATTATACCGATCTATGATATATACTCAATTCAGCATTAGCTATACATGTATAAGCATATTATATGAACCACAAATCAATGTATGTTACTTTACCAGTATAATTATATAGCGTGTTGGTGATCGGAATATAAGGAAAATATGAGTGCGCATAAAAGCAAACTATTAATCCAACCTTGCTGAGTGGAGCACACCGGTCAAATGATGACCAGAACTAATTAACGTAAAATATGTTGGGCGATATAAATACGAATATATCACAATTAAGGATTCATTCTCATTATATTTCTGATTCTCATTCTAAGTCACTTAAATTCCCGTTTTCGATTCGAGTTGGCTGATGCAGCGTCTATCCGAAAGGCGGTGTTAGCCGGGTTGTTATTTTATCAACCATGGACATCTCAATATTTCCGCTCACCAACCATCGATGTTTTAGTCCGGTCGCCAAACCCGCTCGCATCCGACCCAATTGAAAAATCACATCTTCATTTGATATGACAAATAAATGTTATTTCCAACAAGGCTGTGCCGACTTCATGACCCCACATAACTTGAAATGGTCCCGTAAGCAGTTCTGCGCGAAACAAAGATCTTAAATGTTCCCAAGAAGCAGTTATGTGTGTCACACAGATTACAAGAATACAGACATTGTAAAATAGTACAGACCACAGACAAAATTGAAGTAGAACGTAGACGATTACAGCCACCAGAAAAGACAAAAGAAAGAACAAAGTAAAGAGTAAGTTAAAATACATATTGCTACACATATATAACGGAAAGAAAACGACCGACATTCCAGAATAAAGCCAACAGAAAAGACTAAAGAAAAAGACAAAGTAAAGAGTAAACTAAAATACAAATTGCCAAATATATATCACGCAAAGAAAACGATATTCCAGACCAGAATAAATAAAGAGTAAACTAAAATTGCTAATGACAGAACAGATCACAGAATGGAAGAAAGGACTTTAAAGTTCAACACAGAAAGCATTTACAGATTACAGAAGACGACCAACAAGAATAAAACATGCACGAACACAATAAACATTTCACAGAAAACTCAAACTGACATTGTGAGGGTTTGCGCATGTGTCGATATATGGCGGCTATTATGAATTTTCACAATGGAGTGTTCGGCTCGCATCCGACCCGATTGATAACTCAAATTTAATTATAGTGTATTATTAATTGTTATTACGGGAAGATTTTTCCCGACTTTTGAATATTTTGGAATATGAGGTGGTGCAAATTTCATGCATCACTCATTTTCGTATGTATTGTATGTCATTAACCCTTCCTGTGTTTCAGCTCGCGATTTTTGACAGGGTAATTTTGCCCTCGCGACGTGTGCTGGCCATTTAGGGTCATTTTTCCACCCTGCAAGTGACATAAATTTTATTTTCCAACATATATATCCAACATGTTGGAAATTTTTTTGAGTACTTCAATCATAATATTACAGTTGTACTTCAAAGGTACACCGTGGGTTCTGTACACGGGTTGCAATATTCATAGCGGTTGGTAAACCCAAATTGGCTGTAGGAAAATTTTCGGGGTCATTTGGTTTTTGACAAAATGGCGACCGGGGTTAACGGGTCCTCTAACTTGAAATCGAACGAACGTGTGACCGATCGTCCTGAGATCAATAGATGTGATTATTATTTGCTATTGCTCCTTCCAGGGGTCAACACCGAGAGAGCCAGAAATATATTAGCAAAAAGAGCAGAACTGGGAAATTTCACGGTTGATAACATCAACCAAGTCGCTTCCCTCCGGGTGTTAAGGGCTTTAGTAGGAACAGGATTTGCGTGCCCGCCCGCAGGGCGGCACGAGGACGGTGTGGGCTCACCCGGAGGTCGCCCTTACGCACTGTCTTGTGGTTTTCTTGGTTTTGTGAGTACCAGTATAGGCCTTGGTTCAGGAGGGTCAGGTGAGGTGAGGTTCTTAGCTACTGTTGGATTTTTTCTTTTTCTTTTTCTTTTTCTTGCTTTCTTTTCGTTTCTTTTTAGATGGTGGAGCACAAGATGGTGATGTATGTGAGGGCTCGTCTTCATCTGAGGAGTTTTCGGTGTCGCCGAAAAATTCTCGTAACATTTGTTCGGTCTCCTCTATTTCTTCGGCTGTGCGTGGAGACTTAACTTCGTCTTCCCAGTCGGAGTCTGAGTATATATATATATCCTTTATTTTCCTCCGTTACACGAAGAGCTTATCAAACATTAAACATCATCATACAAATATTACACAAGTGGGATGAACAGGTGAAGAAACATATACAAATGAATACATATTCAGACAGAAATCAAAGTCAGAGCGACAGACATACAATGTACATATACGCAGACAGCTATGTCGATTGACAGGTATGCGGACACATGCAGGCGAACAGATATACATAGATACACTGACGAGCGGACGGATGTACAGACATGTACGCAGTCATAGACACACACGCGCGCACCCCCCACATATATATATATACACACACACACATGCATACACATATATACATACATGTACTTACACATATACATATATATATATATACATATATATATATATATATATATATATATATATTATATATACATATATAAACACACATATACACATACATACAATACACATACACACACACACATACATATATACACATATATAAATGTGGACAGGGCAAGCACACACAAGCAAACATGCACGCATACGATCATATAATAATTCACTGCATGTATAAGGACGTACATACGAGTATTCACACTCGGATGCAGACTTTCGTTTAATCTCAAGTTTTCCTAGCGTGTGTTTAATTTCAGTTGGTATTGACACGAATATGTCTGAGTCTATCTGGAGACGATATCAATAATCCAACTTTGGAGCGAGGTACTTACCCGATGTGACAAACGAAGTTCCCCCAAGGTGTGGGGCCACTTTATTTGCACATCAGCTAATGTATCACTAAGAAGTTGAACAGGTAATGCAAAAATTGTGGTTGTGGAGTGTCTCGCAAATTGATTGTCAACAAATAAAAAATTATATGCTTGAAAGGTTGTTATTTACAGAATGTGCCAAGCAAATTAGCGTTACAACTATATGGATAATAAAGGGGCACATGTAAAGGGAGTCCAGTTAAGGATTGACAAGCAGATTGCTATCTACGACGAGATTGATCTCCTTTGTATACTGGGACCACATCCCGTAGGAATTCCTCACCACGAAGAGCGAAAACTCGTTCAGGTTGAGTATTTGTCTCCTGATATCGTCAGACAGGATAGAAAGAAATACCATCACTTGGTCCTTCTGTGTGAGAGCATCAATGAATAAAAAACATGGTATGCCGAAAATGTCAATTAATGAAAACCACATTTGGATTCTAGACTCTGAAGTTGAAGAGCAATCCAGTAAGGCATGCTCAACGATATTAACATAAACTTTGCCACACAGTTTGCAATGTCCGCATTCTGGGGAGGTACGTGTATGCAGGGCCAGAAGCTTCGCAGCAAGCAAGAATTTATGTTTTTCCTGTGGATGTGATCCACAAGATCTCCAAAGAATAGACTTTGACATTATATTATGATTTTGTGCGAACGTTGTTAGTGATTCAGAGCTTCTCATGCGCTCTTCACATTCACGATTTTGTATATCGTTAATATGTTGTGTGGTGATTGTTTTCCATTCACCTTTGGATGGGAAATTACCATGTGTGGCGTAGTTGTGAAGATATGAATATAAATTATACCGTTGATAAAAGAAGATTCATCAGTTGACGTTTGCGAAAGATGGTCGGCCAATCGTGAGGAGAAGATTTCTTGCGATGATTTTCCTTGCGTCATTCTACAGAGGTTCCCAAAAAAACATAGTTTTCGCTTATCAACAATCGACGACAAGGAACCTGTTCCAAGGAGAGATTGGACGACATCAGTTCGGGATCTTGTGGGCAATCCTTGGATGCGTTTGATGCAGAACCTATGTGCTCGTTCCAGAGATGTCAAATTTGTCTCACTGAGCCCACACATTAGTTCTGTCCCATAAAGACTTTTGGGTAAAACAACCGAAGAATATATTGTAAGGCAGCTGAGTGGTGTAATCCCACCAGCATACATACCGGCGTTACTTAACATGAGATAGACTTATCTAATTTTCTCACATATGTGACTGGAGAGCTTGCTAGCATGTGACTCGCGATGTAAAGGTATGCCAAGGTGTGTAATTTTGTCACATTCGGATATCGGTTTGTCATTGAGGATCCACGTATTTATCGTGCGATTTCTAGCATTAGAATTTGTTTCATTGAACACGACCACCTTACATTTGTCCTGGTTATAACAAAATCGCCATTTCCGGCTATACTCTCCACATACGTTGCACAACTGTTGTACACCGGTTGCTGTCAGATACAAAAGCGTCATGTCGTCAGCTTGTGTTGGTGCTACACAGTTTATGGAATTCAATCGCAAGCCATGAGGACTTGAAAATAGGTCAGACAATAGGTCATCAATGAATAGCATGTATAAAAGAGGGGCTAATATAATTCCTTGTCTTGTTCCTTTGTTTATGGGGATCAATTTTGAAGTTAAATTATTAAAACGGACAGCGCATTGTATACCACAAAGGAGAGTTTTGATAATGTGCCATATTTTACCGCAGAAACCTCTCTGGAGTAATTTGAACAACAATCCGTTTATCCACACTGTATCAAACGCTTTACGTGCGTCGAGAAAGCAAGCATAAAGGGGGCTGTGTAGCTCTTTGGTATATGATATACATTCACTGATTATGTAGGAAGAGTGCATGCTGCTTACCCCTTTCTGAAATCCATGCTGTAGGGAGTTAACTTGGATAAGATGTGGGGCATGAGATTCCAGACGATGAAATATGATTTTTTCGAGAATCTTATAGAGGATAGGAAGCAAAGTTATAGCTCTGTAGTTATCAAATTTCGTCTTTGGTTTGCTGCCCCTTTGTACAGTGGCACCACGACTCCGATTTTCGCCTGTGATGGTATGTGATTGAATTCCAGCATTTTGGTGAACATGTGGGCGATAGTATGTAAGATATACTCACCGCCATATAAAATATGCTCATATGATATGGAGTCATGACCTGGGGCTTTCCCTCTGCTTACTGATCTGAGTACATTTTCAAGTTCATCAGACTTAACATCGTAGCATAAAAGTGAATCAAGATTACCTGATAAATCATTGTGGTCCCCGGATACTATAGCATTAACGTTTTCAAAGTGGGATTTGTCAAAGGTTTCACTTTGAAGAGGTGAGTAAAGAATTTCGTAATATGCTGCCCATGCTTCTATCACTTCAGGGGGATCACGGAGTGTCTTGGCGTCTACTTCGAATAAATGTTGGGCGGGTGCCTTTCTCCGTGCTTTATGAGCATTAAAGGCTCGAAAAAATTGTCCATGTCTGTTTCAGCAAGGGTGTCAAGTCTTTCGTCGGCTTTTCTGAGAAACTGTTCATTGGCCCTTCGGTATTCACGTCGAAAGAGGCATTTTGCGTCTTTGTAATTTCGATATGCAATGTGAGTGTCATCGCGTGGACTGTCTGCTTCCAGCCAAATGCGCCGATACGAAGTCATTGTTTTGTGCAGCTCATTCAAATGTTCGTGCCAAAATGGCTTGAGATGGCGATTAAATTTCTTCGGGGCCACAAACAGTTGTGAAGACTCTTTTAGGCTGAGTGTAACATCGTCATAAAATTTGTCTAAATCTCGTGTACTTTTAATTGCATATGTCGGTAAAGTTTCGCTAACGTGAGATTGATAAAGCCACAGATCCTCGCTTGAAGAGGAGAGCTTTTTCCAGTTCGGCCTGGTTGGGTTTACACTTGTCGGTGACGATTCTATTTCCGCCTCATATGATATGCACATGTGGATTGGACGGTGATTTGACACATTGGAAGAGTTATCCAAAATTTTAACGCTGGCTACTCTGCGTGTATCAGAAATTGGAATCAGAATATGATCTATAATTGTCCCGTGGTTACCACCAGCAGCTACAAATGTAAAGCGTGGATCGCTGCAGACGGGTTTACTGTTGACAGATTGTATTTTGCACGAGTCGATAAATTTTGAAAATGAATTGTTTCTAGCATCGTTTTTTTCCAAGTTACCATTGAAATCTCCCATAATAATAAGGAGACCAAGTGGGGAGTATTGATCTTTTATATCCTGGAGTGTTTGCAGATAGTCACGATAGAATTCCACTGTATAGTTTGTGCATGGCAAATATACCTGAAATATGTACAGGTATATACGAGGAGCGAGGCGAAATTGTACGCCACAAATACGATCATCATCTATATCTAACGGTGTTATAGAATTATCGTACTTTCGATTCCAAAGTATGGCCACCCCACCTTTAAATCTGCCACGTTGCATGGGTAAACGTTGAGATGAGTCGCAGACCGCATGGTATGTGTAATTTTGGTCTATAGTATCCAAAAAATGAACGTTGTGCTCATGTAACCAGTGCTCAGACAGGCCAATGATATCAATATGCTGGTCACGCATGAGATTGTTAAGGTAGAGACTGCTTGATAGGATACCAGTACAGTTCCAAGAGATGACACTCAGCATTTTGAAGGATTAAATAAGTTATTTGAAGATGTGTCCCATGACTGTTTTTGACACATTTCGTTCATCAATTCGTGATACGAGTAGATTGTAAATATATATATATATATATATATATATATATATATATATATATATATATATATATATATATATATATATATATGTGTGAAGACATGATGTATGATGTGCAAAAATATGAGTAGTACAACAGTTAGTAATCATTTTTGAACTCGTCATATGGAACCCATCGGGCGCAAGTGACACCTTTTGGCCAGCAATCAGGCCCCCTGCAATAGCTGCTATCTGCTTCGTCAGCGTTAATTCTAGCCGACTTCGTTTTCAGTATCCACGTCTGGCCGTGATGGTGGTGGTGATGGTGGTGGTAGTGGTGGTGGTGATTCCATCCCCTTCGCAGACTGGGCCGGGATCTCAGCTGTATGGGCGGTGTCGACTGGTGAGATTTCCGTCGATTTTTTCGCTTTCCATGCTGTGAGTCTCTTGGCATCTCTCTTTTTCATTGATGGTGTTTTCTTCTTTTTCTTGTTCATCTGTTGTCTTGGTTTCCGCGCTGATCTGGTATTTTCCTGTCCGGTAGGGAGCCCTGAAAAGGGCTTTACCGGGCCAGACTGGAAATCCAGAATCAGCTGGTATCCGCCTTTGTGAGCGTGGAATGACCAGCTGAAGCAATGCGTGACATGTAGGGCTTCCAGCATGCTGGTGACACTAATTGGGATTAGCGGTGGCGAGTTCTTCCTGAGAGGTGGCGATCCAAGCTCTCTGGAGGTCCGACGATGTGATGGTGTTAAGGGCTTTGATAAGCAGTGTGGATTTTATACCACACCAGGACAATGATATTGATGGACGATCAAATTGCGTCTTGTCCAATCAAGCTCAGATGGATGAGCAATTGCGTCTCAGAAATGCTAATCGCAACTGACTAGACGTAGGCGATCAGACATCTGGTCCTTGTTCAAATAATAACACTAAGCTTGCCGGCCCCTGGGAATTCTCACCGTAGGAGCTTGTCCCCTCCATCAACATCCTCAGCCTAGGGTCACGGGACCCAAACCAGTTTCGGGTGGGTAGAGGATCCGAGCGGGGTCCACCACCTTCATATGAACAATCGCGTTATGGTACACGACCGACGTCACCGGGGGTATACGTTCTCGTCGTCCAGTATCAAGATTGGACACCTGGATGGAAAATAACCCGCTAGTGACACATGCCCCCGTTATGTTATCCAGGGGTAGCAAACTGTGATAAATCAGGGGGATCCCAGGATGCCCGAAGAACAGGAATAACGAGACCACAGCTTGGGGATGGTGTAATACTTTCGACGAAGACGTATGTAAGTAGGGTTAATCTTCGCTGAGAGTTTGGTGTCTGAAAGGCCAGTGTCCTAATCTGCTGGAAATTATAACTCTGAGGTGGATGACCTATAATTATGGGTCATTGACCTTTAGAGTTAAATGCTTTTGTCAAAGCGGATTATTAATTGTCCATCTGGTTTGATGTGAGCGACACGTGTTCCAATCAGATCACGACATTTGGGGACTAAGTGCGTTGTCTTTTCAGCGGATATATACTAGAGAGAGCCAAGCTCTCGGGCACACTCTTGTTGAGATTCTTGTTCAGAAGTTGTTAATAAGAAGATGTTATTATATTATTCTCCCGTGGCTGCCTTGCTGTTAACCTGTATATGCTTGTGTTAATACATCTCATCACCATGTTTTCTGAGAGTTCCAACTTAGTGTATAAGAACCTGGGGAGTGGTAAAATGGGGATCATTCTCAGTCTCGCCCCGGTGGTGGGACATATGAAGCACAACATAGACAAAGGAGACCGCAGAAAATTCATGGTGGAAGACCACAAGGGGGTAGATACCCCATTTGGGGAAATGGGGCATACAGATAACCCAGTATGGGCAGACACTGCATGAAAAGCGAGATTTATAAAATATAAATGTTGCATAAATTTAGGACCCTGAATTTATGCATGCATTTATACATACTAAATTCGCATTTATACAGAAATATAAATCTCGCATTTATATTTTTAAATCTCGCATAAATGTTGCATAAAGTTTGGACCCTGAATTTATGCATGCATTTATGCATATTAAATTCGCCTTTCTTGGAACAGTGCCGGGGTCAGTAGAGCTATTATTTCTCCAGTGAACATTTATAGAAATGTGGTAAACATTTGGTGTCATTTTAACACTATTGAGTCAAATTACATTCTGACAACGTTTACCCACAAAAGGCCCATGCAGAAGATATTTTGCATCAGGTATCCTGACAAAGCGCCCTACATATAATGTACCGCTCGCATAATGCAGGCGTTCAGTTATACAAAATCAGGTATCTTACTAAATAAATCGAGAATTGTAATGTTGGCCCGGCGATGTACATATACAGAATAACTTATAGATGTCGTGCATTAATTTTGCTTATTACTGTAACTGGCCGCCGGTTTCATTAGAGCCAATAATTTAATTATTACCATATGTCGGCAGCAAGCATACAATGCGAGAACTCTATCAGATAACAGAAGCCAGCGTCGGAGATATCGTCCCTTTCCTCTCAATTCTGATACAGAGGCAGACGTGTCCCATGAGGCATGAGGCAAGTATTTATATGGATTTGTTTTCGCATGTTCTGTCTAAACTAAGGCATCGTCTGCAATGGCCAATGTGCTTGGGTTATAACATGATCTCCACATTATTTTGAATCCCGTAAAATTGTGTTCCTTGAAGGGCGATATCACTCTTTAGCAGAAACAAATTATTATTTTAGTTTTAATATTTTATCGTTTATACTTATATCCCATGCGAGCACTTAATTATTTAATTTGTATTCTTTATTGCAGAGACTACGAACATTGATGACGGCAAGATAAAACTATGACTCAAAGTGCCATGTCGAAGTAGTTCGTATTATATTTGTGACTGGTATAACCGACAAAAGGGCAGCATTTTGTTGGCAAATTACTACACATGGAGATACCAGAAACAGGGCGACACATGTGTATATGTATAGTTAGATATACACATCCGTGTCGCCTTATATGCTGGTTACAAGCCAAATGTCACCATAAAGTAGATTTCACAAATATATATGGATATATATGTTCAAATCCAAATAATTTATACGGGGTATAAATGTGCATAAACTGGAGTTTATAACCAGAATAAATGTAGCTATATATATATTTATGCAGCTTTATTCGGTGAATAAATTTGCATTTATGCATAAACAGGTCGATAATAAATGTGCATAAACGTACGAATAAATGCCGAGTTTATTCTGTTGAATAAAGGTGGGTTTATTCAGTGAATAAATTTTGAATAAATTTGGAAGTTTATTCATGAATAAATCGGCGAATATATGTGCATAAATTTCGGGATTTATACAAATTTATTCAGTGAATAAATTGACATAAATTTCTGATATATGCTCATTTATCTGGTATTTATTCAATGCATAAATTCCAGTTTTCGTGCAGTGAGAGCCCCTAGCTATGGGGAAGTACGCCCAGCAATAAGTTCGGGGAAGAGAGATGCAGGCCTCACAGGGCAATCCGCATCGAAAGTTGCCACATATCCCGTGATCATTGGAATATGACGGCAGAACAAACTGGCAGTCCTTCCAGTTAAAATTCAGCCATATGATGGATTATGAGGGTGGGGACGGACCAGAGGCCCGGGATTACTTGTGTTGGTGTTCACAGGGTAAAGCGGCAGACTTTTTCACAACCCTAATGCGTCAAAACCCCTAGACACCTTTTGATTACATGATGCACAAATTAGAAAACAAATTTGCGCACATTGGGTTGCCCGAAACTGTCTTGATTCAATTTAATCAAGCAGTTCAGAACCCTATGGAGATCCTCTACTCGCATATATGGTAGCCAGCTAGGTGCGCACCGCCTCTCAGTATGCGCACCCCGCCTCAAGCGAAGGCGCGCGGCGCCTTTAGCTGATTAACATCGCGCGGATCCGCGGGGCCGTCTTCTTGCTTCTACTAATTACGTCCGCGCGTTCGGTTTGATTGAATTGTCGAAACGGACCGAACGAGCTTAAAGTGACCCGGAACGTTCGCGTCTGAATTTCTATACGTTAACATCGAGGTAGGTCGCTACTTTCTTACATCAGAGGATACGTTCTTACACCAGAGGATACAACAAGGCAAATACAAACTTGGCGTGATTAGTTATATACCAGCTATAAAATACGAATTGTATATGCAGATGCATGGTACATTTGAAGAGACACGGAAGTGACTGGAATTCATTAGAATTTTTAAATTCTTCCGACTTGATCAACACTCTACATGCACATGTCTGCTATGGCTATAATCCAATACAAGGCAATCCGGTTTTGCCAATGTAAGTCTGTGCTTTATTTTCTATGTCAAGAAATATACCTAAATCGAGAGCGTTTCACCACACGGATAAAGACAATAAAGAGCGTTTTGTGATATTTTTTCGAAATAACCAACATTGGTTTCAGTCCGATATAACAATGTATAAGGCAATCAGGATTCTCTTATCAGTTGCAGTATATCTTATTATATCTGTTACTAGTAGTGTTAGCACAACAAAAAGAGTTAGCAATAAAGAGTGTTTTGTCATATATAAAATTGATATTTATTAACAATCAACCTTCAGAGCTGTGTAACATAGTGCATGATTTTGGTCTCTTTCTTGTGTCTGAATAATTGCCTTTTATGCGATGCGATGTGTGATCTAAAATGAGATATTGGCATAGTGTGCCATCGCCTTTGTAGTATCTTATCCTGGGAAATACAATATGCTGGCAAAATTAAATAAATCCTTCATAGTCATGTCAAGTCTGTATACTAAACTATAATTATGTACTTTCTGTGTCCAATTACTCAACATATATCATGAAACAGGTATGCAGTGACTGCGCGGCTAGTAACTGTGTTCCACTGGTCCTATCGGTCAATCCTGCTATGACGTTAGTAGGTCTTGTGAAATTGTTATGCTGTTGGTAGGACAAACTGACGTCGTTACGAAAAAGTACTGTTTTTGTTCTTTTAAGTGTCATTTTCGCGGTGTTTGGCTAAGCCGAGGGATTTTAGAAAT
The DNA here is from genome assembly GCA_032622095.1 of Siphonodentalium dalli. NCBI lineage: Eukaryota > Metazoa > Mollusca > Scaphopoda > Gadilida > Siphonodentaliidae > Siphonodentalium > Siphonodentalium dalli. Next base: position 14,504,916 of record CP136063.1, read on the forward strand.
AACAGTGTATGTATGAAACATTCAATAACGTATATATATATATATTTTTTATTTTTTTTAAACTAGTAATGGCTGCGCTGGTATTTGCTAAATAACATGAATTGCTAAATTGTTGATAGTCGATTTGCAACAGCTAATACAAACATTATTAACTTATTTTTATTGTGCTTTTGAATATTTCATACACATTATAGCGTTTCTTGCATATGTTCAGATTATCCGAACACCGCAATAATGACAACTTTAAAACTGATTAATGGTATCTTTTCGTAACAGCATCAGTTTACCTTAACATCGCATAGCAGTTCATCATTACCCATCAGCACCATGTCACATTAGTAGGACAACTTGACTAGGGTGTGTTCCTTAATTTCCACCGCGGATAGATTCGGTCATGCGTTGATTGTTCTTCGTCGTTAATGACTAATAATTACGCACGTCAGTTCGCGTTATTTGATTTATCAAGACGGGTCAAACGTGCTTAAAGTGACTGTTAACGCGTGTCTCTCAATGTATGTATGTATCATCGAGTTTGGTCACTATGTTCTGACATCCGATGATACAACAGGCCGTTAAATACACAGCTGGATTAAACTTTTATACCAGCTATAAATATAAACTATATTGATATAGTATACACGTGGCAAACACAAGTATTCGGATTATAGTCTTATAAAGCATTATTACACTTAACAAATGTATCAATGTTACCTATATCGTTTATTTTGTAAACGATCTGGGTACTAAGAACAAATTATCTTGAGTCATATGTAAAAGCCAAATGTAGTGAAATTAGCCTCATTTTTCAAAACACAATGCGAGAAAACATTGCGAAATGCTCAACGTTATACTAATCATATTAAATATAGTAATTAAATCATGTGCCGAAACGTCTTCGACGACGTTCCGAAACATCCAAATGCTTGGTCCGAAATAACAATTGCCGAAACCCCAGGTGCCGAAACATCCTGAAAACTAGGTGCCGAAACGTCCATGTGCCGAAATGTACTGCACCCGGAAAAGTTACACCATGACGTTGTCCATCACTATTCGTTGAAATCATACGGATGTAATGAACATTATGGAATTGACATGTCTTCTCCATATATAGTATATCAGTCGCATCGCTCACCAAGCGTCAACAAATATATTGGTTAAATTCCGTAAAAATGTTCACGTTCCCCACTCGGCATGCATGGTATAATTATTTTCACTTTGGTGTTTGTATAGTTTATACTACGTGTAGCATACAATAAAGACTACTCGGAAATACGTTTGGTCTAATTTGTGATCTAAATTATAATTGGGATCCATTCTTTCGATGAACCGTTGTGGACGAAGTGTAATTATTGATAATCAATATAGGCCAGGCAAATATGGACATAGGTGTCGCCTGGAGAGGGAATTTATGGGACCTACATTTTTGGTTAGCGTAAATACTAAACTTTCGGAATCCGTATGTTGGATATGTCAGATAGGCGGACTTTTTTCTCACCGCGTGGTTTTCTTGAGGCACCCGATGAAAAAATCGGTAATTTTTTAAATAAAGCCGTCATTATTGACAGAGTATTTTCACACATTTTGAGAAGAAATATTCGTCCAATTTTGATACCTGTGAGTGGGGCGATAACCAGAGTAGGGTAATACATGTAACCATTGAATCTCGGAATGACAATCATGACGTCATGTGAGGTCGACTAATATTTTGGGTGAGTCAAATATGACGATTCACGCAAAGCGTTGTCTTTCGTTTCTTTTAAATCACAAAGTAAGATGGGTATGCCACATTGTTTTATACCGTGTGAAACTACTGCCAATTGGCTATATTTTGATATATAACTTATCGCTGCAGGCCTCATTATTTTTCATCAGAGACAGAAAAATCAACCCTCCCCCTAAAGTTAAGATGCGCCATGCTGTGGTATAAGGCACACACAACTCACGGTTACATGTCAATAGGCTTAATTAACACAACGGCCGTTGAAAGTCTGCTAAAGAATGTAATAATATATAAGTTTCTGTCTATAAACTCGAACATTAAAGTAGAAACAATATATAATGTACCCCCAGACCCGAAATTTTAATAAATTTTAGAATTTTTCCTAAAAAATTTCTGGAAGGCAAAAAAGGAAAAGAATTAGTAAGGATGGACATAATTCGTGTATACGGCAATTTCATTCCGCATTGGATTAAAAAATTACATACTAATCCAAAATGGCTAAATATTTAGCTATTTTTCTCCAAAAAATAACCTAAAGCCATTTTGTGATCTTCCCGGATGCCATACAGCGCAGAATGTAGCGTGGTGGAGATATTTGGTGTGTACGATAATTCAATGTCGTTTTTGGATTACAAAATGGCTTAATAACGCATTTATCGCCATTGCCGCCATATAATGTCTCACACAACCCAAAGTATTATATTCATTGTATCATGTTACTCCGGGACATCATGATGCGAAATTCTATTTAAAATTTCTACCAGAATGGTGCCCATTATTGACGAATCTTGCATTCATGAGCATTCGTGCTCAAGTAATCCGTGTCCCTTGAAACAGTTGGCAATTTGAGCGAGGTATTTACAGATGAACAGGATTGTTTAAAACGAAGAACCGAGTAGCAGTAACACATTGAATGCCTGATCGTTATTTATGCCAGTTACCTTTGACATAATCAATAAGAAATTACTTAAACCCGTCAAGAAGGTAAATCTTTCTCAAAGGATATTATTCCAAGTGCTACCAGACATGATGGTACATATGAGGTGGATATGTCGTGGATACCATTATCGAAGTCTGGGCTAGACGAGATTGATGCGGGTTCACACCCGACTTGATTGGGCGAAAATGGGACCGACTTTAAAGCTAGATGTGAGATAAGGAACATCTCATTTTGCCATCCGATAAATACATGACCACTTCGATAAGAACTGATAATTTGTTCACACTCACTGAAGCAACCATATTTGAAGCAGTGATTTTGATTCTGAGTCAGTGCCTCCATTAATCTTTTATAAATACAATCTACAATTGCTGTACAATAGCTTCGACCACAGAAGACGGTCGTGATAACACCGAGTGATTTTTTCCAGACACTAAATCACCATCGCCGCTTTCATTGACTAGTGTCCAATAACGCAAAGAAGATGAGATTCAGAAAAATATATCGCTCGTCGTACAAAATTAGTTCAGATTTTGCATCTTCTGAAAAATTGTTTGATCAGTGATAAACATAAGACTAGTCCAGAATGAGAATCCCTCCTGTGTGTCTAACTTAATTATGCAGTTTATGTTGATCAAGATCGCCACGAAGGACCGCTTTATTTGCAATATATGAACGCGATAACCTTCAGAAATATAACTGTTGTTTCCAAATTTGTGGAAAAGTAAACTTGTCTACGTTATGTTACATTTTAACGGCCCATATTCAGACCAGGAGACCTGCTGCTGTTGCAAGCACCATTGGTGTTTGAAACGTAAACCCATGCCATTAATGTTTCAATCGGGCTTTATTCAATATTCGTATTTACAGGCAACACCGGCGGAAAACAATATGGCGAATAATTCCTCGTCCCCATATCGTCCTGATTGAACAAAGGCATATGCACGTATTCCCCACACGCTGTTCAGTAAATACTAAACTACGGCTATCGTGTCCAGTTACTGATTTCGCTCAGCACATTCGGAGTACTGTTGTTATGGACGAGTTATCGTAGATCAGATTCTGGTCTGCACAGAAGTTGTTGCTATTTGTCATTTCTGTGATGCAGAGACAAATTACACCAAGACTCGTGATCCCATTTTGTTTTACCCATTTGCACATCAAACACTATCACAATATAATACCAGGATACGCACTATAGACGGTCCACTCACGTCGCACATAGTGGGGTAACAAAAGATACATTTCAATTTAACTGTAACACATCTGGCGTTAGATATGACCGGTGGGTGGAATTATAATGCTTTAATCATGAACGGCCATAATCAAGATATGGTATGTTTTCAGACATCCGACCTGCTGGCATCAGCAGGTCCCTAACCGCATTATTTTTGAACTTATCCAGATAGTTATTATACGTTTCCTGGTATCAACCTTTGTATGGCATGTATACAAATAATTGCAATTGTCGTCCTTTTCATTTTGTTGTCATAATGAGCTAAAACTTACACTGGGATACCAAACGTTCAAAATGTATCAGTCTACATGACAAAACTCCATGCCAATTATCCGATCTATATGTTGTTTTCTGAGTGTACAGCCTTTCAGAAGTAATCCTACCTACTCATCAGCATAGAAAGATATGGGTAATATGAGTGTTCATCTAGCATGGGATAACTGTCAGTATTTGTGGTACCTATTCTTACAAGCAATTGTTCAGTCACGTCGAGGGCAAATGAGGTGACACGAGACTCCAGTACCATACTATACCGTGTAACATACAATCGAAATGTATAGGAACATAGTTTGACAGTTGTATGTGATTTACCACATCGCTGGTATTTTCGTTGTTGGAATTGTCGCTTAGAGCTTTGACTTTGCTTTGCAACTTATCTACTGCTAGTACAGGCAAATACATCCCACCCGTTAAGCAGCTGCCACACTACAAGAGGGATATCAACCAGGTTTACATCTCCTTGTGTGCGAAATATGTGTCATGGAAAATAATCATGTAAATGTTAGAATACAAAATTCAACGATTCTATTGCGTGATGATGAAACAGAACGAACGTGTATAATGTGACGGTTTGATAATTTGCGGACTGGGCAGCAATTTCTATTGGTTAGTGAGATCCACTTATACTTACTTTTAGAACGGTATACATGAGACCCAATGTATCAGTAGCTCCGTTCTTGTAATCACGCCTCGTTGATGGGGGGTAACCAACGATTCGTATCAACATGAGTTATTTGATGAGGTATATATATCCGAATTGGTTAATTGGTTAATTCTGTTATTCGTGGTCGCATTTTGTTACAAATAGCCATAGAGAGTGCAAAGTATGCTTAAATATCGTGTTAGATGTAATATAACCCACACAATTTCCTTATTCTTTTCGCAAAGATAGTCAGACAGCCATCTGCCTTAAACTAATCATGTTCATTGTGAAATAATTTGCACGACATGCCACCGATTTTGAAGAACAAATCTTACTTGAGCGCGAATGAATGCAAATTTTGTCGATCCTCTCACTCGTGGGTACAATCTGGTTGTCATTTCAATAGAACTGGCCACTGTTACGTGATAGTATTGCAAAAAATGATATGAATATAATAGGACTATTGGTTTTATAAGACATTGCATTGCGATGGTGGTGTTAATTGCGACGTGACAGATTTTACAATTTCCATCCACATACCGGCAACCGTTTTGGCAGCCATTTTGGGGTTAATATGTCATGTACATGTAGTAACCGACGACGGCATGAAATTATCGTACATACAAATTATATCCACCCACGCTACAATATTGTCTTTACGCATTTCGAGAAGATGACAAAAAGAGGTTTTTGATTAGTTTCGTACTAAACTAATCAAATATTTAATTAAAAATTGGGACCAGGTTGTGATTTGTGTACCGGTTTCACTTAAATGTTCTAGTCGATGGATCGGGATATACATATTACATAAAACTGTAGCAGCTTATCAACGCCGTTGTGTTAGTTAAGCCATTTTGGCAAGTAATCGTGCGTTCTTACAAATTTTACAATTCCCACCTATTTAACGGCCACCATATTGGCAGCCATCTTGTGTTATTAGGCCAGTTTTTAAACCAAGACGGAACGAAATTACCGTATACACTAATTATCTCCACCCTTAATCCATTATTTTCATTTTTGCATCCCGGAAGAAGACAATATGCATTTTTAGATTATCTTTTTTGGGGAAAAAATCTAATATTTGTTAAAAAATTGAGTCAGGATGTACATTATGCAATATTGTTACTTTAATGATCGGCTGTGTCGATCGAAACATATATATTATACAATACCTTAGCAGTCCATCAACGGCCGTTGTGTTAATTTCGCAATTTGGCACATAATCGTGCGTTATGTGTGCCTTACACCACAGCCTGCCGCCTCTCAGCTTTAGGGGGGAGGGTTGATTTTTCTGCCTTTGATAAAAAATAATGCGACCAAAATCGATATAGTATAACATAGCTAATTGGCAGTAGTTTCCCATGGTATATACTAATTGGGCATAAACCGTCTTACTTCTGATTTTATAAGAAACGAAAGACAACGCTTTGCGTGAATCGTCATATTTTTCTCACCCTAAAAATTATTTTACGTCACATGACGTCATAACTGTTATTCCGAGATTCAACGGTTACATGTATTATCTTACTCTTGTTATCGCCCCATTCACAGGTATCAAAATTGGACGAATATCTCATCTCAAAAGGTGTGAAAATACTCTGTCAAATATGTCGGCTTTATTGAAAAAATTACAGATTTTATCAACATGTGCCTCAATAAAACCAGGCGGTGCGAAAAAAGTCCGCCTACCTGACAAAGCCAACATACGGATTCCGAAAGTTAAGTGTTCATGCTAACCAAAAATGTAGGTCTCATAAATTCCCTCTCCAGGCGACACCTATGTCCATATTTGCCTAGACTAATATAGGTTATGTGAATCCGATTTGGTCTTAGGCACGTACCGACAGGGTGTGGGTTGTCACACTCCGAACGAGGACCATAATTTGCATAGTTAGAAATTTCATGACTCAAATTTCAATAGTTGGAAATTAAAAGTAACAAGTGAATCGAATGATCCAAGTGTTTCAATTTCCGACTTCAAGTTCAGACTTGTATGGTTTACCGAACATTGCGTCATGGTCACTAGTCTATTAGTAATGCCAAACCTCCATATCTTTCTGATAACAGCTTTAACGATATAACATTCAGCATGCATAATTGTTACCATCATATATTGTTAGTTCTTGGAATTTGAATACGTGTAACTCGTATTCGCTCATCAGCCATATTCTGTTTAATAGCATGTATAATGTGCATGTTCTGCACGCAGACTGTGACGCAGTGTACTCGAGACATAACATATGGATCAATGCTATGTCAGGATTTGTGTCTTTATTTACACAGTCCATGCTCTTAAACAGAATGTATGGAAACCCAAATTATGAAGCCAATATTGAACTATTGCATTACTCAAAACCAAATGCTATATAGTTGGAAATGTTATTAGACCAAATTCTGTGTAGTTGGAAATTGTATGGTCTCACCCACAGTTGGATCCCTTTGGAACGTCCCTATTTGGCGGGAATACCAGGTAATATATAAACCAATTTTGATTTAAAAAAAACAAAAGCCAGTTACCCCAATGTGAGTGGTTTAGCTTTGTTATTTAATTACGCTAATGCATGGTCATATTACCATATTTATTCTTGTCGACCACGTCCATCGATAACTTATATAGTGCGTATAAATAACCACACGGAACATGGTGATGTTATCCCTTACACGAACAAGTACCTTTATGATTTTTGCGATGCTTGATTAATCTGCAAGGCCAGTGTCTAGTTGAAACATTCAAAAACATATATTCTTGAACTTTATTAGCGCATGCCATACTACTAGTGTTCGCGCTCAGGCGCTGCCACTTGCCAAATTGCAAAAATAATTCAAATTTGGCAAAAAATAATTTCATTTGGCAAATCACTTTTTAATTCCTCTAGAAAAATTGAAAACAATATTGGTCAATCAACACCATTCATTTCAGGAAACGTACAATATAATTATATTAGTGGTGTTGTATATGGTTTACGAAAAGTGAACACCTCTAGTATAATTATATATATATAAGATGAAGTTAAGCAGATAGCATTAATATCGATTGGTGGTGGGATTTAGTGTGGAGATGTTTACATAGCAAACCGGGGCCCCGGTGGTCCAGTCGGTAGAGTTCCAGCTGCATTACGCCGCCACAGACCGTCCAGCGCCGACGAAGCTGGTTCTAACCCCGTCATATAGAGGGTGACCGGAATCGTGTACCTGGGCAAGGTTGTCAGTTGCTTTCCGGGGTCTGTGGTTTCTACACGCAGTGGAACGATTTCCCGGTGAAATTAAGCCTCTGTGTGGTCTTTCCTCCACCCATAAAATTGACAACGTCGTTTGTGGCCTAGCGGCTAGAACGACTATAAACCCCAACAAACAAACAAACATAGCTCTTGTGATGCGTCCTTCTGATAAGGCAACCCTTCTATCGTGTTATTGTTTGATTATTGGTGTGTTATGTGGTGATAAACTATAGAGATGCGAATATAATTATTAACTACTCGCTTTTCTATCGATATCAAAAGTTGTTCAAACCGCGAGTGTCAGAACATAAGACTCAAAGTTGCAGAAAATGATACTTACAAGGATAGTATTTGGCAAATTTTGAAATAATTTGGCAAACAAAAATTTCTTTTGGCGAATTATATGGCAAAGTAAATTTTGGTCCAGCGCGGACCCTGCAAACTACAAAACGTTAGAGCAGATTAGAAATTTACTCCTCCTTAAAGTCAGATAAACGCGTGAAACCAGATCCCGACCAGCGACCATAAATCGACCAACTTAGATTCCAATAATGGGGACAAGTACCGATAAGCAACCAATAAGTTTACATGTCCAATAAGTTTACCTTTCTTTGACTGAAAGCAGGCACAATGTACCAGGGACAAACAATATCCGCATAGCGTAAGTGCTGTCGACATCCAAGTTGGTATATGTACTCGTGTGTATACAGCAATAAAATGTGTCTCAGATACTCCGTGTATCGGAGTTGAACATCAGCGTGAGTTTTCTAACAAACTTTAAAATGGACGTATCCATAACCAACGAACGTCTCTTGGTTGTGTAACATCAAATCAATTACCCCAAATCAAATTATATATTCGGTGTGGGCGCGTGATATCATGGCATCAAAGCCACATGGCGGCACCAATCGCAATTCAAAGTAATTTGTCAGTTCTGTTAGGTCAGCATATGACATTTTGGTACGTGCTTTGATTCGATAAGTGATGTTACTTAAAGGCACATGGCGGTTTGTGATTCAAAATACAGCTAATAATGTTCACTTTCGAAATTTTACCGGCACCGAACTAGGTCGATACATACATGTACACTCTGCCGTTAAATGAGCATGCAAAAAAGACATATTGATGTAATGTAAAATACAACTTTAAACACAGTGTTTGGGTCTCAAACAAAAACAGAAAATTCCACGAGGTGGTTAATAAAAGAGCGTTCAGTATTAGTCTATTCTAGATATCGTAGACATGAAGAGCGTTTTTTCTTCACTTTTATGTATGTGAAAAGTAGAACATAGCTGTAAAACTGCTGTAACCATGGCATGTATTGCCATAGATCACGAAGCTGGCATATCAACACACCATAAAAACGATGGCCAGACTAAATACATAATATACACATTGTAATGAATCTCTCTTGGTCTATATATAAGAGTATACATTCAGTGTGAAAGTTTGTCTATCTATCTGTCTATCGGGGTACCCTAGCGGATGTTATCACGGTGTTAAATTTATTTAACAAATCATAAAATAAATAATAAGTGAATGGAGCAGAGCTCAATTTAAAAAGAACAAAAGTGTTTTAAATAAAATATACATATTTTTTTTTATCTCAAGACACATGGCGGTTTGCACTCATAGATACATCTAATAAATAATCACTTTTTAATTGTTACCGATAACGAACTGGTTTGTACTTACACGAACAACCTTTCTGCGGGCATTATATGTGTCGGGAAGAAGCATTTAATTCATACAAAATTTAACGTTTAACACGCGGTGTTTGTTCACAAGAAAGAGCGTTTATTAAAATGAAAACGTTTATCAAATGGCTGTGACCATGGATATTATTTTTCAGAGCTAGCATATGAAGCCGGTATATCAATGGTTCGTTTTATTTGTCAATATATCGTATACCTCATTCCAAATTACGCCGATAAGTATAGTTTTTGAGTCTGTCATGGTCAGTATTTGTTTAAATAATCTCTCATTGGGGATGTTTAACATGATATGTTCTCGTAAAACAGGGCGCGCTCGTCTGACAGAGAAATACAGTGTATCAAAAAGTCGAGGTCAAAGTACCGTCCGCTTAGTATGTTGAAATATGCCAAATAGTAATTGCCGGATAGAATCTGGAACCCATTCATTAATGGCAAACACGTGCCCGTATGTTGTAGCGAAGTCTTTTTCCTGCGAACGATGGATAAACGGCACCCCCCACTGTGTATAGATTAATCCTGATTATTCCGAGTCGGTAGTTGAAAGGCAAGATGTGAATAAAGAAAGAACCCCCGGCGAAATTTCGAAATTTGGAAAAATTCACCTTGTGGTTGGTGACTCAGTACTTCGATTTATTAATTCCAGGCGACTTTCACACCCAGGTGAGTTCGTTAAAAAGGTTTCGATCGGTGGAATGAGGATAATGGGTCTTTTAGCGTGGCTGACAGATTCGTCGAACTTTGTGGAGGGGAATGTTACCAAATTTACTTTTCATGTGGGCATTAACTCATGCCGAAATGGATTAGTGACGGATAAACAGTTATTAGTGAGTGTTATTGATGAAGTGAAACGACGATACACAAAGGCGACCATTCGAGTATCATCATTGCTACCCACACCGCACAACCACGGAACAAATCGGTTGATTTTTGAAACAAATGAATGCTATAAATCAGTCTGTGCGCTAAATGGATGCGAATACATTGATAACGCACCATCATTTGTGGAACAACGAACCACCCGCGTGGCAGTACATCTCTTCCATGACAAATGTCATCCTAACAATGATGGTGTGGAACGATTGGGCAGAAACATTCGCCACGGGACGAACAGCCAACAGACCTTTGATCCTTTGTTACAACAGAGTGGTCGGTGGTCTCACCCACAACCTGCGACGAATCGCCAGCCCTCAGCGGGTGACTTGAAAGACTCCCAAAATGTAATGGCTTCCGAACTCGGTAGTTTGATAGCTGAACTGAGAGCTTGTATCAAAGGGACTAATTAGTTACATGTTGGTTTTGTAGGCATGGCACAGCGTAATCTACAGTAAGATGGGCTGTGGGTCACGGTACATATGTACTAATCGAATAAATCTTTAATTGCTTGTTTAATATCCGCTATCGACCATTTAAGTTGTCACTTTTTATGTATCAACGTGGATACGTCAATGAACGCCTTGGCGATAATTATATCCCATAGTCTCACTTGGTGGCACCATATATCAATTAAAAGACGATCACCAGCTCGTTAGTCTATAATGACCTCTATTTGAACCAAAGTCGATACAATAATGCACTTTAGTGTAAGCCAATAATTTAGTGTAAACCAATACTTATTATTTGAAAAACAAGCCTTCACTTTGACTATGTATACATAGATAAGTAAACAAACAATCTTATCCCCTTGGATAATATCTCTAAATCTTCATGTAGTAAACACTACACCCACTGTATATTATGTTGTTGTCATGCATGATGTTTCGCCATACTGTTATATTTAGTATGTTGTTGTATTGTGAATTGAGGTGAATATTACACTTTGGGGAGAATTGGAAGGCTTACCAGCTCCATGGCTAGTATATTGAAATTATGTCAGACATGAGTACCACAAATCAAAGTAATACAATACGATATACACGCTGGAATGTGCAAGGGATCCGTAAAAAAATTAGAGATCCAGAATTTAGACACCAGATAGAGAGATATGAGTTTATTACTCTGATAGAAACGTGGCATCAAGATTCATCAGAAATTGATTTAGAAGGCTACGAAAATCTAAATTTAAGTCGTGGCAAGGGCAAGAAAAAAGGTGATATCGCCTTTTATTTCCTCTCAAAATTCAAAAAGTACATGCGAAAAGTCTACACTGTAAACGAAGTAGCACTAATTGTTGAGTTCGATGGTAAATTACTTAACCAATCCACAAAAGTAATATTTGTATCATTGTACATTCCTCCCAGCAATTCTAGCTTTTGGAAGACGAAAGATAAAGATGATGAAATTTTTGAGTGTGTCGGGAAGGCATTAGCTCGGTACAAGAACAATGAACTTTTAATTATCGGCGGGGATTTTAATGCACGCACAGGTGAATTGCCAGACCACGTGGTATCTAACAGTGATCAGCCCACGCCGCTCCCAGCTGATTATATAATAGACACGTGCCCTAATAGAGTCAGTATGGATAGTCGTGTAAACTCTTTTGGACGTCAGCTCATTACTCTTTGCCAAAGTAGTGGTATTCGTATAATTAATGGACGATCTACAGGCGATCGACTTGGTCATCTCACAAGCTATCAATATAATGGGGCGAGCGTCGTTGATTATAATTTATAACAGAGAGTTTTCTTTGTGCCGTTGATTACTTTTGCGTTAAACTTCCAACGGAATTCTCTGACCATTGTCAATTAGTTCTTCACTTAAAATATGATAATGAACGATGCCAATCATCAAACAAATACACATATACCCGAATAAGATCACATCTTAAATGGGCAGATCATAGTGATGAGAAATTGCGTGACGTCATGCATAATACGTCCATGCGAGAACGCTTATCTAACTATAAAACGTATCCCTATCAGCGCGATGTTTGCGGTGCCACAAATGCGACCAAAGACCTTATGCAAATAATAAAAGACGTGAACATGTACGCATCTTCACGTCGGGTAGTCAAGAGGAAGAGAACACCGCGTAAAAGAAAGTGGTTCGATGGCCATTGTAGGGAACTTAAGCGTGATCTCGTGAAAAGCATTAGCGATATGAGGAAGAACCCACTTGAAACAAACCTAAGAACACGATATCATGTGAAACGGAAAGCATACAAAAAGTCGCTTAAGACTAAACGACGGGCATTTTACGCAGATATATATTGTAAACTAGATACGTTAGAGACAACCAACCCAAAACAATATTGGGAAATCATAACAAAAATGCGACAGAAACAGGTTTCGCAAAATGAACTTGATGCTGATCGATCAGTTGATTTCTTCACTAAGCTTTATTGTCCAGAACCTGATAACCCAGATTGTTGATTACATTCGGTCATATATAAATCTTCCAATCAATCTATTAATAATGATGTCATCACGACAGAGGAAGTACTTGGTGCTACACGAGAATTAAAAAACGGAAAGGCAATTGGACCCGACCAAGTTTCTAACGAATTGCTTAAGTCGCTCGTTCCTTTGATGATTGATGAAATTGTAAAATTGTTTATCTTAATTCTAGAGACAGGACAGTATCCGAGTGAGTGGAGTGAATCTACCCTCACTTTAATTCATAAAAAAGGAGACAAAAGTGATCCCAATAACTATCGGGCAATAGCAGTATCATCGTCGGTCGGTAAATTGTTTAATAAAATAATTAATCGTCGATTAATCGCGTTCTTGGATGTAAACAATATTATTAGCGAAAACCAATTTGGTTTTTCGAAAGGGAAGAGCACCATTGATGGAGCGTTCGTTCTACACGCGGCCATACACAAATACAAAGGATTGGGCAAGCCGCTATATGCTGCGTTCATAGATTTCAGAAAGGAGTTCGACACAGTTAACAGGCAAATACTTTAATAAAAATTGAAATGCGTGGGGATTAAGGGACACATAGTGCGGGTAATTCAGTCACTATATGACAATAGCTATTATATCACCAAAACAAACAAATGGTTGTGGCCTTCGTGCTTGTCCACGATAGGTGTCAGACAAGGGTACATATTGTCACCAAATTTGTTCAAAATCTGTATTGATGACATTAAAAATGTGTTTGACAGTCCTTGCGATGCTGTCCGTATAGACAATGATTCACTTAATCACATTTTATTCGCTGACGACCTAGTTTTACTTTCGGATACTCCAAATGGGCTTCAGCGGTGTCTAAACAGACTAAATAGATACACGGAGACCAACAAACTCGCCGTGAACACTGATAAAACTAAATGTATGGTGTTTAGATCTAGGAAAGCTAAAACTTCACCAGACTTTCACATTGGAAATCAAAAGTTGGAAAATGTCACTGAATACAACTATCTTGGATTTAAATTTAGTAATAATGGTAGATTCATACATGCAATGGAAGAGTTAAGTGCTAAAGGTCTCAAAGCAATGCATTCACTAATTAATGCATGTACAGAAGACGCACCGATTCCAATATCGACGTCTTTAAAACTCTTCGATAGATTAATTAAGCCGATACTATTATATGGAAGCGAATTATGGGGCGTTGAAATAACCACTAAAAATCACGACCGCCTGCCGTGTGAAAAGGTAACCTTAAAATACTGTAAAAGGTTACTCGGAGTCGGTAAATTTTCTTCAAATAACGCTGTCCGCGCCGAGTTAGGGAGCCACCCACTATTCATTGATGTGGCATGCAGACTTTCATCATATGTAATTAAGTTAATGTCACGTCGGACTGTAATCTTCTCCGCAGTGCTGCGTTGGAACAACAGATGGCATCGGTTAAGAAATCAATCTTTAAAACGGCAGAATCACTGGGGTGGACTATTGCAGACCTCCAAAACGCTGGTCCTGTACTATATCAATTCAAAAGAAATCTTATTGAAGATTATTATATATATTTTAGACAGAGTCTCACTGACGAATGTTCAAAAAAGGGAAGTAATAAGTTACGAACATACCGACTTTTCAAACTTAAGTACGAAATAGAACCTTATCTTCTTCACACAACATCAATAGAAAATAGAATCGTTTTCACTAGACTGCGAATAAGTAATCATAAATTGGCTATTGAAAAGGGACGCCACACACAACCGCCGACGGCAGTGGAACAAAGGTTTTGTATCTTTTGTTCCGATAATGCTATTGAAGACGAAAAACATTTTCTTTTAGAGTGCAGCGCTTACCGCACACGTCTCGAGCTCACAAACCTTATGAAGACACATTTCTCAGACTTTGAAAGCATGACCCAAACTGAACAGCTTGTCAAAATATTAACCAACAATGTGTCAAATACATGCAATTCAATTTGTCATATGATCCGAAGATTATTCTCCGCACGTGATGAGCATCGTATCATAAATCAATGAACAGATACAGAATAGATGATCCATTGCACATTCAGCTTGACCTTATATTAATATAATTTATTATACTGTTCAATACACAATGTACAATTATATGTTATTATGTATGCATACTGTCCTTATAAGGATGTTTTTGCCAATTAAACTTATCTTATCATCCGAGTCTTTAATGATAATATGTCATTCGTGACCACATTGTCACATAACACATGAACGCATATATAGTACATTACATAAACATGATATGTGAATTAAACATATGAACATATAAACATATAAACAGGAAATACATATAGATAAATGTAGTTTGTATAACACATACAAAGCTAAACCTAGAAATCGGCAGAATATAGGACTTAAATATTTGACCCCCGCTGCTCTCTGTGCCAAATCAACAGGTTGTTGCACCTATGAATCGGCGCCGTTTTCATTAGTGAGATGGATATATCTAATTACCCGCGGTGTGATGTCATTATCGAATATTCCGACTAGAGTGCTATATAATTGAGTGTCGGGTAATAAGTTAATCGCAGTCGATACCCCCCGTAGATTATCAAAAGTTTCTATCTAGGGTATTATATAACATTAATTAAAGCCATATGGTATAGTTCGCGCTTTAAAATGCATGTAATAATATTCGCTTTTGAATGTTTTGCCGGTATCGATATAGGTTGATAAAAACTCGAAATACTGTTCTACGGGCATTTTATGCCACAGAAAGGCGCACTGGAGTAACAAAAAAATCAACTTTGAACACGGTGTTTGGGTCCCAATACAAACAACATACATATGCACGTTTATTTTACTCATATGCAAAACGTTGAAAACAGAGGTAAAACTGCTGTGACCATGCCAAGTATTTTTCAGAGAATATGAATCTGATATATAAACATTTCGTGTATTTGTCAACCTAGTTTGTACTCCTTCCAGTTAATCACATCTCTGTCACCACATCACAACATCAACGACATCTTTGATAACTCAATAAAGACATAACTATTTAACGATAATACTCGCAGCAAACTCCCCAGAAATAGCAACAGACGTGATCCCCCACGCAACAAGCTTAGAACATACAGAACGTTCAAAACAATCACTTGTTTGGAGGAATATCTTGACATCATTTCCACCCCCAAACAACGAGAATCCCTCACGAAATTCAGAATTAGTTGTCACACACTGGGCATTGAGCGCGGACGCTCTTTCGATGAAGCAGACCGCAAATGTGAAACCTGCAACCAAATTGATAATGAGGAGCACTTTCTCCTCCAGTGTACCTCACTGTCCGACGAGCGCGCCATATTTCACGAGAAACTAATACCTGATATCCTAACCACACCTAACGAGAGGTTATTCAATACAATATTAACAAGCACAGACCCAACAACTCTACAGGCACTGGCATATTTCGTCCACTGTGGACTTGGCGATCAAGTGACGAACTGGTTAATCGAGTACAACAAAAAAGGAACACTGCCATATCAGTCAAATGTACATTAAAATAGAATAACATTATTAAGTATTTGTTGCTACTTATTTTGTTCCATGCATATTCGATTTTCTTGTCCTGTTATTCTATGTTAATGTACATTTGACCATACATGGTGTAACGTACTAATACACTTGATTGATAGAGTGATCTAAATTGCGTAAACAACACTTGGAAGCTCGGGCGATCCATGTCCGTTTATACATGTATATATATTCACCAGCGAATATGGAACAATTAATATTGTATATCTTTGGAAGTGTTTTCGTCTCCCATTTGTATACAACGTCATGTGGGCAAATCTTGTAATCTGATGGTATATCGGGTTTATAGCAGACAATTTCAATTGAATTTTAATGGTCAATGACTGAGCACTGGCACTAACGTGGTAAACGAGGCTTTGGTGCGTTGATCTATTCATAGGCTCAATTAAAGACATATTATGTACTTGTTCGGGTGTGTTAAATTGATAAGTTAGTATGCAGGCGCTATGCAAACTAAAGGAATATTACATTCTACTAACATCGCCAAAAATTTGAACCAAATTGGCCGTAGCACTCCATAGAAAACATCGTCATAACTACGCTCAATTGTAAATATTTACTACTCGATTCGGGACGAATCTATAGGCGATAAACTAACGAAAACAATTTCGCCATCGAGAGTCACTGCATGTAATTAATGTATAAGAATGACGGTGTGTGCTATGACGTTTGCTACACTATTTGTAAAAAAAAAATACTACATTGAACAGATTATTCTCCATTTCTATGTTATCACCATACCGGAGTGTTTTACATCACTGTAATACAAGTAGTAAAATGTGTGCATATGACTTGCTTGAAACGATTAACATTTGGATGTTTTTGTGCGTATTTCTTGACCACCATATGATGCATTCTTCCTAAATGTTATATGTACCAAAATGTTATATGTACCAAGCCTCTACCAATTACTGGTCAATTGTTTTGAACATTAGTACATATATTTACCACTATGGTAACTTATACACATGCAAATGCGAGCTTTGTTGGATTTTGTTCAGTAAAGCTATCCTCATTGTTCAACTTATATAACTTGATATAATGATCGGCAACATGCATGTACTGAATTGTGTCTAAGTTTGGACTTCTTCGTTTCCAATTGATCTTTAAAACTTGACACCTTATGCTTGCTATATGCCATTGACGGGAGCATGTCCGCATATGAATATGAACTCGGTCTGCATGGTGTAATTTGTTTTCGTATAGTGTTATGGCTATCCTTAAATCCACATATCGATTTATATATACGGTCCGCATTATGACACATGCGCTTGTACTCACGCTGGCCTAGTGGTAAAGTTCTTGTTATTGCATCAGACCAAATCCCCTAAATACAATTGTAATACATGTAGTCCACCTTTAAATTTGCATCGATGCGAGTACAGGGGGAATTTGTCATAAGATGGGTCGAGTCTGGCTGTGTTTTTGTTTGCATATTCAAAGTTCCCATTGTGCGCGAGTCAAGAAGAGTAATGACTCGCGATGTACAGGTTTGGCAGAACTGGGTTTCGAGTTAAAGTCACATGGCCGTTTGTCCCGCACACTAACCTCATGATGTTTGCATTTTATTTTTCTCGGTATCGAAATAGGTCAATAAACTACTCGAAATATTATTCCGCGGGCTGTTCCTGATTCCGTAAACATAAAGAGTGTCTGTTTAACCTATATATGTGGAAACACTTGAACCAGCTCGAGATATATAGCTGTAGCCATGGAAATTATCTTCAATAAAAATATGAAGCCGCGATATCAGTATTTTGTGTATTTGTCAACCTGCCTTATATATACATACTTCCAAATTATGTAGACAAAAGTTGGAAGCTGGAATGATCCATGTCCGTTTAAGGCATGCCATCTACGAGAGTGCAAATTGTGAAACAACGCCAAAACAGACTCTAGAAGTCATAACTCCTGAAATAAAATTTGGACCGGACTGATTTCGGATATCATATGCAATATAGACATATAGTCATAAGTAGAAGCCACACATGGCCACAATTGGTTAACATCGAAGTTATGAACCGTTGTGCCTATATGTCGCGAAATAAACATGCGGGAAATAATTCAGGAGGTATACCTCCAAATACAATTAGGATAAAATTGGTGTTCGACACATTCAAGATATTCGTGAGCATAATACATGAATATATTATAAACCAATACTTTCGAATTTTTCCCAGTATCGCAATATGTCGATAAATACTTGCACCATACATTTATATATACGGGGAATATGAAGTCACAAAAATACAACTACATGTCAACACGGTCTTTGGGTCCCAAATAGACAACATAAATGACAATGCACGACACGGAACATAAAATAACGTTCTGTGTTAGCCTATGCCATGCAGATATACATGGTATAAATAAAGAGTGTTTGTTTTCACTTCTGGGCGAAACAAATGAAAAATGGGTGTCACATTGGCAAGTATTTTGTTTCAGAGCGTATGAAGCCGGTATATCAACATTTCGTGTTTTATCAATTTATCATATATATATACCTCATTTCAAACTGTGTGGGCAATATTTGGAAGCTTGAATGAGCTATGTCCGTTTGAGGTAACTCCGTCATTTGGGACAGTAATGTTGGCTGAAATATGTCAAACTGTGCAGCTTGGCAATCCACATTACATAATTATATAGTTAATTTGGGATATGAGAAAGACACTCTCTACACATAGATTAGCTGCATGCACGATAACACTTATTGTTTTCTAACCAAAAATAACACAGATTATAACATACCGTTATATATTCTAGGCTGAAAAAAATCAAAGCGTGTTAAACTTCTTTCGAAAGTCCACATCTGGCCATGCACAACAACTTCTCACTAATGAGTCCAAATGCCCAATCTAATTATTTTCTGGTCAATGTAGGACATACCCATGACGGATGTAGTGTCAAATCGGACAAGGCAACTTTATTGTAATTAGAACTCGGAAATGTAACATGGGACCAATACTTTAACACATAATACTGGCTTTTTTGTGACATTTCACCAGCGCCTGTGTACCCGAGTATTATGAAACCCACTTATTAGTAAGAATGTCTGGAATCGGGCGATTAGTTGTAACTATACATACTTTATTAAATCGCCAAAAGGGTAAATTGGCGAGCACGAATTAATATTATGCTGGCTTTATATGCTCAGAAAAAAATCATGTTCATTATCACCGCCATTTCGCAGTCGTTTTCAACTTATCGCACAAAAGTGAAACAAAACGCTCTTTATTATTACCAATCAGGAATAGACTAACACGGAACGCTCTTTTCTGTTCCATGCCGTGCATATGGCTGTTGTTTGGGAACCAAATGCCGTGTTAAAATTGTGTTTTGTTTACTTCAATGCGACATGCAGGCACAGGCAATGCCTACATAAATGTAGTTCAAGCATTTATAGACCTCTTTCGATACCGGGAAAACTTAAAAAATGGAATGAATTTTTTTTCTGGATTGAGCTATGCTCCAGATAACGTTTTTTTATTCTGGTAAATAACTATATTACAATGCTCTGACCAACTTAGAGCACCACATCCAATGGGTTAACTGGAAAATCCAGTTGGGCGTGTGCTGACCAAGAAACACAACCCGTGCGCTGTACGACATTGAACACTCTTGACAATGGATGTGCTTTAAAAATAAACCGGGAAACTATTGTTACAAGAGATGGAGCTAGGTCTCTCCAGATCGAGAAAAGAATCCAACTCTCCCAACATATATAGGCGCTGTCTAGATCGAGAAAATAATCCCAACTCTATCAACAGATGTAGTAACGTGGGCCAATATATAATCTCGTTGCTGATAAGATTGCATAATTCAACGATTCGACCACATGCTTAAGTGTGCCCCATCCGACATTGTTGACTGGCACTCCAATAAACACTTATGGTATACGGTGTCTGTGGTTTAGTTGCACATTAATGAATATTTAAGAGCATGCTTAGTGAAAATGTAATTAATGACCCATTTGAGATAGTCATGGTGGCTGAAATAAGTAAAAATGTGCAGCTTGGCAATCCACATTACATATTTATATAGTTCATTTGGGATATGAGAAAGACACTCTCTACACATAGATTAGCTGCATGCATGATACCCTTACTGCTTGGTAACCGAAAGTAACACAGATTATAACATACTGTTATATATACTAGGCTGGAAACAAATCAAAGCGAATTAAACTTATTTCGAAGATCGACATCTGGCCATGCACGACAACCTCTCACCAATGAGCCCATGGACCAATCTAATTATTTTCTGGTCAATGTAGGACATACACATTACGGTTGTATAGTGTCAAATCGCACAAGGCAACTTTATTATAACCCCACCGCAACGAAGTTATGGGGGTATACATGTACGTCGTCCGTCCGTGGACACATATTTGTCCGGAGTTTTTCTCAGTCGTTTTTGGATCAATTTCCGTGAAACTTGGCACAGACATCAACCACCATGGGAACCTGTGCATCTGCGATTATGACGTCTGTCGGACTTTTTTTGATGGAGTTATCCCCCCTTTTTCGACTTAGAAGTTTTTGGCAACATGTATATTTTTGTCCGAGCTTTTATTCCTACATTTTTAGGTCAATGTTTTTTAATCTTGGCGCTGATATTTAGTACCATGGGAACCTGTGCACCTGCGATTATGACGTCTGTCCGACATTTTTTGTGTGGAGTTATGCCCCTTTTTCGACTTAGAAAGTTTTTGCAACATGCATAATTTTGTCCAAGCTTTTATTCCTACATTTTTCGGTCAATATGTTTAAAGGGGAACGCAACCCACGGCCAATTCGGCATTTGTGAAAATGATATTTTATATTGAAATGATATCACAAGTTACAGAACTCAAATCATCCGCATATTGACGTACCGACATTTAGAAGTATGGGGGTGGTATAATTTCGAAATTTCTCCGACGTCGACGAAATGATCCCCGTCGGGTCACGTGGGCCTGCACCAAAATGATCGAGGACTTGACTTGATCACTAGGCTTGACGTATTGGAAGGCTCAATGATACCCAGAAGCGGCCTGCCGTGAGGTGTGAGAGAGCCAAACACACAAGGTGAGTGAGACATGCAATGACAGTCACCACCTTGTGAGAGTAACACACAGTGGAGAGGTAAATTCGCCATACCTGATTGATTTGGAGAAGGAAACAAGTATCAATTCTCAACCAATAATTGGTGCGGCAATTGATCAAACTATGGAGGAAATGATCATAGATAGACCCCAAATTTGTTGACATTGTCGGCAAATTGAAATCGAACAAACCGTCTCAAAAGCTAGATAGAAAATATCAATTAAAGTGTTGTTGGAAGAGTACATAAAAGGCATTGGCCATTTTCAAACTGTCAAAATTTGGACATCTTTGAAAAAAAGGTATTATTGGATAAACATGTTCAAAGACATAGGTGACTTCTGCAGCAAATGCAGATTGTGTAAACTGCGAAATATGAAACGCGAAGAAGCACCTATTTTTCCCTCAAGCATACATCCATACCCACAAAGTGACATTGCCTTTGATTTTACTGGCCCCCAGTGGAAATCAATATATTTTGGCAGACATATGCATTTTTTCTGGCTATAATTTTGCATCGCGACTCCAAATAAAGAAACAAACACGGCTTTACAATATATATGTGATTATATCATACACAAATATAGAGGTATGATCAATATCAGAACGGACTGTGGCGGCGAGTTATTGAGCAACAGTATGCACAAATTATGCAAGAAATTAAATATTTATCACGTCGCAACATCCGTATAATCCTCGTGTCAATGTAAAGAACGAAAGAAGCCATTCAGTTTTTGATTGAGTCCTTTCTAAGTTAATCAATGATCAAAACCAATATTGTGATTGCTTCTTACCTCAAATTGTATCGGCCATAAACATTCACTGTCTGCCAACAACGGGATTATCTCTATTTTCCTAGTATATGGACGAGAACCCCTCTTACAATTGACTACATATTACAACCAAGACGACCTTATCTTGTGGAAGACTTTACAAACCAGCACACATATTTAGACTAGTCCATTCACAAACTAAAGCAGAGCAGAAAATTGCACATAAGAATAACCAAAAACAGCCACACACAGAGATATAAAATTGCCTAATTTGTTTATAATTAAACATCAATTAACTAATATAATTTGCAAAAACAAATCGAAATCAGTGCTCAGAACAGGACATTATTGACCAAGAGCACATGCCTATCCCTCAAATGAATCATATATTAAGATCAGCACACAAAATGCGCAATTTTCAAACTTCCACAGAACTTAACAGATCTCAAAGCGACGAAAATTTCCAGGGACTGATTATAACCAAACTACTGATTAATGTCAATATTCCTATGAACATAGCAATTATTCTATTGAAACCGAAATATACCAAAATTTATGCACAAACAGATACGCACAGTAAGTCCACAGATACATGCAGCAGGCCCTAAGTAGGTCCAAGACACAAGCTTAAGAATCAAAGGCCTGATTATAAACGAAAAACATATTGTGAATAAATTGTTCAAACAGCGGTGATTATTATATTTAAACTGAAGTAGATGACAAAGGCACTGTCCAATATAACAATACAGCATCATCTATGAAAACGAAAATCTAATGGACTAGCCGTATAACACGAATACCATGAGTTCAGATAGTCAAACGGTTAGCTATTCATATACT
The DNA here is from genome assembly GCA_032622095.1 of Siphonodentalium dalli. NCBI lineage: Eukaryota > Metazoa > Mollusca > Scaphopoda > Gadilida > Siphonodentaliidae > Siphonodentalium > Siphonodentalium dalli. The sequence goes on from CP136063.1 coordinate 14,528,212, forward strand.
AAACCAGAACATATGAACGTTTTGAAAGAATTGCCAAATAAATTTCAAAGAAAACCCACGGGAAAACCTGGAATAAATTATCCCCAAATAAGCAAGCCGCTGCCAGTAAGCCTCAACATGAACATGGAAACCAATTCAAAACCAAAAGGCCCATATTTAATGGAAATGAGTCATGCCAAAACATTCAAAGGATTGCTTTGTCAGAAGAAAAAAAAGCAAAGAATACGATGCAAAATTGTAATTCAAGTCAGCACATGGCATATAAAACAAGCAAATTCAGGAAATATATTTTAAATGTCAGACTCAAATTGTCTAAGCCAAAATCGGACACACTAATACATAATACTTACAAAGTCACAGACTGAACGGATAGAGCGAGAAATTAAGAGAGAGAGCGAGAAGATATAAATGACTATTGTAATTATGTACATGATAAACACAGAATATATTTAAACTATTCTCACTACCAATGTTACATTAGCATATATTCAGGTCAGCATAACGTTTTCGAAGCACACGGAGACCCATGTATATAAATAACCGTTTCCTAACAACTAGAGAAACCGTATTAGAAAATAAAACATGTTGCTACTGCCCTTCATTTATTTATTTTATATTCGTGGTTTTACATCACTTCCTACAATTAACTGACATCACAGCAAAACCAGATTAATTGTTGGTAGAGTAACCCATGTCTGCTACACATAGGTATGAACAATTCAGTAATATTTTTTAAATTTAAGTAATGTATTCACCGCCTGCTCGCAAGTAAACCACCGAACACCATGGAGGTGAAGGTAGTACATCATAAAGTTGAATGTAGTCCGTGTCTCCTCTGTTAATTTATACTAGTAATTAGATGAAGGTAGCCCGTATTTCCTCTGCCCTTCCCATGTTATTATAAGTAGATGTAGGTAGAGTCAGTATTTCCTTTGTTCCTCCATGTTATTATCATATTATGCATACGGGGGTCGGGGGCATTTACAGGTAGTCGGGAACTCTGTATGTCTGTCGGAGCATATCACATTGTAACTAGGGTGTTAATTATCAGAATTTGTTATCTTTTGGCATGGTAAAAGCACAGGTTGGAACCCAAATTAATTGGGCTAATTATTCAGGTCATGTAACTTCCATAATTATGTTGTACGAGAAAGGTCGATTTCCTGACAATTAGGTGTTGACAATTGATTTTTTATCTATAATTGTATATGTATGTTTTACACATTGAGCACCTGTGGAGATGGTTGATTTATTGTGGTACGATGGATCACACCCATCTACAATCTATTTATGTCATTTATTGGCATGTGTTTCCAATATGGGGGGTAGATAGGCTTCAGACACCACCACATTTAAATTCACACCAGGTTCTCAGTTTCGGTAAATATTAGATTATATTGGCCATGTAATTTTACGATTAAACTGTAAATTCACATTACTATGATGTCGCAATTTTACGATAGTCTCTGATGGTCCAGTTGCTGCCAACAGTTTCTGTCGTAATTGTACGATCATTTTTGTAAATATACGATAAAATTAGTTAATGTCAGATTACGTTGATCTCGTAATTTTAGGACTGTTACTGGTGGTCGCATTGCTGCCAACAGTTTATGTCATAGTATTACGACGATATTTGTTTGACTGTACCTTACTCCCATTTATATGCCATGCACTATAAGTTTTGGTCAGTTCTGAGTACTTTGATACAAAATATGTCAAACAAATTCTTGTATATGATGACACGCATGCAGAGTTATACTATTTTTAATAAATCTTGAAAGCAGGTTTAAATTCCACCACGATAATACAAATGTGCATCTGGCATAGAAGATAACTGTATAACATAATTAATTACGGTGTATTTGTATATGTATTAGTGGCATCACTGACATGCAATTTAACTGAGTGATATTAATCGAATGGCTGCTAACTTCAGAAATGCACTTCAAAGTTGGCTTAGTACACATACGTTTTGTTTTAAATGTCACAGTCGCGAAATCTAGTACTGCGCGAATTTAAATATGAGTAAGAAATAGGTTTAGAGCACACTGCACTATGTGCAAGTATTGTTATAACCATATATTACTTATAACATCCAATGCACAGGTCTACTCACCGTTCTTGACATCAGCGTATTTGCTTTACATAGCTCGCTCACCCATTCCAGTTGTACTGACTTAATTATATCACAAGAATCCTTCAATATCTCTATAATTGATCTTCCTGATATATTGGTCCCGACTCCTGCCTATAAAATATTTTATACAACAGTGTTCAACTGGTATTGATAACAAGCTGCAAATGAACAAACTTGAACTCGTGGCCGAAAGGCAGTCATGAGTGCTAGACGTACCCCACTTGTGTGTAACCCTTTGGATATGGTAGTTTCCATAATTACTATAATATACCTGGTTTAGCGAAGGCTGTGACTAGTGAAAAGCTGCCAGGAAATAATTCGAAATATAACTAGCGGCTTTTCGAATTCCCGGTGGAAAATTCGTATACTTCCATATAATCAAAGGTTTGTGATGATTCTCGTTTTACATGGATTGCGCTTCACTACTATCTATTTCTTCTTCTCTCTTCCTATTTCTCGAGTTGATGCTACTTTTATGTTTTGATTTTTATCGTGCACACCTGTTTGTTTGTTTTCACTGTCATCCGTAGTTGACCAAAGTCTCAGGTTCTGTGTTTCTCTGGTACTTTGTGCACAAGTACTTTCCCCAATGAATGTTTGAAGTCACGTTATATCTGGGAAAATTCAATTTACATGACTGAGCAGTAGCATGTGATTGTCCCTATACTTATGAACTATGAGACTGCTTCAATAATTCAACACCAATAGGTATTTCTGTACACGCGCCAAGACGATGAGCAACTCTGCCAAATTACGGACATTGTAATTTGTATCACAACGCAGACAAAACAATTGAGTGCACAAATAGTCATACTATTTTTCTTGATATAAACGGTAAATATTGTTCCATGCTCACATGCAAGATATGATTGAGTTAGTTGTGCGTACGTTTTACAATATAATTATAGCGTCGCCATGAGTAAACCATTTGCTCCAAAATTCAGGAAATCGCACTCAAGTGACGCGTTGATATTCCAAATAACAACCACTCATCAAAACACATTTTATCCCCATGTTTTATTTTTGGAGTATTTTTTCACCTTTCGTTTTCGGTGTAATTTAAATATTTGGACCCACCCGAATGCCAGCTCTCCGTTGGGCAGGTTGCTCATATAGTAGAACGCTCAAAGTTTGGAAAATTATCTACGTATATCAAAATACCTGCTCCTGCATTAGGTCGCTCTTTCATTATCCCGTTTCGATTTGGCGGGAAAATAGGTTAGTGACACAGCATTTACATTCTGAAGCATCGCCACGAGTAAACCTTCGGCTTTAGGGTGATTGCAACAGACATGACTAAGTTTGAATTTTGGCCTCTTCATTCTTCGTGCATCTGGCCAGTTTTTACCTGACAACGCCCAAATTTCACGTGCCAGCGCGCACATGCATATTCATCATTAATTGTTCGCAACCGCCTTCAGCTGAGCATCGGGTTGGGAGTAGTTGTGGACACAAGGAATTTTACGTCATTTTTGGACATTCAGGGGTCGGTAACTCTGTCAATACAAAATATTTACGGTATCATTATTCGTGTAAAATGTAGAATATGACATGTAAGTTTGGTCGCAATCGAAGGGTCTTCATTCTTTGCGACTTTGAACACCCGTCCTCCACTCCCCGGGTAATAATCGGACAACGTCCATTTTGTGAAACTGAACCACGTTTAAGTTGCTCTACATCATAACATTCGTCCCGTTCCGCTGCTTAAATGCGTTCCAGGGGTACTCTACAATTGTCGATAAATGTGAGAGGCCGGTTTAAGGGCCATAACTCCATAAATCGAGCACGGACAAAATTCTCAATAGCTTAACGCCCGTGCACTCTAGAATATGTACGCACACCGGAAATTTCAACGTTAGCGGTTCCTGAGATTAGGCGTTACAAAATTACTAGGAAGAATAATAATAATAGAGAAAAATGCCGAAACAGAAATACAATATACTCCCATATTAAAATATGGAAGTATAATGAAGAAAATTTAGAAAGTAAGAGGTGAGACTCTTACCTGGGCTGTCGACAAGGGGTAGTGTGAACTTCGGTGGCTGGCCTGCCGGACAGATGTATACGATGATCAACGTTGTTTTCAATTCATTGATTAAAGGGCGGGCGGGCTCCATTGTACATGTAGGTTATACTTTAGAATTAACATGATCAAATTATGATAATTTCCTCAAGAATATACTCATATTATACATGTAGCATAATGATGATGATATGAATGCGATATTATTCACAAAACACGCCGTTTTTCATCGCTGCGCGGTTGTGGTTGCTATAAGATGAGTCACGAAATTGCGCTATTTCCGTATTTGGATTCGCGCGCTTTACACTGCAAATAATGTGGGGAACCAGTTCTTGAAAGTCGAATAACCAATTGTTTCGTTAACCATTTATTGAAGAAGCAAACGAAGAACAAATTGGATCTGGGTTGACCAAGAACCAAATCATTTGACGAGAAACCAAATAAGAAATATTTTTGACATCACTGAAGTACCAAACGAAAAACTATGTTACAATTACTACAATTAATAAACTGTCCCAGTGGCGAAACCAACTACGCTATTTGGTTCTTCCCAAATAAAAAACAGTTGGTTCCTCATAAATGTTCTTGGTTATTCGCAAAGAATCAAATAATTTTGATCAATTGTCTTGGTTCTTCGCGACGAACCTAATTATCCGGGGCAATTCCAAGAACCAAAAATTTGGTTCTCAAAAAATAACCCATCTGGTTCGTCGATAAGAACTAGACAGGCTTCTCATGGAGAAGGTGTTTGGCGGAAAAACCGATCTGGTTCTTCGTGAAGAACCAAATCGGTTATTCGTTAGGATCCGATTTGGTTCTTCACGAAGAACCAGATCGGTTTTCCGCCAAAAAACTATCTGATTCTTCGCCGAGAACCGATTTACTTTTTTGTAAGGGACAAATGCAAATTAGTGCATATCTAAGAATTTCCCTCCTCTTAAGCTGGCAAACAATTCGGAAACTACTGGCACGAAGCTGGTACTAATTGTGAAATACTTATGTCCATATCCCCAACTAAATTAATTTACTATTTTGCTGTCTAATCAATGAAAATGTTTCGCTGAGAGTTGGCGTCTTGGTTACCACTAGAAACGGAAGTTGTTTATTGTGATTTGATTGGTGGATTGAATACAATTCCGGTAAATTCGCCCCATGGCTATTCGACTTTTTTAAAGTATCACTATCCTAGTGACGCGGGAAACGACACTTCCCTCGGATGATAGATATTGTCGCTACCAAGTGTATCTAAGGGCATTGACCAATACAATTATTGCATTTAAGTGAAAGTGAATGTATTTGTAATTATATCAGTATATACTAACTGTTGTTATTGGTAGCAGCTTATTTGCCTCATTGTGCTCCCTATCCGGTTCCCGCTGCTCTGATATAATTTTATCCAGATAATGGATCAAGTCCCTCTGAGGTGTGAGCGTGTTCTGCTTGCATGACTATAAAATAATGAATGTAACATTGTTCAACTGATATTGCTAATATCATGAAAATGAAGATATAAGACATTGTGGCCGAACGGCAAACATGGGTGCTATATACATGCCCAACTTGTGCTGAATGTACTTGAATGACCCACAGCTTTATCAAAGTATATTCATATTCTACAACCTTTAGATTCTCGGACAGATGAAATGAGGACCCGACACATATACTCCAGTATACATTAATGCAAAGTGTTATATACAGGCATTAAATATTGCTTTCCTTTATGGATTTTCACAATTTGAACATTTAAATTGATACTCTGTGTATATACCCCAAATGATACATGTAGATTTAATGATAAATAAAATAGTATGCTGTTCTCTTGAAATAATTTAAATAGTCCGGCTTTCTCTATAAATAATATTTGTTACACACAATCTAAATTGGCTACCTATATTGTATACTAGCAGGGTTACCGGCGTTGCCCAGGTCAAAGTGATGTGAAACCCTCTGTGGATATTTGGTGGGAAAAGAGAATACTCTTTCTCTCAAAGTGTTACACGTATTCTCATAAAGTGTATATCCAAATGGCACCACACATAATGATTCTAACACATGGAATATAAGTAGTGGCCCACCTTGTCAGGTAGGAGCGATTATCATTTTGTGTATCGCGTTTAATCCGTTCCACCAATACAAAAGTATTTATTTATTTACAACTGCGTATACTTAAGACGATATAGCATGAAGCATGAAATACTAAACACATTAGTTCGAAAAAAATAAAAAGACGACAATTGTGTTTTACATTAACCAATCAATCAATCAATCAAACAATCTAGTTTATCATATCTTCATTAATATACAGATGTTTTAACAATATGTCCAGGTGCTCCTCTCTTCTGGTGCTATATACTGGATAATCGTTTTGAGTTTAAAAGAATTGATGGTATGAAGTATAAAGCAGCTAGATGTGCCCGACATAGCGAGATTTTGAGTTGAGGCGTATAATTCACCACTCTCAGTTTTCACATCCGCGTTCTCGTTAATTGATATCGCGGTTGAGTTGCATTGTTCCCCACTTTCAGCTTTCACATCCGCGATCTCGTTAGTTGATGTCTCAGTTTGATCAATGTCCATTACATCATATGGTGTGAGATAAACGCTGTCTGATGTGTGCGTCCAAGTAGACTTCCCAGGAGTAGATTCACTCACCATCAATGATGGTTTTTTTTATGTCATCAATCTTTTGTTTCGTAGTGCCATCACATTGAAAAGCTCAATGTGAACTCGAATTGCACATAAAACAGTTACAGTGGTATCCACTTTGTATTCTTTAAAACTTCTAATGACATTTTTCGTAAATGTTGTATGTTGTTACTCTGCAATCGTGAATGCATGGTGAGCGTTCGGTGCGTTTTTCAGTCGTCAGTGAAATGACGACGTGATGAAAAAGCGCGTCGCTTGTATTCTCTGACACGGACGATGACTGCATATGTCCTTGTCAGGGCATAAAAGCGACGCGATTTTCCATCACGTCGTCATTACACGATGAAGCACCTTGTGTCATATTCAGATAGCGAAAGCGAACGACAAAATAGAAAGAGTGACTGGATGATGACTGTAAATATCACAATGTAACAAATCTGACCGATAAATATTGCGGAGATTTGTAAAAGCATCAAAGAAATACAAGGTCACATTTCAAGAATTTCATCAACCATTTCAAACTGTTCACATAATTTTCAAAGATCTGGTGAACAGTTTGAAAGATGAGTGTGATACAGGACAAAAATATCAAATGAGAATTTCCATCTGTCATCCAGGGCTAGATCAAGGGATTCACGTTCCGTTCACTGAAGCAAAAGACCTGACAGGTGAATTATTGCTTGACAATATAGAAAAAGTTGCACAATCGAACAAAACATTCAAAATTCATGACGGACAGATGACATTTGATTTCACGGTCACGCATATGCACACAGGGACCGCAAGACACACCTTACCATATGGAGCATTCGGTGGAAAAATCAAATGAAAACAGTAAAGAAAAGTATTCTTCTGATTCAGAACGCAGAAGATAACATGTGTTTGCGAGGGCTGTCGTTGTTGGCATGTGTAATGTTGACAAAAACCATACCGTTGAATGGAAGCAACAATGGAAACGGATTACGAGGCCAGAAAGAGCTACACAACGAGAAACTGGAAAGTGGGGATATCACACGACACCAGTTGCGGGGTTGGGGAATACAAAATTATTCAGGAACAACTATATCCGCAGTATGTTATAAAAATACATAATCAATTTGCTGACGAAGACTTTCTTTTTCAATCACCGTCAGTTGGGAAATAAAGTAAAGGTATGCAGATGCAAGTAAAGGTATTCAGATGCAAGGAAGAGAAATAAGGAAGTTAAGGACTTTGCTAACCCAATTTTCCCCAAATTTAATGGAGTCCAAAATAAAGGTTTATGTTCACTTTTATTACTAATCACAGTAACCATACCCATGGATGCTACATTTTAAGAGTATAATTCATGGTAGATTATGTTAGAAATTCAAAATGTGAAATTTATAGAAGTTTTAAAAATTTATTTTTTCGAACCCAAAATCAACACACACAAAGGTCATATCTAAGAAAAAAATATGGGTATGTGTACTGAACACTGTGGAGAATGATGAACAATAAAGATATACTCACATTTCTTCAGTTTTATTAAGATTTTTGGCTTGGAAGCAGTTGTCTACAAATGGTAGCTTTCATTGCTCAGCAAAGCTATTTGGGAACTGAATTTGATGGGTCAAGATAATGTTCACTCAAGTCTGTTGGAATTCATGGGGATTATGACCAGCCAGTGCTGAACTTTATCCTGACTCAGGATGATTGGTGACCTAGTTTCTGGGCTATGGGGGTACACCAGATTGGGTATTAGACAATTCTTTTGTCAAGAGATTCACAATACAACACTGTCCACAGATATTAACATTTAACTTCCACCTCACTATAAGCGATGTCAGGTAACTTACTCAATGATTTGTAAACAATTGGTTCTTAGTAATTTTATCAAAGAATGCTTGATAAATATGAATATTATTTTATTGTTCATCATTCTTCACAGTGTTCAGTAGACATTGCCATATTTTTTTCTTTGATATGGACTTTGTGTTTATTGATTTTGGGTTCGAAAAAATAGATTTTAAAATCCTCTATAAATTTCACATTTAGTATTTCTAACATATTCCACCATTAATAATGCTCTTAACATGTTGCATTCATGTGTTTGGTTACTGTGATTACTAACAAAAGTGAACATAAACCTTTATTTTGACTCCATCAAATTTGGGGAAAATTGGGTTAGCAAAGTACATAAATAAATTTCTGAAATATAACTATGTAAATCACAAATGATAACATACAGTAAATGCTCATTTGATGTTGAATGGTGGCATATATCATTGTAAAATTGTGTGACACCCACCCATATATTGAATAATGTCTGCTCATAATGTAAATTTCAATATAAAACCCTCATTTTGTCTAATGACTGTAAATGGAAAATAATTGTGAAGTATTCAGATCATGGGAAGAGAAATAAAGAAGATAAATAAATTTATGATATATAACTATATAAATGCCAAATGATACCATAAGTAAATGTTCATTTGGTGTTGAATGCTGACATATATAAGTGTAGATTATTGTGTGACACCCATTTATTTAATAATGTCTGCCCATAATGTGAATTTCAAAGTAAACAATGATTCCAAAAAGTAAATGTTCATTTGATGTTGAATGCTGATATTATAACTGTAAATTATTGTGTGACAACCATGTGTTGAATATTGTCTGCTCATGGTGTGAATGTCTTTGTAAATCCCAAATTCAAAAGATACCCTAAAGTAAATGTTCATTTGGTATCGAATGCTGACATATATGATTGTCAATTATAATGTGACACCCATATATTGAATAATGTCTGCTTATGGTGTGCCTTTCAATGAAAAACCCTCACAAAAAGTAATGACTATTTGTAAAAAAAAATTCCATTTATTACCCACCCAAAAAGAAAATAAACCCAACCTTATTGTAATATATCACACATATAAAATTTTGATCATGTTCAATCCAAGCAGCATAAACTTCACAACATTGTCCAGTACATTAAGATTGTAAAACCAACACATATAATCGACCCTCCCAAAATCAACAAACTTAAAATGTTTGAATTATGCGCCGGATTGTGAGCGCACCCTTAGGATCAGGGGTTACGGTGAAGTTGGAAATATTGGTTTATTTTGAGAATCACATTGTCACTATTCATGTTGATTAATGAGAGGGGTTGCATTACAACCGGCAGGGGCTAGTGCACTGCTATAGTCTTCTTATACACAATACCACATTAGAATAATCCAAGAAGAATCATACGTTGATACACTTCATTCGACTTCCACATATATCAGAACACAACGAGAGTATGTCGAACACAACAACGCTTGAAAGCAATACCAAGCAGTGGGTCAAATCTATCACCACCTGATGAATAGAACATGTCAGTTCACATCAAACTGCCACATTTATCCCGTGAAACACGATGGATATCATTGGTAGGTCAGACACAAGTTATTGTGACCCTAATCATACTAATCTTACACGTCGTGACTTTGTAATATTCCGATTCCATGTCATTTTTGGCCAATTTGCATACGCAGGACTACGCGCACATGATCCAATTATGAAATCATGCTGTGTGTTTTTTTCCATTGTTTGTATCCCCCAACATTAACCCAACATGTATATCAGTCACCAGAATAGTTCAACATGTTTGCCAATATTATTGGGTCTTCGTTAACAGTATTGTCTGTCGTGTCTTATATTAGCCTTTGTTGTATATACATAATGTATAACTCCTATCAACTGCTTTGTTTACATATACTCATGCTGTGAATATTTATGCTTTTTGAATTAATATATATGTATGACAAGGATGTGCGAGAAGGGACGACAAAGAAACAACACTTCTGTGTGATTCAACTAATTGGAAAATCAAAAACCAGGGGCAAGCGAGATAACTCTAAATTTAACATAGGCACTAATGATGGCTACCGATATAATAACTCTTGGTGAGCTCCAGGGTGACAATTACAATTTCGCATATATTTATAAGGGAGATGACTGCGATGAAAGCACCATTTATGACATAATTAATCATTCTTCAGAATATTACGCTCCATCAAAAATAAAAGAAAAAATACCCTCTAATGGGAAGACGAAGACCTTTCTGGGTCTTAACTATCGAAGTTTGAAGGCAAACTGGAACTCGTTTGTAGATCTTCTATGCAACATTCAACCACAGTCATGCGGAAACATATTCGATGTTATCGCACTCTCCGAAGTCTTTAAAATTAGAGATACTCACTCATTAGAAGGGTACCACCCCTTTGAATATAAATCTAGACCAGATGATGACGATGGACACGGAGGCATCGGACTCTTTATAAAAAGCAATCTAAAATATAAACTGCGTCCTGATATGTCGATATTTATTCCCCATGTAATCGAAACTTTGTTTGTAGAAATACACCCAGGAAAGAATAATTCGTATGTCGTTGGATCCATATACAGACCAAATAGTGCTCCACTAGCTGACATCTCGGAATTTTCGGACCAACTTGATAATATTATCATAAAAATAAATGAATCTAATTCTAAAGCATATCTTATAGGTGACTACAACATTGACTTATTACACACCAATAATCATAATAAAACCAGTGAATTCGTTAGCAAAATGTTCGAACGAGGATTTATACCATTGATAACCAAACCAACGAGGGTAACTGAGTTCTCAGCAACTTTAATTGATCATATATACACAACTAACATATCAAACTGTAAATTCACCAGCGGAATAATACTAACAGACGTTTCCGATCACTTTGGTACGTTCCATATTGAGACCAATACTACATGCGAAACATTGTCAGAAAATAACTCAAAGCTAATACCAACTCGGATAATGTCAGAAAACAACTTCAGAAAGTTTAAAAGTATACTAAACAGCTATTCGTTTGAAGTATTCAGATGCCGAGATGTTAATCTCGCATATAACTCGTTCCTTAATATTTATTCACTTGCTCAAGAGGGGGCATTTCCCTTAATAACCAAAAAACTGCCAAATAAATATATTAAACGCGAACCTTGGATGACAACGGGTCTATACTCTAGTAGCTGAGGGCGTTTTGTATGCACTTTTATGTCCAGAGCAAAACTCTTCACGAATCCACTAATTGAAGGTACACGAACAATATTGGGTTGGTGACACATTTCCCATTGAGGGCGAAATGGGTCAAATGGCCACGCCCCTTTTTGCGCGAAGTACTACCATCCGCCGTAACTATATCTCCAGAACCGTTGGTCAAAGGGGGTCGTGTGACCACTCAAAATGTGCAGAACGGCCACATTATGGGGGGTCAGTAATACATTTTCATATCCAAAAGTCAATGGTTTTTAAGATAATTGCCAAAAACCAAAAAAAAATCCACTTTTAAGGGCCCAATTTTGGGGTTCAGCACTTTTATCCATCGGTGCCACATATAGGTATAATTTCTTTACCATTATTGGATGAGATTGACCTCCAAGGAGCTCTTGACCCTGAAAATAAGGTTTTTGGATGGAATATATTGGTCGTAGAATGAAAAACAGACATTTCCCCCAATAACAAAGATGTTGAGGAAATCATCAATTATACGGTATTTGATCAATAACCTAAAACTCCTACAAAAAGGTTACCTGGTGATATAATTTGAATGTAGTTCATCCTTTGTTATCTAGATGTCATGGCCTTTGATGTGAGATGGCTGCCAAAATGGTTATAAATGGAATGGCATATATCAACACAATTTTATTGATCTATATCCATCGGTGCCACATATAGGTATATTTTCTGTACCATTATCGGATGGGATTGACCTCCAAGGAGCTCTTGACCCGGAAAATCCACATTATGGGGGGTCAGTAATACATGCTCATATCCAAAAGTCATTGGTTTTTAAGATAATTGCCAAAAAACGATTTCAGCATGTTACGCACCACAAGTATACAATAATACCAAGGCCACAGCATATGTATGACACTTTTTAAAGAACTATCCGAATTCTCTGATCGACATAAGAGCACAATTGACCACACACAATGGGATTAGCTGGAAATTGCTGCTGAGGATGTGTTGATCCCGATACACAACGTGAGCTCTTCATGACTGAACATGCCTTGGAAACTGGTGTGCTTTACCAAAAATCAGGTAACAATTGTGCTCTAATCAACAGAAATGTACAGATTGAACAAAACAGGTTTTCAAAATTTGTTATCAACATTTAACAGCTGATCTGATTTAAGTGACCAATATATGAAACATGCTAAACACTTTTACTAAATAGAATAACCAGCTGTTTGCTTCATGCAGCAGCCACGTGTTGCGATCCTAAAATGGGTATTGCACCTAGGCATAGTAAAACATGTTGTAATCAGATGGGAGATGACCATATATACCAGTATATATTTCAGAAGTAATCAATTCTTACAAAAGGACACCTCATCTCACAAAAAGTTTTAGGAAATGATGGAATGATCACTATTCAATCAATAGTAGAATGAGCCTTTGTCAGTCCCACATTAGTTTTGATTGGCCATGATAGTTGCATCACTGGAGAAGATGAGGGTCTATAATTTCACTAACATAATTCTTCATAATAGCTAATAGCCCTCATAACTTACCATTTTAAAGATATTTTCATTTTCAATACCACCTCAGGTTAAGTCGTCCTGCTAATTTTATATTATGCTGATGGGTACTGCTGTATTGATGTTTGTAGGTCAAAGCAATTCTGTCAAGTACCATCATTTTACCTAACGTTGGTTATTTTTGCATTGTTTGGCTAACCCGAGCAATTTGTGCAAACGTCAGTGTCTTTATGCAACATTCAAGAACATATATACTTCAAAAGTTTGCTGTGTACGCTGATGTTTGGTAAACAACAGGAATAGTCACCTCAATTATGGCCAGTTTGTAAAAACCAGCACCCATTATTAAAATATTTCACAATATACATGTTTTTTAATGTTTTCTACACATTGTGGCTTATCCTCGATTCGTTCAGATCGCTTTGCTCATACCAAATGTATTAGCATCACCACTACTGAATACTGCCAAATAAATATATTGTGATAAGGGCAGTGGAAAAATAATGGTTGAGTCTTTTCTAAATATAATTTTAGTAAAACCTACACAATACCGTCTTGGTCTGATAAGACTCAGAGTCATGTTTATTTAGGAGTATAGACATGAAGTCCACCAGTTTCATGAAAATTAAATGGGCTCTGCACCAGTAACATCTGGACTCCTGGGACCCATTAATATTGACAAATGCAACACAAATGAAAAATACATAGTAACTTTCCTCAAACATAGATTATACCCTGACCATCATTGTATTTGAATCAGTGTACATATGTATATGTAGGCATGGCCATAGCATGTTTTTGAAATACTGCAGAGTGCAGACCATAAATTTCACTAGAATATACATGTAGTTACTGCATGTACGTCACACACATAAGGCGACTGACACACATAAACGTACCTGCAGGGTTCACAATATTTTACATGTAAAGTATATATATATATATATATCTCCTGTGCCTATAACACCAAACCAAACGGTTTACAGTACTTTTACTGACATTTTTGGAGTGGCACATATACATACATAAAAAATAAAAGTCAATTTAAAGGGACGAAATGAAAAATAAATTTGTGCAACTATAATGGAGATCTATATTGCATTACAACATCCACAAATCTACAAAATCTACAACATCCACAAATCTACAAAAACATCTGACTATCTTAGACATTGGTAATGTGATCATTTTTCCTTGATAAGTTGAAACATGAGGGAGGATTGCATAGCATGGCTACATGCAGAATGTAGATTTGTATGTATTTATATCTGCATATCAACTGATGTTTGTATTTTTCTTCTAACTCACTCCAGGCTAGCCATTATTTGTTCTAGAATAATGTGCATGTTAGGGAAATTGTAGAACCTTTATACAAAATGGTGATGCAGCCAATCAAAATTGATGTGGGACTGATAAAGACACAACATGTTCGACTACTGAATCATACTGATTGATCAAATTGTAGTAGCTCAACATTTACTAAACCTACTTGTGGGCTGAAACATTAGAATACCATAAAAACACCCTGTTCTCCCATAAGTTTAAAGAAAATAACACATTGAACTCATTTACAAGTATATTGCTAATGTGATATATGTCATTCCATTTATAACCATTTTGGCAGCCATCTCACATCAAAGGCCATGAAATCTAGATAACAAAAGATGAACTACATTCAAATTATATCACCAGGTAACCTTTTTGTAGGAGTTTTAGGTTACTGATCAAATACCGTATAATTGATGATTTCCTCAACATCTTTGTTATTGGGAAAATGTCTGTTTTTCATTCTGCGACCAATATATTCCATCCAAAAACCTTATGTTCAGTCTCAAGAGCTCCTTGGAGGTCAATCTCATCCAATAATGGTACAGAAATTATACCTATATGTGGCACCGATGGATATAGATCTTAAAATCTTAAAAACCGTTGACTTTTGGATATGAAAATGTATTACTGACCCCCCATAATGTGGCCATTCTGCACATTTTGAGTGGTCACACGACCCCCCTATGTCCAACGGTTCTGGAGATATAGTCACGGCGGATGGTAGTACTTCGCGCAA
Organism: Siphonodentalium dalli; assembly: GCA_032622095.1. Taxonomy (NCBI): domain Eukaryota; kingdom Metazoa; phylum Mollusca; class Scaphopoda; order Gadilida; family Siphonodentaliidae; genus Siphonodentalium; species Siphonodentalium dalli. The sequence goes on from CP136063.1 coordinate 14,543,614, forward strand.
AAAGGGGCGTGGCCATTTGACCCATTTCGCCCTCAATGGGAAATGCGTCACCAACCAAATATTGTTCGTGTACCTTCAATTAGTGGATTCGTGAAGAGTTTTGCTCTGGACATAAAAGTGCATACGAAACGCCCTCAGCTACTAGAGTACTACTAAAATCGTCAATAGAAAAACATAAAATATATAAAAAAAAATTAAAACTTCCAACCAACCAAAACATTGACAAATATAAGAATTACTGTCGAATATACAATAGCTAAGAAGAAAATGTAAAAATCAATATTACGACCATGCACTAAAAGAAAACCAATCTAACATGAGACGAACATGGTCAATATTGAAAGACGCATTAAAGATGTCTCATGACACACTTAAAATTCCAACTGAATTCCTAGTAAATGGAACCACGAAAATAACCGACCCAATATCGATAGCATGTACTTTCAACAACTACTTTTCAGACATAGGTCGAAAAATTAATAGCTCAATTTCACCTCGACCAGGTTTGGACTTTACAACTTACTTATCGAATAACAACAAATCGAATTTCTTCATGTTTCCTACAAACTCAGATGAAGTGCTCAAGTTGAGTTCAAATTTATCCAGCAAGTCATCTACAGACTTCAATAATGTTTCTGTAAAGTTAATGAAACGAACAATTAATGAAACCGTCGACCCGCTAACCCATATTTTCAATCTTTCCTTCACACAAGGTGTTGTACCAGAGCAAATGAAAATTTCAAAAATCGTGCCAATCTATAAAAACGGTGATCTCGATCGAATTGAGAACTACAGACCCATCAGTATTTTACCAGCATTCTCCAAAATGCTGGAAAAACTAATGTATCAGCGGCTATCATCTTTTTTGACCAAGCATCATATACTACACGAAAACCAATATGGTTTTCGTAAAAAACACTCTACTGTCCACCCCCTGCTCCACCTTCTAGAAGAAGTTGCGAATAGCAACGACAAAAAAACCCGTGACTCAACATTGGCTGTCTTCATAGACCTATCAAATGCATTTGACACAATTAATCATGATAATTTACTCCACAAATTAAAGCACAATGGAATACGCGGCTTAGCATACGAATGGTTTAAAAGCTACCTATCGGAACGAGAACAGTATGTTAATCTTAATGGAGTTAACTCTGGAATGCTGGCAATGAAATATGGTGTACCACAAAGGTCCACTCTTGGACCCTTGTTATTTTTAGTTTACGTTAATGACATGCCGAAATGTACGTCCATTAAACTCCTCTCATTCGCCGATGACACTACTATGTGTACATCAGGAAATAACTGTGGCAAGATGCAGAATACAATTAACGGAGAACTAGAAAAACTTTTTAGATGGTGTTGCAGCAACAACCTATCAATTAATGAGTATAAGAGTAAATACATGCTCATACACCCCCAAAACAATGACTCAAAATGGAACGATATAAGGATACAACTGAATCGTAAAGAACTTACCCGTGTTGGAAACCAATACAAAGAAAAATCTCTTAAATTTCTCGGAGTGATCATAGACGAGAACCTCACATTCAAGTATCACATATCCATGATGACAAAAAAAATTTCTCATGCAACATATTGCTTAAACATGGGAAAACGATTTCTCCCCAAAAACGCACTCAAAACCCTTTATTTCGCTCTCATTCACAGTCATCTCATGTACGGCTTAATAATATGGGGCCATGCAACTAAAACAGGATCATTATTTAAGCTTCAAAAGAAAGCTATACGCATTATATGCAAGACGAAATATCGTAGTCATACCGAACCACTTTTTAAAAAGGAAAAGATCCTCAAACTGCACGATCTGTATCATCTCCAAATCGCATTATTTATGTACAATTGGAAAAATAAAACTCTCCCATCATCATTCGAAAAAACATTCAAATATACACCCATATCTACAACTAGACAAGCCGGAAGCTTGATGATGACAAAACCGAGAACAAATTTCTCACTAATACTTCCAAAACACGCTTTCCCCAATGTATGGAACTGTTTGAACGCTTCGCTATGAAATTCTCCAAATAAAACACAATTCAAAAAGTCTATCACCAATAATCTATTATCACAATATAGTAATGATACTATATGTAAAATTCGAGAATGTAAATCGTGCAGAGTAACAACTTGAAATCATTGACCTTGTTATTGACATGCCCCAACAAGTATGAGTCACCGAGGCACCCTCACCTTTTTTGGGCGATTTAATAATACGTATATTTTCAGGCACGCGTACATAATTAGCTTAGCCCCAACATTAAACACATATTCGAATGTCAGACTGCCCTACAGGATAAGAAGATTTACCACTGACAAACCCTTCCACGCTTATCCTTGTTGTAAATACTCATTATTCAGCAATGAACGCTATCTCAATCATACATGTAATGTTATATTACAGGGGTGGCAGGAAGACGGCCTGTACTGGCCATGCCACCCCTGCACATGTAAATATGTACACATATAATTATATAACACTGTATTGTATAATGTGCAAATAAACATTCAAACATTCAAAGTTATCCATCTATATTTCAATTACAACCACTACGACGTGATCACAACTGTCACAGGATTTCTTGGATGTAGTTATTAATGTGAACACTGTGACGTCGGTTCGGACCACAGAGGTGATAATTTATGTTCATACAAGTGTATGTGTTTTGAGGGTAATTTATGTCCCTTTGAACGATGGATACACTGCATTAAATGTAAGAGGACTTTGTCGATGTCTCGACAATCGTTTGAAAAAATCACCAAAACAAGACACAACTATTTGTGATATGATACACAAATGCCGGAAATGCGGGGTTGAAATCGCCATACGAGAGGAGAAAAGACATATATGTTCGGGAACAAAGAAGTGTAAATACTGTAAGGAAATCGTTCCATCAGACCACATATGTCACATTCAACAGTACGAAAAGTAAGAAACACAGAAAGAGTAAAGGTACCATTCATATTTTATTTGTCAACAAGATACTGGTGTTCATATACACAATTTTTGTGTTGCACTAACTGCTTATGAAAATTGTATATGTAAACTCGTTGATGAAATATGCAATTCATGTGATTTTGCATTGTCAAATAGAGAATATGTTTTTAAAGGTGAAAATGTATTGGAAAGATTTTGTAAATGGTTGTTTTACACCAACGATCATAAAGGCATAACATGTATTGCTCACAATGCAAGAGGCTACGATTGTTAGTTCCTCTTACATTACTTGGTGAACAATGGAAATTCAAAACCTAATGTTATTATGAATGGTAACACAATACTGAGTTTACAATGTAATGGTGTTAGTCTAGGCAAATATGGACATAGGTGTCGCCTGGAGAGGGAATTTATGAGAACTACATTTTTGCTTAGCACGAACACTATGTTGGATTTGTCAGATAGGCGGACTTTTTTTCGCACCGCGTGGTTTTATTGAGGCACCTGGTGATAAAATCGGTAATTTTTAAAATAAAGCCGACATATTTGACAGAGTATATTCACACCTGTTCATAAGAGATATTCGTCCAATTTTGATACGTGTGCATGGGGCAATAACCAGAGTAAGGTAATCCATGTAACAATTGAATCTCGGAACGACAGTCATGACGTCATGTGAGGTTAAATAATGTTTAGGGTGAGAAGAATATAACGATTCACGCAAAGCGTTGTCTTTCGCTTCTTATAAAGTCAGAAGTAAGATAGTTATGCCCAATTATTTCATACTATAGAAAACTACTGCCAATTAGCTACGTTCTAATATATCAATTATCGCTGTTGGTCCCATCATTTTTTATCAAAGGCAGAAAAATCAACCCTCCCCTAAAGATGAGAGGCGTCAGGCTGTTGTGTAAGGCACTCAGAACGCATTATTACGTGCCAAATTGCGAAATGAACACAACGACCGCTGATAGACTGCTAAGGTAATGTCTAATATATATGTGTTGATAGACACATTCGAGCATTACAGTAAAAATGTTACATCCTGATTCAATTTTTTAACAAATTTCAGATTTGTTCCCCAAAAAGATAATCTAAAATGCATTTTGTCTTCTTCCGGGAGGCAAACATGAAAATCATGTATTATGGGTGGAGATAATTAGTGTAAACGGTAATTTCGTTCCGTCTTGGATTCTAAACTGGCCAAATAACCCAAGATGGCTGTCAATATGGTGGCCGGTATATCGGTGGGAATTGTGAAATTTGTAAGAACGCATGATTACTTGCCAAATGACTTAAATAACACAACGGCCGTTGATAAACTGCTATAGTTTTATGTAATATATATATCCCGATCCATCGACCATAATATTTAAGTGAAACCGGTACACAAAGCACCTCCTGGTCCCGATTTTGTATTAACTATTTACTTATTTTAGTCCAAAATTGATCGAAAACCTATTTTGTCATCTTCTCGAAATGCATAAAGACATTAATGTTGGGTGTGTGGATATAATGTGCATGTACGATAATGTCATGCCGTCGGCGGTTACTACGTGGCATATTAATCCCAAAATGGCTGCCAATACAGTGGCCGGTATATGGATGGAAATTGTAAAATCTATCGTGACGCACTTAATGCCACCATGGCAATGGAATGCCTTATATAACCAATAGTCCTATTATATTCATATCATTGTTGCAATACTATGATGTAACATTGGTCAGTTCTATTAAAATGACAACCAGATTTGTACCCACGAGTGAGAGGATCAACAAATTTCAAGTAAGTTTGATTCTTCGAAATATATGGCATGTCGTGCAAATTATTTCACAAAAAACACGATTGATTCAAGGCAGATGGCTGCCTGACTATATTTGGGGAAAGAATAAGGCAATTGTGTATGGTACATTAAATATAACACGAGATTTAAGCATACTGGGCACTCTCTATGGCTATATGTAACAAAATGCGATCGCGAATAAAATAATTAACAAATTAACCATTTCGGAAACATATCTTATCAAATAACCCATGTTATTTGTCGCTGCATCTTAGAAAGAACAACAACTCCTGTGCATACCAGAATCTGATCTACGATAACTCATTCACAACAACTCCCATTGTGCTAAGCGAAATCAGTTTTATGGAGACGATATCCGTAGTTTAGTATCTACTTTATGTCTTTGTAAAATCGGGACGAAATGGGGACGAGGATTTATTCGCCAATTTGTTTTCCGCCGGAGTTGCCTGTAAATACGAATATTGAATACAGCCCGATTGGTACATTAATGACAAGGGATTTACGTTTTAACACCAATGTTACTTGCAACATCAGCAGGTCTCCTGGTCTGACTATGACCAGTCCAGATGTAACATAACGTAGACACGTTTACATTTCCACAAAGTTAGGAACAACATTTGATATTTCTGAAGATTATCGGGTTCATAAATTGCAAAGAAAGCTGCCCTTCGTGGCGATCGTGTTCAACAGAAACTGCACAATTACGTTAGAAACACAGGATGGATTCTCATTCTGGACATGACTAATCTTATGTTTATCACTGATCAGATTATTTCCCGGAAGATGCAAAATCTGAACTTATTTTATACGACGAGCGCTATTTTTTTTCGAATCTCATATTTGCGTTATTGCACACTAGTCAATGAAAGCGGCGATGCTTATTTAGGATCTAAAACAATTCACTCTTTTTCAGCATAACCGCCTTCCGTGTGTCGAAGCTGTTGTACATTGTACAGCAATTGTGCATTGTATATAATATATAACAGGTTATTGGAGGCACTGACTCAGAATCAAAAGCAACGATTCAAATGTGGTTGCTTCAGTGAGTGTGAACAAATGATCCTTTCTTATCGAAGTGATCATGTATGTATCGGATGGCACAATGAGATGTTCCTTATCTCACAGCTAGCTTTAAAATCGGTCCATTTTTTCGCCCAATCAAGTCGGGCTGTGAACCCGCATCAACATCGTCTAGCCCATACTTCCATAATGGTATCCACGACATATCCACCTAATATGTACCATCATATTTGGTAGCACTTGGATTAATATTCATTGAGAAAGATTGACCTTCAATTGTCGGCTTTAAGTAAGTTCATATTGATGATGTGAAAGGTGACTGGCATAAATAACAATCAGGCATTCAATGTATTAATGTTACTCTGTTCTTCGTTTTAAATAATCATATTCACCTGTCCATCTCGCTCAAATTGCCACATATTTCAAGGGTTTACTTGAGCACGAATGCTCATGAATGCAAGATTCGTCAATCATGGGCACCATTCGGGTAGCTATTTTAAACAGAATTGCGCGTATGATGTCTCGGAGTAACATGAATATAATACTTTGGGTTGTATGAGACATTAGATGGTGGCAATGACGGCGACAAAAGGGAAACATGACATATTTCACCATTTATTCTGACCACCGTATTGGAAGCCATCTTGAGCCATTTTGTAATCCAAAAACGACATTCAATTATCGTACATACCAAACATCTCCGCCACGCTACATTCTGCGTTGTGTGGCTCCCGAGAAGATGACAAAAATGGCTTTAGGGTTTTTTTTGGAGAAAAATGCCTAAATTTTATCAAAATTTATGCCAGGGGGTGCATTGTGTAATAATATCACTTTATGGTTCAAGTTTGTAGATCGGCACATATACCTTAAACTATAGTGCACGTCACGGGATGTTTGTTTCGCCACGACATGGATATACATCCTTCCAAAGTTGAAATAACTGTACTTGAATCAGATTAGGTTGTATACATGTACATATGCATGTATGTTAGCAATATTAAGTGCAGAAACTTCGGGCGCTAGGAGACAAATGGCGGCCGGACACATCCCAACGCACTGAGGGCGCCGGATGGTAGATCCGCCCTTGCACCGCAAGTACATGTACATGACAATTGTTTTTATTTTAAACCACTTTTAGAAATTGAGATTTAAAAAAAAAAAATCACGGATAGCGCACATCCTTAATTATATGTATTTGACTCATCTAGCATGTACATGTAGCTAACTACGGAAATTGATTATTGATTAATTGATTATTGGCTATATTAACATCCATCGATTATACTGTATGATTAATCGTGGCAACCCTAGACGGATACTTGAACACAACTAATAACATCAATTCTATTTGTGCCAAAGAATTTAGTCATGTAAAGAGTAAAATCCAAGATGGCTGCTGGCGGAGATGTTTATTCAATGGCCAAACGATCCCAAACTTACTCGTTCCCATCTGCATGTCAATATTAACATCCATGACAAATTCCATGATGATCAGACTAACAGTACGACCTGCAGCCCATGCTAATAGGTTGAATTTTTAAATCCAAGATGGCCCCTGTCCGCCATGTTTTTTTCCGATTGACCCCAAAATGCCTCGATCCCATCTACATGTGAATGTCAACAGGGGAACAGCCAATACAAATTTCATAATGATCCGACCAAAGGTAGGACCTGCGGTACCAGTATGTACACATCTAGCGCGTGCCAAAGGATTTACCGGTATTCAAACAAAGAGTAAAATCTAAGACGACTGCTGATGGCCATGTTTTTTGGCTGAACGACCCCAAAATGACTCGTTCCCATCTAAATGTCAAAATTAACATCCATGACAAATTTAATGATGACCAGACAAAGATACAACCCGTAGCCCATGATAATGGATTGATTTTTGAAATCCAAGATGTCCGCTGGTGCCTGGTGGCCATGTTTTTTGGTCGAACGACCCCAAAATGACCCGTTCCCATCTACGTCATGGCAATAGCCATGACAAATCTCATAATGATCTGACCAAAGATATGACCTGTAGCCCATGCTAATTGACTGATTTTTTTGAAATCCAAGATAGCCGCTGGTGCCTGGCAGCCATGTTTTTTGGTCGAGCGACCCCAAAATGACTCGTTCCCATCTACGACATGTCAATGTCAACAGCCATGACAAATCTCATAATGATCTGACCAAAGGTACAACCAGTAGCCTGTGCCAAAGACTCGTTCCCATTTGCATGTCAATATTTACATCCATGACAAATGTCATGACGATCAGATGAACAGTACGACCTGTATTAGTAGTCAGCGCCAATAGATTGAATTTTGAAATCAAAGATGGCTGCCAGTGGCCATGTTTTTTGGCCGAATGACCGAACATGACCCGTTCCCATCTACATGTACATGTCAATAGCCATGACAACTCTCATAATTATCTGACTAAAGGTATGACCTGTAGCCTATACCAATGTATTTAGTCATGCAAAGAGTAAAATCCAAGATATCTGTTGATGGCCATGACCCGAAAAGGACTCATTCCTAGCCACATGTCAATATGAACATCGACAAACTTCATGATGATCAGACTAACAGTACGAGCTGCAGACCGGACCAATGGATTTAATTTTGAAATTCAAGATGGCCACCAACGGCCATGTTTTTCGGGAGATTGACCCAAAAATGACTCGTTCCCATCTACATGTCATTGTTAACATCGACGATACATTTCATGAAGATCCGACCAAAGCTACGATCTGTAGCCTGCGCCAAAGGACTTAGTCATGCAAAGAGTAAAATTCAAAATGGCTGCTAACGGCCATGTTTTTTGGTCGAACAACCCTAAAATGACTCGTTCCCACAGGGATGGATCCAGGGATTTTTTGGGGACATCTGTTTTGGGTTGGGCCGGTTTTTGACGGATCCGATTTAATCGGACCGATCCAACTGAGTTTGATTTCATCAGGAAAATCCGGCTTATGACGATGGCAACGCGAGTGTTTTGCTTGTCACATGACCAAAACATCATTCAAAATGTCGGAATAGTTAGCAGCGACCGCTATTCTAAAATTATATCAAGAATTCTGATCAATCGACAAGAAACAACGGCTGGTAGACCTATGGGCAGAAAATAGGTGCCCGTATATAATAATCGCAACAAGAGGGAGGCAGCTGTGGAAAGGTAGATTACGCCAATTTACGGCTATTGGCACTATTAACTGTATTGCCCGTGACCTCAATATATTATTATTAATATATTTATTTAGTGTATTATTAATAAATGTTTTAGAAATACATTTGAATATAAATCACCAGGACTACCGGTAGATATAGTAAATGTCTAGATAGGCTGACCACGTACACCAGTTGACTATTTACTACAGTGACATGCATAGCATGCATATGACCAGAGTGAAAATCGGACTCGTGCGCGCTGACTCCCAGATTTTATCGGGCCCGATTTATCCGGCAGCCTGATTTACAGGGCACAATCGGGACCGTGTGCGCCGCCACTTAATTTTCAACACACAGTTACTTGGATCAATTTAGAGCTTTTAGAAGTTTAATATTAGTATCGCAATTCGCAATGCTATTTGTGCATAGATAATTTTTTTTTTTTTTATTATTGTCACCTAGTCGGCACAGTATGGGATTAGATACAACGGCGACCAATGGCATACCGATCTATTTCATCTGATTTTGCTAGAATCCATAGATACCTTTTCACAAGAATACAGGGTAAATTGCGATAATATTTGCGAGAATCTAGATTTGGATTCTCGCCGAAATATAAGCACTGCGGTTTATGTTTTCAAAATGAGAGATAATTCTAAGATGCCCGTTATTTCTTTAAATATCACTTTTACGAAATAACGGCCATGTCTAAAGAGTTACACCATAACGACAAAAACGTTGCAAACTTATTGGACTCTCAAAACTGCGATGACACATGGCTAATTTTATACGTCATACTGTATGTGCATAGAAACGGGAGCTCTTAGAAGGGGTCCGACTAGTCAACTAGTAGTCGATTAACGTACAGGTATCTGAATTTGCAGTTATTTTGGTCGTTAGTGAACGTTCAGACGACCATGATACAATCGTAAGTGGAAGCATCGGGACCTGACGAAATTATGGATAGTTTATTGGTAGATACCGGTAGACTGAGGGGTCGCCGTACATGAGTTTTACGTACACATGTAACGGAACGAGAAAGAGAAGTGCGGGAGTCGCACCGAAAGTTGGCAGCCCCAGAATCCCAAGCCAGTCACACATCCAAGCGGCTTCGCCATTGCTTAACTTTGGTGATCACAAAAGCGTCTAACGACCGTGGCCAAGAAATCTAGACCTCTCGAGCAGAGAAGTCATCGGCCTTCTACATTTACAATGCGACAGCTACACACACAACCGTGATTACAATTACTCCCCTTGCTCCCGTGTAAATAACCTACGTTGTGAAACATTGTGGAGAGCGATCGTGAGATAACGCTATTCTTCCAGTACCAGTATATTACAGGAATTCAGATGAAAACGAAGTGTAACATTGATTACACAATTTATTAAGGCAAGAGTGAGCCAAGCTCAGCATTGTTACACAGTGCATATTAAACTACATGTACATATGCATCCATCATCTTCACCACACATCATTCACTCAGTTCGACAACCATCATATCATTTTCCCAACATACAAATATATAAATGAATATAATTACACAATCACATAATATTATATCATTTGTCAAACACTAAGGAAATCACATTCGCTATTATCACTTCAAATAACATATCTCAAATACACAAGTCAAATTATGAGTATTGAAGTATACCGCCCATGCAGATAGAAAATAAATGTGACAATTAGGTTCAAGGGGAGGGAGGGTGGGTTAAACAACCGCCTGTCAAAAATTGTTGGACTTTTCAAATTGGCGCTAAGTTCAAAGGTCACAGTTCCGGTGGATATGAAATAGTATAAATTACGGATGTTAATTAAATACCGGGAACCGGAACGAAGTCCGGTCGCGGAATGGGGAATAATTAATTATTATTCTAATAATAACTAAATTACTCCCCTTGCTCCCCTGTAAATAACCTACTTTGTGAAACATTGTGGAGAGCGATCGTGAGATAACGCTATTCTTCCAGTACCAGTATATTACAGGAATTCAGATGAAAACGAAGTGTAACATTGATTACACAATTTATTAAGGCAAGAGTGAGCCAAGCTCAGCATTGTTACACAGTGCATATTAAACTACATGTACATATGCATCCATCATCTTCACTACACATCATTCACTCAGTTCGACAACCATCATATCATTTTCCAAACATACAAATATATAAATGAATATAATTACACAATCACATAATATTATATCATTTGTCAAACACTAAGGAAATCACATTCGCTATTATCACTTCAAATAACATATCTCAAATGCATAAGTCAAATTCTGAGTATTGAAGTATACCGCCAAGCCGTAGGCCCGCCAAGCCGTAGGCCCGCCAAAAAATAAAAGACTTCAATACTTGTAACTCATGCTTGGTAAGCTTAATGCAGTACATGTACCGGTACCTCAATTATCTTAACTCGTCTAATAATGATTGGATATCAAACATCATGCTGAAGGATTATCCAATATTTGTGGTTAAGAATCCTGGTGCTATTAGTACCTGGCACATATCAAGAAGCCTATTATTGTTTCTAACTATGCTAGCAAAAATGGCGGAAATTTTCAAATTGGCGCTAAGTTCAAAGGTCACAGTTCCGGTGGATATGAAATAGTATAAATTACGAATGTTAATTAGATACCGGGAACCGGAACGAAGTCCGGTCGCGGAATGGGGAATAATTAATTATTATTCTAATAATAACTAATTGCAAGTGGAAGTATCCAAGGATAAGCCACGATTTTGAATCTAAAATCAAACAGTGCTTGATATTATTGGCATTATTTTTTTTCTTGCGATTATGACGTCAGCAACTTCCTACGATGGAAATTCGTTCACTTATGATTGAAACATGGTCACCTTAGTGTACCCTGCTGGACAAAACAAGTGTCCATTGGCACCGCTGTGTATTTGCCGATCGGCCGCGGTGTCAGAGTTTGTAACAGCAGTTGAGCACCGCGGGCCGCACGGCAAGTTCACTGCGGCTGAAAGGCAACTACTCTCGCAGTCGAATGGCATGTACACCGTGGTAAGATTTCTGGTTTGTATTGTCTTTTTTCAGTTTGATGAAAGTACACCGTGGCAATTACACCATGCTGAATGGCAGTTATATCGCGGCCTAACTGTAGTTAGCTAGTAGAGCTGCGGTGTAGTTACATTTCGGCCGCGGTGGTAACGCTAACCGCACTGTTGTTAAGTGGACACCTGTTTTGTCCAGCAGGGTACGTTCAGACAACCATGATTCAATTGTAAGTGGAGGAATCGAGCCTGACGTGGATACCGGTAGTTTGTTCGGAGGACTGCGATGTCGCGTACATTATGATATTATAGATTATTCCTAAATCATGCGATTGACTATCCTACGGTCATTTCCAGCTACAATTTTGATGTATACAAGACTGCGATTACGCCCCAAGTGGAGGTAACCAAGAATACGCCACAATTTCGCATCCAAAATCAAACAGAGCTTGATATTATTTTATGACCTACGATTTTGACGTGGGCAGGCACAGTCCAGTTACTTCTTACGACGGGAATGTGTCAACTTAGTGTACCTTCAGACGACCACGATACAATCGTAAGTGGAGGAATCGGGCCCGACGAGATCGTGGATAGTTTGTTCAGACGATTGCGATGTCACATGCATTATGATATCGTAGGTTGTTCTAAAGCATGTGATTGACTAACCTACGGTCATCTTTACGTACACACGACTGCGATTACGTCGCAAGTGGAGCTGGAGGTAACCAAGGATACACAACGATTTCGTATCTAATATCAAACAGCACTTGATATTATTTTATGACATACGATTTTTACGTGGGCATGCACAGTCCATATTCAGGTTACATCCTGCGACGGAAATACTTCCACTTACGACTGTATCATGCCTTTGTGGTTGTCTGAAGGTACACAAGTTTACAATTGTATCGTGGTCGTCTGAATGTACACTTAATATTCACTTAGTGCAATGATTCATTGATTGTTGTTGGCATCTTATCAATGGTTGCTGATTGAATATCAGCAAAGAAAGATCACCATATAGAACTGTGAACAGAATGACAATACGGGTCAATACCACATGCCATGGTCATATCAGATGCGTTGATGGTGCATCGAATTTTCCAAGTGTTTCTGTTGTTTACATTTGCAAAATTGTCATCACGTTAAAAGTATCTATGCTTAAATGTTTAATAATGGAGTTCGCAAACATGCGCACATAGCTTACCTGTTTTTCTCAGTTGTTGTGTTCAGTGTATGCTAATATTCCTATCACATAACTTGCATATTCTTCGACGTCGAATTCGCGAATTATTTCTGTGGCAGGACTATTTGTGTATTGTGATTGCATATTAATTTATAGCACAAACTCACATCTCTTCGTCCGGTGTTGTTAGAAATACAACAATTTATAACATTATCAAAACTTAATATAATTAAATAAATAGTTTGTTTCATACAATTGCAGAATATTATGGGTTTAAATTGTCAATACGTTTGGAACTATATGTTATCTTCCAATTTGATTTATCGATTATTATTTTTAGATTTTATCGATGAGCACTCAATCGAAACAATTAAAGGTTAGCCTGACCCAGGTTACTCCGCTTTAACTTTATGAATATTGCATGAATCTATCAGGCTAAAATACCGATAGAAAATTGAAGATATCATCTACATGGGCATTGATGCAACTAGAATTAATTTTCTGGGTAAATGTTTGAATTTGTTTTTAATTTGTAAACAATCATCGACTGATTTGTGTTGGCCTCTTGACAACTGATTACGACAATATTCAAATTCAAATTGTTTATTGGTTATGACCATATTCTAGCATAATCCAAGATAAAATACATATATAAATATCATTTTACATATAATCATTATATATTATTGCTGCCTATAGACTACAGTAATATATATCTAGTTTTAATGTTTTACAACAATAATGCTTTAGGCCCACCGATCCTATGTGCGACATTCGTGCTTTCCAAAATTCAAAATACAAGGGTCGTATTACTTAAAAATTGGTGACGTCACAAAATCAGATATAGCCTATATACAACCCAAAACGTCCGGCTTTGGTTCGTTATAAGATATTCTTCCGTGAGCTGGAATTAGTACATTTGCACTGCCGATCTTATAGTGCTGGTGCTAAGTACTGCTGAAATTCAGACTTTCATTCAATTCATTAATAAGTTTCAAGCACAAACATCCAAATTCACATGACTGCTATATTCGTAAATTTCAGTTTTAGATTTGAACGTTACGCAAATCATTTAGATTTTATTAGAAATTACACCATGATATGATATTTTTCCGGCATAATTTAGAAATTATATGGCGGACTATTTCACGGCGCAGTCGCATGAATACAAAACTGTTTCATAATTAATTAGTATCTACTATACAGATAAAGTCGCTAAGTAGGTCATCGCTTCTCTGTAAGGAGCCTGTGAATTTTGCGATGTTTTTTGACAAAAACTGCGATAAAATACATTTAAATTCGTTCGGTGAATAAACAGAACATCCACCTACATGTAGTGCAGCTGAATAAAGAATTTATTTTTGCTCGTATGTGGGCATCTATTTGGCTCGCCTAGAGGCTCGCCAAATAGATGCCCACATACTCGCAAAAATAAATTCTTTATTCAGCTGCACTATGCGGATATTCTCTATATACTAATACATTCAGCAATTTCGTCGACTAACTTAGATACCGGGATAATTCAAAAGCGGTTGTTATTATAAATGTATTTTGGACCGCAAACTGCTATATAATTTTAATCTACGTGGGCTTTATTGCGTTTACGTATGGTCATATTATATATATGTATATATAACAATTATTTGTGCTATTCTAAGACAACTGAGATGAACGGGCCCTATCTAATGACGCTCCCCGGGTCAAATTACTCATAAATTCAAATGTTCAGCTCTGATGATAGAGCCGTTTTGTCGCCTATAAGGGGACAAACAAACATACGAACAAACACAATTTATATATATTATGTATATATATAAAGTATAGGTATACTCCCCGGGATGGTCATCAAATAAAGGGTGCACGAGAGGGGCGTGGGTGTCAGATGCTGAATGTGGGCTTAATATACAAAACACTATCCCGTTGAGAAAACTATGCACACACAAAATTGGAGGGGCCATGTCACCTCGAAGAGCGTTTTTGTTTTTGAATAAGTTTCTGGAAAGCCAGAATTCTCGTCGTTATCTTAGCCGGAGTTTGCTATTTCCCATTTTGGAACAAATATGACTTAGCATATATATCCTATATTCATTAGAGGGGCAGAGGAATGGGTTGGAAGCTGAATCAATGGGTGTATATGGGCTTCAAGACACTTAGAAACACTATCCCGTCGAGGAAATCCACCGACAAAAATAATAAAGGGACTGACCACGAAGAGTGTTTCTGATATTTAATAGTAGTTCAGGAGATAGACCCCAAGAAATAACAAATGTTGCTCATTTTGACGGAAAAGTGCAATCAGGTCTAATTTTGTAGTAAAATATATGTAGATTACGAAAATCCATGATAGCAGTGGTGAATTTGTAGCTTAATTGCCGAAAAACGTGTTTTTATCGACCTACCCAACGACCGAAAATTAAAGAATTTTCCGGCGACGTCATAGTACTACTAGTAGTCCGGGAGCTAATATGGGTACCATTGCACCCCCTGTGACTTAACTTCTCCCAACTCATTTTGTTCCTTATTATGTCACCCAACTTTTAAGCAATGTTAACAAGAAACAAAAGTGGCCGTATAGTCTCCAGACAAAATGGCGTCCATCATGGCCGCCGTTTTTCAGACCAGACCCTAAGTCAGTTTTATGCAAATTATAGCGGTGGAAATCTTGTAAAATGTATACAAATGTAAATATTTTCGTGAAGCTAAGACATAATGTCACTTTTTTGGGGCAAAATTAAAACTCACAATCCTAGATGGCCACCAAAATGGCCGCCGAAAGTTGAAAATATGACTTGTTTTTTACAAATATCTTCTAGATCGATTCATGCTGTATGGAACTGGTTGAGTAATGCGACTTTATTTTGTATCCTGTGTAACTGATCATTGGGGCAATTAAATATACACTTTTTGGGTTCTTAGCTCCGTCCATTCCCTCAAAAATTCGAATTTACAGAACGCAGTATACAATTTCACCAAAAAATCACAATTGGGATAATAGTCATATTTTAACAAGAAATGAACAGAACTTTGCAATGCAAGTGATGCATATGATTATACCTATGAATATTCCAACTCACTGGAATCAAAATTCTTACTTTGACTCAAAATGGCTGCCAAAATGGCTGCCAATATATGGAAAATGATAAAAATGGTCCCGGCGTGTCTGCAATCGATTACAAGTTGTGGATGATGTACAACATTGGCTATTCTTTACATTTAATACTAACATGGCTGATGTACCATGGTTAACTGTTACTATTGTCACCACTGACATCACCAAAAAATATTGGACTTTTCTCTCAAAAACTTGACTTAAATATCGGCAAAAATTCACTTTTCATGTTTGGACCATTTTGCAATTAAATGTAACTATCTTTGAGTTGAAAGGTGTTTATTGTTTTGGTCTATATTAATTGTGTCACATTACGGGATTTAGAGACAAAATTGTTCGCCCGATTTTGACAAAACTCTATACTCTCATTAAGTAGACATGGATAAACTGTTTATATGCAGCCTGTGTTAGGTAGGACGCAGTTATATAGGGGTGTGTGTGATATAGTGTGTCAT
Source organism: Siphonodentalium dalli (assembly GCA_032622095.1). Taxonomy (NCBI): domain Eukaryota; kingdom Metazoa; phylum Mollusca; class Scaphopoda; order Gadilida; family Siphonodentaliidae; genus Siphonodentalium; species Siphonodentalium dalli. Next base: position 14,560,324 of record CP136063.1, read on the forward strand.
TTTTGACATATTTCTCGATGGGTTAATATATAATGGTAAGTTATTATGGTCTGAAATGAATAATATCGAGATTTCGCATTGACCATTCAACGTTTGATACCATTTGATGTCCTGATGGTGTATATTTTAGAAGTTCTGACACGTACATGTCACGAAGCGTCGGTGCATAGGATGAAAAACCGCCACAGATTTGGGGTTAATGATGCAAGGTCACATTTTTTTCAGAACTATATGCTCTCATTAAGTAGACATGGATACACTTCGTGTATGTATCACTGTGTCAGGGAGGAAGCAGTTATATAGGGTGGATGTAATATACTGTGTCATTTTGACATAAAAATTACACCATGGGTTAATATATAATTCCATGATAATTACGATCTGAAATGACCGATATCAAAGTTTATGGTGACCATTCAACGTTTGATGACATTTGACGGTATATGTGTCACGAAGCTTCGGTAAATTTGATGAAAAATCGCCACAGATTGGGGTTAACGATGCGAGGTCACATTTTCGCCATATTTTGACGGAACTGTAATATACTCTCATTAAGTAGACATTGATAAACTTCTTATGTTATATAGTAGGTGTAATATAGTGTGTTATTATGACATATTCATCGATGTGTTAATATATAATGCGATGCTAATTATGATCTGAAATTATTAATATCCGGGTTTCAACGTTTGTTACCGGTACCATATGATGTCATATGGGGGTATATTCCTGGAGTTCTGACACGTCACGAAGCTCCGGTACATGGCACATAGCTTCGATGAAAAACCGACACTGGTTTGGGTTTAAGAATACATTGCCAACTTTTTTTTGACACAGCACTGGGAGATAAGTACCCAGGGTCACATGTTTCTTCCGATTTTGATAGTATTGTATACTGTTATTAATAAAGATACACCTTGATTAACTTCATGTTGAATGAACCAGTCACAGTATATGTTTCTATTATTGAACATTTAACTTGAATGTCACGAATAATCGGTACATTCACGTTTTTGTTTTGACGTCGACTGTATGCAAAAATCTGATTTAAATATAGTAATATATAAATAATAAATAATGTACCGAAGCTTCGTAGCTATAGGTTACAAACACCTAATTATTTTCCATAGGCGACTGTGTTAACTAAAAGTCCCACCGGCTATGGGTTAAGCCTATTTGAACTTTAATGGGTCAATTTTCCATTAGCACGTCATCCGCTGCACCAGTATGTGACAACAAACGCGCCATTTTCGGTATTTTTTTCAAACGATAATGTTGCATTTCCACAACTAAACAATTTACCTCACAATATCAGCAGCATAAACATATCCAGACCCCTTTCGTAACTTATGGATACCACCCGACTCTTCCTGGACATCTAAACATACACGGTCGCGATATTTACGTAGGCTATACATTTTCTGTTCCCAATTAGGGATATTTCCCTCAGTGATAACCAACCAATCAACAGCTGGATTTCTTTATTATGCTGATTCGAGTTTCAAGAAGCGTAACTCTATATAATTAGTTGCTTGTAGCTTATAATTGTAAAGAAAATCGAACTTTGATCGTGTAACTGCGCCAATTTTACAAAAAAAGCGTTACTATGATACTATAGAGATATGGAAGTCATTGGACATCCTAGTATATTCCAGTGGTCCTTTGACCCACATACCCCGTTTTAAAATTGACCATTTGGGGGGGGGGGGGGTGAGAATAACACCGATATTCGATTCCTGATAACTCTGGAAGCACAGTTTAGTACAAAGATACTAATGTTTCATGTCATGCTTGTTATATACATATATACTGCACCGCGTCGCATGCCCGATGTCCATCCACTCTCTAATTAGAATATTGTGACCACAAATGTGACCACACCCAAAATTCAGGGTTTTTCATCATAATATAATTTGTAAAATCCGACTCGCGTGCATAAAGCACAGGATAGAAAGCCATATGTATACGTTTTGGAAATTAGTTACGTATATCTACCATACGCCTTAAGGAATTTATCTAATTTTGAACAGTACAATGTTTAATGGGATTTGAATTAGACCACCCCCTCAACTTAGAAAACAAGTAGAAACCTTAAATACATTTAAAAACATTGTACAAGCCAGGTTGTAAATTATTTAACAATATTAAAATAATTATGGTGAATTTTAACCTTAAAATCATACTAAGATGAAATGGTTGCAATTTGGACGATTTTGCGTGAAAACGTAAACAAAATGGTAAAAAATAAAAAAAAAAACATATAAATTCTTCAATTGTTTTAGCACAATTAGTTATATAACATTATTAACACAATTACTATTCAACATAATCACCAAAATCATACTAAAATGAAATCTTTACATATTGAAAAAAAATTAAAATTTTGGGCTCAAAATGTGAAAAAATGTCCCAAAAAATCGAAAAAAAAACCAAAGAAGGCTACAAATTTGTTTTTGCTATCATGATTTGTCTTCATTACCATACCTAAAATATTAAACATAACATGGTCGCAGCTTGTCCGTCAATATGAGCAACACTACCTCTCGATCTCCTGGACTATAGATTTCTGGAAAGCTAATTGATAGCCAGAATCCAGTTAATTGTTTTCTTAATCACACACAGTCTGTTGGTGGTAGGGTGGACAATTTGGGTAGATCCACATATCCTACTCCGATCCCCACCTCATATCGCGTATGACCCCTGGGGAGGCACCGATTCTCAATCTGTCGCGGGCGGGCACGATTTGAGCCTATGGTGCCATTTTGTGGCTCCCGGCCATACCCGACGCCACGTCAAATCACCTATACCCCTTGGGGATGGACGGATTTCGAATAGGATTATGAATAGTATAGATAAGTCATAAACCAATTTTCATAATGGCTATTGGCCAAGGAGGTGCATGGCGTGTTTACTATTTCATTTTGGCGTAAATATCACTAAATTATGCCCCCAGGCAGAGAGGGATTTCGAACATGTTTCTGAATAGTACAACAGTAAACAATTCGCCTATTCTCCTCCGAAAATATTAAGTCTGAATGAACAAACCCGTATAGTCTTCACAACACCAAATGGCAAAACAATCAGGTAAAGATGAATAATCCGAATTAACGCTCGCCAATTACTATTTCCTTGGCTTCAGGGTTAAAAAAATATTTGATTCGAGTCGAGGAAGTTGGAGGAACCCACCGATCAAAGCTCAGAGAGATCAGATATAATTTCTTTTAATCTGTTATTTATCTCCACCAATATTTTTAATGGCCCAGTAAAAGTCGACGAGAAGACGGCCTCGGATCAAATTGCGGATAAAGATGGATTATCTAAAATCAAGTGTCTTTATTTTGTCAGATATTTGACACACCGGCAACATTTCGTTGAACAAAATGTTGATAAATAACAGGTTTTGGTCAATTTGATACTATAGTTGAATGTGGTTAGCGTTAGTTTTGGGCAATTAATCGATTATGATAACTGAAGCGGCATTTAAAAAAATGTTGTTGTTGTTGTTGTTAGAATCTGATGCTATGGGGACCATGAAACCGGGTTGACTACCTTTAAAACTCATATGTTATAATGTTAGAAATGTGTACATACAACAAATATCACACAAATTTGATGAATTTTATGGCCCATTTTATGAGGGAAAAACAGTCTTGAGCAAATGGGAAATGTTGCTACAAATTTTTATTTGTCTGACAGACTCGGAACTTGTCTAATGGTCATGTTCACAATTTTCGTTAAATTTGTTATTGACTTTTAGTTAAATATATCATACATTGTAATATCATTGAACAGTTTTTAAGTAGAATTATAGCAAAACTTTATTATTTGAATACGGAGGTTTAAGATAGATATTCCCATCGCCGTCGGGCATTCGTCCAAATTCAACATCAGCTTCGCCTCGGTGAAATATTTTTTCCGAATGCCCGACAGGTCGGGGAATATCCTATACATAACGCACTGAATGTTTCCATCAGGTCACATGTTCTCTGATATACTAGGTTTTATATCAAAGGCACGAATGGGATCAAAAACATTAGTCTGTAACCATGAATACACCTGTACGTACGCATTTTGTTTAGACTTTAGCAAAGTTAAAGAAACACAAGTTATATGCCCGTATCACCCTACACTATACACTCGAGTCGTGGTGACCCTATATGAATTACACCAGCCATTGCTCACTAACTAATCTACTAACCATTTCTCTTAGCATTCCCATTATTTCACTAAGAACACTCTTTCTGTTCAGCTGTTCTGCGTTAAATACATCCAGAAGATCCAATAAACTCGACAATCCTTGGCGGCTTATCTCCTCTGAATCCTATACAATAATGAATAGAACAGTTACCGACCGGTATCTGATAACCAACTGATGATGCACACACATGAACTGGTGGCCGAAAGTCAAACATGGGTGCAACACTCTTATGTGTGTAGATATAATCAATCAATGTGGGCATTCTAGAGTAGCTAACTACCATGGCATTCTTAATTGTGGTAACGTCAGGTTCCACATAGTGCCAAATCGTTGCACCCAAGCTGATTGGATGCGGCGATCGCGCGTGTAGATCAGTTGGTACAAGATAAATTATAAAATTGAAGTCAACAAAATGGCCGCCTCAAATAGTCTTCGTTTACAGTTGTACATTACCGTATTCCAGGTACAATTTCAGTACAACCCTAGTATGCTGTGTCGCAAGTCGGTTGGTATTCAAAACCAACGATTCCGCACAATGATAATCAGTTTTATTTTGGTCAATTTGGGGGAAATAGGATAAAATGGTTACTGCTTGTACTGTACCGTGCAAGTTCTGGAATTATGTCAACACTGTCTGGTGGCGTCTGCATGTAAACTTGACAGGATGTTAATCCACGAAAACCGGCCGATGTTGATTTTTCGAGTTATTGGTTAGACTGGTCCATGGTATCCAACGTCCAAGCGAAGGACCTTGCACTTGGCACTGGCTGTCGCGTGACTGTTTATTAAATTAACCAATTGTGACTGGCACAGGACTATGTCAACACAAACGTAGAAATCGGTTGGGCACAACTTGGTGTGTCTATATTATCTCATTCGGAATTGATGACGTGTGAACACAGATAGGTCATTGATGATGCATCATATTCATCTATGGTATCTGTGGCTATGAGTTGAGAACCATTACGCAAAATCCTCATGCAGTTATTCAGCTTTTTTGTTATCAATTTAATTGTTGTGTTCCTTTAAATCCTCTAAAGTATAATCATTATATACTCTAATATTTTCATGTTCTCTTATATACTAGGGTTTGTAACAATGGCATGAATGAGTTCCATGAATATTAGCCTGAAACCATGCATACGTATGTAAGTATGAAAAATATGCGTTTTGTTTAGAATTTAGCATTAAGTTTTTCGCCCAGTTTTTATTCGCGAACTTTTAATTCGCGTACCCTGATTTGCATCTTTCAAAATTGACAAAAATATGTCTGTCAAAACCAGGTAATGCATGTAACGCAAGCAAATAAATATATATATCAATGAAGGAAAGTAAACATAAACAGAGGTACATATTATTATATATCAAGTGACATTCTTCCAATTCGCTCGCATCTCACTCGCGTCATTTACACGTCTTTCGTATACCACATGTACTCCAGGACTAACATGCAAATTGGTATTAATGGAATATATGTTCAAATTAATATATTTATTCAGATTTTAAATATTTGAACTTTCTTCCTGTGTACGGCGTGTCGGTACGACATTTAACCATAGACGGCACTGTGATATTGGCGGGAATATCGTATTTCCGGTTAAAATAACTACGTGAGTTTTCGAGTTGGTGAAGAGATCATTTCCAGGACAGTCAAGTTGATTATTGTTGACTTGTGGGTACATGTTACACATGTAAATCCTTTTCGAAACGGAAAATTCTTCTTGTTTCGATTGGCATCGTGCGGTAAACTTCTCACATTGGTATCTATAAGTAAACTCTTTGAGGAAAACATTTAGCGATAAGTTAATTGGCTCGGGTTTAGTCCTATATATGTATTGTTTAATTAGGAGCCATAGCATGTTAGTTGTAAAGTTAGGATCCGTTGGTGAAGAGTCGATAATCAGTGTCGTTCATTGGGGCCATAGATCAATGCTGTTAATTTTACCCCAATCGCTGAGTTCCTTTATTAATATCTGAACGTGAACACGTGGGAGATGTCTTCTGTCTCGCTTTACACCATGCATGTTGATTTAAAGTCCACTACACTGTAAAACGACATCTCGCATAATAGCTAATTGTTATATATTTTGTCACGAAGCTATATATATATTTCACAACCTGGTCCAATCACAATTATATATGCTTATTATGTGCATAACTGGCTTGAAATAGAAATAACTGAAATTACCTCAAAAGCCAACGACAGACAGCTAACTTCAGAATTGGCACTTTGAAGTTGACATGTATATGTATTATATAATTAGTACACAATACCTGTATGTGCCTTGTTTGAATCGTACTATGTTTGACTGGTTTTAAGTACTGACTTAATTGAAACACGATTAAGGAATTTTTAGAAAACATTACACCAAGTGCACGTATGCCGATGACTGATGACCAAACAGTGAACAATATATACTTACTAGTGTTGGTATCAGCTCAACTGCCTCATTTAGCACTCTCTCCAGTTCCCTTAGTACTGATATAATTCTATTTTGAAAACCAGTCACTGTCTGTAATTGTATGCGGTATATATATGATAAACTCCCGCCGAGTCCCGCCTCCTATAAAAGAATGGGTGTAGCGGTGTTCACTGATATCAATAACAAGCTGAACATCAATATGCATGAACGTTTAGCCGGAAAGCTTGCACACATTGGTATAATGTCATATCACTATTTGCGCTGAATTGAATGACCAAACAGCCTTATCAAATTGTATTCATAATTTATAACATACAGCTAATATATCTGCTATGCCGTATGTACGGACGGTTGGACACAGGATGAGACACATGTAATCCAGTAAATCACCAATTTATTTCATTTGAGATGAGATAAACCATGACTGGGATATCTAGTGGACGGACAGAAAACCAATGTGAGCGACAATGTGAACGTCATGTGACATCTGCACTTATTTGCTCATGGCAGCAGGACGACATGTCATGTCGACTGATAACTTATGTGTAAACTTATCAACATTCAACTAAATATCGACGTTTAATTATATCCCCAGAACAGATAATCATTACCGTCATGATAACTCCAGGTTAGACATAGATGTTTAATTGTGGTATCAGAACAAATACTCATTGCCGGTCATGAGCACTCCATGTTAGATATGGATGTTTAATGATGCTCTCCAGAACATCATTGCCCGTCATGATAACTACAGGTTAGACATCGATGTTTAATTATACTCCAGTTTAGAAATCGATGATTAATTAAGGTCTCCATAACAGATAATCATTTCCCATCATGAGAACTCCAGGTTAGACATCGATGTTTAATAATGGTATACAAAACAGATAATCATTTCCCGCATGCGAACAGTTCCAGGTTAGACATCCACGTTTAAGTATGTCTCCAGAACAGATAACCATTGCCCGTCATGATAACTCCATGTTAGACATCGATGTCTAATTATGGTCTCCATTTCCCGTCATGACGAAACTTTATATCGATTGTATATACATGTCTTAAAATTATCGGCGCGGAAATGCCCTTAACAACAATTTGTTCAATCATTTTTTATAGACTAAAGACAACCTAAATCTGTTGAAAAAGGAGAGATGTTAACAATTAAACGCCTGTTAACTAGTTGTGGCTGGCATGCAACAAATAGGCAGACCGGATTTCGTCTACAAAATGTCGCAGTCTGTCTAATCAGGGTCAATGGACCTCCTTAACATTATGCAAATCTGATAATTTGTATATTTCATATTACTTGAGGAATCATAAATTCCCATTGATCATTGCTTTCAAAAGAGATAATATCCACCTTTAAGCATCAATTCAAGGGTAGAACATTTAGAAATTTATGCAGTGCATAAATTTGAATAACTGTGAAATTGATCTTCATTTATTCTTAATTTATTCGAGGCATAAATTCCATTTTCATGCAGTGAAGTGCATGCATCACGGTGACCGTATTAGAACAGCCCGTTTACAAAATATACAAACTGTTGAAGGTAGCAGCTTCTTTGCCTTTATGAGCATCGCCTCCCATTCCGGCTTTACTGATTTAATTCTTACACGAGAATCAATTACTATCTGTACAATTCGGCTTCCTATGTCCGCTGTGCCAAATCCTGCCTATGAAACAATGCATATAACAGTGTTCAAATGATAGTGATATTGATAACAAGCAGAAACCGAATAAAATTGAACTGATTTCAGAAATGCAAACGGGTGCCAGACATGACCCTCCTGTGCTGACATGCAATTGAACTGAGTGGAATTACCCCAACGGCCATTGCCTGCTAACTTCAGAAACGCCACATAATAATTTACGTGTATATTGAGATTTAGTACACAGACCCTGAATTTGCCTTATTTGTTCACCTTATTTGTTCACCTTATTTGTTCACCGAACTCTATGCTTCGCACTATTTTGTCTGTTTTAAATTTGCACACCTATCCCGAAAACTAGTACTGAGTTAATTTAAATATGAGCAAGGTACATACACACTAAATTATGTTTATCAATTATAGTGACACGATATGAATTACACCAGCCAGTGTTCAGTATATACTACCTGTTGTTCTTGATAGCTGATAATTTACCTCATTGAGCTCCCTCTCCCATTCCGACTGTCCTGATTTAAGTCCATCCAGAGAATGAATAACTGTACGTAGAAGTTTGCGTCGTATACGTATCTTATCAATTAGCCGGGATCCCTCCTATAACATAATGAATAACTGTATTATAAGTTTGCGTCGTATACGTATCTTATCAATTAGCCGGGATACCTACTATAACAGAATGAATAACTGTATGTATAAGTCTGCGTGGTATACGTATCTTATCAATTAGCCGGGAGCCCTCCTATAACAGAATGAATAACTGTATGTAGAAGTTTGCGTCGTATACGTATCTTATCAATTAGCCGGGATACCTCCTATAATAAAATGAATAACTGTACGTAGAAGTTTGCGTCGTATACGTATCTTATCAATTAGTCGGGATCCCTCCTATAACAGAATGAATAAATGTACGTAGAAGTTTGCGTCGTATACGTATCTTATCAATTAGTATGGATCCCTCATATAATTGAATGAACATAACATTGTTCAACTGATAGCTGAACATGAACAAATGTGAACTGGCTGCCGACAGGCAAACATGAGTGTTAGATATACCATACTTGTACTAAATTGAATGCTTATTCAGCTCCGATAACCTACACCTAAGTTATCTGCTCGGACTTATGGGCGGATATATGGACAGCTAATCAGTCACATATAATCCAGTACACACATCTCTCATTTCGTTCGCGGGTATAACCAATTTCATTGATAGCCGATAACCAACATATAATATATCTAATCGTACATATGAACGGAAAGACGTAGAGATAATTGGATACAATAAAAGGTCCATTATTGTGAGTTGACTATGCGATTATAGTGACCAGTGGGCTGAGTATAGTTCGCGAAAAAAGCTGAGTGAACTATACCCACCCATGGGCACTATATATTCGTAATCAACGACCATACCATGCTCTATTTATAATATGTTGCTGAACAAATCAAACTTTTTAAATGCCAACAACATAACCATATACAGGCGGCCAACATGCAGCGACCGTTGGCTGTTAAATGTCTCTTCATATGGCATAAAACCATACCCTTGTTCTAAGGGTACCGAGTCTGATGACAATGGCTATAGGTTCCATTACTGTCCTATAATCGGCCGTATATCGTCTCTCCACGTTGGGTAACACAGGTCCAGACACAGTTTTGTAGATACACAATCTCTCATTGTAATAGCAAAGAATGCTGGGATATATATTTACCACAACAACTTTCACAAAGCTAGCAGTTTGAGAATTCGACTGAAGTCTGTCGTGTGGCCAATCGGTCACTTAGATAATTACAACCGAAAAGCCCCGACCGAACGCCAACATAGTATTTTATTCCATATTTCTTCTCAAGTCACATAACTTGTTGCATCCCCGTGATACAATATATTTCCCCGACCAGTAGGCCCTCTTCCATGTGACATTGTTCTGTCTCCCAACATATGATTAGCTATACTTTGGAACCAGTAAAGCAGTTTCCACGTGACGTTGCCTCTGGTCCCACGCACTTATTGATTAGTTGGTAATTGATTCTATTAACCCACTCTGCACAGACTTTCAGGCAAATATTAACCCAGACATTCCACTATGGCACACCACTCCCCTTTTTTTCGAGTTTAATTATTTAAATAAACTAACAACTTCACCTATGATCAATCGGGTTCGTTGCTTAATTTACAGGAAAATATAAAAAGTCTTTATTCCACTGTTAGGGTTTGCAACTCCCTTCCAGTACTTCTTGACCATATTGAAATCTCAAGCATTTCCAACTGCTCACAAACTTTTAACGAACATCAATTTAGAACTAAGTCCCATACCTGAAAATTCATAATTTCCTTATCCTCCCTCGAGCTTCAACAATTTCTTGTACCAATTGTACAATATTCAGCGAAATTCCACAATGTGCATATAAGAATACAATTACAACTCATTACGTACACAATTTCAGTACAAGAATACAATTACATGTTATTACATACACAATGTTGACTACACCAATATAATTACTAATAATACATAACAATTGAAATACAATTGTGCACTATATCATAATACATTCAATGTTTAATAACTGAGATTTAAATCAGTAACATAACTACCACTTTAATTTCCTAAGAATATGGCCCTTCTATTCTCGTTATCGATTTTATGTCTGACCTCTTCATGAGGTCTGCCCTCCAACTGGGTTCGTTTAATACTCGCTAATAACGCCGCCAACGGCGAATCCACAGCCACAGGTATTAGCTCAAGTTTCTGTCTCAAACTGGGAATATTTATTAAGTTATACGTTAATAGTGGGAGATTAATTTGAGCCTGTGTAGTTAAAGTTGCCCTTGTACTGGCTGTCAACGGCAACTCAGGTGGAACTATTATGTCACCTCCCTCGTGCTTCAATGGCGCTTCCAAAGAACGATATATTTGTCTAAAAGGTTGCATTGGTTGCATCATTAACCCCGATCCTTCTGACAAGTTATTCTTAACTCTGGACTCCAACTCCATTCGGGCGCTGTGGTCTAGATGGTTTTCCAGGGTTGTCATTCTTCCGATGATATTATATTCCTGTCCCTGCAGCCATATCTACGTACGAAATAGGTGAAGATGGCGCTGATGTTGTCTCATGGACGTGTTCTGTCACCCTGTCATGTTTAAACACCACTAAACTAGCTTGTCCCTTATTCGATTCCGTGCGTGTTTTGCTTGACATACAATTTAGCACTCTTTTACAGAGACGAAACAACGCCTTTCGAAAAACAACATACCAATACTATTATGACAATTAATATTATACTTATTGACACTGGGTATGCATTACTTCGCAACCACATTCGTGGCTGAAAAAAACTCGGCACCATGTGATACAGAACGCAATTCTTCTACTAAGGCATTCATGGGTATCTCTTTAATTCCGTTCAACTTCGTGATACTTAGGCAGCAATTATTTTCGACAGCACATTAAATTATCCGTGATATTCTCGTTTAAAAAGGCAAATAATTTCAAATGTACGGCTGTTGCCACACATTTAGTTGGTTATATGAGAAAATCGTTTGGTGGACGTATTATTTTTGTGGACAATTCCGCGCCCGAGTTTCCACATGACTTGGCAAAATGAATTTGATTTTGTGTCGTACACGTACGCGAAATTTGCTTCTCTGTTCCCAAGAATAATGCTAACTCGCAAAGTCGGTTAGGATCTGCTCGATAAATTATTCCATTCAAATCACAAAAAGGCATTTGATCCACCAAACGGATTGTGGTATCCTCTACAAATGTAAATTTCGCTTGTCACACGATAGGATAATGATAGGATACGCCATTCTCCGGCACAAAAACATCACTCCAAATGGGAACTCTCATCCCCGTCTAGCTCAGTGTCTGCGCCCAATTCCAAATCCACATCAGGGTCTACACCCCAATTCGATGGAATCGGTTCAATGGGAGGCATATCAGCGAATGGATCATCGGTATCAGAACTGGGATAAAGACCCCATTCTGACCCGCGAATTCCGAAAAATCAAACCCCAAAACCGCCAACCATTCTCCCTCAATATTCCATTCCTGGTCCGGGTCGTCGTCCACATCCTCCCCAACCATCCTCCGTGGGTGGCGGCAAAAGATGCTCCGGGGTTATTGACAACCAGCCAACATCCCAACCCGGAACATGATTAACTTGCACGATTTGCAACCCCTTGGCTACACAATACAGGCATGACAATACCAAGAAAAACATGTTCGTACTTGATTACTCCAGAGAGAGAAAAATATGAATGTTTTTTTTCTGGACAAAACTAAGTTTTAAGGTGACACATACCATATCTCATTTTGTTTTTTGTCCAATCAACACACAGTAACAATATTTATTGCTTTCTCTAAATTGATTTGGGGACCTTTCATCCCCTAAATCACACCCATTGTGCTTAACTCTAACCCTAGAGACTTGACACCATTTCCCGTACACCATAGAAATATCCCGCATTTTATCTACAATATGAAGATTCTTAAACTCAATTTGCCCTTGTATTTTGTGAATTTCAGTTTTTATTTAGTGATTTATACTATTAGGTTTCGTAATTGTTTCGAAACTTCTGGTATTACCAAAATCCATTATATAAATGAACGAACAGCATTTTTCACCAACTTTCATTTCAATATGACTGTTTATTATAGTGTATCTTAATTGAGCATGCAGGACACTATTTTTTTCAACTAATTTAACAGACAATTTACCTCAAAAACTGCTATGGTGATGCATATAATATATAACGACACTATTAACAAAACACTCTTTATTACATTTTGGCCTATTTTCACCAGTAAAAATATTTTATTTTTTTCCACAACTTTTATTTCATCCCATAACTCTACGTGACACTGAGCAAGAATTATAATCTTTTTCTTCAATCCACCCTTACTTCCTTCCTCCCCGCGTCATTCAGCGATTATAGGGCCTATAGACTCAGGTCTATAGCAAACTAACAATTGTATTTCTAATACCTTTCAATATGACACCTGTCAGCATTTTTGTTCCCCTCCTTTTAACACCTCTTATAATTTTACACTTTACAGATTATGGGCCCCTTTGTTTGACAATTTACTCATTCATATCTTTATGATTATTGCTCTCTTTTTAACGGCACATTTTTCCTTATAGCATGTCATACAATGGACACAATCAGACAGAAAAGTTGACTTGGTCGCATTGTGCAGTCTGATTGTAATGCTGTCAACATGAACTATAATCTGCTTTCTTAAAATTCCTGGCTACCCATATAAAAATGTACCATGGTAAATCTTGGTGTTTACCTAGGTATACCCCGGTACATATAGGTTTTACCCTGGTTCCACCCAGGTCACACCCAGGTTACACCCAGGTAAATCAGCGGTTTATATAGATTTACCCTGGTGTTTTCTATATATGTTAGGTATAAACCCCAGTTTACCCGGGTTTTTACGGATATAATTTAGAAAGACGCTGTCACACCCGGGTATTTAGGCCCAGGTTATCCGGAGTATTTACACCCAGGTATTTACACCAGGGTTTCGCCCAGGTATTTACTACAGTGTTCACACGGATATATATACACCTGTGGTATTTTTTAAACTGTATAATCTGCATTGAAGTCACCTTATTAACCCTTTCGATATTACAGCATTATTGGCGTGTAGTTAGTTACCTTATTAACCATTCTATATTAAATCATTAATTGACAGGTAGTTACCTTATTAACCCTTTCTATACTAAGTAACATTGGTGAGTAGTTACATTATTAACCCTTTCTATATTAAAGCACCATTGATGTGAAGTTACATTATTAACCCTTTCTTTATTAAAGCATCATTGACGTGTGGTTACCTTATTAACCCTTTCTATATTAAAATATCATTGATGTGTAGTTACAATGTTAACCCTTTCTATATTATAGCATCATTGACGGCTAGTTGCCTTATTAACTATGTATATACCAAAGTATCATTGTCGTATATAGTTACCTTATTAACCCTTTATATACTAAGTACCGTTGGCGTGTAGTGACCTTATTAACCCTTTCTATATTAAAGCATTAATTGACAAGTAGTTCCCTTATTAACCCTTTCTATACTAAATATTATTGGTGAGTAGTTGCATTATTAACCCTTTCTATATTAAAGCGCCATTGACTGGTAGTTACCTTATTAACCATTTTTGTATAAAGCATCATTGACGTGTAGTTACCTTATTATAACCCTTTCTATATTAAAGCATCATTGACGTGTAGTTACCATATTAACCAATTCTATATTAAAGCATTATTGCCGGGTAGTTACATTATTCACCCGTTCTATACAAAGTATCATTGGTGAGTAGTTACCATATTAACCCTTTCTATATTAAATCATCATTGACGTGAAGTTACCTTATTAACCCTTTCTGTATTAAAGCATCATTGATGTGTAGTTACCTTATTAACCCTTTCTATATTAAAATATCATTGACGTGTAATTACCTTATTAACCCTTTCTACATTGAAGCAATAATTGACAGGTAGTTACCTTATTAACTCTTTTTATAATGAGTATCACTGGTAATTAGTTACATTATTAACCCTTTCTACAATAAAGCATCATTGACATGTAGTTATCATATTAGCCAGTTCTATATTAAAGCATCATGGACGGTAGTTACCATATTAACCCTTTCTATATTAAAGCACCATTGGCGTGTAATTACCATATTGACCCTTTCTATATTAAAACATCATTGACGTGTAGTTACCCTATTAGCCCTTTCTATATTAAAGCATCATTGACGTGTAGAACTTTATCTTATTAACCCTTTCTTTATTAAAGCATCATTGACATGTAGTTACCTTAGTAACCATTTATATACTAAAGCATTATTGACGGGTAGTTACCTTATTAACCCTTTCTATATTAAAGCATCATTGACAAGAAGTTAAATTATTAACATTTCTATACTAAGTATCATTGTCGTGTAGTTAGTTACCTTATTAAACCTTTTTATATTAAGACGTCGATCATTGACGGGTAGTTGTTACCTTATTAATCATTTATGTATTCAAGCAGCATTGACGATTAGTTACCTTATTACTTGAAATTTATTATGACAGTATGACAATACACTACCCCGGACAAATGAAGCAATATCATACTTTATCTAACAGCCTAGCTATAATTAGTGAACATTAAACTGACAAACAGACAATTTTCAGGGCCATTATTTAATATTAAAGGGATACAAAATAAAGATATTTCTAATTATCAGTAAGAATTATTCTCTAAGTGATACTTATTATTTCAAATAAATGATTGCGTATACCATAGTAGACCATAAACCAACAGGAAAATATTAGTGATTACAATTATTGTGTTTCAAAATTCGTTTCGTTTCGTTTCTGCAGCCAAATTACAATCTTAACTTTTTAATAGTTACCGTTCTTCAAAATAAAGCGCGGAGAATTCGTTGTGTGTTTTGAGTTAATTTTGTCGCGAATCAACGCGGATTGACAGAAGGAAATGGTGTATTGGCTACAAACGGATAAACTGTGGACTTATATATAAGATTCGCCGATTTTTCCGCATGGATGTGCGCAAATATCGAAAAAGACTGAATTTCATGTGACAAAAAATATTTCAATTCCCGGAACAGTAAGAATTAAGCTACGATAACGAAACGGATCAACTATAGTATTGAACAGTACCTCAGCTACCTGGCCATCTGCCCATAACCAAATTATTGTCTCGCTACGACAATACGCAAAATTTAATTTGTGGTACTGGTACAAGCATGATGTAGTGCCAGTGGTGGATAACAGTAAAACTAATGAAAATGATGAAAGCCAGACTTAACATCAAGACTACATGTGCATGCATAAGTGACGGTTCAATGATTTTGACTCCATCAGATGATATTTAAGCGACACCAATTTTTAAGTCTGGTTTACGATAATGTGGGGAGAAAAAAAGTAGATGCAGGAGGGGAAAAAATAAAATTAAAAAAGATTGTCCCCCCAATTTATATCAAGTAAATCGTGGAATTTTACAAAAATTGTGAAAAAATGTTTTTGAATGAAATTCTGTTCAAACCAAACAAGGCATATCTTGTCATGAAATACATGAAAATATGGATCTGTAAATGATCATAAGCAGAACCGGATGCGACAGCACATGAAAATCAGTATGCGTGTAAAATATTTTGGGACAAAAAAATTTAAAAAAAAAATTTATGAAATGGAAAAAAAGTTGTAGGAGGTGTTCGTAAACCAGACTTAAAAATTGGTGTCGCCTTAGGCTCATGTTAACACAGGTTCACATATTCTCAAAATAATTGTCTCCCTCAACCATACTAGTATTTATATCTGATAGAAGCTCAGTGAGACCATTTTGAAAATTACCATCAATGCAGTTCCAGTGTTGACGCAACGCGATCATGTTACTTCAAACCAGTTGCAATGTTCCTTAGCATGGTAATTCGTGAAAATAAATGTTAATGCAACTTACTCTCAGGCTCCAAATAAAAGTGCAGGGGGTGAAATTCCATTGAAAGTTAACAAAAGTACAGACCCAAATAATAATGCAGGGGGAACTCTGAGCAAAACATCAACTGTGGTTACCGGTAACCAAATAATTTTTATAGCCGGTTCAAGTATACGAGTCAACATGTAATACAGGTACATGTATGTATCAATAATCATGTGGTGTTTTTTTGGTTTGCCACATACCGTACTTGAATATGTACTCTTGAGTGCCTAATGTACGATTATTAAAATCGAGGTAAAATTCCCACCTGTACGATCGTTATTTGGTCCTGTACGTTTATTAAATTAACCAAAAGAAATAATTCACCAATCTTAAATTGTGTTATTCATATAAGAAATGAACGGCGGTTTCAATGCGGTCATGGGCTTTTGACCGCGAGAAAAAATCAGCAAACTGCATGCACCCCGAAGGGGTTCATGCGGAGTTTGCTGATTTTTTTAACGCGGTCAAAACCCATGACCACGTTGAATCCGCCGTTTATTATTTATATTTATATACTTAAATTCATTATGAACTAGGATTGTATGTCTTTCCCACTATTTATTCATCTACCCTGCTGGACAAAACAACCGCGGCTGAAATGCAACTACACCGCGGCTCCACTGACTAACTACAGTTGGGCCGCGGTGTACTTGCCATTTGGCAATGGTATAGTTGCCGCTGTGTATGTTCGGCCAGTGTACTTGTCGTTTGGCCGCGGTGCTCAACTGCAGTTACAAACTCTGACACCGCGGCCTAACGGCAAATACACAGCGGTGCCAATGGACACTTGTTTTGTCCAGCGGGGTATTTAAACGAACGCATGGAGTTCAGTTCAGACAGTTCGAATCCTTGTTTTTCGGAAAACCAAACATTTTGAGAATCCGTTCATGGAGAACGGAAGAAATGCAATTTCACAGTAAAGTATACACATACATGTATGACAAAATGTCTTGTTTAGCTAGTAACTAATGTAGACGTGTTGATTTCAAGAATGATTAATATCTGAAACTAACACTTAAGTTTCGGCTGCGGATAAGAAATCAACAACACGCCGTTCTACCATAATGATATATTTGTGAGGCTCGGGGGAATATTTGTAGCGGCAAGGAAAATGATAAAACTCTATTGAGTAGCGCGTTTTTTTAACATCAACGCTCAGTATCACCGAGCAACAACACTGATTGTAGACAGAAACAAATTTCTTGCCAAATCCTGACCTACTAGATACTCAAGCAGTCGGTAATTTCCGACAATCCCCGGTGATTTCCGGGACCAATGTGTTCATAAACCTATGAACGACACTGGAAGTGACGTTACGTTCATAGGTTTATGAACGCATTGAATAAGGGGTGTGTCTACCGTAACGCTATGGGGAAATCGGAAGAGATGTCAGGTGTATGTAAATATAGATAAATGAACTCTGATTGTTGACAGTGATCAGCACACTGTACATGTAGATTCACAGACCTGGCTATCCATCGAAACTATTTCTGTCACATGGCATCAGTAAACCAGTCAGATGGTGTGTTTTGTTGGGATGTATGGTACTAATATTTCCAGTCTGTACGTTTATTCCGCCCTGTACTATTATTCAGTTATGCGACATTTTCCAACCTGTACTATTATTCCACCCTGTACTTTTATAGTCACTCAAGAGTACATGCAAAAAGTAAAGCCCATCATTTTTACATCCGAATCATATAGAAACCTTGAATTTGTGCTGATTTAAATTTTCATAGCTTCAAAATATTAATAAACGTGCAGAACCAAATAAGCACTGCGGGGGGGGGGGATTTCCCAAGAAAAATAATAAACGTCCATGCAGCTGGTGCATGCATGTTTATTTGGAGCCCAAGAGTAAAGAGGTGGAGGTGAATGTTACATGTAAGTAGTTATTAACGAAATGGAACAATGCCTTTACTAGGTTCCACCAGCAATAAGTCGCGACTTCTTTATATTGGCCTGACAGATTGGTTTTTGTTGGCGTCATGCCTGTCGACCATTATGATGGCCACATATATTGTCATATAACAGCGATTTACGATCTGTCTTGTTGGCTCATAATATAAATTAAGAAATTAGCCTTGTGTTTGTTCCTTGCGTAAAAAAATATTTTTTAGTACAAACGTCCTCATTGATTGTGTCCCTCGACTCCTCATGTACATGTAGTTGGTCAAGTAACTTACATGTATGTACATGTACAGAGCACTCACAAATTTCTTAGAAAAGCGACCACATGTTCGAATCTACTTTGCGATTTTGGAGCAACGCATTTGTAAATGCGTTCATATTTTAACACATTTACCTTGATTTATTCACAAACAAATGTCTTGATGCAGGCCTTAAAATCCATCAGGTTTTTTGCAATAATCAAAATGTTAGTGTTTCACTTTCTACAGGGAATCAAGACTTTTTACTAGAATCAAAATGAGAATCATGATTCTGATTATAAAACAATTAATGTCAACAGTGTTTATTTATGTTTATTCCATTTTGAATGGAAAACTACATCATGAATGTCCGATTCCGAACATACATGTACACCAGGAGTGGGAAAATAACACAGAATTATTCAGATGTGAATTTAAATTAAACAAAATTAAAACTAAAATTGCAAAATACACTATACACTATCGTATCGTTATTTGGGTGTTCATACTAGTATACTTTTTCGGCGCAATGATCGGTAATTTCAATGCGACTGCGATTATTCCCAATGCAGTGCATTTAATTTAAATGCTGTCGTTAAGGCATTTACAAAGTGGCGTGACACAATGCACCCTCAATGCATTTTAAATGCAACAACCGCATTTCATTGATCCATGTTGTAAAGGACATTTATTTTTAGAATATGTGTATATACCCACAAGAATAAAGACCAAATCAACTGTTTTTATTACTTTGTAAACCTCTGATGTTTCCCATACAGTATACATTTGTATATTATAAACCATGTTACAGTAATTCTAGAGCTAATTAATCGACTCCTTAACTACAGCAGAATTATGGGTAACTTTTCAGGATTTAGTCCGAAATATGGCTTGTTGCCATTCATCGGAAAGCTCTCACCGAGAGCTTTCTGATGAATGGCATCAACCCATATTTCCGACTAAATCCTGAAAAGTTACCCATAATTCTGCTGTAGTTAAGGAGTCGATTAATTAGAGCATTACTGTATATCCTCTATAACTGTTTATTCAACATCACATGCTGCAATCCATAAATGCGGTTCAGATTTCGATGTCCGGTTCAACATTATTATCATATGGTTCGATAGCAGAAATACGCAGTTTGGAATGTTGTACCGTACAAGTTTTACAAGTTGCTCTTGCTCAAGAATGGATAAATTTATAAACCTGATTTTTGGCGCATTAGTTAGAATTATATTTTTGCACAAGAACACACCACAAATATCGACATCAAAAGCAGAACCGGATTGTATCGATTGCATAAACATAATAAGTTGGTCACTGACCGACATTTGCTATTGCAGAAGAAAATAAACAAATTCTCTGGTGTGGTTTATAGGACTATGCAATGCCGACTTAAAAATAAAAATTCACATAAACATCGCATGAAGCGGTCTAACCACAAACTCGGGTATTCGGTAATTCCAAATGTATGAACTATCACCATGATATCCCGGTATATCATTGTCAGGACTGTTTGTACAAAAGGTTGTTATTCTACTATGCATAATTTTGCTATATCATTGTACCCGGACTGTATTGCAATGTAATATATCAGTACATGTACCGGTATACTGTGTGCACATTATATACATGTAGGCCTACTTTCACTTTAGTATGTGTCATAAAAGACTCATTTTGTTAAATTGAAAAATACATGTGTGAAAACAGAGAGAATACATGTACATGTGCCGGCACCATATACCTCTTTGTGTGCTGTACTACCGGTACTATTCATGTACATGTACTACACTACAATAAGAGAAATTTTAATTGATTCTGCTGCCCTTGTGCCACAGGCCTCAAACACGCCAAACAAGTATCTGTAGCCAGGCCCACCAGTACCAGGCTACTAGTAAATGAAGTACTGAAAGTGTCACATCATTAATCGAGCCCAATCTTAGTTATACTAGTCTCTTGTGTAGTTTGGGTTACTATTAATAAGATATTTAATGAATGTTTGGAATGTATGGTAGCATTCTTACCTGGATCAACATATGCCATGCACATTGCTGGTCATCATATCATCACCGCTGTTGGCAGTAAACCCCGGCGGGCATCAGTAAACCGCTTATCGGGCTATAACAGTTAGAGTTTTCCATACCAGGGCTAATCTAATCAGTTAAAATTAGTCAATTTAGAGGGAATACTAACCAGTGGAAGACGTACATTTATATTCAGATATCATTACGGGTAACTCGGGGTGAGCTTTCCGATGAATGGCAACAAGCCATATATCCGACTAAATCCTGAAAAGTTACACATAATTCTGCTGTGGTTAAGGGGTCGATTTCTTAGGGCACTACTGTATCTGTTTTAGTGCACATCAAATTTATTTGTTGTCTTTCCTCTTGTAATTTGTCTTTGGTTGTGTTCGCCATTTCGATGGACAACTACATGTACATGTACTGACATCAAATGACTGAAATGAGTCAAAATTTAGCAGTGCAGCCAATTATATAGATAAACAGAATTAAATAGCATCCAAATTCCAAATGAGCATAAATGATAAAATAAACTTTATTGAGCACACTTTTAATACTAGTAATTACAGCTACAATGAAAGCACCTAATAAAAATTCTAAGTTTGGTAAAACTGTCTGTATACAAAGTTTATCTGACCGTGATGAATAAAACCTATAAATGGGATCATATACATGTATGTTAGATATCATTACATGATTATTTGAAAACACATATCCGTATGGAAAACAAACTATTTTACCACTGGCCAAGTGGTCCTGCTAATATGCTATGATGCTGGTGGTCCTGCTGAATTGCTATGATGCGGGTAGTGCAATTCATAGCAATTAAGCAGGCCCCAACCGCATCATAGCACATTAGCAGGAACACTTGAACAGGGGTATATTTACAGTGTCAAATCGAATGGGCATCTTTTAACAATATTTTTGAACAATTTCCTAGAAGTGTTCGAAAATTGAGAACTGAATTTATATTTTTTTTTATGAGGTTTCGATTGAAAAATTTCTAACTTAGCTCATCAGGATTAACAGACTACCAGTATGTTTGGTATATTTTTCTGTAATCGACACCTGCTGAGGTGGGGAAATATCATCCATTGTCGCACAGCTATATTCTCTTTCCCAACAAAGTCCATTGAACATACATGTAAAATTACAGCTACTAGTATGCTTTAATTAATCAACTCGCCTTATAAAGGTTGACCACCGGGTATTACTGCAGTATTCAGGCGTGTTCATGCGATCAACCGCAGTCAGTTATACCGCCGCAGAATGTGGTCCACCTCACATTTGCAGTTAGGCTGTATTTTTCATGCGATGTTTATATGAATTTTGTTTTAAAGTAGACATTGTAACCACACCAGAATTTTTTTTTATTGTTTCAATATGTCTAGATAGAATTCAGAATTTTTGTGGTAAAAACAATTAACTTGGTTATCACAGTTAACACATATTACTGTGGTAAGATTACCAGCGGATACCGCATGTCAACAGGACTGCATGCTCTAATTAATTATCAGGTCTAAAATGTTTATACTGGATATAGTTCATTTTAAAGGTACTCAATCCGGTTCGATGATCCCCATATAATCAGATTCCAACAACAACAACATCATACATTTGTATTAAGAAAGGCTGCTTCAGTTACGGTATCAGAATTGATTAATTGCTCTAAAATAATGCTAACCACTGTCAACTAAAGTATACAATTGCCTGACATATGTTATTTATCAACATGTTGTTGTACAAAATTTGGCCTTATTATCAACAGAAAGCCTCTTGATTTTAGAGTTATCCATCTTCATCTGAAATTTGGTCCGAGACCGTGGGCCACTATTAATTCTTGATCGTGAAAAATAGTATATTTCAAAAATTTATATCTAATAACTCTGAGCTTTGATAGGTGGGTTCCTCGACTCGTACCAAATATCTTTTACCCCCAAGTCCAAATAAATAGTAATGTGCGATCGTTAATTCAGGGGGCCCTTAATCGGATTATGCATCTTTAAATTCAAATACAGTTTAAAGATGCATAATCCGATTAAGTGCCCCTCATTTACTATTTACATGTATATGGAATCGGGGGGGGGGGTAAAAATATTTTAATCAAGTCGAGGACCCACCTACATGTTTCAAAGCTCAGAGTTATTAGATATCGGTTTTTGAAATTTTAATATTTATCACCATCGATACTCAATAGTGGCCCAGAAAAATTTGATGAGCCGACGGTCTCAGACCAAATTGCGGATGAAGATGGATAACTCTAAAATGAAGAGGCTTTGTGTTGATAATAAGGCCAAACTTCGTCGAACAGCATGTTGATAAATATAACGTATCAGGCAATTTTATACTATACATGTAGTTGACAGTGGTTAGCATTATTTTTGGGCAATTAATCGATTCTGATAACTGAAGCAGCATTTCTAAAAAAAAATGTTGTTGTTGGAATCTAATTATATGGGGACCATCGAATCTGATTGAGCACCTTTAATAGTTAGCTATATGAGTTATATACACATAAGGCGACACCAATTTTTAAGTCGGGTTTACAAACACCTCCTACAACTTTTTTTCCATTTCATGAAAAAAAAAAAAACTTTTTTGTCCCAAAAATATTTACACGCGTACTGATTTTCATGTGCTGTCGCATCCGGTTCTGCTTATGATCATTTGCAGATCCATATTTTCATGTATTTCATGACAAGAAATGTCTTGTTTGGTTCAGAATTTCATTCGAAAAAAAAAAATTCACAATTTTTTTTTAAATTTATGTCAAATTTCAAGATTTACTTGTTATAAATTGGGGGGACAATTTTTTTTATTTTTATTTGTTTTCCCTCCTGCATCTACTTTTTTTCCCCCACATCAGCCCACATGTTCGTAAACCAGACTTAAAAATTGGTGTCGCCTAATAGACATTTAAACTTTGAAAATTGTAGGTTTCCGGATGATAACTTCAGTTTGTGTGATCATATCTGAACCAAATGTGGTATGTAAGTTTATCAGACCAAAATACAGGTCAAGTTCGAATATGGGTGTGCTCCGCCCATTTTTGCGAGAGTTATGGCCCTTTTTCGACTTAGAATTGTGTTAATTTCTGGTTTCTGCATCATAATTTTAGTTTGTGTGATCAAATCTGAATCAAATTTGGTATGATAGTTTATTATCCACACTAGTTGGATTGTTCTGAAATGTAGTATCGGATTTAGGGGTCCTTAATATATTTTTCAGACAAGCTGATGCCCCAATGAAGCCACATTTGCTGAAATAGTATCCAAAACATCAACATATCAAGAGCCATTAGACTGAATTAGATAAAAATATATCACTTGGGTCTGTTTAAGCTGGAAAATACTCAAAATTTGTATAATTTTCTGCTATTATATCTGCATACTAGCCTTTTTGCTGAATCGTGAATGCCGGTTATATTGCCGTGTGAAATCCTAGTACCAGATAACATTGGGTATGTATATAGCATACCACCTGAAAATGGCTTGAATATCACATACCAAAGCGGGGTGGGGTGTGTGTGTGACACCCTCCTTGATCATAGTCTATATTCTACAGGGTATGTTAACTGTTTTGAGTTGGTGCAATTAATGTGATTGTTTAATCTCTTCCATCTGAAATCTATTTATAGCATATTTTGCTATCTGATCAATTGCTACTGATATAAAAAAAGGATAAAGATGATGTGTCTCTTTCCCAAATGTTCTGTTTACATGTACATTTGGGGGTTTATGAGTCAAATAATAACAGGCAACATGTCCTTCTAACACTAAGAAATAATGTGTTCTTATGAACCAGGACAAAATATGACTATTTCTGGAGCATTACAGCACATTATTACAAATCTATATTTGTAAGCAGTAAGATAATGACAGGAAACATGTCCTCAGACTAAGAAATAATTTTTTGGTGTGTATTTCACATCACAGCTCATGTGTATACTCACATTAGTTTATGTCATTCAAAGGGAGAAACCCATTTAGAAAGTTTAAATGAGACAAAACTACCTCACTGTAGATGTAGTTGCAAGGTACAACATGTACATGTATTCTGGTAAATGATATTGGAACTAAAATAATGATTTTTGTGTCCACCGGTATGTCATGTACCGGTATACATTGCAACTACATGTACATGTAACTTGCCTAACATACCATATACATGTATGAAGAGGGAATTTGCAAGTGTTTTTTAATCAAAATTTTAACCCAACTCTTGTTGTCAGTAAGTTTTAACCCATGCAGTTTAATGAGTTTATATATTTATATATTACATGTGTTTCTATACATGTATTTTATCTTTAGTTAGTTTGTTGTCCTTGAATAAACTTGTATTGCTGCACAATCAGTTTCCTTAATGTTTTATTATACTAAAACAACTCCATTGATAACAATACCCCTGCATCCCATCAAAATCTACTTCATTGCCATCCTCATCATTTCACTTTGGTATCCCCACCCAGGTGTACCTTGGTGTTATTCACCCAGGTGTTCCTTGGTGTTTCCTACCCATGTGTACCTTGGTGTTTCCCACCCAGTTTTACCTTGATGTTTTCTTACCCAGGTGTACCTTGGTGTTTTCTTACCCAGGTGTACCTTGGTGTTTTCTTACCCAGGTGTACCTTGGTGTTTTCCTGCCCAGGTGAACCTTGGTGTTTCCTTACCTGGGTGTACCTTGGGGTTTTCTAACCCAGGTGCATCTCAATGGGAAATCCACCTGGGTAAGAAAACACCCAGGTACACCGGCGTAAGAAAACACCAAGGTACACCTGGGTTGGAAACATCAAGGTACACCTGGGTGGGGAACACCCAGGTAGGAAACATCAGGGTACACCTGGGTGAATAACACCAAGGTACACCTGGGT
Source organism: Siphonodentalium dalli (assembly GCA_032622095.1). Lineage (NCBI taxonomy): Eukaryota > Metazoa > Mollusca > Scaphopoda > Gadilida > Siphonodentaliidae > Siphonodentalium > Siphonodentalium dalli. The sequence goes on from CP136063.1 coordinate 14,586,168, forward strand.
GGGAAACACCCAGGAATGAAACACCAGGGTACACCTGGGTGAATAACACCTAGGTACACCTCGGTGGGAAACACCCAGGTAGGAAACACGAGGGTACACCTGGGTGAATAACACCAAGGTAACCTGGGTGGGAAACACCCAGGTAGGAAACATCAGGGTACACCTGGGTGAATAACACCATGGTACACCTGGGTGGGGAAACACCCAGGTAGGAAACACCAGGGTACACCTGGGTGGGAAACACCCATGTAGGGTACACCTGGGTGTGGTCACCTGGGTAATTACACCCAGGTTTATCCAAACCAGGGTTTTTATCCAGTTTCAGGTGGGGTAAATCATGGTAAAACCCAGTTTTCGCGGGGTCTTGATGGTTGGTGGATGTCTTGGTAGATAGATTTTTACCTGGGTTTCGGCCCAAAAAACCTGGGTGGATTTACCCAGGTACATTTTTATATGGGTAGACATGTACACCTCATTGTCTTCTTCGCGAGTTATGTGTTCTGTCTCTTGACCACTTTGTGCAATCATATCGTCGGATATTACTGGACTTTTATCGTTATCTCGAGCATTACCCTTTCTCAGCTTCCGTTGAAGATCACCCAAGGGAATGATTTCACTGTTCAAGTCCGAAGTTTCGCGTTCCGCATTTCTAAGTCGGTTCCTAAGCTCACATAACGGTAAGTCATCCTCTAAATCACTATTATCCGCTGGTCGTTGAATTGTATGCTTTTTTGTATTATTTTCTGCATTTGATTTTCTGATTCATCTTCGCTCGACCGAATATCTTGATCGCTATCCGGACAAACCAATTGCTGTTGTCTAGTTCGACGAGTTAATGTCTTTTTAGGTATTTTCCATAATTCGACCCCGGCGTGTCGTACATTTCTGCTGTGACTTTTGTAAGTAAGATCAAATCCTTAATAATAAATGAAACAGGACCTTTTTTCCAGCGATTTCCAGTGTCTATATTCATTGTATATGTTGGTGATTCCCCCAATTGTCTATCGTTTGCAGCAAAAATATCCCGATTTCTCAATACCAATTCACTGACCAAAAGAATTAGAAATTTGATTTATTTCTGCTTCTTGCATGGGACATATTTTCGCCACAACACAGCCACGTTTCAAATTATAATGCCTGTCAGTTTGATTAATGATTTTAACGGGAATACAATCACTTTTAGGTGCCGCTATTGACTCTTCCAAATGGGGTCCGGGGTGTTCACTGAGAAATCCCTAATCTGTACAAGTCGCCATTATGAATGGAGATTTAAACATGTTAGCTCCTCCAATAATTTACGCAGAACAAATGGCACCTGTCCTAGGCTTTAATTTACAGTTAGCTTGAATGCATGGATATATATTTACCACAACAACTTTAACAAAGCTAGCAGTTTGAGAATTCGCCTGAAAACTGCCGTGGGGCCAATCGGTCACTTAGAGAATTACAAGCGAAAAGCCCCAAACGAACGCCAACATAGTATTTTATTGCAACTTGCTCCTCAAGTCACATGACTTGTTTCATCCCCGTGATACAATATATTTCCCCGGCCTTTCAGGCAAATATTAACCCAGACATTCCACTATGGCACATTACTCCCAGCAGGAATTACGTAATTGCCAGCCGGTCACAATATCCTCATACACGCGATGTGACAAATCAGGCGATAGGCACAAGATTAGGGGAGTTTCTTCAGCCGGTGGCGATTCCAGTAAACCCCACCCAATAGTTAAATATAGCACAATATATTTTCCACCGCATGGCTAATATTTACAAATTTACAGTGTTTTACCACTGCAAATTTAACAGTGAAATGCTTATTTTAATGCACACATGTTCGGGGTGATTTATGTGGTTCGTTGATCTTGTAATCCGGTTTTTCGGTACGATCCGTTCCATATCGGCCGAACTTAAAGTCTGCATTTTAAATCCGCCCGGAATGCTCCATCTTTCCGGTAACTGGAAAATCAAGTCACTCTTGAATTATACTTATCACGCTCCCTCCCCCCCCCTTGGATCTCCATGCCCCGCTTTGTTCGGCGTCCCGAAGTGGCGCGCCATATTCATTACCGCCACGCCAGTGGGTGGACATTGATGTAGAGTTTCTCATATTGTGTGGTCGATCGATAATCCTCTGGGCGATTGTATTATGTTTATTTCGTACTAGAGTTAAATCGCACCGATAATTACGATAGTACGACAAAGATTAGCATATGTGTTTACGTCACCGGTGTAATTGTGGGGACATGTTTCTATTCCGAAGGTTCTCTATTCCGAAGGTTTTTTGTTATTTTTAGCTTAATTCTATGTTCGAAAGTATTGAGACTACTTTGAGAGGGTTCATTTTCACAAATATTCTTTTTATGGAGTGTGCGCTCATATCCGAACGAACTGATCCTGCGCGCACACCGACACAGATATGGAAGGAAATAACTGAACTTAGAACATAAAATGTGATTTTGTTTTGTTTTCGCGGGTTTTCTTGAGATTTAATGTCATTACGTGGGCCCATACCGTTGAATTCTTGGCATATAATATGACTGTTGTGGTATATATGGACCCTCCCTCATTGGGACATGACACAGGTATAGTTGACTTAAGTGATGTTCTGTGTGTGCTCCAATTTGGAGTTCAATATTTTAAGGGCCAACTTTAGAATTGTATGGGTCCATAGCTTTGAATCTGGGCATACAATATGGATAATAGGGGGGCATGTCTCTATTCCGAAGGTTCACTATCCCGAAGTTCCACTATTCCGAAATTTCTCTGAAAGTTCGCTATTCCGAAGGTTCACCAATCCGAAGGTTCGTTATTCCGAAAGTTCTGTGTTCCGAAGATGTAGTATTGAGAGGGTTCATTATCACGAAGCTTCTTTTTATGAAGGAAATAACTTTAAGCAGCCCACACAATTGCTATGTTTCCATGCGATTTAATGTGATTATGTGTGACTTAATCCTAATCTCAATAATCTGAGGCAAGAGTACGCCTGCTAAAGGCGAATTATAACAGTTGGGGCTATAACGCTCAATGAATACTGGAGGCTATAACAAACTGCGCAGCCGAATATCGCTGAAGGGGACGAGTATGAAATGAGCCTAACTGCAATTGTGACTTTGTTTAAATGCCCACTTAATTTTCGAGTCATTCATTTTTTATAGATATATACGGTTTTAATAACAATTTATGCCATAAAATTTGAATAAAATACTACAATTCATCACCATTTGAAACGCAGAATACTTCTATCTCCTAGTTTGAAACACCTTTAAAATACCGCGTCGTATATCTAGCAATTAGCAACCAACATGTCCTCCTCGGATTTCCATAGATTTCAACGTGATTTGATCCTTGTGTCCGGGAAGTGTTGTGGACGGGTCAAATCGTGACACCGACCTGACCTTGACCTTTAAAACTATCAATGCAAGGTCAATTTGGGTAAAACGGACAAATGTCGGCGAAATTTGATACCTAGGAATACTTTGGTCCGGGGAGAGTTTTGAACGGGTCAAATTGTAACCTCGGTCTGACCTTGACCTTCAATGTGGTCAATCAAAGGTCAAATCGGATAAAACGGATGGACTTCGACGAAATTTGATACCTATGGGTACTTTTGTCGGGGGAGTGTTTTGGATGGATCAAATCATGACTCCGACCTTAACTTGACCTTCAAAATTGTTCATTAAAGGTCAAGTGTGGTAAAACGGACGGATTTCGACGAAATTTGATACCTAGGGATACTTTTATCCGGGTGGGGGTGTTTTGGACTGGTCAAATCATGACCCTGACCTGACCTTGATTTTCGAAATAGTCAATTGAAGATCAAATCGCGCCTTTCATCGGAAATCAGATGGGAAACAGCCCGGGCGAAGTCGGGTCTATCCGTCTGTGTAATAAAGAAGACAGTTTGAAGAAAGTAATGTATGACACGAGAAACGGGAAAACGTGAAATATGGAAATATGCAAATTTCCCGCATCAAATTTGAAAGCTAGTTTATAGAATAATTGTATTATAATTTATATTTATGGCTAATAATATGATATTGGTGGCATTACCATTTCTGACTATGGTTTTCTTGTTGTCATGTGACGCCTGTTTTGTTTTGGGCATGTGGTCCTGTTTGTTTGCATCTCGTTGCTGTTGTTTGTTTTCCCGTTCAGGTGCTGTGTCACCAGTGCCATTGATGTAGCTTTGGTGCGTCAGGCAGAGGGTAACAGTGGTGTTAGCCGCCCATACCACGGTTCTTAGCCATAGTGAGCTGTCCAGTGGTATCTCCTGCCATTCCTGCGTCGCAGTCGTTGGTCTTATTCATGTTGGCCATCTGTGCTTATTACTTAGGGCGCCTCATAGCACATCTTGGGCGCCGGCTCCGAATCGTACCGTAACTCGTCGGGCCATGCTCATGCCTGCGCTGTATTTCTTCAGCGTTCTCTGCTTCGGCTTCTCGTCAGAGCTGAGGCTCTGCTTAATTGGTCTCCACGCGTATGGGCTATCTGCAGGACAAGCTTATAATGTTACACTAAAGCTCAGATCATACCCCACTCATGTGTTGTTATTTAAATATCCCATGTGATAAGAGTGGTTTTCTCCGTAGTGCATAAACAATCAATGCAGTAGTGGCAGGGCTGTCACTGGTGGGGGTAGTGTCTCTTGGATCTGAGTGATCACATAATGAGTGCAAAATTGACCAATTTTAAATAAAGATATATTATTTCTTTAAATGACACCTTTGAAATAGTTGCGTGGGTACAACATAATGCATATTACATGGATACCCCTCTCCGGAAAGTGTGCTGTCAATTAATATTGATTTTATTTCGAATATTTTATTGGGTCCGTTTGTCTATTTTTAGAACAGACCATTCGGGTGATGCCATACATCGATATTAGGTTGTGCACATGGCTGCGTACCCAACGTCAAATGTCCCAGATTGATTGGCTGTATTGTTTTATTCCATAGTTATAAGCGTCATTGAGTACAATTCACGTTTATTTCTGACAAAATTACACAGTAAAATGTCTGGTCTCTGTTAACTTTAACCACTATTGTTCATAGCTGAACAACCATACCTTTTTTAGACCAGAGAATATTCGCAATAGAATAAATATTAATGGATAGAAGCATTTCCGAACAGGAGTCTTCGATTCAGATCTATTATTTTATACTCCGATAAATATATACACCATTTTAACAAAGAACAATTCACCTTTAATATGGTATGTTATATTTTATAGAGGGCGGTCAGCTAGAAGTCTTTATGTGGAAGTAAAAAGACGTACACTGGACCAAATTTGAAACTTTGATGTACAAATACCAACGGTATGCAGCCCTTGAAATTAAGATAAAATGTCACACAGCAAATTTAATGCTTTCGCATGCTAGATTCAACACATTGCCAGTGTACTTGCCATGGCGTTTCTTATTGCAGTATCCAATTTCAAAGACTGCGATATATGTCAGTCTATGTCACTCCGAACATAAAAGGCATGGTCACAATGCACAAGCAATCACTGTCATGTCAAACTGAGCTAATAACATACACCAACATGTAATATATACTATTTTTAGCTCAGCTTTAAATTTTCATACACATGAACTATTCGCGAACAATTGCACTGCGCGAATTTGAATACGAGTAAGGAATTTGTTTGGAGCACACTACATTATGTGCATGTATCATTTTGACACTACATCAACCAGTGCTCAGAATATACTAACTTTTTGTGATAGCAGCTCATTTGTCTTTCTGAGCTCCGTCTCCCATTCTCGCTGTACTGATCTAATTATACCAAGAGAATCAACCAATTGCTTTACACATGGGCCAGACCCGCTGAATATTCCAGTACCCTATAAAATAACAAAAAAGACAAGTTTTCAGCTGATATTGATAACAAGTTGAAAATGAACAAACGTGAACTAGTGGCCGAAAAGCAAACATGTGTGCTAGACATACCGTACTTGTGCTAAGTTGCATTGAAGTACCAACAGCCGACAACACACAGCTAATATATCTGTTCTGACGTACATTGTATGGACGATAGATGAATAGAGGACCATACGCAAACAAGAAAACCATAGTCAGAAATGGTGACGCCATCAATGTCATATCAATAGCCATATATCAAATATATTACAGCTTAAATCTAGTTATTATAAACTATTTGGATATAGGTACCTGATGTGAAGTTGAGTATATGTGATATTTTTGCATGTGCGTATACTGTGTACTTGGTGAGAAAAGACGTAAACACATTTTAAAATCACCGGGCATACCAATCTGAAGATTAATTTCAATTATTCAAACACAAGTATGGTATGTGGTATTTGGGCGCATACGTTCCAGTTGGTTGAGATGGTTATCGCGAAAAATGCAGCCGTCACTGCATTGATACACCAATAGCCACACATCCATTGCAAAACAAAAGCTCCTTGACGATTGCCACGTTATTATGCGGACACATTGCCAGCTTGCCCAAATACAGTACAATTTTAAACTGTCATTTTCGCGGTTCTCTTTAACGACATTTAAATTGTTTATCGTGTCTTTGGTATTTGTTCTAATTTCTGTTGAAACATGAATGTGTGAATAGTGCACTAAACATCATGCAGAATAATAATCATACCAAAATCGTTCGATCTTCGTTACATGGTTCAAGTAAGTTTCGAATCACATTTAGTCCATAGAGTACGCAAATACCTGTTATAATTTCATTTGAAATAGTTGTCTGACTAATGTATGTAATAGCATGCACAATAATAATCAGGCCAAAATTTCATTAAATGGTTGAAGTACGCAAACACCGAATACGTTTCTAATCACATTTAGTACATCAAATTACCCATATACCGAGTTCGTTGTCATCGCATTTAATCCATCACCTCCTATACTACATGGTCATATATACTTGCCAATATACACACAAGAGGGCGTAATGATGATCTAAGAATGGCTTCATGCAATGCACTGCTGATATCAACTTTGATAATATGGCCTACCATAGGGTTAATTAAATTATGGTCAAACCCATATAGGATTATGAGGGTCCAATGAGGGTTAATATGTATATGGTTCCACGGTAGTCAATTAAAATTGCACCCTTGATTGGTGATTAAAATATGGTCCCACAACTGATCAGGTTAATTAAAATATGGCCTAATACAAATGTGGACTCATGGGGGTTGATTGAAATATAGGTCAATTAAAATACGGTAACATGAGAGTCAATTTAAGTTAAAATATGGTTCCATTATGAGGGTTAATTAAAATTAAAACTACTGTTCCATGGGGGGTGTGGTAAATAAAATATAGTCACATGAGGGTCAATTGAAATTTCGTACACAAAAATAAAATTAATTTTAGAAATTGGCCACATTCTATGATAAACAATCAATATGAAGGGTCAGTGTTGGTACTGTACTTAATATAATTTTTATACATAGCTCAGATATATTCCGCATACAGAGAAATGAAAAAAAAAACAAGTTTAGAGACCAATACTAAAGTGCACTAAACCTCAATATTTACAAACAGCACGAAGGAGTAGCGTGGGAATCGGTTAATAATTAGCATCTCAATTCATTTATAATAAAACATGCCGATATTGCTCGCGTATAACTAAATGCAAAAGTTCACTAAACGATATCAAATAATATGTTAAACACCGGTATATACAAACCGTCCGAGGGGTTCATGTACGAGTTAAATGTCTTATACCATCCTCAATTCCCCAAACATTATCACAGTAGATAGTATTCCGTTTTATGTCACGTGAAAATAGATGAATCATCAAATAACAATGCAGCAAAGCAGGTTAAAAAACAATAAAACACACAACGCGCAGTGTGCTAAGGGTTAACGCGCGAATTCCCTTCTAGTTAGTCGGCGCGCACTTCTTAGCATGCGGGTAGGAAGCCATGGTACAGTAAAGCATGCCGCGGCGCCCTCAGAAATAATAAGTGAATATAGATCGCGACAGAATCGCTTATGCTCCATCTGAAATGGAAACGAATAAGAAGAACGGAAATAGTCAAGTACCTTTCTAATTATAAGGTTCGTGTACAGTACGAAAACATCAATACAGTTTAATCATATTTCGCAGATTGGTCCATCGACAAGTAAAAAACACTTCCGGATAAAACATCCATAGAAACGTAATAATCCAGTATAGGCATCATTCATTGCGTGTATCTGTATAATAACAGTTCCTACTTGGTAACGCTCTTTGTTGTCTAGCGTTTCGGACGACAACAGCATACCTGCTACTTATAAGAGACAATAAATCAAAACCTGTTAATACTGACTTTTTTCAAAATGGCAGCGGCTATTCGCCATCGGATGGTAAATAGCGATTCTGCCGATATGCGCTATTTGCCATCTGATGGTATTTTAAAGAAAAGAAACATATATCATGTCATCACAATAAGCTCTTATATTGATTATACATACCGCCTTCCTGATAACTAGGCCCAGTTGACCCTCGTTTGACCACTTCCAGATATCATGGGGTGGCGAATAAGAAATCGAACAATTAGGAAGGAAATTTCGTATAGTTTGAGTATTTAGTGGCACAATCTGTCGCTACTCGCTAATGCCCAAATAATCACCATTCCTACTCGCCTTACCGAAAAGCCATACCAGCTGACACTCGGTTGACCACATACAGATATCCCGAGGGATGGCCAATAAGAAATTGACCAATTTTGGAGAAAAATTCGTATAGTTTGAGTAATTAGTTGCAAAAGCTGTCGCTAAATGCCAACATAATCACCATTCCTACCGGCCTTACCGAAAACCCGGACCAGTTGAGGCTCGGTTGACCACCTACAGATATCCTGGTGGCACGGCAAATAAGAAATCGAACAATTTTGAAGGAAATTTCGTATAGTTTGAATATTTAGTGACACAAGCTGTCGCTATATGCCCACATAATTACCATTCCTGTGGGGATGGCAAACAAGAAATCGACCAATTTTGAAGGAAATTTCGTATAGTTTTTACATTTAGTGGCACAAACTGTCGCTATTTGCCCACATAATCACCATTCCGACCCGCCTTACCGAAAACCCGGAGCAGTTTACGTAATAATACGTTGTGAAAATATAAATAATCTGACAGCCTGAACATAATGTTTTACCCATTGGGAGCTTCTGGTGTAGTGAAGTTAATTATGGGTAATTTTAATAGGAGTGCGCAAGCCTGTTCTGTTGGAGTAATAGCGATATTTTATATTCTGGTCATCAAGTCAAAATTGTATCGTATACACAATGTGTTTTTACCGATGCATGTATCGTGACTAGAATCGTTCTCGTGGTTATATAGGCTCTACATAAGATATGGTAACGAAAACGAGCAGTCGCGAAATCTGATAGAATCGTGTATTCGCTTTCAATAGTATAGATTCTTTTAATCTGCCGCGGATTTCCCCAAAAATTGTACTTTCATTTTCAATAGGATTCTCCGAATTTTCTCTTTTGCTTTTCATTTTTACCACGCAAAGCGACCTTAGTTGTAATATATATATATATATGACAGATTGCTATCATAGCAGGGCTATCAAACTTTTGGGGCCTACCTACGCGATACCGCAGTACCTGCTCCTGCATTAATCTTGCTCACCAATTAGCCCGTTTGGATTTGGCGCCAAAAATAGGTAATTTTCTTGTACATGCCGTAGATCGGTAACGATTGTGACAAAAAATTTAACAGCGATAAAATTCGGTCCGCACCACTCTCCGCATTCGGAATATGCAACAAAAATATTATACCGCTGGACTTGTTTTTTGTTTTTTTTGTGTTTTGTTTTTTTTTGCTAAATCTGCCGTTTACATCCGCCACCGTCAGCCTGCTCTCATCACCCTCGCCTGGTCTCACCACCCCGACCTGGTATCATTACTTCCGAATGGGAAGAGTGATTCGCACCGGAATATACCATTTTTAAGTTTTTTTCCCAAACCGTTACCGATCTACGACATCGACAATAAAAATTACTTATTTTTGGCGCCAAATCCAACGGGCTAATTGATGAGCAAGGTTAATGTAGGAGCAGGTACTGCATTATCCCGTAGGCAGCCCCCCAAAGTTTGACAGCTAATTTGCCCTAATGTAGAAGGTTTACCCGTGGCGAGGCTTTATAATGTTAACACGTATATTTAAGTGCTGTATCACTAAGCTATTTTTCTCGCCAAATCCGAAAGGGTTAATGAAGGAGCGAGGTAATGCAGGTACGTTGATATATTTTTGTTAATATCCCAAAGTTTGACCCCTCTACTCACAGAGCAACCTGACTAACGGACAGCTCGTGTTCAGGTGGGTACATATTGGCAAATTCCAACAAAAACCAAAAGTCTAAAAATACTTGGAAAAATCAAATATGGAGATAAAATTTTGTTGACGCGTGGTTGTGATACGGGATACCAACGCCCAACACTGGTGCGATTTCTTAAGTTTTAGAGCAAATGATTCACTCGTGGCGACGATATATAGCGTAATACATGCTACATGCATAGGAACACAGCCTATATCGATATATGGCAAAAGTCGAAATTCAGGCAGGATAATGAAGGAGTGAGTGAAATGTATGAGCATCTGCATCAGTATACAATAGATACATCCTGAAAGTGTGACTGTGGTATAAAAGCCATCCGTCTAACGGAGAACACGCATCGGTTGGTCGAGGCTTTTGGCAACTTCAAGTTAAACTCGCAAAGAACAAAATGGAGAAATTGAGATAAAACAAATTGGATGTGGTCGGTACTATCCACGTGGAAATTCGGTGAATTTGTTTAACTTTTCAAATGAATGCCCAATGAGTTAATCAAGATTAAGTGCCCGATAGATATTACATGCATTACATGATGACAGATTATCGATTATCAAAATAAATAATCATGGCACCTCTACCGAAAATGTAGTTTCGCTTGAATAATGAATAGTCTATTAAAATTATAGAAAACATTGCTGAAACCCACAATGTTGTATTATATGGTAATGGGCGATCTATCTCGTTATATATATTCGAATAAAATCGGGACAAATCAAAGTTAACAGAGAAATATATTGACATCGCTTATACATCCGAAAGGATACTGTGCCGTATAAACTCCAGATTCAGATTCAGACATGTGATTGAATTTCTTCATTAACGATTTGTACTTTAATTTTCAGCAAATGGGACACAGTTTCCAAACAAACTATATTATAGCCTGTTTTGTCTGTGGCAGTTGTTGGAAATTTGTGTCAAAAAACCCGAAAGAATAAATATCTCCACATCAACTTATAATACCGGTACTATTGGCAGTATAAATAGAGGAGGAGATATTTATTTTTTTCAGGGTTTTTGCCACAAATTTCCAACAACTGTGGTCTGTGATAACTTGTTTGAGCTATAAAGATGTAAACAAACCACTAATTTTAATTTTCGATGATTTGTGCAAATTTCATTAATTGCGAAATTAGAATTTAGGTGTTGCCAGAAAGTGGAAGTGAAATAATATTAATAAATTATCACTGAACGTTCAGATGACCACAATTCAATCATACACTTGTGGAAGAATTTCCATCGTAGGAAGTAACCGTTAGTTAGACAGTAAGGCTGCGCATGCTCACGTCAACAAATAATATCAAGCACTGTATGATTTAGATTCAAAATCATGTCGTATCAACTTGCGGCATAATCACAGTCATGTGTAGGTAAAAATCATAGCTGGAAGGATCACAGGGTAGTCAATCACATACTTTACGAACAACCTACAATATCAATGTCAAATTGTCATCATGTACAACAACATCGCAAGCATGTGAACAATCTATCCACGATCTCATCGGGCCCCCATTCCTCCACTTACGATTGTATTGTCATCGTCTGAATGTTCACTTATAAATTGTAGGTAATTAATAACAAATATACATATATATATTTTAATAATTGATCACTCACTGTTTAGAAGCCTGTGCCTGTGGTTGCCACTGTACACAGCCTACAATACAGCTGTTGCCAGTTGGCGCTGTGCACAGTCACGGTGCATTGTTGGGGTTTCTTTTTTTTAGAATAATGAATACTAGTATTTGCTTCACATTGTCATTGTTGTCAAAATTTTAAATATAATTTAAGGAATAGTAGTACAGACAGTGCAGTGTAATGAACATAAAATGGAATGATCCTGACAGTGACAGTGGCTGACTCCTGTGAGCTAAATAGATTAGATATGAACACGAAATTGTGACAATGTTTTAGGTATAATTTCACTAGAAGGTCAAGGTGACAATTTCCGGACGAGGGAAAGAAGGTAATTTCCGGACATATTTGTTCGCTACCTTTACCGGATACCGGCTTCCATACTAAATTGTAAATTTTAATTACTAGACTATGCAAGTTCACGATGAGTGTAAATTCCATGACCAACTCAACTGTCAGTACTATTTACCTTCAATCAACATGCTGTATGCTGCACGGACCATCTAAGAAAAATCTAATTACGTTCTTCGTATGTTCACATAAATATTCTCACCTTTACTAACAATATTCTTCTTATAAACGGCTCAACAGCAGTGGTCTTAGAGTCTAATCTCTGATCGACATCAACAAACAAATATGGCTTTTAGCAAACAGCATGCGACTGAGTTTTGTATCCAATGCGCATGTTTGTACAATTCGCGTGCGCGCGTGCTGGATAAACAGATATGTGTACACATAGAAAAACATATACAACATGCGTGTAGAAATGTATACAATACTGTGTAGATATTGGAGCTACACGCCATGTGTCCAATTCTACCTACACAGTAGTTTGCAGAGAGTATGGTCTACTTACTCTTGTTTGTGGTATACGTTCTGCATCTTTGTGCACATTCTCCAGTTCTTGATTTACTGATTTAATTACAGCTTGCGAATCATCCAATCTCTTTAGCAGATTGCAATGTGTAGCTTCCATTGACCCGCCTCCCTGCTGCTGTACAATAATAATAATATATATATATATATATATATATATATGTTACAGTCAATATGTCAAATCAGTCATTTGGCCAAATGCCTAAAATTTTCAGTCATTTGGTGAAATGCCTGTGACGGCCAGTCATTTGGCCAAATGCCTAAAATTTTCAGTCATTTGCGACCTGCAAATCTCAACAAATACAGAAACCGAAAATCGGAAAGAATTGCTTATAATGAGAATTTCGCGTTCGCAATTCAAAATCGCGTCCGATTTCCTATTTTCGTGCAGGTGTTAACGCCAACATTTCATGTTCTCCGCGCCCTAAACTCATTTTAAAACCGTATACATTGAGTTTCGGGATATTATAAATGCTAAAATTTGAATCAATAACAAAAACATAACTTCTCCGTGGTTTGTTTGTAAATTTCTTAAGACACAAAGAATTTTTTATGAATTTATCTATTAATGGTAACGCCCACATCGCGTTGACGCTCATATAATATTGGCCTGTTTGCACTAACAATTGAGTCACCATCCGTATAATCCGGTAGATGAACTATTAACGATCGTGTTCACATATACACACTATGTTAAATGCGTTACAATACACAAATGGCTGTTATAGAGATGCCAATATACTATTTGATAATACTATATATAAAGACGAACATAAATTCATGGCATAATCAGGGATAATCATTGTTTTTATGTTTTCGTTGTATATTCGGTAGTTTAGTTAAGTGTATGCCATGTCATTCGTTCTCTTATTCCATATTCATAGTAGTATTAATTTGTTATTCCAAGTCTATTTCCGTTGGTTGAATCCATGTTAATCCATAAATCCAGTTTCGTCTGATAGTTGTCGTTAAAACATTATCATGCAATAAAGATTTCTTTAATTATATTCTATTACTAACATTCATTGTTTACCCATGTTTATTGATAATGAATTGAATGTGTTATTATGTCCCGGAACCTTCGTTGTCAAACAATTAATCTGGTCACGCATCAATTATATTCGCAATCCAAAACCAAAACATCGGGATATATGTAACGGATAAATACATTTTCAAACACCCTGACCCATCATCAGTCAATAATCATAAATTATGTTTAGGTACTCAAGTCCCCAAACTAATTGGTCACATATATATTAACTATAGCAGGTTATATAGTGAATTGTGAACATAATATGGTTCATGTGGCTGGATATTCATTAAGTTTGGTTATGTTTAAAGGGGTACTGTACCCAAGATGTTGTTGTTGGTTTCTATAATCCACGAGTCGGAGAATAAGGTAACAACTTTTCCATTCTTTGAAAGTCTGTTGAGTACGAAGTAGTGTTACGGATGGCAAATTTACCGGAATGCAAAATTACAAATTGTCATTGTCGAGTAATTTTTGTACAGTTTTCAACCAAAAGAATCAAATAAAAATTATGTTATATGCATAGTAGTCCCATATACTCATTTAAGTTATTGTATCGTCACTAGTCGATGAGTGGCTTGAGTTTTCTCCCCGTATAAGCATAATGTTTCAAACGACCGTGTGCATGCCATGGGTTTACTAATCCAGTATCCCTCAATTATAATTTGATTACGTTTTGTACACGGAAATTCGTATTTTAATTTACGCCATTTTATGGCTCCAGCCATAAATTCAATTTATATTAATTTATTAACTTTTAAATTATTAAATTTTAAGATAGCCTATTAACCTATTATAGATCGTTGTTATCACCGGAAATTTATTGAAAATGGCGAACAGTACCCCTTTAACATTATATATTATATAAACTGGATATTCCGTTTATTGAATACTTTTGCATACAAAAATGATATATTTTCAAGGAAGAAGAAAAAAATACAACAAAAATAGGCTTGTTGTGTCGTCTTAGAGGGGGGGTCTAAACAAAAAGAAATTCCGTATATAGGGCCGGGGTGGGTGGGTGGTCCAGAGGCGGAAAAAATCGAGCTTGTAATTTTTGTCTATATAGCTATTATAGCAGCTATAGTGACTCTTTAGCCTCAGATTTAGCAACATTCTGGATTTCACAGGATCCCGGACCACTTCACAGTGGACCACCGTAATAGCGTTCAGGAAACTTATTATCAGCGGAAGAAATATTTAGTAATACAATTAATATATTACCCAGTTGTATTACTTGAATAAAAGTAATACAAGATAGAAACTATCACAAATTGGATACTACCGGTACATGGTGAATACTCAATGATGCCTATATATCATTAACATGATTGTTGCATAACATGAAATTGAAAAGGGTATCTCATAAATTTCTAATGTCTGAAATACTGTCTGGTCCTGGCATGTAATCAAATTCATTCCTTCTGGTTATTTCTCATCTTGAATGATTGCAAGTAATGTTAATTTGCAACAATTATCCAAATAAAACTGAATTGGTCACGATGAATGACCGTTAACTGTTTACTGCTCAGACAATCCCAACTGAAGGTGACGCTATTCTCATTGAATTTCCGAACTTCATCTTGGAGCTTTACTGCTCAACAAGACTAAACTAAAATACTAATTGTATACTGTTATCACTTACAAATAGATGAACTGAAATAAAGTGATGCATTCAGATACAATCATTAAGAAATGACATTCAATTCTTCATTCTGGTCTATCACCATACCAAACCACATCAAACTTCGACAACCGACACTTAACTTATATTGCAAAAGCTTTGTACGGACTGAATTTCATGAAGTCGAACAGGGCCCATAACTCTGGTAGGCATTAATAGTCACAACCCGTGATATTATGCATATTCGTTCCCCATTTCTGGTCCGTCACCATGCCATAGGGCATACACATATGACAACCGACTCTTGAGTTATAATGCAAAATGATTGTACGGACGGACGGCTCGACACGTCAACTATATACCCGCCGACTAATATTGGGCGGTGTAATAACCATATATCTATGTGTATACCTACCCAAAAACAATCCCCCTTCCCACACCGGTGGAGAAGACTTAAAATAGTTCTTTGGTCATCTACAAATAATTGTGGAACCCCTGACCTGTTTACCACTATTTACTCTGGTCAGTGTTCTCTGTCAGACACAACACACTCGATTTATTAAGGCTATATTGAGGTCTAGGGCGATTTGTGAGATATAGTGTACCTATTATTGTTGTTAGATACTGAAAACACCAGGAAACGTCTGGAAATACAGTTTATTTTTCGTTTTTTTCTGAGCTGTGTTTACCAATTAGTAAGACAGTTAACACAGTTATTGAAGAACGGCTAAAAAAAACTCTGAAATTTTGATAAAAACATGAGAAAGAGGGGGTGGGTCCCCAAAATTTGGAGGAAAAACATTATTTTTGGGGTGGTGGGTCCCTCTGGTCGGAAAAACAACTTTTTGGTGTGCAATTTTTTTCCAGACCCCCCCCCTGGCTGGCTCAACCAATTTTCGTAGCTGGTTATCTAGCTATAAGCCGGCTTAGTCACGACGTTCATGGCTGACGAAATATGGCAGCTCAGTCGGCTGAGAAAGTTATCATTCAGAGTATTTCGTTTCCGAAATTGTCCTAATACCCGGTTATAGACACCCGCTGGTTTTAGCGTTTGTTGTGAACCCGTAGAATTCCAGACCACGCATGTTGTTTTTTTTTGGTGTTGGGCTTTTCCGTTATGCCGAGAATACACGAGGGACTCAGAAAATGACTGGCATGGATGTACTATGTAGTTTCCCATCTATACAATCGGTATAAGTTGCGACTTCTGTCGATTTCAGACGGCTATCATCACTGGCATCTTGCGATATATGCATGCATCATTGAATGCTGAATCCGATAGTATTGATATATAATATGTCAAACTATTTTCTATTACCTTAAATTCTACATGTTATGTGCATATATTGACAAATGTCAGCGAAATGAGACGGAGTCGTGTCGAAATAAACGATTTCGCCATCGGCAGTCACTGCATTTATTTAGTATATAAGAATGACGGTGTGTGTTGTCAATTTAGATATAACATTTGTAACAATAACTACTTTGAACAAGATTATTCTCCACTTCTATTCGATCACCTTACCGGAGTGTTTCACATCACTTTAAAAGTTTTTTCTTTTATTAATTTCAGAAACATTTGAATTTGAAACAAAAATTTAATAATACAACTTAAAGCTTCTTCCTGGTTCAACTCAAGCAGTGGCGATATTGCGATTTATTCATTTATCAAAGGTTGGTTTATTTTAGCCTATAATTATACATGTATATGATGCACCAACCAGAATGACCCTTTTTCTTATTCCCTATAATAATATTGATATATAAATGTCATATAATTATTTATTATTGTATTCATTTGTCTTGTGATAGTTATTCCGTGAAAAACGTATTAATTAGCCTGCCACAAGTGAAGTAGTCTACTTTTGAGCCGATGTATACTGATTCGCAATATTCGGGGATCTTATAGCGATAGAAGAATTATACTCTTGCGCTTCCATAAGTTCCATTAACTGTGAAGGCATACCCTACTCACTAGTCCTAAAACTAATTGTGATATTCGGCAAGTGAAAGAAAGAATTCAGCCAATTGCCGATTTTGGAATCAAATGTTGACTATATGTGGGCGTTACCATTTATGTCACAATTCCAGTTTTAAAAGTCAATGTAGGCGTTACCATTTCAAAACTCTGAAACATGCCTCGAAAATTGGTGACGGAAACCACCTGAACGCGATAATTTTTACAACCGTTACATATATATCTCGTTATAGATGACTGTGAGCTAGCAAACAGTGTTTTACAGCTCATAATTAATGATTTTTTTAGTGGTTTATGAACATAGTTTGCGAAACGATAAATACGCACCGAGCAGCCGCCATTTTTCGGTGAAAAACTTTGTTTTATGACGTAGGTTCCAGGCCCTGCAGTATACTCATTGCATCACATGGTGAAAGAAAATGCCGACGCTCTTGGATGTGTGCTGCTGCCGAAGACTATAATTTTAAATTGTGATCCAATACGTCACTGATGCGCGGAAGATTTTGTTTATTGTACTTTAATAACGACTATGTTAAACATTGACACATTTATCATGTTCCATCGATTGTGATAAACCGATGTTCATCGCTGAATTGTGGATCCCGCCAATGCGTGAGTACAATTGACAACTTGTTTATATGTGTGTTGTGAATAGTGATGGACTGATAAACAACGGCATAACAATATTGAATATATACATGTATGACTTATCTGTGTGTGTGTGTAATTCGACTCCGTTCTTTTCAACATATGAATAGCAGGTAACGTATCATAACCACCGTCCCAATTGAACCGTTTGTCACTGCTTCCCAATACATATTAAAGCAGCGCACAGCGTCAATTGAATATATTCTACAACTTACCAATCACCAGGTCACGTCAATTATATATAATCAAATACAAATAGACAGACGTATATGATGACAGGTGGTAAGTGTGATATTGTGATATTTCTCACTATTTGTATATCGTATTTTCAGTGGGCAAATTAGTTCAATGAACCGCTATAAACCAGACTTTCCCAATACATGTTGAAGTATAATCCGTCTACAATGGGCATATCATTACTAACAAACACCATTGTCAAATATATCCGCATGGTTTAATGTTTAATGGTTTAATGTTGCGACAGTAATTACAGTCCTATTCAATTATACCGTGTATATAGTTACGATAATCACGCACATCGAGTTCAATCATGCTTCTATCATTGTTTGTAACTTGGTAACTTTCACAAACACACATGGATAAAAAAAACTACAGTAATTTTCGATAGGAACGAAATTAGAATTTGGAAGTGGTTGCTGTCTGACACGTTTAGCCGTCGGGCTGCATGCTATGCGGTCCGGCGGGGTCTCCATTTACATTATGCTAGACGGATGTTATATGTGTATCTATATTGTTACTGCTGTTAAATATGTGATCCATGTACACATTAAAATGACTAATTCCTCGACTCTGATATGGCGTTTTGAAAATCTACAACCCGGAAATCAGCTCTACTACATAAGTGTACGTTAATTGCCCATTTGTCCGTAAACTTTTTTTTTACCAGATACACGAAACCGTTCAAGTGATACTTAATTCCAAACAAAACACAGCCTATGATTGGACATTTTCCGACCGAGGACGAATTAATGACATTTGTTATTAAAATAGGAAAATATTCAATCCACCTTTCACTAGACATGTGTTGCTTATTTAAAATGCTGGGATAATATTTCGTATCCAACCAAATATGAATGGGCATGTGGGGTGCGAATTGTGTGCAGCGAACTGTTCAACTGATGTTCTTCCAGCCACGACTTTGCTATAACAGAGTTTTGGCTGTTTTAATTTCAATTTACAGGATATATGAAATGGCGTTATGAAAACGTTATTTATGCAAGTTATCGTTTAATGGCAATCAATGGTCATCTCAAAGTCTGATAAAAGGGTGACCTATACCAGGCCCGTATGGGGGTATTACTATGTTGTCCCCATAGTTAATAATATGGTAGCATGTTGGTTCTTCAAATGCTACTTGTCTGATTCAATATACGTATCTTGCATATTATATTTGCTATACATGTATGTATGGATGGCACTGAAACCGTAAATGTAGCGTTTGTGAATCAACATACCGGATCCAGTGTTGATATGCACCTGAACTTTTTTTCTCTCAAATGCGATGTTCAAGTATGGAAGCCAATTGTACAATGACAAGCAGTTTACACATATGAGACTCCCGAGTTGACCATATAAATTTGGACTCAAGCCCAACTGGCTACTGATTGTTATTGTGTTGCTAGCTACAATTTTCTACACATCTCTGAATTTTCATTGAGATTCAATAATATCGACCACAAGTGTAGTGCTTTGGACATTGACTAAGACAATGTTATTTGTTTGTGTCGACCGTCTTTGCTAATGCACACTATTTACCAAAGCGAATATAGAAGTTATAATATCAATCACACAAATATACTAATGGCATTCCAACCATGTATAACAATATTGTTTTTGTCAAGTGGTAACACAACCGCCGCGATTTTAATATCAACAATGTGACCCCAACAATTCAACTATTGGGAACGTACATGTATTTTCACAATCAATTTGTCTGTGCTTCTGTCTACGGAAAAGCCGATTTCACAATTACATTTGAATCCTATATGACGCTGTGTCTCAGTTTTATATGAGCGAGAGTAATAAGTATCGATACTTGTTGTTTCACTATGATGATATGGAATATCCCATGTTATCCTTTAGGCTGCATTGCTTACACTATGTTATCTGATTTGTTCAGGGAATATTAATTTCCACAGGCCTGATGTAATTGCTGTATATATTAATGTACCATGAATACCAGTCAACAAGAACGGGACTAACTGGGATATACGAAATCCTATATAGCTCTTGATCTTGGATATGTTCAGATTTTGGCGAAACTGACTTGCAGTAACCCTATTTTCGAGGTAGGTGTGTAAATTTGTATCTTTTTGGAACTTGGTTCTACCGACGGCAATCTGCTGCTGTTGCAAGGAAAAGTTGTGTATTTGCTAGTATGTGTCACATATCGTTGATATAATATAATTCGCGAGATCACACTACGTGGGATAGTTGCTAAACGTTAAGCTCAACATTCAAACGCATGTGACATATACCTTCGCTAAGGCACAAGTGATGATATCACGGTCGCTGCACATGTTCGCACCCCACATGCACATTCATATTTGGTTGGATACGAAATATTATCCCAGTTTACACGTTAGCTAAGATTAGTCCCAGTCTACATTTAGGTGACTGGCTGAAATCATTTACATGTAGGCTTGTGTCAGGCTTCATGAAAACCGCCCATTCGTAGGGACTGTAAAATCAAACTCCAATCGTAGTTCTTGAAACTAAATGAAATTCAATAATGATAACTCACAGTTTTGTTTTCTTTATTCGCGTTGAATCTGAGTGGCGTCCACCCGACATCATTGCTTTGACCCGCGCAGTCGTTGCTTCGACCCACACAGTGGACCTGCTGATTTGTTATGGGTTGTCTATGATCAGGTTCGTTGGAACTGTCCACTTTACGCTTGGCATTGTTGCTGTCTCTCGTGATTTCTGGATTCGCCTGTGAATGAATTCAAAACCTTTATATTGGTAGGCATACCATGAAAGGGTAGTTTGAAATTTGGTTCAAACTTAGATATAATTAAAAGTACTCACAAATAAAAGGTACACAATAATTGTGGCGTATTTTTTATACTTACATTCGGGTTTCCTTCCATTAAAATGTTTCGTTCATTAGTGTAATTCGGAACATAATTCAAACTTGTGTTACACACTTGTGATGTATATTAGTCCAGAAAGTTTTATTCGAACGATTGAGTACGAAAGGTTTTGATGTGCCTGAATTGTCGCTAGGACCGGGCTGATGGCACATACCCAATTCTTAAGTTACATCATCCAGGGGCGGGGGCGCACAAAACAAAATCACTGTTAAACGAACTGTTGAGTACGAGCACGAAATATGTTGTGATGATTACTGGGTACCACACTGATCATAAAAAACATTACCTAAGAAATGTTTTTGCAGATGTTCAGATAAGAAGGGGTCATTTGACAGAAACCCGCAAACACGCTAAAAACCACCTTTATTCGAACTTTTGCGCACGTCTTTGAAATTTACTTTGGTCATTCCTTGATATATATTAAATATAGAAACCCAAATTATGAGGCGGATTTCTGCAGCATTTTCAGATAAGAAGTTTAGTTTTACCCCTAATCGACCGAGTTTCAGTGTTCACGAGCTTGGGTCATGTCTCCAAATAAGTATCTAGTATTAGTGGTGTCTGTTGTTTCGGAAATGTTATAATGGTGGTTTTCCAAAATACAGTCAATATAAAAAAGTAACTTTTTCACTTATGCAGAGCGCTAGTCTCTGATGTCTATAAAAGACCGCAAACTGATATGTTTTTATTAGACAAGCTATTTAATCGCATGGCAACTACATAAACCATTATGGTGGTCCCAGTACCTTACTGAGGATGACAAATTCAGTTTAATGGATGCAGTGTGGAATTTCGCTTTAAATGTATTTTGGGATTCTGGCCACGTTTTATAGGGAACGACCAGAACTTGACAGAAAAGAAGTGAGAGGGACCATAATATATAGCTACAGTGATCAGTTCCACCATATTCATCCATTTAAGATTTTTGCTCAATTCCCCTGATAGCATTTGGAAGGTATGGTACATTATATTAGTTTTGACTACTACACCCATTACTATTATGGGACAAATGGAATGATGGTGGTTTTGGCTAATATAATGATTACTCACACACACCATCAGATCGAGAATGGGGTCTAGAATTTGCATGTCCGTGTTAGTCTGTTCTGCTGATTATAGTATAATAAGCCCACGTGGGGCTGGGCCGAAGGCCCAGCCCGTAGTGGCCTCTGTAAGTAAGGCATACACACACTCGACGCTGGGAGAGCATTGAATCTGCAATACTGTTTATCGAAAAAATGTGTTTCTAAAAATATCTGACCTTTGACACGCTCTTTGAACTCTTGATCTCGTCTTTCCGAGTCACATATGCAGCGATTGGATAATCGCATTTATCTAACCCAATCAGGATTAACGTTAGTCACCGACGATTGTTAGATAAATAATAACATTCAAACAGTTTCTGAAAATCATGCACCACCTCCGCGTTATTGTCCGCCCATTAGAGGAATTACCACACACGAGATGACCGAAAACACACATGCATACACTGAAAAAACATAAGTGTAGAAAATCTACACAAAAGAGCAGAATGGCTACTCTTTATTGGTAAAAGTTGATCCAATCCTTTAAAGAGTAGAAATAGAGTAAGAGTAAAAATTACTCTATTTGTGTAAGTGTGGCTACTCTTTCGTGGTGTATAATTTTACACTTTCCCACACAATATTGTGTAGAAATGGGGTACACAAATATGTAGAGATTGGTGTACACTGTAAGAGTAGTTATGTACACATAAAGTGTACTTACCATATCTACACTTTTATGAGTATATTTATTCACACAAATTCTACTACTCTTTTAAGTGTAGAAAAGTACCCTTTTTGTGAACGATTGTGTACACTTTGATGAGTAGATGCGAATCACCCCCCCCCCCCCATGGTACCCCATCCAACCCATTCATGAGAATGTGAATCATTGGGCAAGAGTGACAAAGACAACCATGGTCATACGGTTCAACTATATTATAATTACAGATACAATCCCTGCAACAATCTGCCCCATTCATCACATAGGCAAATTAACAAAGGCTGTGGGTTTCATAGGAAAACAGGATAATCAATCCACGAGAAAACTGTATTGGTGATTCATTATCTTTATTTCATATTGAACACAAATGTAATATAACAGTTATGCATTTGACATTTAGCATATACCATGCCTAGAATGGGCAGGATGCTGTGTATATTAAAACGTAATATGTATACATAGTCATTTGTGGTTACAATGAAATTCTGAATATAAAAATAATCAGCGATTGTCTCACTCTTATTTTTTCACTTGTGAACAGCTGATATGTGAATAGCAATAAAACATTTCCAATAATAATGAGGTGTATAATTTGTCCAGTACAGTCTGGTGCAGTTATGAAAAAAGTGCCAAACCTCCAATTAATTGCAGCATGATATGTCTTAGCTATAATAAGTACATTAACCCATGATAAACAACATATTAAAAATAAAAAGGACCTACAAATGGGGAAATTGGTGAATAATGTGAAATAAATTTGTGAAAATGTGGTAACATACTCAATTTATGGCTTTCAAGGTTGTTTATCATACATGTATAAGAAATTCCATATCAAAAGTCCTTACATTGTCATATCTGTTACGTAAATTTTACTATCCTGATTACAGAACAGAAAACCTTTTTCCATATGTATCAGTTAAGTATTTTTTAGTCATATATGCCTCTAAAATTGAGACTTCATTTCACAACACTATTCCTAATATTTTAAATACTAGAGAGAAATGAAGGATTTTCCAGTCCTGTAACCAGGATAGTAAAATCTCCAAAATAGTTTTGATAATGGAAGGACTTGTTGATTTTAAAATGTTGATCAAAGTAGACACCCCCTCCCCTGTCCCTGGTATAAGTTAAAGCTGTTTGGAAAAATAGTCTAGTCAGTTTTAAAGGTACTCAATCCGAACAGAGGGTCCCCATCTCAACAGATTCCAACAACAACAATCCGATCAGAGGGTCCTATACTACTATTTCTTTGGCTTTGGTGTAAAAAATATTTGATTCGAGACGAGGAACCCATCAAACAAAGCTCAGAGTTATTAGATATTGATTTTTGAAATTTGTTATTTACTCGAGATGAGTACTGATAATTGCCTTCAACTGCCGTAATCTGGTCGGGATGTGTACACCAAAATCTATTCAAACATACAATGATGGATAACTTTAAAATCAAGTGGTAATATTAACGCAATTTTGACTGAGTTCTGGGCCAGAAAGTATTCCCGATAATGAAAAATAATGGATTTTAAAAATCGATATCTAACAAATCTGAGCTTTGATGGGTGACTCCCTCGACTCGAATCAAATATTTTTGACCCCCGAAGCCATTGAAATAGTAATTGAGAGGAGTTTTATCGGATTGAGTACCTTTAAGTACACTGGGGAAATTGATTCAGGTACATTCCGCTCTTTAAAATATTTACAGCTACTCACAAAAAGAGAAATGCTCTTCATTATTCTTGTTTCAATGACATAATACGTTGCTGTTTGTCAACTGCAGCATTTTTATTGGCTAAGATTCAAATATATGCATCGCCGGAAATGGGATAGTTTGCTGATCAGTTAATTGATGAACGTCATTTTAATTAACAGCAGGCAAAATCAAACTTCTTCCTTTTTGTTTATGATCCAAGATAGCCTTAGCCTTTCTCTTCCTATAACAAGTTTTATATAGTTTCCTGGGTATAAAATAATATGAATCAAAGACCCCTGTCTGGAAGAGCTTCGATAAGTTATTATTGATTTAATTTTGATTTTTCTGGTATAATGTATATACATGAATCAATTTGGGACATTTAATAGCTCGTGTTTGTTCCGTGCATAGCATGGGCTTAATTCTATCTAAAAAAAATAGTATCGAAAAACATCATTAACCCTTTTCACGTCGTGAGGTGTGCTGGTGCAGCATTAAAGTTCCTGTGCCAGTGCATTATCTTATATTATATTTGCGACTGTGAGCCTTGCATATATAAGAGAATGCTCTGGTTTACAAGGTCACGGTAAATATTGTTAGGCCTATGTATTCTTTTTATGCAGTAATGCTCTAAATAATCGACTTCTTAACCACAGCAGAATTATGGGTAACTTTTCAGGATTTAGTCGGAAATTTGGCTTGTTGCCATTCATCGGAAAGCTCTCCCCGAGAGCTTTCCGATGAATGGCAACAAGCCATATTTCCGACTAAATCCTGAAAAGTTACCCATAATTATGCTGTGGTTAAGGGGTCGATTAATTAGAGCATTACTGTATATGCAAGGCTCCTGATGGGAGACTGGCATACATAACAGAACGCATTTACGGTACAGAGTTTTCACAAAATTTCAGGAAGCTCCAGTCATGGAAGGGTTCGATGCTAGAAGCGTTTCCATACAGGTGTCTTTGACTCATGCATGTATCTATCATTTTATACCCTGGCAACTATATAAAATGTGGCTTATTTTTTAATTTATATTTTACTAGTATTAATGACATCCATACATATTGCGCGTTTAGGTCTGTAGTTGTTTGGTAAATTCCGCCATTTTCAATGATGATGTGCTACGGCATCTTCCCTCCCCTAGGGGAGATAAACTGGGGTAACCCCCAGACATTTCCATGAGGAAAACACAGCGAGAGCAGTTATTGGCTACCGCAACGCAGAAGACGGGTGCAATATGGCACCCACACTAAAACTGCAAAAGGCGTCTTTGCTCAAACAAAAAGTTACAGTAGACTAGACTATGTATCTAATGCGCCGCAGGCGCCCGTACAGATGCCACTGCCAACATAAATAATAAGGAAGATGATGTGTTCCCACCACCACCCCGTCCCACCACCCATATTATCGTATGCGCCGCAGGCGCCCGTACAGATACTACTGCCCACATAAATAATATGGAAGAGGATGTGTTACCATCCACCACCCATCCCACCACCAATACTATCGTATGCGCCGCAGGCGCCCGTACAGATGCCTCTGCACACATAAATAATAAGGAAGAGGATGTGTTCCCACCCACCACCCCATCCCAGCATCCATAGTATCTTATGCGCCGCAGGCGCCCGTACATATGCTACTGCCCACATCAATAATAAGGAAGAGGATGTGTTCCACCCACCACCCATCCCACCACCAATAGTATCGTATGCGCCGCAGGCGCCCGTACAGATGCCTCTGCACACATAAATAATAAGGAAGAGGATGTGTTCCCACCCACCACCCCATCCCAGCATCCATAGTTTCTTATGCGCCACTGGCGCCCGTATATTTGCTACTGCCCACATAAATAATAAGGAAGAGGATGTGTTAACACCCACCACCCCATCCCACCACCCATTGTATCTAATGCGCCGCAGGCGCCCGTACAGATGCCACTGCCAACATAAATAATAAGGAAGAGGATAGTTATATTAAAGTTTGAGTTTGACTACTTTTTATGGTTTGATTTCCTTTGTTTCACCTAGATATACATTGGGCTGCAATACATTGATTTAAATAAACAATCCCTGCCACGGTAAACACTGTTCCTTTTCTGGATACTGAATCATTATAGATAACTAATTTGGCAGGTTTGTGGCTAACAGCACATATCAACGACGTCGCGCGCGATTACGTCATATGACTCATCAACGTTATTTCCCCAACACAACCTCTGCTGCAATACAACGGAGTGGGGTTCCATTTTGCCTGTAATACATTCAGACATTGTTTGGTTTTCTTTCTGGGAGTGGTAGCTGTCTATTCGCCACCATACGTGTTATATATGCTTCGGACAATGGATAACACTTCGACCATGTAAATCAACAAATTAAGGTAACTTCGTTTCATTCTACTTGACAGCTCGATTCCTATAAATTCAATATTGTTAACTTTATCTGAACTCCCAAGAACTGTTTCTAAAAAATTGATATTCAGATGAACGATAAATCCAACCTATATCCAGGGAGGAACAAAAATTAACAATTACAAACTTACATATTATTATACCTGTACGCGACATACAGGTCTATACTGTACGGTTTTTTGGTGCACCATCGCGCGCGATCAATCGCTTGAACATCTACGTGTGCTTGATTACGAGGTTACTTTGGCCCAATTTCAGCTGGGGTGTAGTTCGGTAATTTTGAACTGCACGGTTCTTTCTCTAGTGATCATATTATGTCGGGAGCATTAGAACCGAAACCACAAACAAACGTTCTGTATTTGAAGTTCGTTTAAGCTAGAGATGCTCTCTTGGTGACCCATGCTGGTTATTTATTTTCTGATTCCCAACATTCTAAAGACCATTTTCGGCATTATCGTAGTAAACATTTTCTAAATTATATAATTTAATGTTTCCTCCATGTTATCAAGCCACGCTGATAATCAAACATTAGGCTAAATCACGATATTGCTTAAGATCTATAACCTATCACTAGTATATAATTGTAGAGAATACATTAATTATATATACAATATAAAGGAAACCCATTGATAAAGAGCGTTGTATTGTGTTGTTTAATGTGTATATATAGACATACTAAATTAAGTCCCTCCTATATATAAACACTTATATTTTCTGTCCCCATATAACATTGTATGCAAACGGTTCTTAATCCTTTAAATGCTATGTTTCAATAACAGGTATAGTATATGGGCTATCCTCCCTATATGAACAACGGTACCTCCGATGACAAGATAACAAAACAACCTTGCAACGATAGTGTGAGTAATCAACAACGCAATGTTTACCTCTTGTAACAGTGTAGTTACTTTCTGATAATTGGCACCATAATCATACAATACCACACAAAAAGCGGTTTTCGACGGTTTATATGCAAAATATGTATATTAAGCATGATTGTTACGATTATCTGGAATTTCCACCCTACGCATGCATGCATAAACATGTGTATGTATTGTTTAATACCATTAGATGTGATGCATAATATCGGAAACTCAAACTCCCCGTGCAACATGTTTAAATTTAAAAAGAATATGGACGCATTATATTATTAATCTGTCCGTCTGTCGGTCTGTCCATCCATCTACTATATTTTGACTTATGGATAATAACTTTATATAGTATCAACTGGATAACATGTAATTTTGGTATTTGGGTATACTATATACAGAGACAGGTCGGGTCCATATTCTGGGACCGCTGACCAACTTCGACCATATATAGCTATGGCCCCATTTTGTTGGTATTCTCTCCCTTGTTCATCTCCCTATGAGGTGTTTGGGTGGTTCAACTGAATTGGCTGGAATTTGGTCTGGAAATTTACTGGACAAATAAACGGGTAAAGTTAGGATTTGAAATCCGCCCGACCAATTTTAACATGAGTTATGCACGTTGTTGATTCGTTTCCGGCGAATATGCCACATCATGGATAAAGAGCGTCTGCGTTTTTAGTTGGTTTTTATACGAGAATATGATAAAGATTAATCCAAGGGAATCTAGACTGGTATATTCTATGGTTTTGTTACTCTTATCATGACATTTGTAAACTGCCGCAAGGTAGACTGCTCTGGATACCATTAGTGGTGTTCCACTACCGGAATCCAAGGCAGGGGTGCCTCTACTGTGGAACCGGGATACGAACATCCCTCTGCGCATATGTTTATGGGTATCACAAAACCCGAACAAATACTACTGCCCACATAAATAATAAGGAAGAGGAGGTGATACCATCCACCACCCATCCCACCACCAATAGTATCGTATGCGCCGCAGGCGCCCGTACATATGCCTCTGCCCACATAAATAATAAGGAAGAGGATGTGTTCCCACCCACCACCCCATCCCACCACCAATAGTATCGTATGCGCCGCAGGCGCCCGTACATATGCCTCTGCCCACATAAATAATAAGGAAGAGGATGTGTTCCCACCCACCACCCCATCCCAGCATCCATAGTTTCTTATGCGCCACTGGCGCCCGTATATATGCAACTGCCCACATAAATAATAAGGCAGATGACGTGTTCCCACCCACCACCCCATCCCAGCATCCATAGTATCTTATGCGCCGCAGGCGCCCGTACATATGCTACTGCCCACATCAATAATAAGGAAGAGGATGTGTTAACACCCACCACCCCATCCCACCACCCATAGTATCTAATGCGCCGCAGGCGCCCGTACAGATGCCACTGCCAACATAAATAATAAGGAAGATGATGTGTTCCACCACCACCCCGTCCCACCACCCATATTATCGCATGCGCCGCAGGCGCCCGTACAGATACTACTGCCCACATAAATAATAAGGAAGAGGATGTGTTACCATCCACCACCCATCCCACCACCAATAGTATCGTATGCGCCGCAGGTGCCCGTACAGATGCCTCTGCCCACATAAATAATTAGGAGGATGATGTGTTCCCATCGACCACCCCATCCGACCACTCATAGTACATTATGCGCCGCAGGCGCCCGAACTAATACTACTGCCCACATAAATAATAAGGAAGAGGATGTGTTACCATCCACTACCCCATCCCACCACCCATATTATCTTATGCGCGCAGGCGCCCGTACATATGCTAATGCCCACATAAATAATAAGGAAGAGGATGTGTTCCCACCCACCACCCCATCCCACCACCATAGTATATTATGCGCCACTGGCGCCCGTATATATGCAACTGCCCACAAAAATAATTAGGAAGAGGATGTGTTCCCACCCATCACCCCATCCCACCACACATAGTATCTTTTGCGCCGCAGCGTATATACTGTATGCAACTGCACACATACATAATAAGGAATAGGGTGTGTTAGCACCCACCACCCCATCCCACCACCCATAGTATCTTATGCACCGCAGGCGCCCGTATATATTCAACTGCCCACATAAATAATAAGAAAGAGGATGTGTTACCACCCACCACCCAGTCCCACCACCCATAGTATATGATGCGCCACAGGCGCCCGTACAGATGCTACTGCCCACATAAATAATAAGGAAGAGGATGTTTTCACACCCACCACCCCATCCCACCACCCATAGTATTTAATGCACCGCAGGCGCCCGTATATATTCAACTGCCCACATAAATAATAAGGAACATGATGTGTTCCCACCCACCACTCCATCCCATCACCGATAGTATATTATGCGCCGCAGGCGCCCGTATATATGCAACTTCCCACATACATAATAAGGAAGACGATGTGTTCCCACCCACCTCCCCATCCCACCACCCATATTATGTTATGCGCCGCAGGCGCCCGTATATATATGCAACTTCCCACATAAATAATAAGGAAGTTGATGTGTTCCCACCCACCACCCCATCCCACCACCCATAGTATCTTATGCGCCACAGGCGCCCTTACAGATGATACTGCCCACATAAATAAAAAGGAAGAGGATGTGTTCCCACCCACCAGCCCATCCCATCCCACCACCCATAGTATGTTATGCGCCGCAGGCGCCCGTACAGATGCTACTGCCCTCATAAATAATAAGGAAGAGGATGTGTTCCCACCCAGCACCCATCCCAGCACCCATAGTATCTTATGCGCCACAGGCGCCCGTACAGATGCTACTGCCCACATAAATAATAAGGAAGAGGATGTGTTCCCACCCACCTCCCCATCCCACCACCCGTAGTATCTAATGCGCCACAGGCGCCCGTAGAGATGATAATGCCCTCATAAATAATAAGAAAAAAGGATGTGTTCCCACCCACCACCCCTCCCACCACCCATAGTATCTAATGCGCCGCAGGCGCCCGTACAGATGCTACTGCCCACATAAATAATAAGTAAGAGGATGTGTTACCACCCACCACCCCCTCCCACCACCCATAGTATCTTATGCACCGCAGGCGCCCGTATATATTCATCTGCCCACATAAATAATAAGGAAGAGTATGTGTTACCACCCACCACCCCATCCTACCACATTTAGTATCTAATGCGCCGCAGGCGCCCGTACAGATGCTACTGCCCACATAAATAATAAGGAAGAGGGTGTGTTCCCACCCACCACCCCACCCCACCACTCATAGTATCATATGCGCCGCAGGCGCCCGTATATATGCAACTGCCCACATAAATAATAAGGAAGAGGGTGTGTTCCCACCCACCACCCCATCCCACCACCCATAGTATATTATGCGCCGCAGGCGCCCGTACAGATGCTACTGCCCACATAAATAATAAGGAAGAGGGTGTGTTCCCACCCACCACCCCACCCCACCACTCATAGTATCATATGCGCCGCAGTCGCCCGTATATATGCAACTGCCCACATAAATAATAAGGAAGAGGGTTTGTTCCCACCCACCACCCCATCCCACCACCCCATCCCACCACCCATATTATCTTATGCGCCGCAGGCGCCCGTATATATGCATCTTCCCACATAAATAATAAGGAAGAGGATGTGTTCCCACCACCACCCCATCCCATCACCCATATTATCTTATGCGCCGCAGGCGCCCGTATATATGCAACTTCCCACATAAATAATAAGGAAGATGATGTGTCCCCACCCACCACCCCATCCCATCCCACCACCCGCAGTATCTTATGCGCCACAGGCGCCCTTACATATGCTACTGCCCACATAAATAAAAAGGAAAAGGATGTGTTCCCACCCACCACCCCATCCCATCCCATGCCATCCCACCACCCATAGTATCTTATGCGCCGCAGGCGCCCGTACAGATGCTACTGCCCACTTAAATAATAAGGAAGAGTATGTGTTCCCACCCACCACCCATCCAGCACCCGTAGTATCTTATGCGCCGCAGGCGCCCGTACAGATGCTACTGCCCACATATATAATAAGGAAGAAGATGTGTTCCCACCCACCTCCCCATCCCACCACCCGTAGTATATAATGCGCCACAGGCGCCCGTAGAGATGATAATGCCCACATAAATAATAAGAAAAAAGGATGTGTTCCCACCCACCACCCCATCCCACCACCCATAGTATATTATGCGCCACAGGCGCCCTTACAGATGATACTGCCCACATAAATAAAAAGGAAGAGGATGTGTTCCCACCAGCACCCATCCCAGCAACCATAGTATCTTATGCGCCGCAGGCGCCCGTACAGATGCTACTGCCCACATAAATAATAAGGAAGAGGATGTGTTCCCACCCAGCAACCATAGTATCTTATGCGCCGCAGGCGCCCGTACAGATGCTACTGCCCACATAAATAATAAGGAAGAGGATGTGTTCCCACCCACCTCCCCATCCCACCACCCGTAGTATCTAAAGCGCCACAGGCGCCCGTAGAGATGATAATGCCCACCTAAATAATAAGAAAAAAGGATGTGTTCCCACCCACCACCCCATCCCACCACCCATAGTATCTAATGCGCCGCAGGCGCCCGTACAGATGCTACTGCCCACATAAATAATAAGTAAGAGGATGTGTTACCACCCACCACCCCCTCCCACCACCCATAGTATATTATGCACCGCAGGCGCCCGTATATATTCATCTGCCCACATAAATAATAAGGAAGAGGATGTGTTACCACCCACCACCCCATCCTACCACATTTAGTATCTAATGCGCCGCAGGCGCCCGTACAGATTCTACCGCCCACATAAATAATAAGGAAGAGGATGTGTTCCCACCCACCACCCCATCCCACCAGCCATAGTATATTATGCGCCGCAGGCGATCGTACAGATGCTACTGCCCACATAAATAATAAGGAAGAGGGTGTGTTCCCACAAACCACCCCACCCCACCACTCATAGTATCATATGCCCCGTAGGCGCCCGTATATATGCAACTGCCCACATAAATAATAAGGAAGAGGGTGTATTCCCACCCACCACCCCATCCCACCACCCATATTATCTTATGCGCCGCAGGCGCCCGTATATATGCATCTTCCCACATAAATAATAAGGAAGAGGATGTGTTCCCACCACCACCCCATCCCACCACCCATATTATCTTATGCTCCGCAGGCGCCCGTATACATGCAACTTCCCACATAAATAATAAGGAAGATGATGTGTCCCCACCCACCACCCCATCCCATCCCACCACCCACAGTATCTTATGCGCCACAGGCGCCCTTACATATGCTACTGCCCACATAAATAAAAAGGAAGAGGATGTGTTCCCACCCACCACCCCATCCCATCCCACCCCACTACCCATAGTATCTTATGCACCGCAGGCGCCCGTACAGATGCTACTGCCCACATAAATAATAAGGAAGAGTATGCGTTCCCACCCACCACACATCCAGCACTCATAGTATATTATGCGCCGCTAGCGCCCGTACAGATGCTACTGCCCACATAAATAATAAGTAAGAGGATGTGTTACCACCCACCACCCCCTCCCACCACCCATAGTATCTTATGCACCGCAGGCGCCCGTATATATTCAACTGCCCACATAAATAATAAGGAAGAGGATGTGTTACCACCCACCACCCCATCCCACCACATTTAGTATCTAATGCGCCGCAGGCGCCCGTACATATGCTACTGCCCACATAAATAATAAGGAAGAGGATGTGTTCCCACCCACCACCCCATCCCACCACCCATAGTATATTATGCGCCGCAGGCGATCGTACAGATGCTACTGCCCACATAAATAATAAGGAAGAGGGTGTGTTCCCACCCCACCCCACCATTCATAGTATCTTATGCGCCGCAGGCGCCCGTATATATGCAACTGCCCACATAAATAATAAGGAAGAGGGTGTGTTCCCACCCACCACCCCATCCCACCACCCATATTATCTTATGCGCCGCAGGCGCCCGTATATATGCATCTTCCCACATAAATAATAAGGAAGAGGATGTGTTCCCACCACCACCCCATCCCACCACCCATATTATCTTATGCTCCGCAGGCGCCCGTATACATGCAACTTCCCACATAAATAATAAGGAAGATGATGTGTCCCCACCCACCACCCCATCCCATCCCACCACCCACAGTATCTTATGCGCCACAGGCGCCCTTACATATGCTACTGCCCACATAAATAAAAAGGAAGAGGATGTGTTCCCACCCACCACCCCATCCCATCCCACCCCACTACCCATAGTATCTTATGCGCCGCAGGCGCCCGTACAGATGCTACTGCCCACATAAATAATAAGGAAGAGTATGCGTTCCCACCCACCACCCATCCAGCACTCATAGTATATTATGCGCCGCTAGCGCCCGTACAGATGCTACTGCCCACATATATATAATGAAGAGGATGTGTTCCCACCCACCTCCCCATCCCACCACCCGTAGTATATAATGCGCCACAGGCGCCCGTAGAGATGATAATGCCCACATAAATAATAAGAAAAAAGGATGTGTTCCCACCCACCACCCCATCCCACCACCAATAGTATCTAATGCGCCGCAGGCGCCCGTACAGATGCTACTGCCCACATAAATAATAAGTAAGAGGATGTGTTACCACCCACCACCCCCTCCCACCACCCATAGTATCTTATGCACCGCAGGCGCCCGTATATATTCAACTGCCCACATAAATAATAAGGAAGAGGATGTGTTACCACCCACCACCCCATCCCACCACATTTAGTATATAATGCACCGCAGGCGCCCGTACAGATGCTACTGCACACATAAATAATAAGGAAGAGGATGTGTTCCCACCCACCACCCCATCCCACCACCCATAGTATATTATGTGCCGCAGGCGCCCGTACAGATGCTACTGCCCACATAAATAATAAGGAAGAGGATGTGTTCCCGCCCACCACCCCTCCCACCACCCATAGTATATTATGCGCCGCAGGCGCCCGTACAGATGCTACTGCCCACATAAATAATAAGGAAGAGGGTGTCTTCCCACCCACCACCCCACCACTCATATTATCTTATGCGCCGCAGGCGCCCGTATATATGCAACTGCCCACATAAATAATAAGGAAGAGAATGTGTTACCACCCACCACCCCATCCCACCACACATAGTATCTATATAATTATGTTCGCCGGTTTTACAACCGCCATAGTCCCTGGCAACGGCACCTCGGGTGCCGGGGAAATAGTCGCACTGATAAATAAAACTACAACTACGTTAAACAGCTACAGTTGATGATATCCATCAGATATACATTAAATGCCGAGGAACAAGTCGCCCTGCCCGATAATATACATACATGACATTATGTTGAACATCCTTACCTCGGTTGCAGAGGAATGCGTCCCACTGATATATATCCCTGACATCACGTTAAACAAATAAAGTCTAGGGAATGGTCTGTCCCGAACAAGAGACCGCCATTGGTCGAGCTCTTTCGCAACTGCCGATGTCTCGAGCTCTCTATCAGTTTCTGGTTGGCTATGAGCGCTAACAGCTTCTGACGCCATTGATTTATTTTCACTTTGTGCAAACATCTATCGTAAACTCGCATTAAAATCCTAAAAAATAGACAAACAAAGGACATAAGTAAAATAAAACAAACAAAGGCCGTACGCGAAATAAAATGTAACTGTCAATGCAACTGTAGCCTAATTTGAGGAGGGAACGGCACGAGTGGTATCACTTCACCGGCTATGGGTTCTATATTTATTATAACTAGAATGTCAATTAATTTTGATAATCATTGCAAAAACTGCCACAAGAGTGTTGCTTTACAACGCATATGGTTAATTTCATATACACATAAAGGAATAAGTCTATCTATTCGATGATCTCTAGAAACTTCCTCTACCGTCGAACTCTTGAAACTTTGTTTATACTTCACCTGTACTCGGAAATATGTTTTAAGTGTATTTAATTCAACCGAGTTGGTTCATAAGTCCTCAAAAAAGTAGTGTGTTGTGTGATATAATATATACAGACAACTGTCACCAAATAGTTTCAGCTTGTTCATTCATGGATTTAAATTTTTAATTGACTTTTCACCTTTTCGCGTCGGGCACCATAACTCAGGAATATAACATTCTATCGCCAAAAATAGATATACACGCAGACATCCCCACGCGTCTAATGGTGTGATTCAAAACTTCAAAGGTACCTTCGTCATGATTTGCTCCACATTTCAGCAATCGTTTTTACTATATTTTCCAAACATATATATATTGGATCAATGAGCGATATGTTGGCAGACCAATTTCACAAACTCGAAAATTGTCGACCGAATTAACTCTATTCAAGACATATCTCCTCAACGGTCATGTATATGGACGGGAATCACGGCTTTTTACAGTGTTGGAGCAACACCATGATAAAACAGACTAAGTTAGTTATATCAACAGAACCCTATGCACAGCCAAGTGTTGATTTTTCAGAATTTTAAAAGTATTTTAAGTATGTATATAAAATGATGAACCAAAGTCGAAACAAAGTCAGTCGAACCAGTCATTTTCATCAACCAAGTCATGTTATCATTATGCCATGTTTTTTTTCGCACCGCGTGGTTTTATTGAGGCACCTGGTGATGAAATGGATCATTTTTTTTAATAAAGCCGACATATTTTACAGTGTATATTCACGCCTTTTGAGAAGAGATATTTGTCCAATTTTGACAACTGTGAATGGGGAGATAGCCAGAGTAAAATAATACATGTAACCATTGAATCTCGGAATGGCATTCAAGACGTCATGTGACGTCAAATCATTTTTCGGGTGAGAAGAATATGATGATTCACGTAAAGCGTTGTCTTTCGTTTCTTATAACATCAGAAGAAAGAAGGTTATGCCCGATTATTTTACACCATGGGAAACTACTGCCAATTAGGTACGTTCTAATATATCACTTATTGCTGTTGGTCACATTATTTGTGTTATCAAAGGCAGGAAAATCAACCCTCCCCTAAAGCTGAGAGGAGTCATGCTGTGGTGTATGACACACAAAACGCAGGATTTTGTTTAAATCTACACAGTCGAGCATTAAAGTAACAATATTACATAATGTGCTCCTGACTCAATTTTTAAAACAAAATTATATTTTTCCCCAAAAAGATAATCTAAAATGCATTGTGTGTTCTTCCGGGAGGCAAAAATGAAAATAATGTATTATTAGTGTATACGGTAATTTCGTTCCGTCTTTGTTTAAAAACTGGCCTAATAACCCAAGATGGTTGCCAATATGGTGGCCAGTATATAGGTGGGAATGGTGAATTTTGTAAGAACACACGATTACTTGCCAAAATGGCTTAACTAACAAAACGGACGTCGATAAACTGTTACAGTTTATGTTATACATATTTCCCGATCCATCGACTAGTACATTTAAGTGAAATCGGTTGACAAAGCACCTCTTGGTCCAAACATTTGATTGAATATTTAATTTGTTTAGTCAAAACTAATCGAAAACCTATTTGTGTCATCTTCTCGAAATGCATAAAGAGTTACCCCCAATATGGCCGGTATGTGGATGGAAATTATAAAATCTGTCATGTCGAAATTAACACCACCATCGCAATGCAATGTCTGATGATAGGGGTCTGACTGGACCCAGGGGCGTGTTTTTTAATATCTCTAAACCTCGCCCACGTCTAATGGTCTAAGTTCCACCTACAACTGGTACACCGGTAGTATGTCTGCAAAAACTCCGCCAGTCTCTTAAACCCTCGAGTAAGGTCCAGCCCCTGTAGAAACTCCACATCTGCAGAGTGCAACGCCTGGGTCATTGGAATTTGATGCAATCCTTGCATCCGGCTGAACCACGAATACTGGCTGACTTCCCGCTCTTTATCCCGCCTAATGGTCCACTGTTATTTCAATGACAAAATTGATTAAATCATGTCGAATATTCGTTAAGCTTTTCTATAACTATCCCTTTAAAATTTGGTGAATACCTGTAGTCAAATTCTCAGGAATCTATCAAACTACACTCGGGTAAACGATGCCGATATCTAATGTTCCAATAAATAAATTAACAGCGATACTGTTTCTGGTATACAACACACCGGCCCAGCCATAGTTTCACGAATATACGTCATCGGTTTCCCATTCTGTTAAATTCATGGTACATTTGACCAATGCCAATGAAGCTCACCATGATGCAACTACGGGCACAATACAGAGGGAAATACATTCCAGAGAAACAGTAATTCAGATGTTTGACACCATTTAAGTATGGTACATCACTACCAAGGTAGTAGTAAATATATGTGATGGTCAGGTGGCATCTCAACAGGTATCAACATAAATTATATACTTGAACTGCGAAATGTTGGCCGGAACGAGATAACCCATCGGGCGAGTTAGATAGTAACTTATGTATTTTTGGTGGTAAGAAGAAAGATGCTAAGCGCGAAAAACCAAAAGAATCCCGACTACAGCTGATTGACGAAATGACTGTTCTCAAACGTGTGATTGTGCCAAAGGACCAAAGAAATGCAGACACACTGCAGGAATTGTTACAGTACGATCTACATGAATATCCACCCGCCATTGTCGAGGTTGATCAAAGAACACATGATGCTGAGTGGAAATAAATCAGTAATGTTGACTGCTATGAGAAATCATAGTCCAGTGAAAGACTGGCCAACTGACATTCCTGATGGCGACCAAACAACTGGACTTGTTGTTGATATGTGCTTAATCCGAACGCAGCGGGTATTTGATAACGAAGTCAGCGATCAGTACACAAAACACTGTTGCTGTCATTAGTACAGGGGCAACCAGGGTTCGCGCTGCCGCTTGCCAAATTTGCCAATGGCAAAAAATATTTTCATTTGGCAAAACATTTGGCAAGTGAGTTTTTAATTATGGGATGTGAACTATCTTGTCATAAAACATCATCGAACGTCGGTTATTCGTTATGTGTGCCGAATTACAGTCGGAAAAAAGCGACGTCCTGTAAATTTTCATTGAGGCTGCTGTAAGTACTTTGTAACATGATCTCAATGTAGGTACCTCAACAGGGTACAATTATTAATTTGTTTTGACAGTTAATCCTCCCTTTGTCTGTTTGGATTATGGACGCATGTAGTCATTGTAACAATGCATATTAATGGCGACATTTATTATGTCAGGGTTATAATACCAGCAAGTATAAGACAATAGGTTAATCAGCCGATTGCGAATGACGACGGATTAATTGATGGCTCGATGATGTAAGCAGCTATACAAGGCGAAATAATATGCGTGCTTGATGACTGTGTAGCAACACTAAACGCAGTTTCCAGACATATGTCGCTTAGATATTTATTGCTACTCTGATATTTATTAATAATAGTAACTTGTCTTTCTAGTTCATTTTACCTGTGTCTGTGGTTAGTTTTCGGGTAAACATAAAACCGCGATAATTTTCTCAATTATATGCACAATTAAATTTGGCAAATATTTTTTTAATTTGGCAAAAAATAATTTCATTTGGCAAAAGTTTTGGCAAGAGAAAATTTTCATCCAGCGCCAACCCTGGGGGCAACCATTTAAACACCTGCATCTCGTAGCTTATCGATATGATGGGTGGCACAGCATTAAGGACAAAAATGAAAACTACCTCTCTCTCAAACGTGGCTGCAGGGATCGTCGTGTCGAGTCAAAGAAAGCATTGCAGATCAATTATGCTCAAGTTATCAAGCACTTGACGAGCTTGTTCAAGGAACAAAACAAAAGTAAAGACAATCTACTTGAATTCGTATTCGAGTTTGTAATGGTCGGTATAATTATTATGCTCTCTTGTGGTTTCCACGAAAGGTTGAACTATGTAAGATTAACCGAAAGCGCGCTACTGTATGCCATGACAATGATGATGTTGACGATGCATATAATTCCATCTTGTTAGCTACCTCGCACGAGGAAGCAGGCACTCGCGCGTTTTGCATGTTGCAGCTTCCGTTCATGCATGAAATATCCAAGTTGTCATTGGCGCTTCTGATACTGATATAAAAGTGATAGCTGTATACTTGTTCCAACGATTAGCATATGCCGGGTTGAATGAATTATGTATACAAACAAGAAACTATTATATCCACTACATTGCATTGTTCATTCATAGAGTTTATCGGAACCAAAATGTTGCCCT
The DNA here is from genome assembly GCA_032622095.1 of Siphonodentalium dalli. Taxonomy (NCBI): domain Eukaryota; kingdom Metazoa; phylum Mollusca; class Scaphopoda; order Gadilida; family Siphonodentaliidae; genus Siphonodentalium; species Siphonodentalium dalli. The sequence goes on from CP136063.1 coordinate 14,626,332, forward strand.
TTCTACACGTAATCAGTGGCTATGATACAGCCAGTTTCTTCTCCGGTAAGGGGGACCGGAGCTTTATCAAAGTCGTATTATGTGCAGCCGATTATCTTGCAAGTGTGTGTACACAACTGGAGAGATCTGGCAATCCAACAGCCAAGTTGGTGAATAACATTGTTCAAATATCAACTCAACTGTTAACTTCGGCGTACTATACATTCACTAACATATGTACGTGAATGGCGTATCTGTATGCCAGGCAATCTGATAACAAATCACTACCCCCAACGAAGGATGCCTTTCGCCAGCATTTACTGAGAACTATTCTCCAAAAGTGCATTTGTGTCAAAGCTTTGCAACCTAAACCTCGTATACCTGATCCGTTTAAATTTGGATGGGCGTCACTTCCAACCGGTGTAAATCCTATGATCATGTCACGAAACGAAATTCATGACAATGTTATGCACACCACGTGTTGTAACTGCAAAAAGAAGTGTTCAATGAAATGTTCATGCCATCGCAAATGAACTCCGTGTGATACTGCATGCACATGCATGTGTCAGAATACAAATTGAGACAACCAATGAGGAACATTTACAGTGATCTCAGTTTCAATGTTCATAAGGAAACACGTGCATACACAAATATACCATGATCTTGATATATTCAGTCGACTGAATATAACATAACTTCTAATTTTAGATATGCTGTATCCGGTTTGAAGCGTCATGGCAAATCATACATACTTACCAAAACAAAACAAACAAGTCAGGAATATAGGCATGATAATTACCTCACGCTGCTGGTTATAGATAATATAAATGGCGCTTGCTTGTCAAACTGCTACACGTAATTACACACAAGAGCTACGTTGCTAATAGATGACATTACTCGAAATGTATGGCTGCTAAACTCGATCATTTTGACACAACACCACATTAAATAACCACACATTGCAATTTCTCATTTTTCGATATTATTTATTAAGATACCCAAAATCGGCATCTATATACACGTTACGTGTCCAAATGAGGTAATGTCCGCAGTGGAATACATATATGTATGGGACAAATGATGAAAAGTCTTACACTGCCGGCAACAAATATTATGTCCATGGGTTTGTTGCGACAAAATTATTCTCAATTTTTCCTTTTAAATTTTTTTTTTATCCAAATCAATTTAATTTTTGACCTTCGACTAACATGTGTATTTGCATGAACAGCATAATGATCCGTTAGTTATTTTATGTCCATAAACCATTTCATTGTGTAAAATTTCGAGTGTAAAAATACAAATCCGATATTGATAATTTGTCATGTTGTTGGAAGCCATCTTGGATTTCGGCCAGTTTAAGCACCTTCGCGGGATCAGAATTTGGTCCAGCGTCCTGATTTGTATTGATGATACACGTAGTCGTCACAAAATAACCAGAAACTAAAGGGGTCGGGTGGTTTAAGTGCAAATTTTTCTTTCGGCCATGGAGCCTGGACTATGTGCACAGCAAGCTGGTATCGACATCATGACTTATTCAGGGGTCACCTCTTGAAACATGTTAACTGGTTCAGTGCTGAAAGCCCATATTTGGACCCTATGTAAGAGTGCTGGAAGCCCAGATATGGGCTTTGGCAATGACACTGTCTTGTTAAGTCAACTCTTGTTTAGTTTAATCATTTAAATAGCGTTTGTCAGGTAATATTTCAGAAATATTGTTACATATATGATTAAATTGGGACATTGTGAAGTTTGAATGGATGCCGACCAATAAAATTGTCAGAAAAGGTACTTTATATCGCGAAAAGTTTGAGAAAAATTACAAATGTTTTGGCCTATAACCAAGCTCATAACCATAACCTAATCAGACATCCAGGCTCATATCGATAACCTACTTTGACAAACAGACAACCATGAGGCTCATAACCATAGCCTAATGAGACATCCAGGCCCATAACCATTGCCTAATGAGACATCTAGACTGATAAGCATTGCCTAATGAGACATCGAGACCCATAACTATAGTCTAATGAGACACCAAGGCTCATAACCATAGCCTAATGGCTAATGAGACATCCAGGCCCATAGGCATAGCCATAGCCTAATGAGACATCCATACTCATAACCATAGCCTATTGAGACATCCAAGCTCATAACCATAGCCTAGTGAGACATCCAGGCTCATAACATAATCACAAATGTATATATATGGGGGTCAAATTTGGGAAAATAGAGCAAATGATCAACTCCGAGGATAAAATTCAATAATTTTCTGTTTGTTGAAATATATATACTCATTTTAATACGTGTATGTAGGATATTTAGCAGCGAACCAGTTAATGGTGCATCATAATGCAGATGATATGTCAGCCATTGTCTAAAAGTGTATGTCACATAAGCTGCATAAATACAACAAAAGAAGAACATAGAGTAAATCACTGAGCAATAATTTAAGTTAAGGAAGATAGTCAACCGCGTAGTCTCGTCAATTCAATTTCACAGTGGTAAATTAAAACGGATGTTCATAGTCTGATTACATAATGTAAAGAGTATGCGATGTTAAAGAGGTAGACGCAACTCCCCGCATTTTGGTATCATTTTTTTTTCGAGTTCCCCCGGACCCTCTAACATCGAAAAACAAAGCCCACAGTAAACGATTATTCTGTTCTGTCGTTCCGGTCCGCGTAAATCGACCGGCACCGAACCTACCCCGGAACGTAAATTGTGGAGTCTCTTTTGGGTGATGACGTCACTTGGGGACATTGAAACAATGGCGTACTGATGATTTGTTTTGTAAAAGTTCAAGCGTTCATTAGCCAACGATGGCGATGGTAGTGGGGACAGCGTTACATAACGTGTATTAAATGAAGATAATGTTAGCAGTTATATGCTCGACACAGACATTTGAGAAGATAATACCGGTGTGTAACCACTAAATGAAGAAATGTGATGGCAGATCGGTGTGTTGGCCGTCTGTTCATACAGAACAGCGTTGGACTAGAGATTAACATGGTAACAACGGTGAGTGGAACTGGAAAAGGAAATTATCGAACTCACATGGACGTGCATATACATATCAATAATATCATAGTATTCTAATGGAAGTGGAATTGAAAACCAGTGGAATCGAGTACTGGATGTTTTTGTTTATAATTTTATATTATAATATTTTTGAAATCTGATGAATTGTCAATGGAAAAAATAATAATGTTATCTAGATCTAGATCTCATCATTGCCATCAATGGTGATATTTCTTATGACAGTTTGTTCCACCCGGTATCTGTCTACTCTAGTTGTTTAACTTCTAGTATATTTGAAGAGTAATTAAAGTTATATTAAACAATTTAAACTGCTAAAACATTTCAGGTTTGCCTGAAAAAAAAATTCAAAATGCCTGGTCCAACGGTTGTTGGGTCACGGACTCACAGTGGTATTGGCAGTTAGTAGAAAGGCCCAAACCCGATCTACCCGGGACAACCCGACAATGGCCAACATGAGCTGTAATTAGTGTGCTATTGTAAATATTGTATATATGTTATAGCATGTTTCATGAAATAATAAATGCTGCACCATCGCAGCTCCCGTCATGAAAGGGTTATTGCTGCACCAATGCAATTCCCATCATAACATAATAAATGCTGCACCAGTAATGCTTCCATCATGAACTAATTAATGCTACACTAGCACAGCTGCCGTCATAAAAAAGTTAATATTGCACCGGCACAGCTCCCCGTCATGGAAGAGCTAACACTGCAGCAGCACAGCTCCCAATCATGCGAGGGTTAATGCTGCACCAACCCAGCTCCCGTTATAAAAAAGTTAATGCTGCACCAGCACAGATCCCATCATCAAATAATTAATGATGCACCAACGCAGGTCCCGTCATGAAAGGGTTAATGCTGCACCAACGCATGAAATTAACTTTTCGAACTGAATTAAAGAATATATGCGCGCATTTATGTCTGCTATTGAGGAGGTTCGTGTGTATTCCTTCGTCAGATAACAAAACAGTTATCACCCTTGTTTTCGTAAGACACGGGGATTTGTCGCCGCTCTCGACCTGGAATGTCATTCCAGGTCTCGAGCGAGGTCTCGAGCGGGCGACAAATCCCCGTGTCTCACTCAATCGCCGGCGATAACTGTATATTAATGCTGCACCGGCACAGCTCTCATCATAAAATAATTAATGTTGCACCAGCACAGTTCCTTTCATGAAAGGGTTAGTGCTGCACCAACGCCTCTCCCGTCATAAAAATGTTAATGCTGCGCCAACGCAGCTTCCGTCATGAAAGTGTTAATGCTGCACCAGCACAGCTCCCGTCATGAAAAGGTTAATGCTGCACCAACCCAGCTTCTGTCATGAAAGAGTTAATACTGCATCAACGCAGCTCCCGTCATGAAATGGTTAATGCTGCACCAGCACAGCTCCCGTAATAAAAACATTAATGCTGTACCAGCGCATCTCCCACCGTGAAAGGGTTAGTGCTGCACCTACGCACCCAACATGACGTAAATGACGTCATGAGCCATGGTATTTCGTCTCGTTGCTCCACTTCCGATTCCGCAATGTTAAATTGTTGCTAATCGGAAGTCACGTGTACATTTCGCTAAATAGCATACACTCTTTCCCTGAATTTCCTCCCATCGTATAGAAAATATAAAAAAATTAGGACGTCATTCACCTACCTAATGTATAAACAGCCACGCTCGCCTGCGGCGAGCTGGTGGTTGCTATGAGCGTCATACCGCGACAATCCGTTATCAATGATATGAGTTATCAATGCTACGAATAGTATACCGCGGTAAATACGTTAACAATAAATTGGGTATTGCACAGAAATAATCCGGTATCACTGCTATGAGTATTATAATATGGGTATTACACAGCGGTAATCCGGTACCAATTATTTCACCACGTCATCCGGTATCAATGCAATGAGTATTATTCTGCGACAATCCGCTGCTTGGGAATTTGGTTGAATTGGTGCAGCATCAACCCAACCGATATCACAAGATGTTGTGGACAGATAAGTCGTCGATGTGACCATATATAACTTAAATGCACCAAAACATGCGTTCATCGACGTCGCAATTAACCGAAAGAGCGAATGTGGAAATTGCAATCATCAACGAAAACCAACAACGCTCCTTCTGTTGATTAGTTCTATACCAGGACCTTGTCAAAATAAGTGTACATGCTATACTGTGACAAAGGTATATCTACAACATATATGAGATGGGTCGTAGCGAGAAAGTCTCAAATTATACGAGAATATTACATCTGCACCTACCCATGTACTGTAACATAACACCGCTCGTGATGTGAACTGCTTCCGGTGCCGTATGTACATAATCAAGACTTTGTGGCTACATATATTCGTTTCGGGTTCACACGACAGCGGCGACACTCAACTGTATGGCGATATATAGAAGGTTATGCTGGTCACATGCAGGCTTGTAAAGTAGTTTCTTAACTATCATTGCCGATACTGTGAGTGGCCATTATACTACCACAAAGTTATACTTGACATATGAATCACAAGAGCGGAATTTTGTCCACAATTTTGAGTGTAGTTGGAGTGGTGCATCCTGCGTGTCGTTAACTTAAGCGAGAGACTGTCGCCGTATGGCCAGTGACGTATCGCCAGAGATATCTCACTCAAATATGGTGAAAATGTTCATATTTCCTAACTGCTACTGGTCGTTTACGTGTTGGCCAATCAACAATTTCAATCAATTTAAGAAAAACAAATCTGGTTCTGAATTTGCCTGGAGATAGACATTATATGCTAACATATTTACATCTGCAGGATCAGATCTCAAAATGATCTGACACAGTGAAAGCTTACGTGGGGTTTGTTTGTTTGTTTGTTTATTATGGTTTATCGTCGTTCTAGTCGCTAGACCACACACGACGTTGTCAATTTTACGGGTGGAGGAAAGAGCACCAGAGGCTAAATTTCACCGGGAAATTGTTCCACTGCGTGTAGAAACCACCGACCCCCGGATACACGATCCGGACACCCTCCCTGTGACGGGGTTCGAACCAGCTTCGTAATGATATTTGGTCCTGTCCTCAAATGCGAAATTGCTCAGTCACTCAAAATTCGAGAAATACACCGAACATCCTCGAACCCCATGATGTCAGTCGCCTGTCCTCTGGTGTGACAGCCTCACGATGAGTATTATACGCATGCTGAGGTTGTTGTGCGCAGAGTGACGCTGTAAAGATAATGTTGGTATCAACACATTCTTGCTGCATGCGACATTCGGTGGCAAAGCAGCAATAGGCATCACAGGTGAACAATTGACAGTTGTACAGCAGACATGGACATGGATGTAGTTAATATCCTTGAACCATGTGTATAATTATATCTGAATCTTAATGTTACTAACATATATTTATGGATAATTCTTTAAATTTTAATATTAGAGGCCACACTGAGGCCAATAACATATCTTGTTTATGTTTGTATTGGAGAAACATCTACATAATACAGTGTACATATGTCATTAAGTTCTTTCATTCTTCACTCTCTCCATCCACACTGGCAGTCTGAGTTTCCAAGTTTGGTGGTATATATGTGCGAATTTTTCGACAATTTGGTTACCAAATATATGTGCACAAGATCCAAAAGGGGTCAGCCAACATTTTTAAGTTTTTTGGCTTAAGTATTTTGTATAATTGTTTAATATTTGCATTGATTTTGTATTGTTTCGTTAGTGATTTAGGAGCGTAGATTTAAAAGTATTTACCAGTCAGCTTCACAAGTCGAATGTGGCTTATATTTATAATACATGTTGCTCAGTTCATCTACATTTATTTATTTTAATGTAGAGTTGCAGCTTATTTTATATTGTCACCTATGTATTGTCACTTTACCCGCATCTCTGCGTATATATATATACGCACGCATACATATAAATATACCTATTCAAATTTCTCGACAACTGTAATAGCACAGCTATAGTCAAGTATAATGGATTATGTCATACATCTCAATAACTTCCGGGCACACAAACTGATTTTTCCTTATAGGTGATATATGGTGATACAGGACAGTAGCCAGGATTCCAGTAATGTGTTGTCGGGCATCACCACGTCTTTATTTAAATGTACAATGAAACAACAACAAACGGGCAGTCGTAATTGTAAACGGTTAGTTAGCTATTTTCGGATACAATGCAGTTTGAATTATTTTCCATTCCGCCTCAGATACGTAATTTCTGAAATTCAATATTGCGGATACTCTTTCGGCTTCATGTTCACTTTTTACTAGTGCTAGAAATGCTTTCAGGTATAGTTCTGTTTCTGTAAATGTATTGCTATATATATACATATATTTGTTTATTTTTGTTAGTAGTTGTAAGTAGTTTAGTATCTTGTTTTCTTTTTCAATGGAACCTAATATAAACGTATCTGCTGACAATCTTTATTTATTGACTTTTGTGAATACCAGGATTCAAGTGTTTTCATTGATGATTTTACTTTCGAACAGTCCCAGAAATTCTGCTTTATTGTCTGGTTATATTGGTTACATCTAAGGCATAGCCCGTTTGAACATATGCGTATTTCTTCAAGATATGTGTTCGTACTCATTACTCCCTGTAATATATTGTATTGGAGCCATCTTAAACTGCTGTCTTTGGCGGTAAAAATCGGAATAACAAATTTTTGTTCTCAATTTAAGTGGTTATCGGAAGTTATTTACAATTCTGTCTCCCATTTTGAAATTGGTTTTGTAGTTATTTCTAGATGATTGTTGAGTATATTATAAGCATCTTTTCCTCCTTCTCGCAATTCAAGAAGAGTTCTAAATTCGTTAGGCATGCTAGGTCTTTCAAAATATGTGTTTTCCTGTATCGTTACCAAAGCCATAACATCAAAGGTGTATGGAATTCGCCGTTGCCTTTGACCAGGTCTCAATGCATAGTATTCCTTTTGATTTCCAACTTTTGAAGTTCATTTGTTTACCATTAAGCATAATTATTCCATATACACTGCGAAAGGTAGAGTTCAGTTTACAGATTTTATAAGGAGCTTTTTGAATTTAGTCCACGCTCCCAACACATCTTTTCAGAATGGCTATGTTACGTCATTTGTCAGACCATTAATGTAGTTACAATTGAATAGCCAATACAGTGTGTCCCTCAAATAAAGATTGCCAACTTGATTTGTTCATGAGTAATCGTTTCATTATAGCTTGATTTTACAGCTTGGTTTGGAAGAGCCATTAATAGGTAATTATTTTGTACTCTCGTGAGTCTGCCATTTGGAGTCAGGTTTATCTTTGACCAGGAATCTATCTCATTGTTCATACTTTTAATTTAATAGCATAATTCAGTTTTAGAACATTGTTTAGATCCGTATGGAATTGTATCCCTAGCATTTCAAAATCGTTTGTGACACTAATATTCTCTCTCTTTTTCTGTGCGGAGTTTTGTTATGCCGTTCTGATCAGATCCATACCACAGTGCATTTATCCGCATTTAGACCAGATATTGTTCCAAATTCCTTCAACTGTAACATGAACTGTGTAAGGCTACATTTGCTCCCATGTAATATGATACATGTTTCATCTGCATGCATGAAAATTCAGTTACGGTTTAATGGGGCTTCTTGATGACATCCTCTTCCTAATTGGAAGTTTCCTGAGAGAATTCCGGTTGTTGTAACCGTAGCAGTACAGTTAAAATAGAATGTGTAATTGAATTTCAAAATTTCTAATACTTCATAAATTTCCATGAAATAGAGTCAAGCGCTTTTTCAACACCAATCAGGAGTATCATTTCCGAGATATTTTTCTGCTGTGTGATGTGAATAATGCCATAAACTAGTCGAGTATGTTTCCGATATATCTGTTGATCATGAACCCTTTCTTGTCTGAGTGGATTATACTTGGTGGCATACTTCTAATTCGTCTTGCTAGTTTATATGAACAGTTCAGTAATGCAATATGCCTTTCGTTCTTTAAGTACATTTTGTCTTTGATTGGTTATGCAGTAGAATGATCACCCCTGTCTTTGGGTTATATATCATTCACCAATCGTGTATCCGTGATTAATTGAGCGCCATAAACAAGACAATATATATCTCCAGAAAAAAATATGAAGCTCTACTGCATATCCACCCAGGCCTAGAGCGTCACGGTTTTTCGGTATTTAGTCATATCGCGATATAATTTTTTATATCGTGTAGTCGAAAAAAAAATGGATAGTCAGTATATTTAAAATGGCCAAAAACGTATACACCTTAGTTTAAATGTCTTGCTATAAGCAAGGAGACAAAGATACAGATCAAGGAGACAAAGAGGATCAAAGAGACAGATATTTTGGATCAAGTACTACCGGCGTTTCTTTCTTTTACCGGAAGTAATAAAACAATCTTATTGCGTGTACATCAAAGCCATAATCCAGCGCATTCATTCGTGATCACAGCTCATTGAAGTTTGTTTTTACAAGCGCTAACGTTTGTGCACGTGGTGTCGACACATCACGTCATTGTTGGTTTACTTATACCCTGGCCAGTGTGATAAACGTAATACGCCGATGGCGATATAATCGCAATGATATATATATGGTAGGCCAAGTTAGGCATTAAATAGTCTCAGCTAGAATTTCAAGTCCTGTCAAATAGTGGCCCTAAGCGTGCACGCATGTTGAAACCAAAAAAGTAAATATGTTGTCATTCTTGGCGGTAAGCATGTAGACATTCTCATAATTGTTATGTTAATAGACATTCTCCCAATTGTTATGTGTAATAACTATCATTGTTTAATATTTTATTGTTGTGTTCATATAACTAAAGACAAAATTTAAATAATATTAGTATGTTATTTTTTGTAATCGTAAGCGACGCACTGGCAATTTGTGAATTTATGAACGTAAGCGACACACCCATTAGTTTTCCCATTTCTGTGTTCACGCTTACTCTATGACGCTCGTTGCTCTGCTTTGTTTGTCGACATGACTGCGAACAGTAAAGCGACGTAGCCCCATACAGCCAGGTTCTAACAAATGTTTGTGTTGGATGCGAATCAGTTAGTCATCAATGCGAAATAATTCAGAAGGTTTTGACAAATAAAAATTTCCCACGGTATTTAGTCATATCCCGATATATTTTTCAATACCGTAGTCGGTATAACTTGAGTCAATATCGTGAAGCTCTACTCTGGCCATGGCTTTTCCTATTCGACATTGCTTTGAGTGCAGTAAGTAATTGATCCTATGTAATTAGCCCTTCGATGCTTGTTCTGCAGTGGGAGATCGCAGTCCTTCAGAATCGTGTTTCGGTCAAGCAGCTTAGATTATTTTTTCGAATATAGGGATTTATAGAAAGTTCTAGATACATTGACTATTTTTGTTGGTATTGGTTATTGTTTCTCCATTTCTTGTATAATTTTAGACAATGGTTTTGCTGTGAAATTACGATTTTCCATATTCAGAAAATATTTGATAGGGGTTTCCCCTTCTTCTATCCACCTTGATTTTGATCTGATCACCGAAATTTGAATTTGTCTTCATCTTTGTCGGCGTTTTCCGCTAGCCTGATTTCAAGTGATTTTTTTCTTATTCTCCGAGTCATCCATCTCGATTTGGGTTTTGTCGTTTGATTAGACGAAAATGCCATTGTATGCCCTCGTATGTCAAAAAGTAGCACTTCGAATACCAAGTAATCATTTATTACGAGTTGCACATCATTTACGTTGAATTCTGGGTCGTTAATATAACACATCGCGTTCGTCCCCTAATTACGAGGGAATAGACTCAGCTATATCCGTTTACTTGGCAGAGAAGGTTATTGCACCTAACGAACACGATTCAGCACATAGTGACGAGGTAGACACACAGTCCTCCGAAAACGATAAGCAACCAAATCGAAAAGCACAACAAAGTCGCGGAAGAGAATACAAATCATATCGCAACAATGGACCCATCAAAACCAAACGTGTGTTCCTGACAAATTTGTACATAGTTGTTGACTTCCAACCAGTCGCAGATTGGTAACGTGAAAACCACGTTCGATTCACAGCTATCCACAAGACAACAAACAATAAGAGAAATCAAGCTTCAATGAGGATCAATGTCCACATCGACGAAGTTGACATGGTACTGCAACGCAATTTCTGGCCTAAATACTGTCACTGCAGAGAATGGATCCCAAAAGAGGAATTCACAGGCTACAGTAGAAAGTAGTCATTTACACTCAATTTCAGACAGCGCTGCTGTGTGTGTGTGCTAAATGGCGACTTTCGTGCACATTTTCATTATCATGGTCGTAATACAAACTTGGAATTGCACTGGTATAATGGGATCGAGCAGTTACCTCTCCCGGCTGCTGAGCAAACAAAAGGTGGACGTATTTGGCCTCAGCGAACACTGGTTGAATGGTGCGAATGCTCATTTTCTGAACTCAGTCAGTGAGCATTATGTGCATCACGTAGTGTGCGACTCGTCGCAACAACTTGTCATCCAACGTGGGAGACCCAAAGGTGGCGTGTCATTATCTTGGCATAAGCGCCTGAGTAGTCAAGTGTCAATATTGCCTATTGATGACGACATATTGGCTGGTATTCAGCTACAGTTGTCAAATACGATGTACATGTATATCATACAAGTATACTTACCGTCGACAAATTACTAATATGACCATTATTCCGAATATCTGATCGCACTAAGCAATATCATTGATATGTATTCTAATTGGGGTACAGTGTTGATAATGGGCGACATGAACGCTTATTCTTCGAAATCAACCGACCGAAGCAAATGTCTTAATGCTTTCCTTTCAAAGAAGGGCCTCATATCAATAATTGAGACAGTTAACCCAGAAAGTCAGTTTAAGACATATGTTCCGGCCGACGGTTTTGGAAATGAGTCTAATATTGATCACTTCTTGTCATTGACGTCTATCTCGCACATTGTTGATAACTCTATTGTGATTTTGGATGACGAGGCTTTAGATGTGTCGAATCACATACCCATATTACTAGAGCTGAACACGGAATTCCAAACGGATAACGCAAATAACGCATGCACATGCACAAAATACAAATGGAACTCTCTGAAAAATGACGATTCACTAGAATCTTCATATGTTGGTAAACTTACGTCTTATCTCCCCGACGAAAAAATCAATTCCGTAGAAAGGCTTGACAAATATTACGCGTCATTGGTAAAAGTCCTCGATACCGCATCAAGGAAAACAATTCCAACGGTAGAATACTCAAAGCACATCAAGCCATATTGGAGTGAGTTTCTAAAATGTCTGCATTACGAAATGCGTGCTTGTCACATAGTTTGGATATCAAACGGAAGGCCGAGCGGTTCTGATGACCCTTCCTATGTTCGTTACAAGGCATCGACACGGGATTTTCGTCGCGAACACAGAAGGGCATCTGAGACATTTTTAAGTAGTTACGATACAAACGTCGATAAATGTTCAGAAATTGACCAACACATGTTCTATAAACTATTCAACGCTAGGCGTAAATCCCGATTCGACGCATCATTCTTTCGTGTCGATGACAAAGTTCTCCGAGACAAAATGGAAGTCAGTGGAGCGTGGGCAAACTATTTTCAGAAACTGTATAACACAGACTACACTAATACCTATTTCGACTCGGAAATGTTGGCGCTCGTTACAAGAAAGACGGATCGCCTGAAACAAAGTTCACTGGTTTCAGAAATTGACTCTCGTCTCAGTTATTGTACTACAACGAACGAAATATCGGATGCATTGTCCCATTTGAGTATGAACAAGGCCCATGGTTATGATTACATTAATTATGAACACCTAATATACGGTGGTCAGCATTTGGTCAAGTGCTTATCCACATTAATCTCTGCAATATTTGAGCTAGAACATATTCCAATAGCGGCCAAACGTGGGATAATTGTACCCCTTTACAAAGGAGGCACTAAGCCTAGAGACCATTTCAATAGCTATAGGGCAATTACGATCCTTCCAGTTATCTACAAACTGTTTGAGAAAGTGGTACATATTCGCCTGGAGGATAATGCCCCAAACATGATTAGAGTTCATCCGTTGCAGCATGGATTCCAGAGAGGGGTCAGTTGCAATATGGTATCATATCTCTTACAAGAGTGTATCCACTACACTGCCGAAAAACATAGCAAGCTTTTTGCATGCTTCCTTGATGTACAGAAGGCCTTCGATTCAGTCTGGATCGATGGCCTTCTGTACAAACTAGCTTTGAGGGGGTTTCACGGCAAAATATGGCGATTATTGAATTGCCTTCTCTCTGGCATCCAATACACTGTGAGGTACGACGAAATCTTATCAAAATGGATCCAAATTCACAAAGGAACCGTTCAAGGAGGAATATTGTCACCTCTGTACTATATGTTGTATATTGACGATCTCATTCGTTCACTTGAAATGTCTAACTTTGGATTACGCATCGGTCATATTGATTGCTCTGCCCCAACCCAGGCCGACGATATGTTACTGCTCTCACCGTAGGAGACGGGGATTAAAAGAATGTGTGAATTATGTTATAACTATAGCAAAGTGTGGCGATTCAAGTACAATGAATCGATGACAATGATAATCGCATTCAATGAATCGAAACATGATTAACAAAAATCATCCAGAATCTGGCCTATGGGTAATTCAGAGATAAACGAAGTCATTTCGACAACTCACCTAGGAATACCTGTCTCCAAATTTAATTTCAACAACGACCTTACAGAACACATTGTGAGTAAAACTAGGAGCACATACTTCCAATTAACAAAATGCGGCCTTTATGCTGGTGGGATCACGCCACAAAGCTCATCGAAAATCTACCAATCAATGGTACTCCCAGCAGGTCTCTTTGGTTGTGAACTTTTGTGGGGCATTTCTGAGAAGGATCGCTTAAAACGTGAGCGAATTCACCGATTTTGTGTCAAAAATATGCAAGGTCTGCCATACCGAATAAGGACTGATATTGCTTTAGGTTTAATCGGCAGCAAATCACTGGAATCACAAATAGAAAAACGCAAATTAAGCTTTGTTGGTTCTATGTGCCGACTTAATCTTCAGAAAACAAGCAAGCATGTTTTTATATTTCGTCTGCACGAGTCAATACTGCGAAGGCCCACTGCAGGGAACACTTTTATCTCAGATATATCGAAAATTCTTATTAAATATGGCTTGGAGTCTAATTTATCAGAATATTTGCAAAATGGTATTGTTCCATCAAAATACACGTGGAAACACATATCTAAGTCTTCCGTTGATGCAAGTGAGCTGTCGCAGTGGAGACTCAGGGTGCTGACTGATGTTAAGCTTGAATGTTTATCTAAAGCACATTGTACACTGACTATGTCACATATATGGTCCGCTTGTCGAACCATCCCAAAAGACAAAGCAACATTCATGCTATGTGCAAAATTACTTGCTAAGACAGCCTACGATGAACCAGATATCTGCAAATTATGTGGTACCAGATTTCCGTTGTTGGTAAACCATGTTATTTTTATACTGCAATGACACATCGTTGTCAAATATTCGTAACGATATCTGGTACCACATCATAAATCAATTTGGCGTGATCTGTTTTATTCACATTGATAGTCTGACCGAATCAGAATTACTTGCCACGTTCTTTGGTTGTCCGTCACCAAATATTCTGGCCCATGTTGAAAACCACAGCCAGTTCATTCGCTTCTTTGCTAAAGCATCAGAACGCTTGTGGCAGACATTCGACATATTAGTTGGGCAAATGTAGAGGACAGCACATAACATACATATGTAAACAAATATTTATATTCATATGTGTATATAATGTTATGCTGAGTTGGCCCGTGACTCATTGCTTGATTTCGCTATAACGGTGACGTTGGCCATTGGTTCACGTACATTCTGTGTCGTGAATCGAGGGCCGTATATTTATTTCTCTTGGAATACATGGTGTTCGTTGACATGTGTGTCGTAAGCAAGTCGAACAACGGGTCTGAGGACATTGTAACTATGTTGTTGCCATATATAATTATGCAACGTTGGAGTGTTTGTTTGTCTTTTTGTTCTCATTGATTTCATAATTGTGAACTACATGCTTTGTATATACGTCAAAACTGTGTTAACCTAAATTGTCTGTATATATCTCTCCGTGTTTGGAGGACAATAAAGATATATATATATATTGTTTCTAATTTTTGTAAAAAAATGTAAGAACAAATTATAAAACATTGTTAAGGAATTTAAGAAATAATTATAAAACGTAAAAAATTATTAAAAATGAAAGAAACAATTATACATATTGATAAAAACAATGTTAAAGAATGTAAGAACAAATTATAAAAATGATAAGATTGTTAAAGAATATCAGAAAAAAATATATAAAAATTGTTAAAGAATGTATGAAAAAATGACAACAAATGTTAGAAAATGATCAAAATAGTTAAAGAATGCAAGAAAAATTGCTTTGACACAGGGTATTTAACGTTGTGCCAGCGCAGCCCCGTTATGAAAACTTGACGCGAAAAGGGGACATGGCTTGTGTAAGTGGTTTGATCAAATTAAACAGTTTCTTATATATGCCGGCCATATGTAACATCGCACATGTAAGAGAATGCATTGGCCTATCATATATTAAATTTTTTTTATTTTTGTAAAAAAATGTAAGAACAAAATATAAAACATTGTTAATGAGTTTAAGAAAAAACTATAAAACATTATAAAAATTGATAAAGAATGAAACAAACATTTATCCAAATTGATAAAAATTGTTAAAGAATGTAAGAACAAATTATAAAAATGATAACATTGTTAAAGAATATCAGAAACAAAATATATAAATTGTTAAAGAATGTAAGAAATAATGACAACAAATGTTAGAAAATGATAAAAAAAAAGTTGCATTTACACATGGTATTTAACGTTGTGCCAGCGCAGCCCCGTTATGAAAACTTGACGCAAACAAGGGACCTGGCTTGTGTTAGTGTATTCATCAAATTAAACCTTGAATGTTCATCTGGCCCCAACATATCAGTTGAGCATACAAATATATGCACCACCATTTGGCAATCCACAGATGGTCGACCTCATTTTGTGTGATAATTGCTGATAACTGTCTGATTTATCTAAACATCTTAATATCTAAATAAACTGCGTGAAGTAAAACCACGAACTATAATGCATGACTTATTCGGGGAATCCTTCATGTCTAATCAATCAACTTGTTAGTCAAAAGCGGTATCAATATATCGCAATATAATACAACAATACGAGTGAGAGAACAGTTAAAATCAGAACAGTTAAAATCAGAACATATCAATATGTTTAGAAAAATGTTTGATCACGAAGACCAGCTGGTGCTAATGAATTCTGAACTTAAGAACTTTCGATTCGAAGACAATTTCGTTAATAGAACCGTACCTCATACACGTTCGATCGCAGCTGCAAGAGCAATGTTCACCCAACTACGTGTTAGCGATCATAGTTTATCCACAGAAAAGGAAGTGTCGACAAACCCAACCAAAAACGTTATTCAAAGAGAAAACTGGTCACATGTGTGATGAACATCAAGTGGAAACAAAATACATGGCATTATGAATGCAGTGCGTACACTGATTATAGAAGATACTTATTTGATGTTACTCAAAATTAAAACATAGATTTCATAAACATGGTTGACGATATGTTCATCTTCATAATTAAAAAATGGACAAAAAAATAAACTATCATGTTTGCAACATGATGCGGTTATTCTTTCTAAAATGACAGAGTGGTAATATGGGTAAATAAACTGTGAAAGTATTAATTCATCTTCTAATTTAAGGACTATAATTATATAGTCCGCAATAATATTACATATATTTTATATTAATTTTTTACTTTTCATGCATTAACTGTTATTTGCAACTGACTCCATTGGTGTATTGCATTAAATCATTGTATCTTACATGACTCATACATTTCAATAAGTATTATATAAACTTACCTTATGATACTATATACGCAATCCAACGACGATTAAACACGACCGTCATTATATAACAGAAGAAATAATATAAACGTGTAGTTTCCATGGATTGAAACAGCAGAATGATGTGTGCCACACCGGACACATGCACTATATGATAGTAACCGAATGTGACTACCGATGTGGTGACATCGCGACGCTGACACTGAAGCGAATCGAGCAGCGACAGTTAACAAATCAATCTCCACATGCGGTGTCTACCACCCCGACAAGCAACTCTCTCACAATACCAATTCAATTGTTCTCTGTTATGAAATGTAAGCGCGAAACACGAAACCTACATCATATCAATTCACTGTTATTGTGGTGCATCGGTTGTCTATATAAAATTCGTCATCCACATGTCAACGTAATATGATATATAATACCACGGTCTACGTGGACATAATAGTCCCATGCATATCTGACAATTATTTGGGAAACTCATTATTTATGGACCTGTTTGAATACGAATTATTGTATTATGTGATCAAACCCGACAAATGAGTGCTCCAAACTACCCAACGACCATTATCATGGATATGCCTCTCACAGCGTGTCTCAAATCATGCTTGCACGTGGTATCCCAAACCTCACAGTGAGTGTCTCAAAACCATCAGTTAAATGTACCAAGCCATCCAATGGGTGTCCCAAACTAACAAATGAAAGTCCCAAGCTACACGACGATTGCCTCGAACCAACAGAAATGTAAATATCCATCAGGGGTGGTATTCACCAAACAGGTTTATTTTATAAACCAGGTAGTTTATTTGGTAGTGGCTGGACACAAATGTATCTACTCTTTAGCGCCAACGAAACACGCTGTCGATGATGTGATTGATCATGATTCAATCTATCAGATTTGTCACTTATCAATGGACACCGCCTCACAACTAATTCGTGAACACTCACGGGCATCAATCAGCATGTATAGCGGTATACTTTTTGGGTATAATTGTATATAGACTCATGCTGGCGTTTGTACATCTGCAGAATGAGTTTCGATGATATAATTGAGGTTTTTGAATTAGCACAGCGAGAAAATTAAGAACCAAGAAGACAACATCTCAGAAGAATTTTGTTTGTCTTTTGGTTCTATTTGAACATTTCCCTGCCATTTCCAATGAAATTTCTTTCCAGGCATAATTTTTCCGGCGCTGGTGTATAGTGTCGGTTTCTTTATCCTCTATGATTTTTATGCTTCTCTGCACAATGCCCAAAGAAGTGTTACTCATGATTGAAATGAACCAAACGTGTACTGTTACGCGCAGCATGTTTTATGTGACCGCTGGTCAATCTATGATTGCCGCCAATCACCTTGATTGGAGTATGCTAAACCGCGCGGCGATGTCTTCCCATCGATGTCCACCGACAGTTTCGCATTGAGCGTTGCCTCGTATAAACTACCTGGACTATATATAAACCCAGCTGGTGAATACCACCCCTGGTGTCTCAAAATACCCAAAGAATTGTCCACACCATCTAATCAGTGTCCTAAACTAGTGTCCAAAAACCACCCATCGAATAACTCAAACTATCCAGCGCCTGTACCATGGTCCGGCAAACACATTAGGTGAATTGGAACTCATTTTATGGTGTGGAATACTCGATGACGGGTTTATACACTATTTTACGGTATTAAACTGACAGTTAGTAGATGGTATGTGACACCAGTAGGATGGATTGTGAACTCAGTTGATGGTTTGTGATACAAGGTTTATTGTTGGGGTTATCCACTGGGTTGTTCATGACGCCGTTGGATAATTTGGGACACACACTGGTTTCTTTGGGACACTCGCTATATATTCGTGACATTTCGTCACATTAGTAAACGGGCCGTTTTAGACTCTACTTGAATGGGTTGAGACGACAGTTGGATGGTTTGTACACCTGCTCTGTGACATAGGACACTACCTGGATGGCTTGGATCACTAAATGTGTAGCACGAGGAAGATATATTGTATGCCTATATGACACTGTTTCTGTGGTCGATGGCACCCGCTGGGTTGCTTGGGCCACCCAGTGTGTGGTTTGTGACACGCATCGTTGAATGGATTGACACACTCGGTGTTTGCTCGTTGTAGGTTGTATAGCACTCATTATCATTAGGGACACTCTTTGAGTAGTTTGATACACTTTTTGTATGGTTTATAGCGCTCATTATAGTTACACGCCTTGAGTAGTTTGATACACTTTTTGTATGGTTTATAGCGCTCATTATGGTTACACGCTTTGAGTAGTTTGGAACACATGTTGTATTGTTTATTGCGCTCATTATGGTTATGGACACTCATTGAGAAGTTTGATACACATGTTTGGTGGTTCGGGACACATCGTGTGTGGTTTGGAACACCAGTTACATATTTTTTTTGACACTACCAAATTATGAATATGGTTTGGAATTTTCTTTTAAAGGTTTGAGGCACTACTCGGGTGATTCCGGACATTCATTGGGTGGGTAAAGTCACCAGATGCACTTGGGGTACTATCAGTGGGGGTTGCGATGCTAGCTACATGTGGTCATGGGCAATACCTGGCGGATTGGGACACCATTCTGATGGTTTGGGACACTATTTGGAGTTGTGGTTCCATTTGTGTGGTTGGGATATTCACAAAAGTATTGGCTTTGGATACTATGTGGTTAGTTTTGAACTCTGTATATGGTTCTGTGCACTTGTTATGTGTTTGGAACCCTCAGTTGATGTCTTCTGAGACTAGTTGCCGGATTTTTAAACTCGTATATGGCATATATCATTACTCATTGGCTACCAATTGAATTGATATTTATCATGATTTAGTTAATAAATTAACGAAAACGCTTTATTTGTCGACTTCCGATTCCACTTTTCGCCGTCCTTTTGACACAAAAACGTATGAAATCGTCGGAATATGACTTACTATTATCAGATTAGGATTGGACATGTGCACGGTGGTACAACTGGCCAATTGCACATATAGGGTTCGTTTAAATGGAAATGCTAATCCTTCCATGCAACACATCACAATCTAGGCTATGTTATTGTGTGGCCATATTAAGTAGTCAGGTAGCTATATTTTACATTTTAAAGCTGTTTTAACAATGTTTGTATAAGGAAAAGGAATATCATTCCAATGTATTCCTCGTCCACGCTTGTTTCAAACATGTTCTATCCTAAGTCTGCTTCAATCGCAATTGTATTAACACACGTATAATGTGAATAAACATGCCCAAACCTCAACATAAGTTTGAGTGTGTTATCTGGTGTTATTGTTGTAAAATCCATGCAGTGTTAAAACCAAGTGAATTCCAAGTTCTTGCATTGGGGTGAACTGATATTCCAAGTGTGTAGAAAGGTGGTGACTGATCTGAGGTCGAGAGCCAGTCAGTATATATATATATATGCAAGAAACTATGGATTGATGTATGCAATGTGCATCATACAGGGGTGTAGAAATGTGGTGACTGATCTGAGGTCGAGAGCCGGTCAATATATATATATACAAGAAACTATGGATTGATGTCTGCAATGTGCATCATACAGGTGTGTAGAAATGTGCATCATACAGGTGTGTAGGTGAGTGATCTGAGGTCGAGAGCCCGTCAGTATATATATATGCAAGAAACTATGGATTGATGTCTGCTATGTGCATCATGCAGGTGTGTAGAAATGTGGTGAGTGATCTGAGGTCGAGAGCCAGTCAGTATATATATACAAGAAACTATGGATTGATGTCTGCTATGTGCATCATACAGGTGTGTAGAAATGTGGTGAGTGATCTGAGGTCGAGAGCCAGTCAGTATATATATATATGCAAGAAACTATGGATGAATGTCTGCAATGTGCATCATACAGGTGTGTAGAAATGTGGTGAGTGATCTGAGGTCGAGAGTCAGTCAGTATATATATGCAATAAACTATGGATTGATGTCTGCTATGTGCATCATACAGGTGTGTAGAAATGTGGTGAGTCATCTGAGGTCGAGAGCCAGTCAGTATATATATACAAGAAACTATGGATTGATGTCTGCAATGTGCATCATACAGGTGTGTAGGTGAGTGATCTGAGGTCGAGAGCCAGTCAGTATATATTTGCAATAAACTATGGATTGATGTCTGCTATGTGCATCATACAGGTGTGTAGAAAGGTGGTGAGTGATCTGAGGTCGAGAGCCTGACAGTATATATACAAGAAACTACGGATTGATGTCTGCAATGTGCATCATACAGGTGTGTAGGTGAGTGATCTGAGGTCGACAGCCAGTCAGTATATATATGCAATAAACTATGGATTGATGTCTGCTATGTGCATCATACAGGTGTGTAGAAATGTGGCGAGTGATCTGAGGTCGAGAGTCAGTCAGTATATATATACAAGAAACTATGGATTGATGTCTGCTATGTGCATCATACAGGTGTGTAGGTGAGTGATCTGAGGTCGAGAGCCAGTCAGTATATATATACAAGAAACTACGGATTGATGTCTGCAATGTGCATCATACAGGTGTGTAGAAATGTGGTGAGTGATCTGAGGTCGAGAGCCAGTCAGTATATATATGCAAGAAACTATGGATTAATGTCTGCTATGTGCATCATACAGGTGTGTAGAAATGTGGTGAGTGATCAGAGGTCGAGAGCCTGACAGTATATATATATGCAAGAAACTATGGATTGATGTCTACAATGTGCATCATACAGGTGTGTAGAAAGGTGGTGAGTGATCTGAGGTCGAGGGCCTGACAGTATATATATATATATATATACAAGAAACTATGGATTGATGTCTGCTATGTGCATCATACAGGGGTGTAGAAAGGTGGTGAGTGATCTGAGGTCGAGAGCCAGACAGTATATATATACAAGAAACTATGGATTGATGTCTGCTATGTGCATCATACAGGTGTGTAGAAAGGTGGTGAGTGATCTGAGGTCGAGAGCCAGTCAGAATATATATGCAAGAAACTATTGATTGATGTCTGCAATGTGCATCATACAGGTGTGTAGAAATGTGGTGAGTGATCTAAGGTCGAGAGCCAGTCAGTATATATATGCACGAAACTATGGATTGATGTCTGCAATGTGCATCATACAGGTGTGTAGAAATGTGGTGAGTGATCTGAGGTCGAGAGCCCGTCAGTATATATATGCAAGAAACTATGGATTGATGTCTGCAATGTGCACCATACAGGTGGGTAGAAATGTGGTGAGTGATATGAGATCGTATATATGCAAGAAACTACGGATTGATGTCTGCAATGAGCATCATACAGGTGTGTAGAAATGTGGTGAGTGATCTGAGGTCGAGAACCAGTCAGTATATATATGCAAGGAAACTATGGATTGATGTCTGCTATGTGCATCATACAGGTGTGTAGAAAGGTGGTGAGTGATCTGAGGTCGAGAACCAGTCAGTATATATATGCAAGGAAATTATGGATTGATGTCTGCTATGTGCATCATACAGGTGTGTAGAAAGGTGGTGAGTGATCTGAGGTCGAAAACCAGTCAGTATATATATGCAATAAACTATGGATTGATGTCTGCTATGTGCATCATACAGGTGTGTTGAAATGTGGTGAGTGATCTGAGGTCGTATATATGCAAGAAACTACGGATTGATGTCTGCAATGTGCATCATACAGGTGTGTAGAAATGTGGTGAGTGATCTGAGATCGAGAGCCCGTCAGTATATATATATGCAAGAAACTATGGATTGATGTCTGCTATGTGCATCATACAGGTGTGTAGAAATGTGGTGAGTGATCTGAGGTCGTATATATGCAAGAAACTACGGATTGATGTCTGCTATGTGCATCATGCAGGTGTGTAGAAATGTGGTGAGTGATCTGAGGTCGAGAGCCAGTCAGTATATATATGCAAGAAACTATGGATTGATGTATGCAATGTGCATCATACAGGTGTGTAGAAATGTGGTGAGTGATCTGAGGTCGAGAGCCAGTCAGTAGATATATGCAAGAAACTATGGATTGATGTCTGCTATGTGCATCATACAGGTGTGTAGAAATGTGGCGAGTGATCTGAGGTCGAGAGCCAGTCAGTATATATATGCATGAAACTACGGATTGATGTCTGCAATGTGCATCATGCAGGTGTGTAGAAATATAAATGTGGTGAGTGATCTGAGGTCGTATATATGCAAGAAACTACGGATTGATGTCTGTAATGTGCATCATACAGGTGTGCAGAAATGTGGTGAGTGATCTGAGGTCGAGAGTAAGTCAGTATATATATGCAAGAAACTACGGATTGATGTCTGCAATGTGATACAGGTGTGTAGAAAGGTGGTGAATGATCTGAGGTCGAGGGCCTGACAGTATATATATATACAAGAAACTATGGATTGATGTCTGCAATGTGCATCATACACTTGTGTAGAAATGTGGTGAGTGATCTGAGGTCGAGAGCCCGTCAGTATATATATGCAAGAAACTATGGATGGATGTCTGCAATGTGCATCATACCCTTGTGTAGAAATGTGGTGAGTGATCTGAGGTCGAGAGCCCGTCAGTAAATATATGCAAGAAACTATGGATTAATGTCTGCAATGTGCACCATACAGGTGGGTAGAAATGTGGTGAGTGATCTGAGGTCGAGAGCCCGTCAGTATATATATGCAAGAAACTATGGATTGATGTCTGCAATGTGCACCATACAGGTGGGTAGAAATGTGGTGAGTGATCTGAGATCGTATATATGCAAGAAACTACGGACTGATGTCTGCAATGTGCATCATACAGGTGTGTAGAAATGTGGTGAGTGATCTGAGGTCGAGAACCAGTCAGTATATATATGCAAGAAACTATGGATTGATGTCTGCTATGTGCATCATACAGGTGCGTAGAAAGGTGGTGAGTGATCTGAGGTCGAGACCCAGTCAGTATATATACGCAAGAAACTATGGATTGATGTCTGCAATGTGCATCATACGGGTGTGAAGAAATGTGGTGAGTGATCTGAGGTCGAGGGCCTGACAGTATATATATATGCAAGAAACTATGGATTGATGTCTACAATGTGCATCATACAGGTGTGTAGAAAGGTGGTGAGTGATCTGAGGTCGAGGGCCTGACAGTATATATATATATATATATATATATATACAAGAAACTGTGGATTGATGTCTGCTATGTGCATCATACAGGGGTGTAGAAAGGTGGTGAGTGATCTGAGGTCGAGAGCCAGACAGTATATATATACAAGAAACTATGGATTGATGTCTGCTATGTGCATCATACAGGTGTGTAGAAAGGTGGTGAGTGATCTGAGGTCGAGAGCCAGTCAGAATATATATGCAAGAAACTATTGATTGATGTCTGCAATGTGCATCATACAGGTGTGTATAAATGTGGTGAGTGATCTAAAGTCGAGAGCCAGTCAGTATATATATGCAAGAAACTATGGATTGATCTCTGCAATGTGCATCATACAGGTGTGTAGAAATGTGGTGAGTGATCTGAGGTCGAGAGCCCGTCAGTATATATATGCAAGAAACTATGGATTGATGTCTGCAATGTGCACCATACAGGTGGGTAGAAATGTGGTGAGTGATATGAGATCGTATATATGCAAGAAACTACGGATTGATGTATGCAATGTGCATCATACAGGTGTGTAGAAATGTGGTGAGTGATCTGAGGTCGAGAACCAGTCAGTATATATATGCAAGAAACTATGGATTGATGTATGCAATGTGCATCATACAGGTGTGTAGAAATGTGGTGAGTGATCTGAGGTCGAGAGCCAGTCAGTAGATATATGCAAGAAACTATGGATTGATGTCTGCTATGTGCATCATACAGGTGTGTAGAAATGTGGCGAGTGATCTGAGGTCGAGAGCCAGTCAGTATATATATGTATGAAACTACGGATTGATGTCTGCAATGTGCATCATGCAGGTGTGTAGAAATATAAATGTGGTATGCAAGAAACTACGGATTGATGTCTGTAATGTGCATCATACAGGTGTGCTGAAATGTCGTGAGTGATCTGAGGTCGAGAGTAAGTCAGTATATATATGCAAGAAACTACGGATTGATGTCTGCAATGTGATACAGGTGTGTAGAAAGGTGGTGAATGATCTGAGGTCGAGGGCCTGACAGTATATATATATACAAGAAGCTATGGATTGATGTCTGCAATGTGCATCATACACTTGTGTAGAAATGTGGTGAGTGATCTGAGGTCGAGAGCCCGTCAGTATATATATGCAAGAAACTATGGATTGATGTCTGCAATGTGCATCATACAGGTGTGTAGAAATGTGGTGAGTGATCTGAGGTCGAGAGTCAGTCAGTATATATATGCAAGAAACTATGGATTGATGTCTGCAATGTGCATCATACAGGTGTGTAGAAATGTGGTGAGTGATCTGAGGTCGAGAGCCAGTCAGTATATATATATGCAAGAAACTATGGATTGATGTCTGCAATGTGCATCATACAGGTGTGTAGGTGAGTGATCTGAGGTCGAGAGCCCGTCAGTATATATATGCAAGAAACTATGGATTGATGTCTGCTATGTGCATCATACAGGTGCGTAGAAAGGTGGTGAGTGATCTGAGGTCGAGACCCAGTCAGTATATATACGCAAGAAACTATGGATTGATGTCTGCAATGTGCATCATACGGGTGTGAAGAAATGTGGTGAGTGATCTGAAGTCGAGGGCCTGACAGTATATATATATGCAAGAAACTATGGATTGATGTCTACAATGTGCATCATACAGGTGTGTAGAAAGGTGGTGAGTGATCTGAGGTCGAGGGCCTGACAGTATATATATATATATATATATATACAAGAAACTGTGGATTGATGTCTGCTATGTGCATCATACAGGGGTGTAGAAAGGTGGTGAGTGATCTGAGGTCGAGAGCCAGACAGTATATATATACAAGAAACTATGGATTGATGTCTGCTATGTGCATCATACAGGTGTGTAGAAAGGTGGTGAGTGATCTGAGGTCGAGAGCCAGTCAGAATATATATGCAAGAAACTATTGATTGATGTCTGCAATGTGCATCATACAGGTGTGTATAAATGTGGTGAGTGATCTAAAGTCGAGAGCCAGTCAGTATATATATGCAAGAAACTATGGATTGATCTCTGCAATGTGCATCATACAGGTGTGTAGAAATGTGGTGAGTGATCTGAGGTCGAGAGCCCGTCAGTATATATATGCAAGAAACTATGGATTGATGTCTGCAATGTGCACCATACAGGTGGGTAGAAATGTGGTGAGTGATATGAGATCGTATATATGCAAGAAACTACGGATTGATGTCTGCAATGTGCATCATACAGGTGTGTAGAAATGTGGTGAGTGATCTGAGGTCGAGAACCAGTCAGTATATATATGCAAGAAACTATGGATTGATGTATGCAATGTGCATCATACAGGTGTGTAGAAATGTGGTGAGTGATCTGAGGTCGAGAGCCAGTCAGTAGATATATGCAAGAAACTATGGATTGATGTCTGCTATGTGCATCATACAGGTGTGTAGAAATGTGGCGAGTGATCTGAGGTCGAGAGCCAGTCAGTATATATATGTATGAAACTACGGATTGATGTCTGCAATGTGCATCATGCAGGTGTGTAGAAATATAAATGTGGTATGCAAGAAACTACGGATTGATGTCTGTAATGTGCATCATACAGGTGTGCAGAAATGTCGTGAGTGATCTGAGGTCGAGAGTAAGTCAGTATATATATGCAAGAAACTACGGATTGATGTCTGCAATGTGATACAGGTGTGTAGAAAGGTGGTGAATGATCTGAGGTCGAGGGCCTGACAGTATATATATATACAAGAAGCTATGGATTGATGTCTGCAATGTGCATCATACACTTGTGTAGAAATGTGGTGAGTGATCTGAGGTCGAGAGCCCGTCAGTATATATATGCAAGAAACTATGGATTGATGTCTGCAATGTGCATCATACAGGTGTGTAGAAATGTGGTGAGTGATCTGAGGTCGAGAGTCAGTCAGTATATATATGCAAGAAACTATGGATTGATGTCTGCAATGTGCATCATACAGGTGTGTAGAAATGTGGTGAGTGATCTGAGGTCGAGAGCCAGTCAGTATATATATGCAAGAAACTATGGATTGATGTATGCAATGTGCATCATACAGGTGTGTAGGTGAGTGATCTGAGGTCGAGAGCCCGTCAGTATATATATGCAAGAAACTATGGATTGATGTCTGCTATGTGCATCATACAGGTGCGTAGAAAGGTGGTGAGTGATCTGAGGTCGAGACCCAGTCAGTATATATACGCAAGAAACTATGGATTGATGTCTGCAATGTGCATCATACGGGTGTGAAGAAATGTGGTGAGTGATCTGAGGTCGAGGGCCTGACAGTATATATATATGCAAGAAACTATGGATTGATGTCTACAATGTGCATCATACAGGTGTGTAGAAAGGTGGTGAGTGATCTGAGGTCGAGGGCCTGACAGTATATATATATATATATATACAAGAAACTGTGGATTGATGTCTGCTATGTGCATCATACAGGGGTGTAGAAAGGTGGTGAGTGATCTGAGGTCGAGAGCCAGACAGTATATATATACAAGAAACTATGGATTGATGTCTGCTATGTGCATCATACAGGTGTGTAGAAAGGTGGTGAGTGATCTGAGGTCGAGAGCCAGTCAGAATATATATGCAAGAAATTATTGATTGATGTCTGCAATGTGCATCATACAGGTGTGTATAAATGTGGTGAGTGATCTAAAGTCGAGAGCCAGTCAGTATATATATATGCAAGAAACTATGGATTGATCTCTGCAATGTGCATCATACAGGTGTGTAGAAATGTGGTGAGTGATCTGAGGTCGAGAGCCCGTCAGTATATATATGCAAAAAACTATGGATTGATGTCTGCAATGTGCACCATACAGGTGGGTAGAAATGTGGTGAGTGATATGAGATCGTATATATGCAAGAAACTACGGATTGATGTCTGCAATGTGCATCATACAGGTGTGTAGAAATGTGGTGAGTGATCTGAGGTCGAGAACCAGTCAGTATATATATGCAAGAAACTATGGATTGATGTATGCAATGTGCATCATACAGGTGTGTAGAAATGTGGTGAGTGATCTGAGGTCGAGAGCCAGTCAGTAGATATATGCAAGAAACTATGGATTGATGTCTGCTATGTGCATCATACAGGTGTGTAGAAATGTGGCGAGTGATCTGAGGTCGAGAGCCAGTCAGTATATATATGTATGAAACTACGGATTGATGTCTGCAATGTGCATCATGCAGGTGTGTAGAAATATAAATGTGGTGAGTGATCTGAGGTCGTATATATGCAAGAAACTACGGATTGATGTCTGTAATGTGCATCATACAGGTGTGCAGAAATGTCGTGAGTGATCTGAGGTCGAGAGTTAGTCAGTATATATATGCAAGAAACTACGGATTGATGTCTGCAATGTGATACAGGTGTGTAGAAAGGTGGCGAATGATCTGAGGTCGAGGGCCTGACAGTATATATATATACAAGAAACTATGGATTGATGTATGCAATGTGCATCATACAGGTGTGTAGAAATGTGGTGAGTGATCTGAGGTCGAGAGCCAGTCAGTAGATATATGCAAGAAACTATGGATTGATGTCTGCTATGTGCATCATACAGGTGTGTAGAAATGTGGCGAGTGATCTGAGGTCGAGAGCCAGTCAGTATATATATGTATGAAACTACGGATTGATGTCTGCAATGTGCATCATGCAGGTGTGTAGAAATATAAATGTGGTGAGTGATCTGAGGTCGTATATATGCAAGAAACTACGGATTGATGTCTGTAATGTGCATCATACAGGTGTGCAGAAATGTCGTGAGTGATCTGAGGTCGAGAGTAAGTCAGTATATATATGCAAGAAACTACGGATTGATGTCTGCAATGTGATACAGGTGTGTAGAAAGGTGGTGAATGATCTGAGGTCGAGGGCCTGACAGTATATATATATACAAAAAACTATGGATTGATGTCTGCAATGTGCATCATACACTTGTGTAGAAAGGTGGTGAGTGATCTGAGGTCGAGAGCCCGTCAGTATATATATGCAAGAAACTATGGATTGATGTCTGCAATGTGCATCATACAGGTGTGTAGAAATGTGGTGAGTGATCTGAGGTCGAGAGTCAGTCAGTATATATATGCAAGAAACTATGGATTGATGTCTGCAATGTGCATCATACAGGTGTGTAGAAATGTGGTGAGTGATCTGAGGTCGAGAACCAGTCAGTATATATATGCAAGAAACTATGGATTGATGTCTGCAATGTGCATCATACAGGTGTGTAGGTGAGTGATCTGAGGTCGAGAGCCCGTCAGTATATAAATGCAAGAAACTACGGATTGATGTCTGCAATGTGCATCATACAGGTGTGTAGAAATGTGGTGAGTGATCTGAGATCGAGAGCCCGTCAGTATATATATATGCAAGAAACTATGGATTGATGTCTGCTATGTGCATCATACAGGTGTGTAGAAATGTGGTGAGTGATCTGAGGTCGTATATATGCAAGAAACTACGGATTGATGTCTGCTATGTGCATCATACAGGTGTGTAGAAATGTGGTGAGTGATCTGAGGTCGAGAGCCAGTCAGTATATATATGCAAGAAACTATGGATTGATGTATGCAATGTGCATCATACAGGTGTGTAGAAATGTGGTGAGTGATCTGAGGTCGAGAGCCAGTCAGTAGATATATGCAAGAAACTATGGATTGATGTCTGCTATGTGCATCATACAGGTGTGTAGAAATGTGGCGAGTGATCTGAGGTCGAGAGCCAGTCAGTATATATATGCATGAAACTACGGATTGATGTCTGCAATGTGCATCATGCAGGTGTGTAGAAATATAAATGTGGTGAGTGATCTGAGGTCGTATATATGCAAGAAACTACGGATTGATGTCTGTAATGTGCATCATACAGGTGTGCAGAAATGTGGTGAGTGATCTGAGGTCGAGAGTAAGTCAGTATATATATGCAAGAAACCACGGATTGATGTCTGCAATGTGATACAGGTGTGTAGAAAGGTGGTGAATGATCTGAGGTCGAGGGCCTGACAGTATATATATATACAAGAAACTATGGATTGATGTCTGCAATGTGCATCATACACTTGTGTAGAAATGTGGTGAGTGATCTGAGGTCGAGAGCCCGTCAGTATATATATGCAAGAAACTATGGATTGATGTCTGCAATGTGCATCATACAGGTGTGTAGAAATGTGGTGAGTGATCTGAGGTCGAGAGTCAGTCAGTATATATATGCAAGAAACTATGGATTGATGTCTGCAATGTGCATCATACAGGTGTGTAGAAATGTGGTGAGTGATCTGAGGTCGAGAGCCAGTCAGTATATATATGCAAGAAACTATGGATGGATGTCTGCTATGTGCATCATACAGGTGTGTAGAAAGGTGGTGAGTGATCTGAGGTCGAGAGCCAGTCAGAATATATATGCAAGAAACTATGGATTGATGTCTGCTATGTGCATCATACATGTGTGTAGAAATGTGGTGAGTGATCTGAGGTCGAGATCCCGTCAGTATATATATGCAAGATACTATGGATTGATGTCTGCAATGTGCACCATACAGGTGGGTAGAAATGTGGTGAGTGATCTGGGATCGTATATATGCAAGAAACTACGGATTGATGTCTGCAATGTGCATCATTCAGGTGTGTAGAAATGTTGTGAGTGATCTGAGGTCGAGAAGCAGTCAGTATATATATGCAAGAAACTATGGATTGATGTCTGCTATGTGCATCATACAGGTGTGTAGAAAGGTGGTGAGTGATCTGAGGTCGAGAACCAGTCAGTATATATATGCAAGAAACTACGGATTGATGTTTGCAATGTGCATCATACAGGTGTGTAGAAACGTGGTGAGTGATCTGAGGTCGAGGGCCTGACAGTATATATATATATACAAGAAACTATGGATGGATGTCTGCAATGTGCATCATACACTTGTGTAGAAATGTGGTGAGTGATCTGAGGTCGAGAGCCCGTCAGTAAATATATGCAAGAAACTATGGATTAATGTCTGCAATGTGCATCGTACAGGTGTGTAGAAATGTGGTGAGTGATCTGAGGTCGAGAGCCAGTCAGTATATATACGCAAGAAACTATGGATTGATGTCTGCAATGTGCATCATACAGGTGTGTAGAAATGTGGTCAGTGATCTGAGGTCGAGAGCCAGTCAGTATATATATGCAAGAAACTATGGATGGATGTCTGCTATGTGCATCATACAGGTGTGTAGAAAGGTGGTGAGTGATCTGAGGTCGAGAGCCAGTCAGAATATATATGCAAGAAACTATGGATTGATGTCTGCAATGTGCATCATACGGGTGTGTAGAAATGTGGTGAGTGATCTGAGGTCGAGAGCCAGTCAGTATATATATGCAAGAATACTATGGATCGATGTCTGCAATGTGCATCATACAGGTGTGTAGAAATGTGGTGAGTGATCTGAGGTCGAGAGCCCGTCAGTATATATATGCAAGAAACTATGGATTGATGTCTGCAATGTGCACCATACAGGTGGGTAGAAATGTGGTGAGTGATCTGAGATCGTATATATGCAAGAAACTACGGACTGATGTCTGCAATGTGCATCATACAGGTGTGTAGAAATGTGGTGAGTGATCTGAGGTCGAGAACCAGTCAGTATATATATGCAAGAAACTATGGATTGATGTCTGCTATGTGCATCATACAGGTGCGTAGAAAGGTGGTGAGTGATCTGAGGTCGAGACCCAGTCAGTATATATACGCAAGAAACTATGGATTGATGTCTGCAATGTGCATCATACGGGTGTGAAGAAATGTGGTGAGTGATCTGAGGTCGAGGGCCTGACAGTATATATATGCAAGAAACTATGGATTGATGTCTACATTGTGCATCATACAGGTGTGTAGAAAGGTGGTGAGTGATCTGAGGTCGAGGGCCTGACAGTATATATATATATATATACAAGAAACTATGGATTGATGTCTGCTATGTGCATCATACAGGGGTGTAGAAAGGTGGTGAGTGATCTGAGGTCGAGAGCCAGACAGTATATATATACAAGAAACTATGGATTGATGTCTGCAATGTGCATCATACAGGTGTGTAGCAATGTGGTGAGTGATCTAAGGTCGAGAGCCAGTCAGTATATATATGCAAGAAACTATGGATTGATCTCTGCAATGTGCATCATACAGGTGTGTAGAAATGTGGTGAGTGATCTGAGGTCGAGAGCCCGTCAGTATATATATGCAAGAAACTATGGATTGATGTCTGCAATGTGCATCATACAGGTGTGTAGAAATGTGGTGAGTGATCTGAGGTCGAGAGTCAGTCAGTATATATATGCAAGAAACTATGGATTGATGTCTGCAATGTGCATCATACAGGTGTGTAGAAATGTGGTGAGTGATCTGAGGTCGAGAGCCAGTCAGTATATATATGCAAGAAACTATGGATGGATGTCTGCTATGTGCATCATACAGGTGTGTAGAAAGGTGGTGAGTGATCTGAGGTCGAGAGCCAGTCAGAATATATATGCAAGAAACTATGGATTGATGTCTGCTATGTGCATCATACATGTGTGTAGAAATGTGGTGAGTGATCTGAGGTCGAGAGCCCGTCAGTATATATATGCAAGAAACTATGGATTGATGTCTGCAATGTGCACCATACAGGTGGGTAGAAATGTGGTGAGTGATCTGAGATCGTATATATGCAAGAAACTACGGATTGATGTCTGCAATGTGCATCATACAGGTGTGTAGAAATGTTGTGAGTGATCTGAGGTCGAGAAGCAGTCAGTATGTATATGCAAGAAACTATGGATTGATGTCTGCTATGTGCATCATGCAGGTGTGTAGAAAGGTGGTGAGTGATCTGAGGTCGAGAACCAGTCAGTATATATATGCAAGAAACTACGGATTGATGTTTGCAATGTGCATCATACAGGTGTGTAGAAACGTGGTGAGTGATCTGAGGTCGAGGGCCTGACAGTATATATATATATATATACAAGAAACTATGGATGGATGTCTGCAATGTGCATCATACACTTGTGTAGAAATGTGGTGAGTGATCTGAGGTCGAGAGCCCGTCAGTAAATATATGCAAGAAACTATGGATTAATGTCTGCAATGTGCATCATACAGGTGTGTAGAAATGTGGTGAGTGATCTGAGGTCGAGAGCCAGTCAGTATATATACGCAAGAAACTATGGATTGATGTCTGCAATGTGCATCATACAGGTTTGTAGAAATGTGGTCAGTGATCTGAGGTCGAGAGCCAGTCAGTATATATATGCAAGAAACTATGGATGGATGTCTGCTATGTGCATAATACAGGTGTGTAGAAAGGTGGTGAGTGATCTGAGGTCGAGAGCCAGTCAGAATAAATATGCAAGAAACTATGGATTGATGTCTGCAATGTGCATCATACGGGTGTGTAGAAATGTGGTGAGTGATCTGAGGTCGAGAGCCAGTCAGTATATATATGCAAGAATACTATGGATCGATGTCTGCAATGTGCATCATACAGGTGTGTAGAAATGTGGTGAGTGATCTGAGGTCGAGAGCCCGTCAGTATATATATGCAAGAAACTATGGATTGATGTCTGCAATGTGCACCATACAGGTGGGTAGAAATGTGGTGAGTGATCTGAGATCGTATATATGCAAGAAACTAAGGACTGATGTCTGCAATGTGCATCATACAGGTGTGTAGAAATGTGGTGAGTGATCTGAGGTCGAGAACCAGTCAGTATATATATGCAAGAAACTATGGATTGATGTCTGCTATGTGCATCATACAGGTGCGTAGAAAGGTGGTGAGTGATCTGAGGTCGAGACCCAGTCAGTATATATACGCAAGAAACTATGGATTGATGTCTGCAATGTGCATCATACGGGTGTGAAGAAATGTGGTGAGTGATCTGAGGTCGAGGGCCTGACAGTATATATATATGCAAGAAACTATGGATTGATGTCTACAATGTGCATCATACAGGTGTGTAGAAAGGTGGTGAGTGATCTGAGGTCGAGGGCCTGACAGTATATATATATATATATATACAAGAAACTATGGATTGATGTCTGCTATGTGCATCATACAGGGGTGTAGAAAGGTGGTGAGTGATCTGAGGTCGAGAGCCAGACAGTATATATATACAAGAAACTATGGATTGATGTCTGCTATGTGCATCATACAGGTGTGTAGAAAGGTGGTGAGTGATCTGAGGTCGAGAGCCAGTCAGAATATATATGCAAGAAACTATTGATTGATGTCTGCAATGTGCATCATACAGGTGTGTATAAATGTGGTGAGTGATCTAAGGTCGAGAGCCAGTCAGTATATATATGCAAGAAACTATGGATTGATCTCTGCAATGTGCATCATACAGGTGTGTAGAAATGTGGTGAGTGATCTGAGGTCGAGAGCCCGTCAGTATATATATGCAAGAAACTATGGATTGATGTCTGCAATGTGCACCATACAGGTGGGTAGAAATGTGGTGAGTGATATGAGATCGTATATATGCAAGAAACTACGGATTGATGTCTGCAATGTGCATCATACAGGTGTGTAGAAATGTGGTGAGTGATCTGAGGTCGAGAACCAG
Source organism: Siphonodentalium dalli (assembly GCA_032622095.1). NCBI lineage: Eukaryota > Metazoa > Mollusca > Scaphopoda > Gadilida > Siphonodentaliidae > Siphonodentalium > Siphonodentalium dalli. The sequence continues at coordinate 14,660,948 of CP136063.1, forward strand.
TCAGTATATATATGCAAGAAACTATGGATTGATGTATGCAATGTGCATCATACAGGTGTGTAGAAATGTGGTGAGTGATCTGAGGTCGAGAGCCAGTCAGTAGATATATGCAAGAAACTATGGATTGATGTCTGCTATGTGCATCATACAGGTGTGTAGAAATGTGGCGAGTGATCTGAGGTCGAGAGCCAGTCAGTATATATATGTATGAAACTACGGATTGATGTCTGCAATGTGCATCATGCAGGTGTGTAGAAATATAAATGTGGTGAGTGATCTGAGGTCGTATATATGCAAGAAACTACGGATTGATGTCTGTAATGTGCATCATACAGGTGTGCAGAAATGTCATGAGTGATCTGAGGTCGAGAGTAAGTCAGTATATATATGCAAGAAACTACGGATTGATGTCTGCAATGTGATACAGGTGTGTAGAAAGGTGGTGAATGATCTGAGGTCGAGGGCCTGACAGTATATATATATACAAGAAACTATGGATTGATGTCTGCAATGTGCATCATACACTTGTGTAGAAATGTGGTGAGTGATCTGAGGTCGAGAGCCCGTCAGTATATATATGCAAGAAACTATGGATTGATGTCTGCAATGTGCATCATACAGGTGTGTAGAAATGTGGTGAGTGATCTGAGGTCGAGAGTCAGTCAGTATATATATGCAAGAAACTATGGATTGATGTCTGCAATGTGCATCATACAGGTGTGTAGAAATGTGGTGAGTGATCTGAGGTCGAGAGCCCGTCAGTATATATATGCAAGAAAATATGGATTGATGTCTGCAATGTGCATCATACAGGTGTGTAGAAATGTGGTGAGTGATCTGAGGTCGAGAGCCAGTCAGTATATATATGCAAGAAACTATGGATTGATGTCTGCAATGTGCATCATACAGGTGTGTAGGTGAGTGATCTGAGGTCGAGAGCCCGTCAGTATATATATGCAAGAAACTATGGATTGATGTCTGCAATGTGCATCATACAGGTGTGTAGAAATGTGGTGAGTGACCAGAGGTCGAGAGCCGGTCAGTATATATATGCAAGAAACTATGGATTGATGTCTGCAATGTGCATCATACAGGTGTGTAGGTGAGTGATCTGAGGTCGAGAGCCCGTCAGTATATATATGCAAGAAACTATGGATTGATGTCTGCAATGTGCATCATACAGGTGTGTAGAAATGTGGTGAGTGACCAGAGGTCGAGAGCCCGTCAGTATATATATGCAAGAAACTATGGATTGATGTCTGCAATGTGCATCATACAGGTGTGTAGAAATGTGGTGAGTGATCTGAGGTCGAGAGCCAGTCAGTATATATATGCAAGAAACTATGGATTGATGTCTGCAATGTGCATCATACAGGTGTGTAGAAATGTGGTGAGTGATCTGAGGTCGAGAGCCAGTCCGTATATATATGCAAGAAACTATGGATTGATGTCTGCAATGTGCATCATACAGGTGTGTAGGTTAGTGATCTGAGATCGAGAGCCAGTCAGTATATATATGCAAGAAACTATGGATTGATGTCTGCAATGTGCATCATACAGGTGTGTAGGTGAGTGATCTGAGGTCGAGAGCCAGTCAGTATATATATGCAAGAAACTATGGATTGATGTCTGCAATGTGCATCATACAGGTGTGTAGGTGAGTGATCTGAGGTCGAGAGCCAGTCAGTATATATATGCAAGAAACTATGGATTGATGTCTGCTATGTGCACCATACAGGTGTGTAGGTGAGTGATCTGAGGTCGAGAGCCAGTCAGTATATATATGCAAGAAACTATGGATTGATGTCTGCTATGTGCACCATACAGGTGTGTAGGTGAGTGATCTGAGGTCGAGAGCCAGTCAGTATATATATGCAAGAAACTATGGATTGATGTCTGCTATGTGCACCATACAGGTGTGTAGGTGAGTGATCTGAGGTCGAGAGCCCGTCAGTATATATATGCAAGAAACTATGGATTGATGTCTGCTATGTGCATCATACAGGTGTGTAGAAATGTGGTGAGTGATCTGAGGTCGAGAGCCCGTCAGTATATATATGCAAGAAACTATGGATTGATGTCTGCTATGTGCATCATACAGGTGTGTAGGTGAGTGATCTGAGGTCGAGAGCCCGTCAGTATATATATGCAAGAAACTATGGATTGATGTCTGCAATGTGCATCATACAGGTGTGTAGGTTAGTGATCTGAGGTCGAGAGCCCGTCAGTATATATATACAAGAAACTATGGATTGATGTCTGCAATGTGCATCATACAGGTGTGTAGGTTAGTGATCTGAGGTCGAGAGCCAGTCAGTATATATATACAAGAAACTATGGATTGATGTCTGCTATGTGCATCATACAGGTGTGTAGGTTAGTGATCTGAGGTCGAGAGTAAGTCAGTATATATATGCAAGAAACTACGGATTGATGTCTGCAATGTGATACAGGTGTGTAGAAAGGTGGTGAATGATCTGAGGTCGAGGGCCTGACAGTATATATATATACAAGAAACTATGGATTGATGTCTGCAATGTGCATCATACACTTGTGTAGAAATGTGGTGAGTGATCTGAGGTCGAGAGCCCGTCAGTATATATATGCAAGAAACTATGGATTGATGTCTGCAATGTGCATCATACAGGTGTGTAGAAATGTGGTGAGTGATCTGAGGTCGAGAGTCAGTCAGTATATATATGCAAGAAACTATGGATTGATGTCTGCAATGTGCATCATACAGGTGTGTAGAAATGTGGTAAGTGATCTGAGTTCGAGAGCCAGTCAGTATATATATGCAAGAAACTATGGATTGATGTCTGCAATGTGCATCATACAGGTGTGTAGGTGAGTGATCTGAGGTCGAGAGCCCGTCAGTATATATATGCAAGAAACTATGGATTGATGTCTGCAATGTGCATCATACAGGTGTGTAGAAATGTGGTGAGTGACCAGAGGTCGAGAGCCGGTCAGTATATATATGCAAGAAACTATGGATTGATGTCTGCAATGTGCATCATACAGGTGTGTAGGTGAGTGATCTGAGGTCGAGAGCCCGTCAGTATATATATGCAAGAAACTATGGATTGATGTCTGCAATGTGCATCATACAGGTGTGTAGAAATGTGGTGAGTGACCAGAGGTCGAGAGCCCGTCAGTATATATATGCAAGAAACTATGGATTGATGTCTGCAATGTGCATCATACAGGTGTGTAGAAATGTGGTGAGTGATCTGAGGTCGAGAGCCAGTCAGTATATATATGCAAGAAACTATGGATTGATGTCTGCAATGTGCATCATACAGGTGTGTAGAAATGTGGTGAGTGATCTGAGGTCGAGAGCCAGTCCGTATATATATGCAAGAAACTATGGATTGATGTCTGCAATGTGCATCATACAGGTGTGTAGGTTAGTGATCTGAGATCGAGAGCCAGTCAGTATATATATGCAAGAAACTATGGATTGATGTCTGCAATGTGCATCATACAGGTGTGTAGGTGAGTGATCTGAGGTCGAGAGCCAGTCAGTATATATATGCAAGAAACTATGGATTGATGTCTGCAATGTGCATCATACAGGTGTGTAGGTGAGTGATCTGAGGTCGAGAGCCAGTCAGTATATATATGCAAGAAACTATGGATTGATGTCTGCTATGTGCACCATACAGGTGTGTAGGTGAGTGATCTGAGGTCGAGAGCCAGTCAGTATATATATGCAAGAAACTATGGATTGATGTCTGCTATGTGCACCATACAGGTGTGTAGGTGAGTGATCTGAGGTCGAGAGCCAGTCAGTATATATATGCAAGAAACTATGGATTGATGTCTGCTATGTGCACCATACAGGTGTGTAGGTGAGTGATCTGAGGTCGAGAGCCCGTCAGTATATATATGCAAGAAACTACGGATTGATGTCTGCTATGTGCATCATACAGGTGTGTAGAAATGTGGTGAGTGATCTGAGGTCGAGAGCCAGTCAGTATATATATGCAAGAAACTATGGATTGATGTCTGCTATGTGCATCATACAGGTGTGTAGGTGAGTGATCTGAGGACGAGAGCCCGTCAGTATATATATGCAAGAAACTATGGATTGATGTCTGCAATGTGCATCATACAGGTGTGTAGGTTAGTGATCTGAGGTCGAGAGCCCGTCAGTATATATATACAAGAAACTATGGATTGATGTCTGCAATGTGCATCATACAGGTGTGTAGGTTAGTGATCTGAGGTCGAGAGCCAGTCAGTATATATATACAAGAAACTATGGATTGATGTCTGCTATGTGCATCATACAGGTGTGTAGGTTAGTGATCTGAGGTCGAGAGTAAGTCAGTATATATATGCAAGAAACTACGGATTGATGTCTGCAATGTGATACAGGTGTGTAGAAAGGTGGTGAATGATCTGAGGTCGAGGGCCTGACAGTATATATATATACAAGAAACTATGGATTGATGTCTGCAATGTGCATCATACACTTGTGTAGAAATATGGTGAGTGATCTGAGGTCGAGAGCCCGTCAGTATATATATGCAAGAAACTATGGATTGATGTCTGCAATGTGCATCATACAGGTGTGTAGAAATGTGGTGAGTGATCTGAGGTCGAGAGCCAGTCAGTATATATATGCAAGAAACTATGAATTGATGTCTGCAATGTGCATCATACAGGTGTGTAGGTGAGTGATCTGAGGTCGAGAGCCCGTCAGTATATATATGCAAGAAACTATGGATTGATGTCTGCTATGTGCATCATACAGTTGTGTAGAATGTGGTGAGTGATCTGAGGTCGTATATATGCAAGAAACTACGGATTGATGTCTGCAATGTGCATCATACAGGTGTGTAGAAATGTGGTGAGTGATCTGAGGTCGAGAGCCCGTCAGTATATATATGCAAGAAACTATGGATTGATGTCTGCAATGTGCATCATACAGGTGTGTAGAAATGTGGTGAGTGATCTGAGGTCGAGAGTCAGTCAGTATATATATGCAAGAAACTATGGATTGATGTCTGCAATGTGCATCATACAGGTGTGTAGAAATGTGGTGAGTGATCTGAGGTCGAGAGCCAGTCAGTATATATATGCAAGAAACTATGGATTGATGTCTGCAATGTGCATCATACAGGTGTGTAGGTGAGTGATCTGAGGTCGAGAGCCCGTCAGTATATATATGCAAGAAACTATGGATTGATGTCTGCAATGTGCATCATACAGGTGTGTAGAAATGTGGTGAGTGACCAGAGGTCGAGAGCCGGTCAGTATATATATGCAAGAAACTATGGATTGATGTCTGCAATGTGCATCATACAGGTGTGTAGGTGAGTGATCTGAGGTCGAGAGCCCGTCAGTATATATATGCAAGAAACTATGGATTGATGTCTGCAATGTGCATCATACAGGTGTGTAGAAATGTGGTGAGTGACCAGAGGTCGAGAGCCCGTCAGTATATATATGCAAGAAACTATGGATTGATGTCTGCAATGTGCATCATACAGGTGTGTAGAAATGTGGTGAGTGATCTGAGGTCGAGAGCCAGTCAGTATATATATGCAAGAAACTATGGATTGATGTCTGCAATGTGCATCATACATGTGTGTAGAAATGTGGTGAGTGATCTGAGGTCGAGAGCCAGTCCGTATATATATGCAAGAAACTATGGATTGATGTCTGCAATGTGCATCATACAGGTGTGTAGGTTAGTGATCTGAGATCGAGAGCCAGTCAGTATATATATGCAAGAAACTATGGATTGATGTCTGCAATGTGCATCATACAGGTGTGTAGGTGAGTGATCTGAGGTCGAGAGCCAGTCAGTATATATATGCAAGAAACTATGGATTGATGTCTGCAATGTGCATCATACAGGTGTGTAGGTGAGTGATCTGAGGTCGAGAGCCAGTCAGTATATATATGCAAGAAACTATGGATTGATGTCTGCTATGTGCACCATACAGGTGTGTAGGTGAGTGATCTGAGGTCGAGAGCCAGTCAGTATATATATGCAAGAAACTATGGATTGATGTCTGCTATGTGCACCATACAGGTGTGTAGGTGAGTGATCTGAGGTCGAGAGCCAGTCAGTATATATATGCAAGAAACTATGGATTGATGTCTGCTATGTGCACCATACAGGTGTGTAGGTGAGTGATCTGAGGTCGAGAGCCCGTCAGTATATATATGCAAGAAACTACGGATTGATGTCTGCTATGTGCATCATACAGGTGTGTAGAAATGTGGTGAGTGATCTGAGGTCGAGAGCCAGTCAGTATATATATGCAAGAAACTATGGATTGATGTCTGCTATGTGCATCATACAGGTGTGTAGGTGAGTGATCTGAGGACGAGAGCCCGTCAGTATATATATGCAAGAAACTATGGATTGATGTCTGTAATGTGCATCATACAGGTGTGTAGGTTAGTGATCTGAGGTCGAGAGCCCGTCAGTATATATATACAAGAAACTATGGATTGATGTCTGCAATGTGCATCATACAGGTGTGTAGGTTAGTGATCTGAGGTCGAGAGCCAGTCAGTATATATATACAAGAAACTATGGATTGATGTCTGCTATGTGCATCATACAGGTGTGTAGGTTAGTGATCTGAGGTCGAGAGTAAGTCAGTATATATATGCAAGAAACTACGGATTGATGTCTGCAATGTGATACAGGTGTGTAGAAAGGTGGTGAATGATCTGAGGTCGAGGGCCTGACAGTATATATATATACAAGAAACTATGGATTGATGTCTGCAATGTGCAACATACACTTGTGTAGAAATATGGTGAGTGATCTGAGGTCGAGAGCCCGTCAGTATATATATGCAAGAAACTATGGATTGATGTCTGCAATGTGCATCATACAGGTGTGTAGAAATGTGGTGAGTGATCTGAGGTCGAGAGTCAGTCAATATATATATGCAAGAAACTATGGATTGATGTCTGCAATGTGCATCATACAGGTGTGTAGAAATGTGGTGAGTGATCTGAGGTCGAGAGCCAGTCAGTATATATATGCAAGAAACTATGGATTGATGTCTGCAATGTGCATCATACAGGTGTGTAGGTGAGTGATCTGAGGTCGAGAGCCCGTCAGTATATATATGCAAGAAACTATGGATTGATGTCTGCTATGTGCATCATACAGTTGTGTAGAATGTGGTGAGTGATCTGAGGTCGTATATATGCAAGAAACTACGGATTGATGTCTGCATTGTGCATCATACAGGTGTGTAGAAATGTGGTGAGTGATCTGAGATCGAGAGCCCGTCAGTATATATATATGCAAGAAACTATGGATTGATGTCTGCTATGTGCATCATACAGGTGTGTAGAAATGTGGTGAGTGATCTGAGGTCGTATATATGCAAGAAACTACGGATTGATGTCTGCTATGTGCATCATACAGGTGTGTAGAAATGTGGTGAGTGATCTGAGGTCGAGAGCCAGTCAGTATATATATGCAAGAAACTATGGATTGATGTATGCAATGTGCATCATACAGGTGTGTAGAAATGTGGTGAGTGATCTGAGGTCGAGAGCCAGTCAGTAGATATATGCAAGAAACTATGGATTGATGTCTGCTATGTGAATCATACAGGTGTGTAGAAATGTGGCGAGTGATCTGAGGTCGAGAGCCAGTCAGTATATATATGCATGAAACTACGGATTGATGTCTGCAATGTGCATCATGCAGGTGTGTAGAAATATAAATGTGGTGAGTGATCTGAGGTCGTATATATGCAAGAAACTACGGATTGATGTCTGTAATGTGCATCATACAGGTGTGCAGAAATGTGGTGAGTGATCTGAGGTCGAGAGTAAGTCAGTATATATATGCAAGAAACTACGGATTGATGTCTGCAATGTGATGCATGTGTGTAGAAAGGTGGTGAATGATCTGAGGTCGAGGGCCTGACAGTATATATATATACAAGAAACTATGGATTGATGTCTGCAATGTGCATCATACACTTGTGTAGAAATGTGGTGAGTGATCTGAGGTCGAGAGCCCGTCAGTATATATATGCAAGAAACTATGGATTGATGTCTGCAATGTGCATCATACAGGTGTGTAGAAATGTGGTGAGTGATCTGAGGTCGAGAGTCAGTCAGTATATATATGCAAGAAACTATGGATTGATGTCTGCAATGTGCATCATACAGGTGTGTAGAAATGTGGTGAGTGATCTGAGGTCGAGAGCCAGTCAGTATATATATGCAAGAAACTATGGATGGATGTCTGCTATGTGCATCATACAGGTGTGTAGAAAGGTGGTGAGTGATCTGAGGTCGAGAGCCCGTCAGTATATATATGCAAGAAACTATGGATTGATGTCTGCAATGTGCACCATACAGGTGGGTAGAAATGTTGTGAGTGATCTGAGGTCGAGAAGCAGTCAGTATATATATGCAAGAAACTATGGATTGATGTCTGCTATGTGCATCATACAGGTGTGTAGAAATGTTGTGAGTGATCTGAGGTCGAGAAGCAGTCAGTATATATATGCAAGAAACTATGGATTGATGTCTGCTATGTGCATCATACAGGTGTGTAGAACTGTGGTGAGTGATCTGAGATCGTATATATGCAAGAAACTACGGATTGATGTCTGCAATGTGCATCATACAGGTGTGTAGAAATGTTGTGAGTGATCTGAGGTCGAGAAGCAGTCAGTATATATATGCAAGAAACTATGGATTGATGTCTGCTATGTGCATCATACAGGTGTGTAGAAAGGTGGTGAGTGATCTGAGGTCGAGAACCAGTCAGTATATATATGCAAGAAACTACGGATTGATGTTTGCAATGTGCATCATACAGGTGTGTAGGTGAGTGATCTGAGGTCGAGAGCCCGTCAGTAAATATATGCAAGAAACTATGGATTAATGTCTGCAATGTGCATCATACAGGTGTGTAGAAATGTGGTGAGTGATCTGAGGTCGAGATCCAGTCAGTATATATACGCAAGAAACTATGGATTGATGTCTGCAATGTGCATCATACAGGTGTGTAGAAATGTGGTCAGTGATCTGAGGTCGAGAGCCAGTCAGTATATATATGCAAGAAACTATGGATGGATGTCTGCTATGTGCATCATACAGGTGTGTAGAAAGGTGGTGAGTGATCTGAGGTCGAGAGCCAGTCAGAATATATATGCAAGAAACTATGGATTGATGTCTGCAATGTGCATCATACGGGTGTGTAGAAATGTCGTGAGTGATCTGAGGTCGAGAGCCAGTCAGTATATATATGCAAGAATACTATGGATCGATGTCTGCAATGTGCATCATACAGGTGTGTAGAAATGTGGTGAGTGATCTGAGGTCGAGAGCCCGTCAGTATATATATGCAAGAATCTATGGATTGATGTCTGCAATGTGCACCATACAGGTGGGTAGAAATGTGGTGAGTGATCTGAGATCGTATATATGCAAGAAACTACGGACTGATGTCTGCAATGTGCATCATACAGGTGTGTAGAAATGTGGTGAGTGATCTGAGGTCGAGAACCAGTCAGTATATATATGCAAGAAACTATGGATTGATGTCTGCTATGTGCATCATACAGGTGCGTAGAAAGGTGGTGAGTGGTCTGAGGTCGAGACCCAGTCAGTATATATACGCAAGAAACTATGGATTGATGTCTGCAATGTGCATCATACGGGTGTGAATAAATGTGGTGAGTGATCTGAGGTCGAGGGCCTGACAGTATATATATATGCAAGAAACTATGGATTGATGTCTACAATGTGCATCATACAGGTGTGTAGAAAGGTGGTGAGTGATCTGAGGTCGAGGGCCTGACAGTATATATATATATATACAAGAAACTATGGATTGATGTCTGCTATGTGCATCATACAGGGGTGTAGAAAGGTGGTGAGTGATCTGAGGTCGAGAGCCAGACAGTATATATATACAAGAAACTATGGATTGATGTCTGCTATGTGCATCATACAGGTGTGTAGAAAGGTGGTGAGTGATCTGAGGTCGAGAGCCAGTCAGAATATATATGCAAGAAACTATTGATTGATGTCTGCAATGTGCATCATACAGGTGTGTAGAAATGTGGTGAGTGATCTAAGGTCGAGAGCCTGTCAGTATATATATGCAAGAAACTATGGATTGATCTCTGCAATGTGCATCATACAGGTGTGTAGAAATGTGGTGAGTGATCTGAGGTCGAGAGCCCGTCAGTATATATATGCAAGAAACTATGGATTGATGTCTGCAATGTGCACCATACAGGTGGGTAGAAATGTGGTGAGTGATATGAGATCGTATATATGCAAGAAACTACGGATTGATGTCTGCAATGTGCATCATACAGGTGTGTAGAAATGTGGTGAGTGATCTGAGGTCGAGAACCAGTCAGTATATATATGAAAGAAACTATGGATTGATGTATGCAATGTGCATCATACAGGTGTGTAGAAATGTGGTGAGTGATCTGAGGTCGAGAGCCAGTCAGTAGATATATGCAAGAAACTATGGATTGATGTCTGCTATGTGCATCATACAGGTGTGTAGAAATGTGGCGAGTGATCTGAGGTCGAGAGCCAGTCAGTATATATATGTATGAAACTACGGATTGATGTCTGCAATGTGCATCATGCAGGTGTGATGAAATATAAATGTGGTGAGTGATCTGAGGTCGTATATATGCAAGAAACTACGGATTGATGTCTGTAATGTGCATCATACAGGTGTGTAGAAAGGTGGTGAGCGATCTGAGGTCGAGAGTAAGTCAGTATATATATGCAAGAAACTACGGATTGATGTCTGCAATGTGATACAGGTGTGTAGAAAGGTGGTGAATGATCTGAGGTCGAGGGCCTGACAGTATATATATATACAAGAAACTATGGATTGATGTCTGCAATGTGCATCATACACTTGTGTAGAAATGTGGTGAGTGATCTGAGGTCGAGAGCCCGTCAGTATATATATGCAAGAAACTATGGATTGATGTCTGCAATGTGCATCATACAGGTGTGTAGAAATGTGGTGAGTGATCTGAGGTCGAGAGTCAGTCAGTATATATATGCAAGAAACTATGGATTGATGTCTGCAATGTGCATCATACAGGTGTGTAGAAATGTGGTGAGTGATCTGAGGTCGAGAGCCAGTCAGTATATATATGCAAGAAAGTATGGATTGATGTCTGCAATGTGCATCATACAGGTGTGTAGGTGAGTGATCTGAGGTCGAGAGCCCGTCAGTATATATATGCAAGAAACTATGGATTGATGTCTGCAATGTGCATCATACAGGTGTGTAGAAATGTGGTGAGTGACCAGATGTCGAGAGCCGGTCAGTATATATATGCAAGAAACTATGGATTGATGTCTGCAATGTGCATCATACAGGTGTGTAGGTGAGTGATCTGAGGTCGAGAGCCCGTCAGTATATATATGCAAGAAACTATGGATTGATGTCTGCAATGTGCATCATACAGGTGTGTAGAAATGTGGTGAGTGATCTGAGGTCGAGAGCCAGTCAGTATATATATGCAAGAAACTATGGATTGATGTCTGCAATGTGCATCATACAGGTGTGTAGAAATGTGGTGAGTGATCTGAGGTCGAGAGCCAGTCCGTATATATATGCAAGAAACTATGGATTGATGTCTGCAATGTGCATCATACAGGTGTGTAGGTTAGTGATCTGAGATCGAGAGCCAGTCAGTATATATATGCAAGAAACTATGGATTGATGTCTGCAATGTTCATACAGGTGTGTAGGTGAGTGATCTGAGGTCGAGAGCCAGTCAGTATATATATGCAAGAAACTATGGATTGATGTCTGCAATGTGCATCATACAGGTGTGTAGGTGAGTGATCTGAGGTCGAGAGCCAGTCAGTATATATATGCAAGAAACTATGGATTGATGTCTGCTATGTGCACCATACAGGTGTGTAGGTGAGTGATCTGAGGTCGAGAGCCAGTCAGTATATATATGCAAGAAAATATGGATTGATGTCTGCTATGTGCACCATACAGGTGTGTAGGTGAGTGATCTGAGGTCGAGAGCCAGTCAGTATATATATGCAAGAAACTATGGATTGATGTCTGCTATGTGCATCATACAGGTGTGTAGAAATGTGGTGAGTGATCTGAGGTCGAGAGCCCGTCAGTATATATATACAAGAAACTATGGATTGATGTCTGCTATGTGCATCATACAGGTGTGTAGGTGAGTGATCTGAGGTCGAGAGCCCGTCAGTATATATATGCAAGAAACTATGGATTGATGTCTGCACTGTGCATCATACAGGTGTGTAGGTTAGTGATCTGAGGTCGAGAGCCCGTCAGTATATATATACAAGAAACTATGGATTGATGTCTGCAATGTGCATCATACAGGTGTGTAGGTTAGTGATCTGAGGTCGAGAGCCAGTCAGTATATATATACAAGAAACTATGGATTGATGTCTGCTATGTGCATCATACAGGTGTGTAGGTGAGTGATCTGAGGTCGAGAGTCCGTCAGTATATATATGCAAGAAACTATGGATTGATGTCTGCTATGTGCATCATACAGGTGTGTAGGTGAGTGATCTGAGGTCGAGACCCCGTCAGTATATATATGCAAGAAACTATGGATTGATGTCTGCAATGTGCATCATACAGGTGTGTAGGTTAGTGATCTGAGGTCGAGAGCCTGACAGTATATATATGCAAGAAACTATGGATTGATGTCTGCTATGTGCATCATACAGGTGTGTAGAAATGTGGTGAGTGATCTGAGGTCGAGAGCCAGTCAGTATATATATGCAAGAAACTATGGATTGATATCTGCAATGTGCATCATACAGGTGTGTAGGTGAGTGATCTGAGGTCGAGAGCCCGTCAGTATATATATGCAAGAAACTATGAATTGATGTCTGCTATGTGCATCATACAGGTGTGTAGGTGAGTGATCTGAGGTCGAGAGCCAGTCAGTATATATATACAAGAAACTATGGATTGATGTCTGCTATGTGCATCATACAGGTGTGTAGGTGAGTGATCTGAGGTCGAGAGCCAGTCAGTATATATATACAAGAAACTATGGATTTATGTCTGCTATGTGCATCATACAGGTGTGTAGGTGAGTGATCTGAGGTCGAGTGCCAGTCAGTATATATATATAAGAAACTATGGATTGATGTCTGCTATGTGCATCATACAGGTGTGTAGGTGAGTGATCTGAGGTCGAGAGCCAGTCAGTATATATATGCAAGAAACTAGGGATTGATGTCTGCTATGTGTATCATACAGGTGTGTAGGTGAGTGATCTGAGGTCGAGAGCCAGTCAGTATATATATATAAGAAACTATGGATTGATGTCTGCTATGTGCATCATACAGGTGTGTAGGTGAGTGATCTGAGGTCGAGAGCCAGTCAGTATATATATACAAGAAACTACGGATTGATGTCTGCTATGTGCATCATACAGGTGTGTAGGTGAGTGATCTGAGGTCGAGAGCCAGTCAGTATATATATACAAGAAACTATGGATTGATGTCTGCTATGTGCATCATACAGGTGTGTAGGTGAGTGATCTGAGGTCGAGAGCCAGTCAGTATATATATACAAGAAACTACGGATTGATGTCTGCTATGTGCATCGTACAGGTGAGTAGGTGAGTGATCTGAGGTCGAGAGCCCGTCAGTATATATATACAAGAAACTACGGATTGATGTCTGCTATGTGCATCATACAGGTGTGTAGGTGAGTGATCTGAGGTCGAGAGCCAGTCAGTATATATATACAAGAAACTACGGATTGATGTCTGCTATGTGCATCATACAGGTGTGTAGGTGAGTGATCTGAGGTCGAGAGCCAGTCAGTATATATATACAAGAAACTACGGATTGATGTCTGCTATGCGCATCATACAGGTGTGTAGGTTTGTGATCTGAGGTCGAGAGCCCGTCAGTATATATATACAAGAAACTACGGATTGATGTCTGCTATGTGCATCATACAGGTGTGTAGGTGAGTGATCTGAGGTCGAGAGCCAGTCAGTATATATATACAAGAAACTACGGATTGATGTCTGCTATGTGCATCATACAGGTGTGTGGGTGAGTGATCTGAGGTCGAGAGCCAGTCAGTATATATATACAAGACACTACGGATTGATGTCTGCTATGTGCATCATACAGGTGTGTAGGTGAGTGATCTGAGGTCGAGAGCCAGTCAGTATATATATACAAGAAACTACGGATTGATGTCTGCTATGCGCATCATACAGGTGTGTAGGTGAGTGATCTGAGGTCGAGAGCCAGTCAGTATATATATACAAGAAACTACGGATTGATGTCTGCTATGTTCATCATACAGGTGTGTAGGTGAGTGATCTGAGGTCGAGAGCCCGTCAGTATATATATACAAGAAACTACGGATTGATGTCTGCTATGTGCATCATACAGGTGTGTAGAAATGTGGTGAGTGATCTGAGGTCGAGAGCTCGTCAGTATATATATACAAGAAACTATGGATTGATGTCTGCTATGTGCATCATACAGGTGTGTAGGTGAGTGATCTGAGGTCGAGAGCCAGTCAGTATATATATACAAGAAACTACGGATTGATGTCTGCTATGTGCATCGTACAGGTGAGTAGGTGAGTGATCTGAGGTCGAGAGCCCGTCAGTATATATATACAAGAAACTACGGATTGATGTCTGCTATGTGCATCATACAGGTGTGTAGGTGAGTGATCTGAGGTCGAGAGCCAGTCAGTATATATATACAAGAAACTACGGATTGATGTCTGCTATGTGCATCATACAGGTGTGTAGGTGAGTGATCTGAGGTCGAGAGCCAGTCAGTATATATATACAAGAAACTACGGATTGATGTCTGCTATGCGCATCATACAGGTGTGTAGGTGAGTGATCTGAGGTCGAGAGCCCGTCAGTATATATATACAAGAAACTACGGATTGATGTCTGCTATGTGCATCATACAGGTGTGTAGGTGAGTGATCTGAGGTCGAGAGCCAGTCAGTATATATATACAAGAAACTACGGATTGATGTCTGCTATGTGCATCATACAGGTGTGTGGGTGAGTGATCTGAGGTCGAGAGCCAGTCAGTATATATATACAAGACACTACGGATTGATGTCTGCTATGTGCATCATACAGGTGTGTAGGTGAGTGATCTGAGGTCGAGAGCCAGTCAGTATATATATACAAGAAACTACGGATTGATGTCTGCTATGCGCATCATACAGGTGTGTAGGTGAGTGATCTGAGGTCGAGAGCCAGTCAGTATATATATACAAGAAACTACGGATTGATGTCTGCTATGTTCATCATACAGGTGTGTAGGTGAGTGATCTGAGGTCGAGAGCCCGTCAGTATATATATACAAGAAACTACGGATTGATGTCTGCTATGTGCATCATACAGGTGTGTAGAAATGTGGTGAGTGATCTGAGGTCGAGAGCTCGTCAGTATATATATACAAGAAACTATGGATTGATGTCTGCTATGTGCATCATACAGGTGTGTAGGTGAGTGATCTGAGGTCGAGAGCCAGTCAGTATATATATGCAAGAAACTACGGAGTGATGTCTGCTATGTGCATCATACAGGTGTGTAGGTGAGTGATCTGAGGTCGAGAGCCAGTCAGTATATATATACAAGAAACTACGGATTGATGTCTGCTATGTGCATCATACAGGTGTGTAGGTGAGTGATCTGAGGTCGAGAGCCAGTCAGTATATATATACAAGAAACTATGGATTGATGTCTGCTATGTGCATCATACAGGTGTGTAGGTGAGTGATCTGAGGTCGAGAGCCTGTCAGTATATATATACAAGAATCTACGGATTGATGTCTGCTATGTGCATCATACAGGTGTGTAGGTGAGTGATCTGAGGTCGAGAGCCCGTCAGTATATATATACAAGAAACTACGGATTGATGTCTGCTATGTGCATCATACAGGTGTGTAGGTGAGTGATCTGAGGTCGAGAGCCAGTTAGTATATATATACAAGAAACTATGGATTGATGTCTGCTATGTGCATCATACAGGTGTGTAGGTGAGTGATCTGAGGTCGAGAGCCAGTCAGTATATATATACAATAAACTATGGATGGATGTCTGCTATGTGCATCATACAGGTGTGTAGGTGAGTGATCTGAGGTCGAGAGCCCGTCAGTATATATATACAAGAAACTACGGATTGATGTCTGCTATGTGCATCATACAGGTGTGTAGGTGAGTGATCTGAGGTCGAGAGCCAGTCAGTATATATATACAAGAAACTATGGATTGATGTCTGCTATGTGCATCATACAGGTGTGTAGGTGAGTGATCTGAGGTCGAGTGCCAGTCAGTATATATATATAAGAAACTATGGATTGATGTCTGCTATGTGCATCATACAGGTGTGTAGGTGAGTGATCTGAGGTCGAGAGCCAGTCAGCATATATATGCAAGAAACTAGGGATTGATGTCTGCTATGTGTATCATACAGGTGTGTAGGTGAGTGATCTGAGGTCGAGAGCCAGTCAGTATATATATAAGAAACTATGGATTGATGTCTGCTATGTGCATCATACAGGTGTGTAGGTGAGTGATCTGAGGTCGAGAGCCAGTCAGTATATATATACAATAAACTACGGATTGATGTCTGCTATGTGCATCATACAGGTGTGTAGGTGAGTGATCTGAGGTCGAGAGCCAGTCAGTATATATATACAAGAAACTATGGATTGATGTCTGCTATGTGCATCATACAGGTGTGTAGGTGAGTGATCTGAGGTCGAGAGCCAGTCAGTATATATATACAAGAAACTACGGATTGATGTCTGCTATGTGCATCGTACAGGTGAGTAGGTGAGTGATCTGAGGTCGAGAGCCCGTCAGTATATATATACAAGAAACTACGGATTGATGTCTGCTATGTGCATCATACAGGTGTGTAGGTGAGTGATCTGAGGTCGAGAGCCAGTCAGTATATATATACAAGAAACTACGGATTGATGTCTGCTATGTGCATCATACAGGTGTGTAGGTGAGTGATCTGAGGTCGAGAGCCAGTCAGTATATATATACAAGAAACTATGGATTGATGTCTGCTATGTGCATCATACAGGTGTGTAGGTGAGTGATCTGAGGTCGAGAGCCAGTCAGTATATATATACAAGAAACTACGGATTGATGTCTGCTATGTGCATCGTACAGGTGAGTAGGTGAGTGATCTGAGGTCGAGAGCCCGTCAGTATATATATACAAGAAACTACGGATTGATGTCTGCTATGTGCATCATACAGGTGTGTAGGTGAGTGATCTGAGGTCGAGAGCCAGTCAGTATATATATACAAGAAACTACGGATTGATGTCTGCTATGTGCATCATACAGGTGTGTAGGTGAGTGATCTGAGGTCGAGAGCCAGTCAGTATATATATACAAGAAACTACGGATTGATGTCTGCTATGCGCATCATACAGGTGTGTAGGTGAGTGATCTGAGGTCGAGAGCCCGTCAGTATATATATACAAGAAACTACGGATTGATGTCTGCTATGTGCATCATACAGGTGTGTAGGTGAGTGATCTGAGGTCGAGAGCCAGTCAGCATATATATGCAAGAAACTAGGGATTGATGTCTGCTATGTGTATCATACAGGTGTGTAGGTGAGTGATCTGAGGTCGAGAGCCAGTCAGTATATATATACAAGAATCTACGGATTGATGTCTGCTATGTGCATCATACAGGTGTGTAGGTGAGTGATCTGAGGTCGAGAGCCCGTCAGTATATATATACAAGAAACTACGGATTGATGTCTGCTATGTGCATCATACAGGTGTGTAGGTGAGTGATCTGAGGTCGAGAGCCAGTCAGTATATATATACAAGAAACTACGGATTGATGTCTGCTATGTGCATCATACAGGTGTGTAGGTGAGTGATCTGAGGTCGAGAGCCAGTCAGTATATATATACAAGAAACTACGGATTGATGTCTGCTATGCGCATCATACAGGTGTGTAGGTGAGTGATCTGAGGTCGAGAGCCCGTCAGTATATATATACAAGAAACTACGGATTGATGTCTGCTATGTGCATCATACAGGTGTGTAGGTGAGTGATCTGAGGTCGAGAGCCAGTCAGTATATATATACAAGAAACTACGGATTGATGTCTGCTATGTGCATCATACAGGTGTGTAGGTGAGTGATCTGAGGTCGAGAGCCAGTCAGTATATATATACAAGACACTACGGATTGATGTCTGCTATGTGCATCATACAGGTGTGTAGGTGAGTGATCTGAGGTCGAGAGCCAGTCAGTATATATATACAAGAAACTACGGATTTATGTCTGCTATGCGCATCATACAGGTGTGTAGTTGAGTGATCTGAGGTCGAGAGCCAGTCAGTATATATATACAAGAAACTACGGATTGATGTCTGCTATGTTCATCATACAGGTGTGTAGGTGAGTGATCTGAGGTCGAGAGCCCGTCAGTATATATATACAAGAAACTACGGATTGATGTCTGCTATGTGCATCATACAGGTGTGTAGAAATGTGGTGAGTGATCTGAGGTCGAGAGCCCGTCAGTATATATATACAAGAAACTATGGATTGATGTCTGCTATGTGCATCATACAGGTGTGTAGGTGAGTGATCTGAGGTCGAGAGCCAGTCAGTATATATATGCAAGAAACTACGGAGTGATGTCTGCTATGTGCATCATACAGGTGTGTAGGTGAGTGATCTGAGGTCGAGAGCCAGTCAGTATATATATACAAGAAACTACGGATTGATGTCTGCTATGTGCATCATACAGGTGTGTAGGTGAGTGATCTGAGACCGAGAGCCAGTCAGTATATATATACAAGAAACTATGGATTGATGTCTGCTATGTGCATCATACAGGTGTGTAGGTGAGTGATCTGAGGTCGAGAGCCAGTCAGTATATATATACAAGAATCTACGGATTGATGTCTGCTATGTGCATCATACAGGTGTGTAGGTGAGTGATCTGAGGTCGAGAGCCCGTCAGTATATATATACAAGAAACTACGGATTGATGTCTGCTATGTGCATCATACAGGTGTGTAGGTGAGTGATCTGAGGTCGAGAGCCAGTTAGTATATATATACAAGAAACTATGGATTGATGTCTGCTATGTGCATCATACAGGTGTGTAGGTGAGTGATCTGAGGTCGAGAGCCAGTCAGTATACAATATACAAGAAACTATGGATGGATGTCTGCTATGTGCATCATACAGGTGTGTAGGTGAGTGATCTGAGGTCGAGAGCCCGTCAGTATATATATACAAGAAACTACGGATTGATGTCTGCTATGTGCATCATACAGGTGTGTAGGTGAGTGATCTGAGGTCGAGAGCCAGTCAGTATATATATACAAGAAACTATGGATTGATGTCTGCTATGTGCATCATACAGGTGTGTAGGTGAGTGATCTGAGGTCGAGAGCCCGTCAGTATATATATACAAGAAACTACGGATTGATGTCTGCTATGTGCATCATACAGGTGTGTAGGTGAGTGATCTGAGGTCGAGAGCCCGTCAGTATATATATACAAGAAACTATGGATTGATGTCTGCAATGTTCATACATGTGTGTAGGTGAGTGATCTGAGGTCGAGAGCCAGTCAGTATATATATGCAAGAAACTATGGATTGATGTCTGCTATGTGCATCATACAGGTGTGTAGAAATGTGGTGAGTGATCTGAGGTCGAGAGTTAGTCAGTATATATATACAATAAACTATGGATTGATGTCTGCTAGGTGCATCATACAGGTGTGTAGGTGAGTGATCTGAGGTCGAGAGCCAGTCAGTATATATATACAAGAAACTATGGATTGATGTCTGCTATGTGCATCATACAGGTGTGTAGGTGAGTGATCTGAGGTCGAGAGCCAGTCAGTATATATATACAAGAAACTACGGATTGATGTCTGCTATGTGCATCATACAGGTGTGTAGGTGAGTGATCTGAGGTCGAGAGCCAGTCAGTATATATATACAAGAAACTATGGATTGATGTCTGCTATGTGTATCATACAGGTGTGTAGAAATGTGGTGAGTGATCTGAGGTCGAGTGCCAGTCAGTATATATATACAAGAAACTACGGATTGATGTCTGCAATGTGCATCATACAGGTGTGTAGGTGAGTAATCTGAGGGCGAGAGCCAGTCTGTATATATATATACAAGAAACTATGGATTGATGTCTGCAATGTGCATCATACAGGTGTGTAGGTGAGTGATCTGAGGTCGAGAGCCAGTCAGTATATATATACAAGAAACTATGGATGGATGTCTGCTATGTGCATCATACAGGTGTGTAGGTGAGTGATCTGAGGTCGAGAGCCCGTCAGTATATATATGCAAGAAACTATGGATTGATGTCTGCAATGTGCATCATACAGGTGTGTAGAAATGGGGTGAGTGATCTGAGGTCGAGAGCCAGTCAGTATATATATACAAGAAACTATGGATTGATGTCTGCTATGTGCATCATACAGGTGTGTAGGTGAGTGATCTGAGGTCGAGAGCCAGTCAGTATATATATACAAGAAACTATGGATTGATGTCTGCTATGTGCATCATACAGGTGTGTAGGTGAGTGATCTGAGGTCGAGAGCCAGTCAGTATATATACGCAAGAAACTATGGATTGATGTCTGCTATGTGTATCATACAGGTGTGTAGGTGAGTGATCTGAGGTCGAGAGCCAGTCAGTATATATATATAAGAAACTATGGATTGATGTCTGCAATGTGCATCATACAGGTGTGTAGAAATGTGGTGAGTGATCTGAGGTCGAGAGCCAGTCAGTATATATATACAAGAAACTATGGATTGATGTCTGCTATGTGCATCATACAGGTGTGTAGGTGAGTGATCTGAGGTCGAGAGCCAGTCAGTATATATATACAAGAAACTATGGATTGATGTCTGCTATGTGTATCATACAGGTGTGTAGAAATGTGGTGAGTGATCTGAGGTCGAGAGTCAGTCAGTATATATATACAAGAAACTATGGATTGATGTCTGCTATGTGCATCATACAGGTGTGTAGGTGAGTGATCTGAGGTCGAGAGCCAGTCAGTATATATATATACAAGAAACTATGGATTTATGTCTGCTATGTGCATCATACAGGTGTGTAGGTGAGTGATCTGAGGTCGAGAGCCCGTCAGTATATATATACAAGAAACTATGGATTGATGTCTGCTATGTGCATCATACAGGTGTGTAGGTGAGTGATCTGAGGTCGAGAGCCAGTCAGTATATATATACAAGAAACTATGGATTGATGTCTGCTATGTGCATCATACAGGTGTGTAGAAATGTGGTGAGTGATCTGAGGTCGAGAGTCAGTCAGTATATATATACAAGAAACTATTGATTGATGTCTGCTATGTGCATCATGCAGGTGTGTAGAAATGAGGTGAGTGATCTGAGGTCGAGAGCCAGTCAGTATATATATATATACAAGAAACTATGGATGGATGTCTGCTATGTGCATCATACAGGTGTGTAGGTGAGTGATCTGAGGTCGAGAGCCAGTCAGTATATATATATACAAGAAACTATGGATTGATGTCTGCAATGTGCTTCATACAGGTGTGTAGGTGAGTGATCTGATGTCGAGAACCAGTCAGTATATATATATATACAAGAAACTATGGATGGATGTCTGCTATGTGCATCATACAGGTGTGTAGGTGAGTGATCTGAGGGCGAGAGCCAGTCAGTATATATATACAAGAAACTACGGATTGATGTCTGCTATGTGCATCATACAGGTGTGTAGGTGAGTGATCTGAGGTCGAGAGCCAGTCAGTATATATATACAAGAAACTATGGATGGATGTCTGCTATGTGCATCATACAGGTGTGTAGGTGAGTGATCTGAGGTCGAGAGCCCGTCAGTATATATATACAAGAAACTACGGATTGATGTCTGCTATGTGCATCATACAGGTGTGTAGGTGAGTGATCTGAGGTCGAGAGCCAGTCAGTATATATATACAAGAAACTATGGATTGATGTCTGCTATGTGCATCATACAGGTGTGTAGGTGAGTGATCTGAGGTCGAGAGCCCGTCAGTATATATATACAAGAAACTACGGATTGATGTCTGCTATGTGCATCATACAGGTGTGTAGGTGAGTGATCTGAGGTCGAGAGCCCGTCAGTATATATATACAAGAAACTATGGATTGATGTCTGCAATGTTCATACATGTGTGTAGGTGAGTGATCTGAGGTCGAGAGCCAGTCAGTATATATATGCAAGAAACTATGGATTGATGTCTGCTATGTGCATCATACAGGTGTGTAGAAATGTGGTGAGTGATCTGAGGTCGAGAGTTAGTCAGTATATATATACAATAAACTATGGATTGATGTCTGCTAGGTGCATCATACAGGTGTGTAGGTGAGTGATCTGAGGTCGAGAGCCAGTCAGTATATATATACAAGAAACTATGGATTGATGTCTGCTATGTGCATCATACAGGTGTGTAGGTGAGTGATCTGAGGTCGAGAGCCAGTCAGTATATATATACAAGAAACTACGGATTGATGTCTGCTATGTGCATCATACAGGTGTGTAGGTGAGTGATCTGAGGTCGAGAGCCAGTCAGTATATATATACAAGAAACTATGGATTGATGTCTGCTATGTGTATCATACAGGTGTGTAGAAATGTGGTGAGTGATCTGAGGTCGAGTGCCAGTCAGTATATATATACAAGAAACTACGGATTGATGTCTGCAATGTGCATCATACAGGTGTGTAGGTGAGTAATCTGAGGGCGAGAGCCAGTCTGTATATATATATACAAGAAACTATGGATTGATGTCTGCAATGTGCATCATACAGGTGTGTAGGTGAGTGATCTGAGGTCGAGAGCCAGTCAGTATATATATACAAGAAACTATGGATGGATGTCTGCTATGTGCATCATACAGGTGTGTAGGTGAGTGATCTGAGGTCGAGAGCCCGTCAGTATATATATGCAAGAAACTATGGATTGATGTCTGCAATGTGCATCATACAGGTGTGTAGAAATGTGGTGAGTGATCTGAGGTCGAGAGCCAGTCAGTATATATATACAAGAAACTATGGATTGATGTCTGCTATGTGCATCATACAGGTGTGTAGGTGAGTGATCTGAGGTCGAGAGCCAGTCAGTATATATATACAAGAAACTATGGATTGATGTCTGCTATGTGCATCATACAGGTGTGTAGGTGAGTGATCTGAGGTCGAGAGCCAGTCAGTATATATACGCAAGAAACTATGGATTGATGTCTGCTATGTGTATCATACAGGTGTGTAGGTGAGTGATCTGAGGTCGAGAGCCAGTCAGTATATATATATAAGAAACTATGGATTGATGTCTGCAATGTGCATCATACAGGTGTGTAGAAATGTGGTGAGTGATCTGAGGTCGAGAGCCAGTCGGTATATATATACAAGAAACTATGGATTGATGTCTGCTATGTGCATCATACAGGTGTGTAGGTGAGTGATCTGAGGTCGAGAGCCAGTCAGTATATATATACAAGAAACTATGGATTGATGTCTGCTATGTGTATCATACAGGTGTGTAGAAATGTGGTGAGTGATCTGAGGTCGAGAGTCAGTCAGTATATATATACAAGAAACTATGGATTGATGTCTGCTATGTGCATCATACAGGTGTGTAGGTGAGTGATCTGAGGTCGAGAGCCAGTCAGTATATATATATACAAGAAACTATGGATTTATGTCTGCTATGTGCATCATACAGGTGTGTAGGTGAGTGATCTGAGGTCGAGAGCCCGTCAGTATATATATACAAGAAACTATGGATTGATGTCTGCTATGTGCATCATACAGGTGTGTAGGTGAGTGATCTGAGGTCGAGAGCCAGTCAGTATATATATACAATAAACTATGGATTGATGTCTGCTATGTGCATCATACAGGTGTGTAGAAATGTGGTGAGTGATCTGAGGTCGAGAGTCAGTCAGTATATATATACAAGAAACTATTGATTGATGTCTGCTATGTGCATCATGCAGGTGTGTAGAAATGAGGTGAGTGATCTGAGGTCGAGAGCCAGTCAGTATATATATATATACAAGAAACTATGGATGGATGTCTGCTATGTGCATCATACAGGTGTGTAGGTGAGTGATCTGAGGTCGAGAGCCAGTCAGTATATATATATACAAGAAACTATGGATTGATGTCTGCAATGTGCTTCATACAGGTGTGTAGGTGAGTGATCTGATGTCGAGAACCAGTCAGTATATATATATATACAAGAAACTATGGATGGATGTCTGCTATGTGCATCATACAGGTGTGTAGGTGAGTGATCTGAGGGCGAGAGCCAGTCAGCATATATATACAAGAAACTACGGATTGATGTCTGCTATGTGCATCATACAGGTGTGTAGGTGAGTGATCTGATGTCGAGAACCAGTCAGTATATATATATATATACAAGAAACTATGGATGGATGTCTGCTATGTGCATCATACAGGTGTGTAGGTGAGTGATCTGAGGGCGAGAGCCAGTCAGTATATATATACAAGAAACTATGGATTGATGTCTGCAATGTGCATCATACAGGTGTGTAGAAATGTGGTGAGTGATCTGAGGTCGAGAGTCAGTCAGTATATATATACAAGAAACTACGGATTGATGTCTGCTATGTGCATCATACAGGTGTGTAGGTGAGTGATCTGAGGGCGAGAGCCCGTCAGTATATATATACAAGAAACTACGGATTGATGTCTGCTATGTGCATCATACAGGTGTGTAGGTGAGTGATCTGATGTCGAGAACCAGTCAGTATATATATACAAGAAACTATGGATTGATGTCTACTATGTTCATCATACAGGTGTGTAGGTGAGTGATCTGATGTCGAGAGCCAGTCAGTATATATATATATACAAGAAACTATGGATGGATGTCTGCTATGTGCATCAAACAGGTGTGTAGGTGAGTGATCTGATGTCGAGAACCAGTCAGTATATATATACAAGAAACTATGGATTGATGTCTGCTATGTGCATCATACAGGTGTGTAGGTGAGTGATCTGAGGTCGAGAGCCAGTCAGTATATATACAAGAAACTACGGATTGATGTCTGCTATGTGCATCATACAGGTGTGTAGGTGAGTGATCTGAGGTCGAGAGCCCGTCAGTATATATATACAAGAAACTATGGATTGATGTCTGCTATGTGCATCATACAGGTGTGTAGGTGAGTGATCTGAGGTCGAGAGCCAGTCAGTATATATATACAAGAAACTATGGATTGATGTCTGCTATGTGCATCATACAGGTGTGTAGGTGAGTGATCTGAGGTCGAGAGCCAGTCAGTATATATATACAATAAACTATGGATTGATGTCTGCTATGTGCATCATACAGGTGTGTAGGTGAGTGATCTGAGGTCGAGAGCCCGTCAGTATATATATAGAAGAAACTATGGATTGATGTCTGCTATGTGCATCATACAGGTGTGTAGGTGAGTGATCTGAGGTCGAGAGCCAGTCAGTATATATATACAAGAAACTATGGATTGATGTCTGCTATGTGCATCATACAGGTGTGTAGGTGAGTGATCTGAGGTCGAGAGCCAGTCAGTATATATATACAAGAAACTATGGATTGATGTCTGCTATGTGCATCATACAGGTGTGTAGGTGAGTGATCTGAGGTCGAGAGCCAGTCAGTATATATATACAAGAATCTACGGATTGATGTCTGCTATGTGCATCATACAGGTGTGTATGTGAGTGATCTGAGGTCGAGAGCCCGTCAGTATATATATACAAGAAACTACGGATTGATGTCTGCTATGTGCATCATACAGGTGTGTAGGTGAGTGATCTGAGGTCGAGAGCCAGTTAGTATATATATACAAGAAACTATGGATTGATGTCTGCTATGTGCATCATACAGGTGTGTAGGTGAGTGATCTGAGGTCGAGAGCCAGTCAGTATATATATACACGAATCTATGGATGGATGTCTGCTATGTGCATCATACAGGTGTGTAGGTGAGTGATCTGAGGGCGAGAGCCAGTCAGTATATATATACAAGAAACTATGGATTGATGTCTGCAATGTGCATCATACAGGTGTGTAGAAATGTGGTGAGTGATCTGAGGTCGAGAGTCAGTCAGTATATATATACAAGAAACTACGGATTGATGTCTGCTATGTGCATCATACAGGTGTGTAGGTGAGTGATCTGAGGGCGAGAGCCCGTCAGTATATATATACAAGAAACTACGGATTGATGTCTGCTATGTGCATCATACAGGTGTGTAGGTGAGTGATCTGATGTCGAGAACCAGTCAGTATATATATACAAGAAACTATGGATTGATGTCTACTATGTTCATCATACAGGTGTGTAGGTGAGTGATCTGATGTCGAGAGCCAGTCAGTATATATATATATACAAGAAACTATGGATGGATGTCTGCTATGTGCATCAAACAGGTGTGTAGGTGAGTGATCTGATGTCGAGAACCAGTCAGTATATATATACAAGAAACTATGGATTGATGTCTGCTATGTGCATCATACAGGTGTGTAGGTGAGTGATCTGAGGTCGAGAGCCAGTCAGTATATATACAAGAAACTACGGATTGATGTCTGCTATGTGCATCATACAGGTGTGTAGGTGAGTGATCTGAGGTCGAGAGCCCGTCAGTATATATATACAAGAAACTATGGATTGATGTCTGCTATGTGCATCATACAGGTGTGTAGGTGAGTGATCTGAGGTCGAGAGCCAGTCAGTATATATATACAAGAAACTATGGATTGATGTCTGCTATGTGCATCATACAGGTGTGTAGGTGAGTGATCTGAGGTCGAGAGCCAGTCAGTATATATATACAATAAACTATGGATTGATGTCTGCTATGTGCATCATACAGGTGTGTAGGTGAGTGATCTGAGGTCGAGAGCCCGTCAGTATATATATAGAAGAAACTATGGATTGATGTCTGCTATGTGCATCATACAGGTGTGTAGGTGAGTGATCTGAGGTCGAGAGCCAGTCAGTATATATATACAAGAAACTATGGATTGATGTCTGCTATGTGCATCATACAGGTGTGTAGGTGAGTGATCTGAGGTCGAGAGCCAGTCAGTATATATATACAAGAAACTATGGATTGATGTCTGCTATGTGCATCATACAGGTGTGTAGGTGAGTGATCTGAGGTCGAGAGCCAGTCAGTATATATATACAAGAATCTACGGATTGATGTCTGCTATGTGCATCATACAGGTGTGTATGTGAGTGATCTGAGGTCGAGAGCCCGTCAGTATATATATACAAGAAACTACGGATTGATGTCTGCTATGTGCATCATACAGGTGTGTAGGTGAGTGATCTGAGGTCGAGAGCCAGTTAGTATATATATACAAGAAACTATGGATTGATGTCTGCTATGTGCATCATACAGGTGTGTAGGTGAGTGATCTGAGGTCGAGAGCCAGTCAGTATATATATACACGAATCTATGGATGGATGTCTGCTATGTGCATCATACAGGTGTGTAGGTGAGTGATCTGAGGTCGAGAGCCCGTCAGTATATATATACAAGAAACTACGGATTGATGTCTGCTATGTGCATCATACAGGTGTGTAGGTGAGTGATCTGAGGTCGAGAGCCAGTCAGTATATATATACAAGAAACTATGGATTGATGTCTGCTATGTGCATCATACAGGTGTGTAGGTGAGTGATCTGAGGTCGAGACCCCGTCAGTATATATATACAAGAAACTATGGATTGATGTCTGCAATGTTCATACATGTGTGTAGGTGAGTGATCTGAGGTCGAGAGCCAGTCAGTATATATATGCAAGAAACTATGGATTGATGTCTGCTATGTGCATCATACAGGTGTGTAGAAATGTGGTGAGTGATCTGAGGTCGAGAGTTAGTCAGTATATATATACAATAAACTATGGATTGATGTCTGCTAGGTGCATCATACAGGTGTGTAGGTGAGTGATCTGAGGTCGAGAGCCAGTCAGTATATATATACAAGAAACTATGGATTGATGTCTGCTATGTGCATCATACAGGTGTGTAGGTGAGTGATCTGAGGTCGAGAGCCAGTCAGTATATATATACAAGAAACTACGGATTGATGTCTGCTATGTGCATCATACAGGTGTGTAGGTGAGTGATCTGAGGTCGAGAGCCAGTCAGTATATATATACAAGAAACTATGGATTGATGTCTGCTATGTGTATCATACAGGTGTGTAGAAATGTGGTGAGTGATCTGAGGTCGAGTGCCAGTCAGTATATATATACAAGAAACTACGGATTGATGTCTGCAATGTGCATCATACAGGTGTGTAGGTGAGTGATCTGAGGGCGAGAGCCAGTCTGTATATATATATACAAGAAACTATGGATTGATGTCTGCAATGTGCATCATACAGGTGTGTAGGTGAGTGATCTGAGGTCGAGAGCCAGTCAGTATATATATACAAGAAACTATGGATGGATGTCTGCTATGTGCATCATACAGGTGTGTAGGTGAGTGATCTGAGGTCGAGAGCCCGTCAGTATATATATGCAAGAAACTATGGATTGATGTCTGCAATGTGCATCATACAGGTGTGTAGAAATGTGGTGAGTGATCTGAGGTCGAGAGCCAGTCAGTATATATATACAAGAAACTATGGATTAATGTCTGCTATGTGCATCATACAGGTGTGTAGGTGAGTGATCTGAGGTCGAGAGCCAGTCAGTATATATATACAAGAAACTATGGATTGATGTCTGCTATGTGCATCATACAGGTGTGTAGGTGAGTGATCTGAGGTCGAGAGCCAGTCAGTATATATACGCAAGAAACTATGGATTGATGTCTGCTATGTGTATCATACAGGTGTGTAGGTGAGTGATCTGAGGTCGAGAGCCAGTCAGTATATATATATAAGAAACTATGGATTGATGTCTGCAATGTGCATCATACAGGTGTGTATAAATGTGGTGAGTGATCTGAGGTCGAGAGCCAGTCAGTATATATATACAAGAAACTATGGATTGATGTCTGCTATGTGCATCATACAGGTGTGTAGGTGAGTGATCTGAGGTCGAGAGCCAGTCAGTATATATATACAAGAAACTATGGATTGATGTCTGCTATGTGTATCATACAGGTGTGTAGAAATGTGGTGAGTGATCTGAGGTCGAGAGTCAGTCAGTATATATATACAAGAAACTATGGATTGATGTCTGCTATGTGCATCATACAGGTGTGTAGGTGAGTGATCTGAGGTCGAGAGCCAGTCAGTATATATATATACAAGAAACTATGGATTTATGTCTGCTATGTGCATCATACAGGTGTGTAGGTGAGTGATCTGAGGTCGAGAGCCCGTCAGTATATATATACAAGAAACTATGGATTGATGTCTGCTATGTGCATCATACAGGTGTGTAGGTGAGTGATCTGAGGTCGAGAGCCAGTCAGTATATATATACAAGAAACTATGGATTGATGTCTGCTATGTGCATCATACAGGTGTGTAGAAATGTGGTGAGTGATCTGAGGTCGAGAGTCAGTCAGTATATATATACAAGAAACTATTGATTGATGTCTGCTATGTGCATCATGCAGGTGTGTAGAAATGAGGTGAGTGATCTGAGGTCGAGAGCCAGTCAGTATATATATATATACAAGAAACTATGGATGGATGTCTGCTATGTGCATCATACAGGTGTGTAGGTGAGTGATCTGAGGTCGAGAGCCAGTCAGTATATATATATACAAGAAACTATGGATTGATGTCTGCAATGTGCTTCATACAGGTGTGTAGGTGAGTGATCTGATGTCGAGAACCAGTCAGTATATATATATATACAAGAAACTATGGATGGATGTCTGCTATGTGCATCATACAGGTGTGTAGGTGAGTGATCTGAGGGCGAGAGCCAGTCAGTATATATATACAAGAAACTACGGATTGATGTCTGCTATGTGCATCATACAGGTGTGTAGGTGAGTGATCTGATGTCGAGAACCAGTCAGTATATATATATATACAAGAAACTATGGATGGATGTCTGCTATGTGCATCATACAGGTGTGTAGGTGAGTGATCTGAGGGCGAGAGCCAGTCAGTATATATATACAAGAAACTATGGATTGATGTCTGCAATGTGCATCATACAGGTGTGTAGAAATGTGGTGAGTGATCTGAGGTCGAGAGTCAGTCAGTATATATATACAAGAAACTACGGATTGATGTCTGCTATGTGCATCATACAGGTGTGTAGGTGAGTGATCTGAGGGCGAGAGCCCGTCAGTATATATATACAAGAAACTACGGATTGATGTCTGCTATGTGCATCATACAGGTGTGTAGGTGAGTGATCTGATGTCGAGAACCAGTCAGTATATATATACAAGAAACTATGGATTGATGTCTGCTATGTGTATCATACAGGTGTGTAGGTGAGTGATCTGAGGTCGAGAGCCAGTCAGTATATATATACAAGAAACTATGGATTGATGTCTACTATGTTCATCATACAGGTGTGTAGGTGAGTGATCTGATGTCGAGAGCCAGTCAGTATATATATATATACAAGAAACTATGGATGGATGTCTGCTATGTGCATCAAACAGGTGTGTAGGTGAGTGATCTGATGTCGAGAACCAGTCAGTATATATATACAAGAAACTATGGATTGATGTCTGCTATGTGCATCATACAGGTGTGTAGGTGAGTGATCTGAGGTCGAGAGCCAGTCAGTATATATATACAAGAAACTACGGATTGATGTCTGCTATGTGCATCATACAGGTGTGTAGGTGAGTGATCTGAGGTCGAGAGCCCGTCCGTATATATATACAAGAAACTATGGATTGATGTCTGCTATGTGCATCATACAGGTGTGTAGGTGAGTGATCTGAGGTCGAGAGCCAGTCAGTATATATATACAAGAAACTATGGATTGATGTCTGCTATGTGCATCATACAGGTGTGTAGGTGAGTGATCTGAGGTCGAGAGCCAGTCAGTATATATATACAAGAAACTATGGATTGATGTCTGCTATGTGCATCATACAGGTGTGTAGGTGAGTGATCTGAGGTCGAGAGCCCGTCAGTATATATATAGAAGAAACTATGGATTGATGTCTGCTATGTGCATCATACAGGTGTGTAGGTGAGTGATCTGAGGTCGAGAGCCAGTCAGTATATATATACAAGAAACTATGGATTGATGTCTGCTATGTGCATCATACAGGTGTGTAGGTGAGTGATCTGAGGTCGAGAGCCCGTCAGTATATATATGCAAGAAACTAGGGATGGATGTCTGCAATGTGCATCATACAGGTGTGTAGAAATGTGGTGAGTGATCTGAGGTCGAGAGCCAGTCAGTATATATATGCAAGAAAATACGGATTGATGTCTGCTATGTGCATCATACAGGTGTGTAGAAATATAAATGTGGTGAGTGATCTGAGGTCGAGAGCCAGTCAGTGTATATATGAAAGAAACTATGGATTGATGTCTGCTATGTGCATCATACAGGTGTGTAGAAATATAAATGTGGTGAGTGATCTGAGGTCGAGAGCCAGTCAGTATATATATGCAAGAAACTATGGATTGATGTCTGCAATGTGCATCATACAGGTGTGTAGAAATCTGGTGAGTGATCTGATGTCGTATATATGCAAGAAACTACGGATTGATGTCTGCAATGTGATTCATACAGGTGTTTAGAAATGTGGTGAGTGATCTGAGGTCGAGAGCCCGTCAGTATATATATGCAAGAAACTATGGATTGATGTCTGCTATGTGCATCATACAGGTGTGTAGAAAGGTGGTGATTGATCTGAGGTCGAGAACCAGTCAGGATATATATGCAAGAAACTATGGATTGATGTCTGCAATGTGCATCATACAGGTGTGTAGAAATGTGGTGAGTGATCTGAGGTCGAGGAGCAGTCAGTATATATATGCAAGAAACTATGGATGGATGTCTGCTATGTGCATCATACAGGTGTGTAGAAATGTGGTGAGTGATCTGAGGTCGAGAACCAGTCAGTATATATATGCAAGAAACTATGGATTGATGTCTGCTATGTGCATCATACAGGTGTGTAGAAAGGTGGTGAGTGATCTGAGGTCGAGAACCAGTCAGTAAATATATGCAAGAAACTATGGATTAATGTCTGCAATGTGCATCATACGGGTGTGAAGAAATGTGGTGAGTGATCTGAGATCGAGAGCCAGACAGTATATATATGCAAGAAACTATGGATTGATGTCTACAATGTGCATTATACAGGTGTGTAGAAATGTGGTGAGTGATCTGAGGTCGAGAGCCAGACAGTATATATATATATGCAGGAAACTATGGATTGATGTCTGCAATGTGCATCATACAGGTGTGTAGAAAGGTGGTGAGTGATCTGAGGTCGAGAGCCAGACAGTATATATATGCAGGAAACTATGGATTGATGTCTGCTATGTGCATCATACAGGTGTGTAGAAATATAAATGTGGTGAGTGATCTGAGGTCGAGAGCCCGTCAGTATATATATATATATGCAGGAAACTATGGATTGATGTCTGCTATGTGCATCATACAGGTGTGTAGAAATATAAATGTGGTGAGTGATCTGAGGTCGAGAGCCCGTCAGTAAATATATATATATGCAGGAAACTATGGATTGATGTCTGCTATGTGCATCATAAATGTGTGTAGAAATATAAATGTGGTGAGTGATCTGAGGTCGAGAGCCCGTCAGTATATATATGCAAGAAATTATGGATTGATGTCTGCTATATGCATCATACAGGTGTGTAGAAAGGTGGTGAGTGATCTGAGGTCGAGAGCAAGTCAGGATATATATATGCAGGAAACTATGGATTGATGTCTGCTATGTGCATCATACAGGTGTGTAGAAAGGTGGTGAGTGATCTGAGGTCGAGAGCCAGTCAGTATATATATGCAAGAAACTACGGATGGATGTCTGCTATGTGCATCATACAGGTGTGTAGAAATGTGGTGAGTGATCTGAGGTCGTATATATGCAAGAAACTACGGATGGATGTCTGCTATGTGCATCATACAGGTGTGTAGAAATGTGGTGAGTGATCTGAGGTCATATATGTGCAAGAAACTACGGATGGATGCCTGCTATGTGCATCATACAGGTGTGTAGAAATGTGGTGAGTGATCTGAGGTCGTATATATGCAAGAAACTATCGATTGATGTCTGCAATGTGCATCATACAGGTGTGTAGAAATGTGGTGAGTGATCTGAGGTCGAGAGCCCGTCAGTATATATGTGCAAGAAACTATGGATTGATGTCTGCAATGTGCATCATACAGGTGGGTAGAAATGTGGTGAGTGATCTGAGATCGTATATATGCAAGAAACTACGGATTGATGTCTGCAATGTGCATCATACAGGTGTGTAGAAATGTGGTGAGTGATCTGAGGTCGAGAACCAGTCAGTATATATATGCAAGAAACTATGGATTGATGTCTGCTATGTGCATCATACAGGTGTGTAGAAAGGTGGTGAGTGATCTGCGGTCGAGAACCAGTCAGTATATATATGCAAGAAACTATGGATTGATGTCTGCAATGTGCATCATACGGGTGTGAAGAAATGTGGTGAGTGATCTGAGGTCGAGAGCCAGACAGTATATATATATGCAGGAAACTATGGATTGATGTCTGCAATATGCATCATACAGGTGTGTAGAAAGGTGGTGAGTGATCTGAGGTCGAGAGCCAGTCAGTAGATATATGCAAGAAACTATGGATTGATGTCTGCTATGTGCATCATACAGGTGTGTAGAAAGGTGGTGAGTGATCTGCGGTCGAGAACCAGTCAGTATATATATGCAAGAAACTATGGATTGATGTCTGCAATGTGCATCATACAGGTGTGTAGAAAGGTGGTGAGTGATCTGAGGTCGAGAGCCAGACAGTATATATATGCAGGAAACTATGGATTGATGTCTGCTATGTGCATCATACAGGTGTGTAGAAATATAAATGTGGTGAGTGATCTGAGGTCGAGAGCCCGTCAGTATATATATATATGCAGGAAACTATGGATTGATGTCTGCTATGTGCATCATAAATGTGTGTAGAAATATAAATGTGGTGAGGTATCTGAGGTCGAGAGCCCGTCAGTATATATATGCAAGAAATTATGGATTGATGTCTGCTATGTGCATCATACAGGTGGGTAGAAATGTGGTCAGTGATCTGAGGTCGAGAGCAAGTCAGGATATATATATGCAGGAAACTATGGATTGATGTCTGCTATGTGCATCATACAGGTGTGTAGAAAGGTGGTGAGTGATCTGAGGTCGAGAGCAAGTCAGGATATATATATGCAGGAAACTATGGATTGATGTCTGCTATGTGCATCATACAGGTGTGTAGAAAGGTGGTGAGTGATCTGAGGTCGAGAGCCAGTCAGTATATATATGCAAGAAACTACGGATGGATGTCTGCTATGTGCATCATACAGGTGTGTAGAAATGTGGTGAGTGATCTGAGGTCGTATATATGCAAGAAACTACGGATGGATGTCTGCTATGTGCATCATACAGGTGTGTAGAAATGTGGTGAGTGATCTGAGGTCATATATATGCAAGAAACTACGGATGGATGCCTGCTATGTGCATCATACAGGTGTGTAGAAATGTGGTGAGTGATCTGAGGTCGTATATATGCAAGAAACTATGGATTGATGTCTGCAATGTGCATCATACAGGTGTGTAGAAATGTGGTGAGTGATCTGAGGTCATATATATGCAAGAAACTACGGATGGATGCCTGCTATGTGCATCATACAGGTGTGTAGAAATGTGGTGAGTGATCTGAGGTCGTATATATGCAAGAAACTACGGATGGATGCCTGCTATGTGCATCATACAGGTGTGTAGAAATGTGGTGAGTGATCTGAGGTCGTATATATGCAAGAAACTACGGATGGATGCCTGCTATGTGCATCATACAGGTGTGTAGAAATGTGGTGAGTGGTCTGAGGTCGTATATATGCAAGAAACTATGGATTGATGTCTGCAATGTGCATCATACAGGTGTGTAGAAATGTGGTGAGTGATCTGAGGTCGAGAGCCCGTCAGTATATATGTGCAAGAAACTATGGATTGATGTCTGCAATGTGCATCATACAGGTGGGTAGAAATGTGGTGAGTGATCTGAGATCGTATATATGCAAGAAACTACGGATTGATGTCTGCAATGTGCATCATACAGGTGTGTAGAAATGTGGTGAGTGATCTGAGGTCGAGAACCAGTCAGTATATATATGCAAGAAACTATGGATTGATGTCTGCTATGTGCATCATACAGGTGTGTAGAAAGGTGGTGAGTGATCTGCGGTCGAGAACCAGTCAGTATATATATGCAAGAAACTATGGATTGATGTCTGCAATGTGCATCATACGGGTGTGAAGAAATGTGGTGAGTGATCTGAGGTCGAGAGCCAGACAGTATATATATATGCAGGAAACTATGGATTGATGTCTGCAATGTGCATCATACAGGTGTGTAGAAAGGTGGTGAGTGATCTGAGGTCGAGAGCCAGTCAGTAGATATATGCAAGAAACTATGGATTGATGTCTGCAATGTGCATCATACAGGTGTGAAGAAATGTGGTGAGTGATATGAGGTCGAGAGCGAGACAGTACATATATATGCAGGAAACTATGGATTGATGTCTGCTATGTGCATCATACAGGTTTGTAGAAATATAAATGTGGTGAGTGATCTGAGGTCGAGAGCCCGTCAGTATATATATACGCAGGAAACTATGGATTGATGTCTGCAATGTGCATCATACAGGTGTGTAGAAATATAAATGTGGTGAGTGATCTGAGGTCGAGAGCCCGTCAGTATATATATATATATGCAGGAAACTATGGATTGATGTCTGCTATGTGCATCATACATGTGTGTAGAAATATAAATGTGGTGAGTGATCTGAGGTCGAGAGCCCGTCAGTATATATATGCAGGAAACTATGGATTGATGTCTGCTATGTGCATCATACAGGTGTGTAGAAAGGTGGTGAGTGATCTGAGGTCGAGAGCAAGTCAGTATATATATATATGCAGGAAACTATGGATTGATGTCTGCTATGTGCATCATACAGGTGTGTAGAAAGGTGGTTAGTGATCAGAGGTCGAGAGCCAGTCAGTATATATATGCAAGAAACTACGGATGGATGTCTGCTATGTGCATCATACAGGTGTGTAGAAATGTGGTGAGTGATCTGAGGTCGTATATATGCAAGAAACTACGGATGGATGTCTGCTATGTTAATCATACAGGTGTGTAGAAATGTGGTGAGTGATCTGAGGTCGTATATATGCAAGAAACTACGGATGGATGTCTGCTATGTGCATCATACAGGTGTGTAGAAATGTGGTGAGTGATCTGAGGTCGTATATATGCAAGAAACTACGGATGGATGTCTGCTATGTGCATCATACAGGTGTGTAGAAATGTGGTGAGTGATATGAGGTCGTATATATGCAAGAAACTATGGATTGATGTCTGCAATGTGCATCATACAGGTGTGTAGAAATGTGGTGAGTGATCTGAGGTCGAGAGCCCGTCAGTATATATATGCAAGAAACTATGGATTGATGTCTGCAATGTGCATCATACAGGTGGGTAGAAATGTGGTGAGTGATCTGAGGTCGTATATATGCAAGAAACTACGGATGGATGTCTGCTATGTGCATCATACAGGTGTGTAGAAATGTGGTGAGTGATCTGAGGTCGTATATATGCAAGAAACTATGGATTGATGTCTGCAATGTGCATCATACAGGTGTGTAGAAATGTGGAGAGTGATCTGAGGTCGAGAGCCCGTCAGTATATATATGCAAGAAACTATGGATTGATGTCTGCAATGTGCATCATACAGGTGTGTAGAAATGTGGTGAGTGATCTGAGGTCGTATATATGCAAGAAACTATGGATTGATGTCTGCAATGTGCATCATACAGGTGTGTAGAAATGTGGAGAGTGATCTGAGGTCGAGAGCCAGTCAGTATATATATGCAAGAAACTATGGATTGATGTATGCAATGTGCATCATACAGGTGTGTAGAAATGTGGTGAGTGATCTGCGGTCGAGAGCCAGTCAGTAGATATATGCAAGAAACTATGGATTGATGTCTGCTATGTGCATCATACAGGTGTGTAGAAATGTGGAGAGTGATCTGAGGTCGAGAGCCAGTCAGTATATATATGCAAGAAACTATGGATTGATGTATGCAATGTGCATCATACAGGTGTGTAGAAATGTGGTGAGTGATCTGCGGTCGAGAGCCAGTCAGTAGATATATGCAAGAAACTACGGATTGATGTCTGCAATGTGCATCATACAGGTGTGTAGGTGAGTGATCTGCGGTCGAGAGCCAGTCAGTAGATATATGCAAGAAACTATGGATTGATGTCTGCTATGTGCATCATACAGGTGTGTAGAAATGTGGTGAGTGATCTGCGGTCGAGAGCCAGTCAGTAGATATATGCAAGAAACTACGGATTGATGTCTGCTATGTGCATCATACAGGTGTGTAGAAATGTGGTGAGTGATCTGAGGTCGAGAACCAGTCAGTATATATATGCAAGAAACTATGGATTGATGTCTGCTATGTGCATCGTACAGGTGTGTAGAAATGTGGTGAGTGATCTGAGGTCGTATATATGCAAGAAACTACGGATTGATGTCTGCAATGTGCATCATACAGGTGTGTAGAAATGTGGTGAGTGATCTGAGGTCGAGAGCCCGTCAGTATATATATGCAAGAAACTATGGATTGATGTCTGCTATGTGCATCATACAGGTGTGTAGAAATGTGGTGAGTGATCTGAGGTCGTATATATGCAAGAAACTACGGATTGATGTCTGCTATGTGCATCATACAGGTGTGTAGAAATGTGGTGAGTGATCTGAGGTCGAGAGCCAGTCAGTATATATATGCAAGAAACTATGGATTGATGTATGCAATGTGCATCATACAGGTGTGTAGAAATGTGGTGAGTGATCTGAGGTCGAGAGCCAGTCAGTAGATATATGCAAGAAACTATGGATTGATGTCTGCTATGTGCATCATACAGGTGTGTAGAAATGTGGTGAGTGATCTGAGGTCGAGAGCCAGTCAGTATATATATGCAAGAAACTACGGATTGATGTCTGCAATGTGCATCATACAGGTGTGTAGAAATATAAATGTGGTGAGTGATCTGAGGTCGTATATATGCAAGAAACTACGGATTGATGTCTGCAATGTGCATCATACAGGTGTGCAGAAATGTGGTGAGTGATCTGAGGTCGAGAGTAAGTCAGTATATATATGCAAGAAACTACGGATTGATGTCTGCAATGTGCATCATACAGGTGTGTAGAAAGGTGGCGAGGGATCTGAGGTCGAGGGCCTGACAGTATATATATATATACAAGAAACTACGGATGGATGCCTGCTATGTGCATCATACAGGTGTGTAGAAATGTGGTGAGTGGTCTGAGGTCGTATATATGCAAGAAACTATGGATTGATGTCTGCAATGTGCATCATACAGGTGTGTAGAAATGTGGTGAGTGATCTGAGGTCGAGAGCCCGTCAGTATATATGTGCAAGAAACTATGGATTGATGTCTGCAATGTGCATCATACAGGTGTGTAGAAATGTGGTGATTGATCTGATGTCGAGAACCAGTCAGTATATATATGCAAGAAACTATGGATTGATGTCTGCTATGTGCATCATACAGGTGTGTAGAAAGGTGGTGAGTGATCTGCGGTCGAGAACCAGTCAGTATATATATGCAAGAAACTATGGATTGATGTCTGCAATGTGCATCATACGGGTGTGAAGAAATGTGGTGAGTGATCTGAGGTCGAGAGCCAGACAGTATATATATGCAAGAAACTATGGATTGATGTCTGCAATGTGCATTATACAGGTGTGTATAAATGTGGTGAGTGATCTGAGGTCGAGAGCCAGACAGTATATATATATGCAGGAAACTATGGATTGATGTCTGCAATGTGCATCATACAGGTGTGTAGAAAGGTGGTGAGTGATCTGAGGTCGAGAGCGAGACAGTACATATATATGCAGGAAACTATGGATTGATGTCTGCTATGTGCATCATACAGGTTTGTAGAAATATAAATGTGGTGAGTGATCTGAGGTCGAGAGCCCGTCAGTATATATATATATATATATATATGCAGGAAACTATGGATTGATGTCTGCTATGTGCATCATACATGTGTGTAGAAATATAAATGTGGTGAGTGATCTGAGGTCGAGAGCCCGTCAGTATATATATGCAAGAAACTACGGATTGATGTCTGCTATGTGCATCATACAGGTGTGTAGAAAGGTGGTGAGTGATCTGAGGTCGAGAGCCAGTCAGTATATATATGCAAGAAACTACGGATGGATGTCTGCTATGTGCATCATGCAGGTGTGTAGAAATGTGGTGAGTGATCTGAGGTCGTATATATGCAAGAAACTACGGATGGATGTCTGCTATGTGCATCATACAGGTGTGTAGAAAGGTGGTGAGTGATCTGAGGTCGTATATATGCAAGAAACTACGGATGGATGTCTGCTATGTGCATCATACAGGTGTGTAGAAATGTGGTGAGTGATCTGAGGTCGTATATATGCAAGAAACTACGGATGGATGTCTGCTATGTGCATCATACAGGTTTGTAGAAATGTGGTAAGTGATATGAGGTCGTATATATGCAAGAAACTATGGATTGATGTCTGCTATGTGCATCATACAGGTGTGTAGAAATGTGGTGAGTGATCTGAGGTCGAGAGCCCGTCAGTATATATATGCAAGAAACTATGGATTGATGTCTGCAATGTGCATCATACAGGTGGGTAGAAATGTGGTGAGTGATCTGAGGTCGAGAGCCCGTCAGTATATATATGCAAGAAACTATGGATTGATGTCTGCAATGTGCATCATACGGGTGGGTAGAAATGTGGTGAGTGATCTGAGGTCGTATATATGCAAGAAACTACGGATGGATGTCTGCTATGTGCATCATACAGGTGTGTAGAAATGTGGTGAGTGATCTGAGGTCGTATATATGCAAGAAACTATGGATTGATGTCTGCTATGTGCATCATACAGGTGTGTAGAAATGTGGAGAGTGATCTGAGGTCGAGAGCCCGTCAGTATATATATGCTAGAAACTATGGATTGATGTCTGCAATGTGCATCATACAGGTGTGTAGGTGAGTGATCTGAGGTCGAGAACCAGTCAGTATATATATGCAAGAAACTATGGATTGATGTCTGCTATGTGCATCATACAGGTGTGTAGAAATGTGGTGAGTGATCTGAGGTCGAGAACCAGTCAGTATATATATGCAAGAAACTATGGATTGATGTCTGCTATGTGCATCATATAGGTGTGTAGAAATGTGGTGGGTGATCTGAGGTCGAGAGCCAGTCAGTATATATATGCAAGAAACTACGGATTGATGTCTGCAATGTGCATCATACAGGTGTGTAGAAATATAAATGTGGTGAGTGATCTGAGGTCGTATATATGCAAGAAACTACGGATTGATGTCTGCAATGTGCATCATACAGGTGTGCAGAAATGTGGTGAGTGATCTGAGGTCGAGAGTAAGTCAGTATATATATGCAAGCA
Source organism: Siphonodentalium dalli (assembly GCA_032622095.1). NCBI lineage: Eukaryota > Metazoa > Mollusca > Scaphopoda > Gadilida > Siphonodentaliidae > Siphonodentalium > Siphonodentalium dalli. Next base: position 14,701,709 of record CP136063.1, read on the forward strand.
ACTACGGATTGATGTCTGCAATGTGCATCATACAGGTGTGTAGAAAGGTGGTGAGGGATCTGAGGTCGAGGGCCTGACAGTATATATATATACAAGAAACTACGGATGGATGCCTGCTATGTGCATCATACAGGTGTGTAGAAATGTGGTGAGTGGTCTGAGGTCGTATATATGCAAGAAACTATGGATTGATGTCTGCAATGTGCATCATACAGGTGTGTAGAAATGTGGTGAGTGATCTGAGGTCGAGAGCCCGTCAGTATATATGTGCAAGAAACTATGGATTGATGTCTGCAATGTGCATCATACAGGTGTGTAGAAATGTGGTGATTGATCTGAGGTCGAGAGCCAGTCAGTATATATATGCAAGAAACTACGGATTGATGTCTGCAATGTGCATCATACAGGTGTGTAGGTGAGTGATCTGCGGTCGAGAGCCAGTCAGTAGATATATGCAAGAAACTATGGATTGATGTCTGCTATGTGCATCATACAGGTGTGTAGAAATGTGGTGAGTGATATGCGGTCGAGAGCCAGTCAGTAGATATATGCAAGAAACTACGGATTGATGTCTGCTATGTGCATCATACAGGTGTGTAGAAATGTGGTGAGTGATCTGAGGTCGAGAACCAGTCAGTATATATATGCAAGAAACTATGGATTGATGTCTGCTATGTGCATCGTACAGGTGTGTAGAAATGTGGTGAGTGATCTGAGGTCGTATATATGCAAGAAACTACGGATTGATGTCTGCAATGTGCATCATACAGGTGTGTAGAAATGTGGTGAGTGATCTGAGGTCGAGAGCCCGTCAGTATATATATGCAAGAAACTATGGATTGATGTCTGCTATGTGCATCATACAGGTGTGTAGAAATGTGGTGAGTGATCTGAGGTCGTATATATGCAAGAAACTACGGATTGATGTCTGCTATGTGCATCATACAGGTGTGTAGAAATGTGGTGAGTGATCTGAGGTCGAGAGCCAGTCAGTATATATATGCAAGAAACTATGGATTGATGTATGCAATGTGCATCATACAGGTGTGTAGAAATGTGGTGAGTGATCTGAGGTCGAGAGCCAGTCAGTAGATATATGCAAGAAACTATGGATTGATGTCTGCTATGTGCATCATACAGGTGTGTAGAAATGTGGTGAGTGATCTGAGGTCGAGAGCCAGTCAGTATATATATGCAAGAAACTACGGATTGATGTCTGCAATGTGCATCATACAGGTGTGTAGAAATATAAATGTGGTGAGTGATCTGAGGTCGTATATATGCAAGAAACTACGGATTGATGTCTGCAATGTGCATCATACAGGTGTGCAGAAATGTGGTGAGTGATCTGAGGTCGAGAGTAAGTCAGTATATATATGCAAGAAACTACGGATTGATGTCTGCAATGTGCATCATACAGGTGTGTAGAAAGGTGGTGAGGGATCTGAGGTCGAGGGCCTGACAGTATATATATATATACAAGAAACTACGGATGGATGCCTGCTATGTGCATCATACAGGTGTGTAGAAATGTGGTGAGTGGTCTGAGGTCGTATATATGCAAGAAACTATGGATTGATGTCTGCAATGTGCATCATACAGGTGTGTAGAAATGTGGTGAGTGATCTGAGGTCGAGAGCCCGTCAGTATATATGTGCAAGAAACTATGGATTGATGTCTGCAATGTGCATCATACAGGTGTGTAGAAATGTGGTGATTGATCTGAGGTCGAGAACCAGTCAGTATATATATGCAAGAAACTATGGATTGATGTCTGCTATGTGCATCATACAGGTGTGTAGAAAGGTGGTGAGTGATCTGCGGTCGAGAACCAGTCAGTATATATATGCAAGAAACTATGGATTGATGTCTGCAATGTGCATCATACGGGTGTGAAGAAATGTGGTGAGTGATCTGAGGTCGAGAGCCAGACAGTATATATATGCAAGAAACTATGGATTGATGTCTGCAATGTGCATTATACAGGTGTGTAGAAATGTGGTGAGTGATCTGAGGTCGAGAGCCAGACAGTATATATATATGCAGGAAACTATGGATTGATGTCTGCAATGTGCATCATACAGGTGTGTAGAAAGGTGGTGAGTGATCTGAGGTCGAGAGCGAGACAGTACATATATATGCAGGAAACTATGGATTGATGTCTGCTATGTGCATCATACAGGTTTGTAGAAATATAAATGTGGTGAGTGATCTGAGGTCGAGAGCCCGTCAGTATATATATACGCAGGAAACTATGGATTGATGTCTGCAATGTGCATCATACAGGTGTGTAGAAATATAAATGTGGTGAGTGATCTGAGGTCGAGAGCCCGTCAGTATATATATATATATATATATATGCAGGAAACTATGGATTGATGTCTGCTATGTGCATCATACATGTGTGTAGAAATATAAATGTGGTGAGTGATCTGAGGTCGAGAGCCCGTCAGTATATATATGCAAGAAACTACGGATTGATGTCTGCTATGTGCATCATACAGATGTGTAGAAAGGTGGTGAGTGATCTGAGGTCGAGAGCCAGTCAGTATATATATGCAAGAAACTACGGATGGATGTCTGCTATGTGCATCATACAGGTGTGTAGAAATGTGGTGAGTGATCTGAGGTCGTATATATGCAAGAAACTACGGATGGATGTCTGCTATGTGCATCATACAGGTGTGTAGAAAGGTGGTGAGTGATCTGAGGTCGTATATATGCAAGAAACTACGGATGGATGTCTGCTATGTGCATCATACAGGTGTGTAGAAATGTGGTGAGTGATCTGAGGTCGTATATATGCAAGAAACTACGGATGGATGTCTGCTATGTGCATCATACAGGTTTGTAGAAATGTGGTAAGTGATATGAGGTCGTATATATGCAAGAAACTATGGATTGATGCCTGCTATGTGCATCATACAGGTGTGTAGAAATGTGGTGAGTGATCTGAGGTCGAGAGCCCGTCAGTATATATATGCTAGAAACTATGGATTGATGTCTGCAATGTGCATCATACAGGTGTGTAGGTGAGTGATCTGAGGTCGAGAACCAGTCAGTATATATATGCAAGAAACTATGGATTGATGTCTGCTATGTGCATCATACAGGTGTGTAGAAATGTGGTGAGTGATCTGAGGTCGAGAACCAGTCAGTATATATATGCAAGAAACTATGGATTGATGTCTGCTATGTGCATCATATAGGTGTGTAGAAATGTGGTGGGTGATCTGAGGTCGAGAGCCAGTCAGTATATATATGCAAGAAACTACGGATTGATGTCTGCAATGTGCATCATACAGGTGTGTAGAAATATAAATGTGGTGAGTGATCTGAGGTCGTATATATGCAAGAAACTACGGATTGATGTCTGCAATGTGCATCATACAGGTGTGCAGAAATGTGGTGAGTGATCTGAGGTCGAGAGTAAGTCAGTATATATATGCAAGAAACTACGGATTGATGTCTGCAATGTGCATCATACAGGTGTGTAGAAAGGTGGTGAGGGATCTGAGGTCGAGGGCCTGACAGTATATATATATATACAAGAAACTACGGATGGATGCCTGCTATGTGCATCATACAGGTGTGTAGAAATGTGGTGAGTGGTCTGAGGTCGTATATATGCAAGAAACTATGGATTGATGTCTGCAATGTGCATCATACAGGTGTGTAGAAATGTGGTGAGTGATCTGAGGTCGAGAGCCCGTCAGTATATATGTGCAAGAAACTATGGATTGATGTCTGCAATGTGCATCATACAGGTGTGTAGAAATGTGGTGATTGATCTGAGGTCGAGAACCAGTCAGTATATATATGCAAGAAACTATGGATTGATGTCTGCTATGTGCATCATACAGGTGTGTAGAAAGGTGGTGAGTGATCTGCGGTCGAGAACCAGTCAGTATATATATGCAAGAAACTATGGATTGATGTCTGCAATGTGCATCATACGGGTGTGAAGAAATGTGGTGAGTGATCTGAGGTCGAGAGCCAGACAGTATATATATGCAAGAAACTATGGATTGATGTCTGCAATGTGCATTATACAGGTGTGTAGAAATGTGGTGAGTGATCTGAGGTCGAGAGCCAGACAGTATATATATATGCAGGAAACTATGGATTGATGTCTGCAATGTGCATCATACAGGTGTGTAGAAAGGTGGTGAGTGATATGAGGTCGAGAGCGAGACAGTACATATATATGCAGGAAACTATGGATTGATGTCTGCTATGTGCATCATACAGGTTTGTAGAAATATAAATGTGGTGAGTGATCTGAGGTCGAGAGCCCGTCAGTATATATATACGCAGGAAACTATGGATTGATGTCTGCAATGTGCATCATACAGGTGTGTAGAAATATAAATGTGGTGAGTGATCTGAGGTCGAGAGCCCGTCAGTATATATATATATATATATATATGCAGGAAACTATGGATTGATGTCTGCTATGTGCATCATACATGTGTGTAGAAATATAAATGTGGTGAGTGATCTGAGGTCGAGAGCCCGTCAGTATATATATGCAGGAAACTATGGATTGATGTCTGCTATGTGCATCATACAGGTGTGTAGAAAGGTGGTGAGTGATCTGAGGTCGAGAGCCAGTCAGTATATATATGCAAGAAACTACGGATGGATGTCTGCTATGTGCATCATACAGGTGTGTAGAAATGTGGTGAGTGATCTGAGGTCGTATATATGCAAGAAACTACGGATGGATGTCTGCTATGTGCATCATACAGGTGTGTAGAAAGGTGGTGAGTGATCTGAGGTCGTATATATGCAAGAAACTACGGATGGATGTCTGCTATGTGCATCATACAGGTGTGTAGAAATGTGGTGAGTGATCTGAGGTCGTATATATGCAAGAAACTACGGATGGATGTCTGCTATGTGCATCATACAGGTTTGTAGAAATGTGGTAAGTGATATGAGGTCGTATATATGCAAGAAACTATGGATTGATGTCTGCAATGTGCATCATACAGGTGTGTAGAAATGTGGTGAGTGATCTGAGGTCGAGAGCCCGTCAGTATATATATGCAAGAAACTATGGATTGATGTCTGCAATGTGCATCATACAGGTGTGTAGAAATGTCGTGAGTGATCTGAGGTCGAGAGCCAGTCAGTATATATATGCAAGAAACTATGGATTGATGTCTGCAATGTGCATCATACAGGTGTGTAGAAATGTGGTGAGTGATCTGAGGTCGAGAGCCCGTCAGTATATATATGCAAGAAACTATGGATTGATGTCTGCAATGTGCATCATACAGGTGGGTAGAAATGTGGTGAGTGATCTGAGGTCGAGAGCCCGTCAGTATATATATGCAAGAAACTATGGATTGATGTCTGCAATGTGCATCATACAGGTGGGTAGAAATGTGGTGAGTGATCTGAGGTCGTATATATGCAAGAAACTACGGATGGATGTCTGCTATGTGCATCATACAGGTGTGTAGAAATGTGGTGAGTGATCTGAGGTCGTATATATGCAAGAAACTGTGGATTGATGTCTGCTATGTGCATCATACAGGTGTGTAGAAATGTGGAGAGTGATCTGAGGTCGAGAGCCCGTCAGTATATATATGCTAGAAACTATGGATTGATGTCTGCAATGTGCATCATACAGGTGTGTAGAAATGTGGTGAGTGATCTGAGGTCGAGAGCCCGTCAGTATATATATGCAAGAAACTACGGATTGATGTCTGCAATGTGCATCATACAGGTGGGTAGAAATGTGGTGAGTGATCTGAGGTCGAGAGTAAGTCAGTATATATATGCAAGAAACTATGGATTGATGTCTGCAATGTGCATCATACAGGTGTGTAGGTGAGTGATCTGAGGTCGAGAACCAGTCAGTATATATATGCAAGAAACTATGGATTGATGTCTGCTATGTGCATCATACAGGTGTGTAGAAATGTGGTGAGTGATCTGAGGTCGAGAACCAGTCAGTATATATATGCAAGAAACTATGGATTGATGTCTGCTATGTGCATCATATAGGTGTGTAGAAATGTGGTGGGTGATCTGAGGTCGAGAGCCAGTCAGTATATATATGCAAGAAACTACGGATTGATGTCTGCAATGTGCATCATACAGGTGTGTAGAAATATAAATGTGGTGAGTGATCTGAGGTCGTATATATGCAAGAAACTACGGATTGATGTCTGCAATGTGCATCATACAGGTGTGCAGAAATGTGGTGAGTGAGCTGAGGTCGAGAGTAAGCCAGTATATATATGCAAGAAACTACGGATTGATGTCTGCAATGTGCATCATACAGGTGTGTAGAAAGGTGGTGAGGGATCTGAGGTCGAGGGCCTGACTGTATATATATATATATACAAGAAACTATGGATTGGTGTCTGCAATGTGCATCATACACTTGTGTAGAAATGAGGTTAGTGATCTGAGGTCGAGAGCCGTCAGTATATATATGCAAGAAACTATGGATTGATGTCTGCAATGTGCATCATACAGGTGTGTAGAAATGTGGTGAGTGATCTGAGGTCGTATATATGCAAGAAACTACGGATGCATGTCTGCTATGTGCATCATACAGGTGTGTAGAAATGTGGTGAGTGATCTGAGGTCGTATATATGCAAGAAACTACGGATTTATGTCTGCTATGTGCATCATACAGGTGTGTAGAAATGTGGTGAGTGATCTGAGGTCGTATATATGCAAGAAACTAAGGATGGATGTCTGCTATGTGCATCATACAGGTGTGTAGAAATGTGGTGAGTGATCTGAGGTCGTATGTATGCAAGAAACTACGGATTTATGTCTGCTATGTGCATCATACAGGTGTGTAGAAATGTGGTGAGTGATCTGAGGTCGTATATATGCAAGAAACTACGGATTGATGTCTGCAATGTGCATCATACAGGTGTGTAGAAATGTGGTGAGTGATCTGAGGTCGAGAGCCAGTCAGTATATATATATGCAAGAAACTACGGATTGATGTCTGCAATGTGCATCATACAGGTGTGTAGAAATGTGGTGAGTGATCTGAGGTCGAGAGCCAGTCAGTATATATATGCAAGAAACTATGGATGGATGTCTGCAATGTGCATCATACAGGTGTGTAGGTGAGTGATCTGAGGTCGAGAGTAAGTCAGTATATATATGCAGGAAACTATGGATTGATGTCTGCAATGTGCATCATACAGGTGTGTAGAAATGTGGTGAGTGATCTGAGGTCGAGTGCCAGTCAGTATATATATGCAGGAAACTATGGATGGATTTCTGCAATGTGCATCATACGGGTGTGTAGGTTAGTGACCTGAGGTCGAGGGCCAGTCAGTATATATGCAAGAAACTATGGATGGATGTCTGCAATGTGCATCATACAGGTGTGTAGAAATGTGGTGAGTGATCTGAGGTCGAGAGCTACTCAGTATATATATGCAATAAACTATGGATTTATGCATGCGATGTGTATCATACAGGTGTGTAGAAATGTGGTGAGTGATCTGAGGTCGAGAGCCCGTCAGTATATATATGCAATAAACTATGGATGGATGTCTGCAATGTGCATCAAAAGCCTTTGCGAAGAGCAAGTTTATAATTCTTTACATATTTATATCGTGTCGCTTTGAAGTAAAATGGTGAGGGGCAGTGATATTTTTAATTGTGTACATCTGTCTCTCTATTGATAAGTCCACATAGGTGTTTCTGTTTTCGGTTATCAGATCCCAATGAATTTCAGATTTAACCAACATCGAACATTATATCTATTCAGTTCATTTTCTTTTATCTTTCGTTCTTTCTTTCGTTTCGACGCAAAATGTACGGTCTCGCCTCTAATATCGAGCAAAAGAGTATCTAGAAATAAACGTTTACTTGTTTTACATGTAACTTGCGGTTTATTCGACTTATCAGTATATAGTTTATATCCGTATCTTGATTTATTATTCTCTATTGTAGATTTTATCAATTCGGCATATTTTTCATCACGGAGTAAGGAGGTGTTAAATTTCCAAAAGCAACGACCTCTATCAATTGTACTTAGTTTAAGCGTAAGAGATATTATCGAATGATCTGAGCGTCGATAACCTGGCTTCCAAGCATCCAGGTCATATGCCCATCCGCCGAAGCCTTTCTTTGTTCGTTGAATACAATGACTTTTGATTTGCTGTGTGAACAATTAAATCTCCATTTCAAACTATATGTGTGACATATTTGTAAAAGTTTGTCGAGTCCGGACTTTGATAGGGATAATAATGTTATAGCATCTGCAGTTGTGGGAGCAGAAAACGAAACTCCGTTAATCTGCAGGCCAGCGGTTGAATCTTTTAAAGCCACTAGAAGGTCATTAATGTAGATTGAGTAGCAGAAAGGGGATAATACACCCCCTACCTTGTTCCTTGTTTCACCGCGAAACTTTCCGAGATGCGGCCACCGTACTGCACTTTACTAGTCACACACGTGTTGTCACTTGAGATCGGGTAGACGCGGAAAGCTATATGTATATGGTTTTCAGCGTCTCTTCGATTGGGCTACTGCGAGTCAATTCAATTGTTGAAAATATATATTTATATACACGTTATGTAAATGTTTGAACGAATTGTGACAACAAAGATGAATAAATTAAAAAAAAAAGTTACTTTACTGAAAAATCCTTTTTATTCGTGGGGGTCTGTTATTCGTTGATTTCGTGGTTTGTCTCAACACGAAATCAACGTCCAACGAAATAATTGACTTTTGAGGTGAATGAGCAAATACCATGCAGTATACGAGATAGAAATGAAGACCGGGCAGTACGTCTGTTCCGATATGTCGCTCATTCACCGAATACCACAATTATATTCTGATCATCTGATCCCTTGCATAATAGTTTGTATAAACAGTCCTCAATGTATTGGTCTCTTAATAAAGGTTTATGGTTTCACCAGGTGCAGACCACATGGACGATACATAGCTACCTGTTCAACGGTTTGCATGAAACTGGTAGCTATTAAGGTAGAGTTTGGCAATAGTAACCACTCAAATGTGGCACGATGTTGCTTTTGTACGGCCCGCTGATGTGCCTAGATATGATATCTGATCCACGAATTAATGGGCCGACGAAAAAACCTTTTTTTGATGATTTTCCATGACAATTGAGGACGACGAAATCAAAGCCATTCACAGTATTTCCGCATTCATGTTTCATATTACTATGGCATTATATGATTTCCTATGACGAAATGCCTGCAAAACCGTACTGTGAACGTAACCTTACTGCTGCTATATATACAATAGAAGTAAACAATAGAACGGAAAATGAAAACGGTCACTATAGAAATATTCTCACATATTTAACACGCAACATATAGTACAATCGACACAATCATATGGTGCTGTCGAGGATCTAATCACCAATATTCCGGGACAGAATTAACATAACAATAGCCACGCACAATTTATCCTTGCGTCTAAACATACCCTCATCAACATAATACATGTAATGCATGTTAAGCAAACAAATGATATTGCCACAACTATAGGCTAACTGGTAACATGACATTTAACGACCAAGAACCATACACTAATTTACCATTATAATAATTAGCATATCATTTTCGGCTTCGGCATTAGTTAGCTCTTTGGAATTTATATACCTGGTTCTAAGCATTATTACATTCAAATATAATAAGCACAGTGGGATTGCTGTGGGTGTACATATATGGTTCAAAGGTTAAAAACTATTGGACAATTCGATAATTTGGAAATACAAAAAAAGTATCTAATAAATTGATCACATTAAACACTATTAGTAAACTCGAAGATATTTAAATGGCACACAATGGAATCAATCGAACTTAATTATACGACCATATACATGACTGTTGAATATGATTAGATTGTAGACCATCAAACAGCGTCATTCAATCACCAACTAAACTTAAAATAAAATATCGAATGTTTAGTGTGAAAATCAGTTTAATGGTGATTGGAATATGATAATTATGTCCGCATAATACCAAGACTGCATGGCTATGCACGAGTATTGGAAATATATAACGAAGTATGTGGTAACAGCTTTATGACTGAAATACACGGATTAGGAATATCGCCCGAAATGCCTCTGAAATAAACATTCTCGCTGGTCAATTATATTTGCCCGCCACCTGTATGGAATGTTATATCTCCCGACGACTGGGATGCGATCTTTGACATTCTACAATACAAACCTAGAACTTAAACGAAAAGTATGTTTCAATTGCATGCACACATTGCCGTTAGATAGTCTCTGTCAATGGTGGGCATTCACTGAAACATGCTTTTGCTATTTGATTTCTTTTCGTTTGATAGTTTCATACATTTTTAAGGATTTGATGGACTTATACGTTCCACAAATTTGTGTGTACGCGTGCGCTTGACGTTGCTGTTTTTGTGTTAAATAAATTTATACCACTCTAACAGTTATGTCGCCGATATATAATTATATAAATCCTGAGTGGTCAAAGCACTGCAAATGTCGTGCTGGGTAAAAACAATACCTCTTTCAAGTGAATCATTCGTACCAAATATACACCTACATGTGACGATATTCATTGACCCCGTCAGCATTAGTGGTTTCTTCGAGCAATCGCGCAATCGCGCAGTTTCATATTGCAGTTTACGCTTTATGCAGCCATCCATTGCCTTGGTGAACAATGCCACGATATATGGCCAGTATAGTAGCTCTATAACGACAAACAACACAATTCCGTAACCTCGCTATATTGGTATTAATATACTGCCCCAATCACTTACGTAAATTTATCTTAGTTCTAAAATGCCGTACAATACAATACACTAGTTTTATCTCATCCATAGGGAGAAATGTGTAGATACAAGTTATTCCTACACTCAGAAAAATCAGAGGCCGTATAGGTATTCTGGAGTACCTACGTCGGTATTTGGTACTCCAGAGCACCAAACTGGAGATGCGCTGGTACCCCAGGGTCCCAACAGAGGTCTGTAATACCAACGTAGCTGTGCAGTTAGCATAATTCGACCCCCAGTCGTATCAATTACAGGTTGGAAGTTTCAAAGCGCTGTCATCTAGAGTTACGGTTCCTGCGATCGTAGCGCCATTCGCACTTCTTTCTTTGTTTTCAAATCAACAACAACGTTTTCAAATCATCCGGACATGGCGATACTTGTGGACACATGGACTTTGGCCGATGTGTGCAATTGGCTCAGTGACAGAGGTTTGGATCAATTAGTTGATTCATTTAAAGGTTTGTCTTATATCATTATTTCTTTTCGCCAATTTCGGGCAGTTTTTAATTTTACAATGATTTCACTGTTTTCAGACTCGGCGAGCAGAGGACGGAGTGTGTTCGACACGCAGTTGTTGGAAATTATTATCAAAATCCAATGATAAATACACACACCATTACACCAATAATAATAATATATAGACAAGTATGGAAAGCTGGCCAATTTACTGGATTCAGAGTCAACTGGACTCCCGATACCACAACTAGTTTCAAGTCCTATTTCAGCATACAAAATGTATTAATTGTAAAAATATTTCTTGCACTCAACTATATATATGTCTTGAAAGTGACACTGCAAATCCGAAATTATTTGGCATTTCTTGCAACATTTATTAATGTGAATTTCCAGCAACACAAAAATTTAAAATCTCACGAGTGGCCATCCGAGTCACAGGCTATAATTAGAGGCACGGATTAGTTATGACGTTACAATCTCGGATGGCGACTCGTCAATCTCACACAGGAGCTTTCCGTACTTGTCTATATTATTATTAAGGAGTGCTATGTGTATTTATCAGCGGATTTTGATAAAATCTTCCAACAACTGTGGTTCGACATTAAGACAACAGGTCTTGGAGATCCACAAACCGATGTAAATTAGATCATTCGAGCTAAAATAGATAAATCGGTCTATTTCCGAAGTCAGATATCGCCCCAATACTAGATCGAGAGTGACGAGACATCTGAAATTATAAGGTCACGTCCGTGTTTATTCATATTCAACAAAATTTATGTATCAAATTGAATCTGCAATTTGTCCGATAGGTAAAGTACCGGTACTAAAGACTACTAAAGTACGGTAATACTATGTGAATCCGTAGACGTAGCCACAGGTGTTGGAATTTGACAAATACGGCCTATAAAATATCGCTCAGAAAAGAGATAACACTTAAAATGACAAGGTGTGAAGGCTACCACGACAAGACGCCATTCGATTGTGCAACGTCACTAACGCGAATGGCGTCTCGTCGTTTAAAAAAAGTTGAAATGTATGTGAACTACTGTCATAAATGGCGAATACAAGAACTTCTGTAAAAAGTGATCTGGGGCCATTCTGGGCAAGTTTATAGAAGGACTATTTTACAAGTACGATATCAAGCAATACGGTGAGATTATCAAAAAAATCACTAATTATGATTCGTACAAAATAAATCGGTTTCAAAATATATACATACATATGTATTCTATTGATAAATTAAGTTCAATCTTTTATTAACCCTTATCAGTAGAGTGATTTTTGGTATTTTCTTAAAAATACACCCGAGAGTGAGGGTAGGGTACGGAAGGTCAATCGTATGATTATGTCCGATACCGACCATTGAAGGCACCCACAAAAAATTATAGAAATACAGCATTATACACAAAAACTGAATATTATTATTTCTAAAAGATGGAGCATAATTCAACATTTTAGAATGAAATACTAGTAGGTACATATATTTGCCCCAGCGTAAAAGATTCAGCCAAATACTAGTATGTTGTCCGATGAGTACGTCCGAAACCGTGGAATTGCCCACCAGTGGTCAGATCACTACTCCCAATACGGTTGTTTTATTTTGGTCTCAAATCAGTCTCAGATGAGTTCAGATGTCTCGAGTACTGGGGCGATATCTGACTACTAGTATAGATCTATTTCCCTATTTTCCCAATGTGTTGTGAATGTAACTATGATCAGGTCATGCAAGGGCACCAACCAATCTCCGCATACTCCGGAGCTACCGGTAGTTCAAAATGAACCTAATAAATTACTAATAGTAATACCGGTAAATAATATTATAACTACAGTCTATACATTAGGTAGTCAGATTTTGACCACGACTTCTTTTTGATCGAAAAGAAGTCGAGGTCAAAATCTGACTACATTAGGCTAAATAAAATATAACCTGTGTTAACTTTACAGTAAACCCACCCGCTCCTACTAGTACCCTTTTTTTTCCTTCAATTTATCAACTTTTTCTGCGCGATATTATTTTTTTCATCAAAATAATGTGACCAAAAGGGAAAGACTGGAACAAACAGTTAAGACAATTTAGGTCAGTCAGTCTTTATACCTAATCAAAGCTTCAACCCAATATCTGCACATGAAATCACCTCTTGACCTTGATTTACAAAATTGTCAAATCCACTTTGATGAAATAATGACCAAAACCAGGTCTTTTGTGGAAGCACAGTGTAAAATACATATACATTTTAATTGCAGCCTGTGTAAAAAAAATTAAAAATATAAAATAATATGAATAATGTCGCCCACCCACCTCTATATTTGTTCTTCTCATTAGGCCGGGGGGGGGGTTCATACACTGTTTCCATACAGTAGGCCGGGGTGGGTGGGTGGTTCAGCCACGAAAAAATTAACTTTTTTCCAAGTGGTCACAGTTTTTTCCTGTTACAACATTTCTGCAATATAATTGCCTCAAAGTGTTCAGCATCATTTGTTATGGTATGTATGACACTTAAGTCAGGGCTTGGGGGGGTAGTTAGTGTGAATATAGGCATAATGCTTCCCAGAAATCCCGGTTACAAACCAACACTCACAATTTCGTCTTTTGCATCAGATCACATTGGCTGCGGACACACGTATCACAGTAGCGATGGATAGTAGATGTGCCAATTTATTATGGTGGAGTTTGGTGACAATTGGTTGTCATATTTTATATGCCATAGCAAGCCATGTCGCCCTCCGCAAATTCGCACAATGACTACCAAGCTCTACCAGTGACGGTCGATCTCTCAAGGATTTATCTACCTGAATGTCTCGTCGCTGTTTATCTTTACTCAACACGCAGTGTTGTATTTTGCATGCTAACACACAAGTCCACTTGATAACTTAATGAATAACCCATCTCAACAGCCATGATTGTTCTTACAAATGAAATTAATATAAGTAGATAAATATGTATGCATTGAGATCATATAAAAAACATACGGTACCACATGCATGATATGTGAGTCAATGAGGAATTGCCACCAGGCCACGGTCAAACACAATTCCGGACGATCTATCGTGAAATTATATTTATCACATAATTTGCCCATAAAAGCAGTTTTATAATTATCGGTAAGACACACGTTTAATATCAGCGCATGTGATGACGTCACGACGTTCTTCAAATAACTTGCGATCGCTATAGTTTGATTGTTGTTTTCGATGAATATTTCGCGTTGCTTCGGATTTATTTGATCATGTGATAAAAGGGGGTAGGGTTCTCTATTCCGAAGGTTCATTATTCCGAAGGTTCGCTATTCCGAAGGTTCATTATTCCGAAGGTTCACTATTCCGAAGGTTCGCTATTCCGAAGGTTTTCTATTCTGGGCGTATTTAACCAGAAATTAATGAAAATTTGCACCCCACCACAAAAAACACACGAGGAATGAAAAATACTAATACGCTAGTATTCACATATAGTACATATATACACCCACTTCTAATTCCCAAATTGTTCCAGATGTCCGTTATTAATAGCAAGAAGACAGTATCAGTTTATCGTTTATTATGGAAAGTTGAAAACACGATGACTGAAATAAACTACATGTAAGAGATATAGTTTTTCCGAACTGGCTATCTGTATTTGAAAGAAACATCAACTTTAAAGGCCCACTTAATTTTCGAACACACAGATCACATATATAACATATATGCCAGTATATATACCATTGGAAATAGGGAAGCTCTCTAACACTGTATTATCAACTTAACCGGTGTAATAAACTGAACATGTTGTTTTTGTTGAGTTAACCTTCGGAATAGCGAACCTTCGGAATAGTGAACCTTCGTAATAGCGAACCTTCGGAATAGAGACATGTTCCCGATAAAAGGTATCTCACACTCGTCCTATTTTATACGTAATTTATCAATCTCGTCCACTAAATTCTATTTAGTGAACTCGGTTCATAATTTCCGTATAACATAGAAACTCATGTGAGATCCTCTATACATGTATATCATAGAGAATACAATTTAGCAACACGTAATGAGTAGAGATCAACCTTGGTGAACAGCAATGGTTAATTGGTCCAGTCGACTCATTGTGCGGAAAATCAGCGGGCGACATGGATAGCTATGACACAGAATTATGACCGGCCAATTGTCACCAAACTCCACCATAATAAATTGTCACACCTACTATGACATCGCTACTGTGGTACGTGTGTCCGCAGCCATTGTCAAGTACGAATGCCACTGGTTCAAGATGAAAATGGACAGTTATGACACCCATGATTAAAGTAAATACAAATGAATACTCATTAGACCTGATCAGACAGCATAAGAGGCAAAACATGGAAATCCCATCATGCTAGAAAGTATTGAATGCTATTTAAAGCCACATCCATATCTTTGTTTGATTTTTTAGTTTAATTTATTGTTTTGTTTTTTTGACACAATTTCACATCAAAGCCATATGAATGCTGATCAATCTGTTAAACGCCATGTTGTCAGATGGTATAATATCGTGTGGGTCCATTACTATTTAGCATAAATGTTTTGCCTAAATTTGTATTTTATATTTTCGATACAGTTGTATTTAAAGTGATTACAGACAAGCATTGGAAATATGGTAAAATGTTCATATAACTTGTTTACAAGTCATGAGTCAATTGATAAACAAAAACAAACAGCATAACAATGGGTGCTGCAGGTTTATACGATTCT
Source organism: Siphonodentalium dalli (assembly GCA_032622095.1). Lineage (NCBI taxonomy): Eukaryota > Metazoa > Mollusca > Scaphopoda > Gadilida > Siphonodentaliidae > Siphonodentalium > Siphonodentalium dalli. Next base: position 14,717,631 of record CP136063.1, read on the forward strand.
TATCTGTTCTCAGACTTTATAACTGAAACAAATACCAAGCCTAAATGGTGTGAGACCACAGATTTTTAGGTAAAACGTGGGTGGGTACCCTGCATGAAATTGGGAAAAAAATTCCTTCAAATAAGGGTTGATTTCGCTGGATTTGGAGGCAAAAAGGGGTGGGTACCCCGCATGAAATTGGAAAACAATTTCCTTCAAATAGAGGGTGGGGTGGTCACCGTGGTGGGTACCCAAGAGGCGGAAATAAAAAATAAAAAATTCAGCCTACTGTCATGGCACTTTTTTCCGAACCCCCCCCCTGATTAGGCTAAAAAAAATTATACCTGTGTTTATGGTAACGAGAAGAAATAATATAGGGGCGGACGAACTACAATTCATTTTTTTTATACACAGGCTGCAGTGCCATGTATTTTACACTGGGCTTCCATAAAAGACCTGATTTTTTTAATTATTTGATCAAAGTGGATTTGACAATTTTGTATTGAATCAAGGTCCAGGGGTATAATCAGGCATTATGAATGATAAAAAACAATAGTTTTGGTTCATTTTAGTGCCCTCCCCTGGCACCTCTTGATCCGCCACCTTTGCAAGGAATGTGGGGGAACTTGAACCTATAAATATATAGTATTAGGTTCATTTTGTACTGACTTCAGAGCCAGATTGGTCTCGGTGAGCCTGATCGCCCCCCCCCTAGACGACGTGGTCAGATTTCGACCTCTACTTTCATTATGATAAACGTTTATAAGAGTTCTACATGTACTGGTATGTAAATAATTGTTTTCAATTTGGCCAAATGTATGTTGCATTCAGTACATTTCCTCTGTTTGATGTGTCGTAGGGGATAATCTCCTGTTTCCAAACTGTATGATTTTGTTATATCGCGACTTGGACAAACACTTGTCTTTTAAAAAGAAACTAGTACTAGATAACTCAATATTTGATTGACAAATTGGTGCATATAATTACAAGATTTAGCCAAATATGTTGTCCGAAGTCATTGTATATACAATGTATGTCCGAAATATAGGACTGTTTATTGACAAAGTAAAGACCCAGGTTCTTGAGTTTTTGTTAATTTTATTTTGACTTTATATCTCTACATGCATATGCATCGCTTGTGTTCTGACCTTTTAAGGGTCCGATAGAATAAATCTTATAAAATACTATGAACCAGGTGTCTCAATTTAATATCTTTTTTCTGGCTAAAGTTTCCAAGGAGCAATGTATATACAACAAGAATTTTTTAGCCCATGAACAAAAATTGTGGTCATAAACTTGACAAACATTTATGATAATTATTCTAATTTTAAAATGAAATCAACTGTGAAAGAAAATACCGGTAGGACATCTACCAAACATGCAGCATATTGAATGTGTAGTTCTGTGTAGTTTGCTTTAATCTGGGAACAATTTTGATACCGTTCATACATACATGTACATGTATGTACACGTAGAGGTAAAATTCAATTGGAACAAATGTCTGGAGTAATGTATTGCATGCACAAGTATTATAAAGTACATGTAATACTTTATGAATATTTTGATAAGTACTGTAGATCTACTTTTATTAATAGTTCAATATAATATAATTAAACATTTAAAATTAAAAAGTACAATGTAGAAGTGGAAACCAGATATACATGTACATATATATCTCTTATATTCAGCACACATGAAATGACTCAAATGAGTCCATGTCTCCATGAAGTCATAAATATGCCACCTCAAACCATAGTCAGACCCAGCTTGTTACTACTGGTAGTCAATACCAATTAAGGGATTAAAATCTTTGGAGAAAACACATGGACATTGCATGGACATTGCAATTCTGCAGTAATGGCAGTTTGGTACCATGCTGGCTTTATTGACATTGTCAGGGCAGGTCTGGGTGCCTCAAATATGGATTGCAAGGAACTAGGTGTTGGGGGGAAATGTCAACCTCCAACTCTCTGATATCATGCTGTGATTAAGTTTCATTTGCGAACTGCAATTGTTTGTTCAAGTGTCTCAAGAAAGAATTTGTTTGCTATAAAGTTAATTGAATTAAAACGAATGGTGCCAAACAGTGAGTGGTCTGCTAGTCCGGTCATAAATTTCAGCCTCAAAATCATGCTATCTATTAAACATAAGCTGAAGACCTCAGCCTCATTCAATGTGTGATTTAGTAATCTATGAGCTAAAAACTTGATGCATAACAATGTCTGCTAGTCAAGGATTTATATGTTCATATTGTTCTGTGAGGAAAATTTCCTTCAACAAATTTGTTTGGCATTTACAGTTGATGCATGAGCATCAGTCAAACTTTGAAATAACTTGCAACATCAATGGCTGCCCACGGACTTATAGAAACTGTGCATCCTTCAAGAAACATTTTTCCAGAAACCATTCAGCTGAACTTTTAAACCCTGATTCTAATATTCTAATTAATGTTGAGGATGAATCACTGCTTACACTGGAGACGACAGAAGAAGCTACACATGTGAATTTTGTGGAAAATGATGTTTCTTCTATGGATATTGATGGAGATGAACTGTCAGAATATGGTGATGATCGGCCAATGACATTGAACGAACTAACTCAATCAATGAAAAATCAAATAACTCTATTCATTCTGAAATTACGGGAAAAACACATTTTACCAAGAAAAGTTCAGGAAACCGTTGCTGATGAATGTGTTTTCTTGACAGAACATTTCATGGATAACTTTAAGGATATTGTTGAAAATCATCTTATTGAGCGTGGCTACAATTTCGAAGAAGATCCACATTTAATGCAACTTCTGGACAGCAAAGATATTATGACCTCAACTCTGAAGGACTTGAAATCAGACTACAAGTTGAGGAAATTCTGTGTGGAGAACTTGAATCTAATTGAACCACAAGAGGAGTTCCTAGGTTATGAAAGTGGGAAACGGGATGTTTCTTATTATGTGCCTATCAGAGATTTACTCAAAGTACTAGTGGAACATAAATCTGTTGGCCCACACATACTTCATAATCTGTCTACACTTGGAACTGATGAAGCTACATGTAGTGACACATTAGAACAATACAGCGATGGAGATATTTTCAGAAAGAGTAACATTGGAAACAATACACTGCATTTATTCATGTACAGTGATGAATTTGAGGTTGTTAACCCATTGGGATCAAAGAAAACAAAGCATAAGCTCTGTGGTTTTTATTTCACCATTGGAAATATATCCCCGAAATATAGATCACAGTTGCGAAATATCTATACGGTGCTTCTTGTAAAAAATCAACATCTGAAAAGGTATAAATATTCAGCTATTTTGAAGCCTTTGATTGAGGATTTGCAGAAACTTCATTCTGAAGGAATTTCTGTTTGTATTGAAGGCAGAGTCCATCAAATGTTCGGAGTTCTGTCAGCAGTATCAGGTGACAACCTATCTGCACATGGGATGGCCGGATTCACTGGCGGCTTCAATGCAGGGCGTATTTGTCGTTTTTGCATGTGTGTTTATAATGACATTGAGACAAAAATACATGAAAATTCTTGCGACATCAGAAACGAAGAAGCACATAAGGTGCATCTGAGTTCTCTTGACCAAGATCCCAATAACAGTAAAGCATATGGTGTTCAAGGAAAAAGTGCATTTTCCAGCTTGCCTTATTTTTTGGTAACACAGTGCTTCCCACCTGACATTATGCATGATATACTAGAAGGTGTTGTTCCGTTGCTTCTAAAACTGCTAATTAGAAGTCTCCACGCAGACAGAATTGTCACTCTCACACAAGTGAATAATGCTCTAGAAGAATTCAATTTTGGAAGGAACGACAAAAAGAATAAACCAGTAACAATAAACCAAAAAATTCTTCGGGATGAAGGACAAATAGCGGGTAAAGCTTCTGAAAAATGGGTACTGATGCGACTGTTCGGTCTTGTGGTTGGAGATTTCGTACCGACAGACAATGCTGAATGGAAGTTATATACACAGTTGAGAGACATAATGGACATTTTATTTGCACCTGTCATTAAGCGTGAATGGTTGCCGTATTTAGAACTATTGATTACAGATTTTTTGGGGAGTTTCAGCAGTATTTATCCTGGGAGAATGACACCAAAGTGGCACTACATGGTTCACTACCCAAGACTGATGGCAGAGTATGGACCACTCAAGCACCTCTGGTGCATGCGGTTTGAGGCTCGGCATCGCTACTTCAAACAGCTTTCTGGGGTGGTGAACAATTTTAAAAATATTGCATTTACATGTTCGTCACGAATTCAGATGCGCCAATGTTGGGAGCTTGGAACATCCGATGTTTTAGTTCAACCATTGTCTACTTCCAAAGTTAGCGAGTTGAAATTCCGGAACTTAACTGAGGATGTTCGAGATTTGATTCATAATTATTACGGACCCAATATGTGTGAAGTCTCACCAGAGGAAACCATATGGAAGGCAGCATCTCTACAGTGTGATGGAGCTTCATACTCAACGAGAGATGTATTCGTTATCGACATGGTTCATGAAGGAGAAATACCAGTTTTTCTGCAAATATTACAGATCATTAAATTCAGATCTGATTTCATGTTATTCGGGAGGATACTCAAGAGTGTTGGCATCAATTCACACTATGGAGCATATGAAGTTGAGGACATAAATGAAAAAATTATAATCAGAGCGGGGCAGGAGACCGATATGCATGCACTAGATCTTTACGAAAAAGATGATGGGAAGATGTTTGTCGTACTTCATCATTCTCCTGTTGCAACAGCTGAGGACTGTTGAATTATTATTGTTATATAGTAAGTTGAACATGTACTGATACCGGTATGCAGACTTGGCACAGAATAGTATAGTAATGCCCAAAGTAATTGACCACTTAACCACAGCAGAATTATGGGTAATTTTTCAGGATTTAGTCGGAAATATGGTGTGTTGCCATTCATCAGAAAGCTCTCGCCGAGAGATTTCCGATTAATGGCAACAAGCCATATTTCCGACTAAATCCTGAAAAAAATACCCATAATTCTGCTGTGGTTAAGTAGTCAATTACTTTGGGCATTACTGTACATGGTGAAAAATTTCTCCAGTTTAAATAATCATACACAGTACTCCTGGGATCCAAATAAAAGTGTAGACTGAATAATAGTGCAGGGGGGGGGATTTTGCTGGAAATTAATAAAAGTGCAGGTGGTATTTCCGATAAAACAAATTAAATTGCACATATAAATACTGATGGGTAAAATGGCAGTAGATGTAAGAAAACCATGAAATAGTAGTCATTATGTGAACAAGTCGACTATATAATCAAGAGTTGTGCTTACGTGTACCTACCGTACATGTATGACCACTAACAAAAAGATGATTTGACCATATTTTTGACAAAAAGTGATGTGACAGTGTCTAAGTGCACATATTTCTGCTGATGTGAAAAATGTTAATGATCCGTACACAGAACGACATGTGTTTGAAGGCTTTGTTGGATATGGCACAAGTCGATATCGTCATGAAAGCATGAGAGGAACATGTGTGTCATACAGATTTTTAATTATGGCACGGTCCGACTCCAGTTTTCTATATTTTATTAGGAACAGGTGTGTAATAAAAATAATTGTCATATATATAGGGTGGTCATGGCAAGTTAAAAATGTATTGTCCTCTTTCAGAAAATGACGTTGACGGTCCAACGTTGCTTCACGTGGCTGTGACAGATAGGATGATCGAACGGCTCTCAAAAACCATGAAGATGGAGCTTAAGCTGAGGCGTGAGCTCGAGACATTGACTCGGCCTCAAATATCAAGTCCCAGTCCCAAGTCAAAACCTGTACCAGAAGTGACACAGATACTGGTACATGAGGATGCACCATCTTCTTCAGCGTCTTCATCTTCCACACAAGACACCACTACTAGCTCAACACCTTCCATGCATGTACCACATTCAGCCTCACAGGAAGTAGTAGGCCCATCTTTAAAAAAGAAGTGAGTTTATCTGATAACTAGAGGATATTTATCTGACCTGTTAATTTCGACGTGACGTGATGTATCCATAACAAGAAGGCAAATTATAGGCCTGAAATATTTGTAAATACTTATTTTCTCAAAGCAGCAAAAAACCTTTTCTGAATATACTTTCTTTATTTTGTATTATCTTAAATCAAGAAGCATGTACATGTATATCTCTATTAACTGATAATACTACATTTAAAAACAAAAAAAGTTTCCCTACCTACATGTACCTACCTGGATTTATTCAGCCAACAAATTGGAAAGCGATATGGTTTTTTTTGTTGGCCGTAGAAACTTTTTGTGTACAAAGTTTACTTATTGACAAAATATTTAGAGGCTTGAGAGAGTTGTGACACAAAAGATATAACAATGAAATATTAATAATATTGTCTTTTTGACTCACAATTAAATCAATATGTACTCATTTATGTTTTAGGCCAAAGGCTGCCCGCAGAAAACTTGCAGGGATGTGGTCCAGAGGTTACCAGGTTCCAACACTGCCGCCCAAAATACTCGATGCTCTGAATGCCAAAGATGACATCTTCTTTTCCCAAAAACGAGTTGGGATTCGAACTCGGCTGATAGAAGTGTTAACTGATGATATGCAGCTGATAACAATGTAAGTTTACACATGTTTTTCTCTTTACGACTTAGATCTCATAAGACTCAAATAGAATTTAGTGGACGAGGTTTATAAATTACCTTTAAAATAGAATAAGTTGTATGAGATCATTTTTCACATAATCAAAATTTCCAAATAGACAATACTTAAAGCGATAGTATCGTTCTTTTTGCAAGTTATAACTTTTGGCAAAATTTATAAATGACTTTGGCAAATCGAATGTCAGTGTTGAAAATGTGAAATGCATCATAATGTATACATACTAATAAGGCTCAAGTTCCTCTGGCGTTCCCCGGATAAAATCGGCCTAAATGGCCGTGGGCGCATGTAATTGGGGTGTGGGTGCAAAATATAGTTTAAGGGGCTTCTACTAGACAGATAAGAAGTAAAGTCTCACACAAAAATTAAAATCTAAATTTTATGAAAATAACGATACTATCGCTTTAGCTTATACCTGCATTAGCGTACAATTTTTATCCTAGAGTGGGATGCGAAGGATTATTTTCACGACGAGCTAGCGGAGTGAAAATAATACTGGCATCCCACGAGATGATAAAAATCTTGCCTACTCCAGGCAGTTAAGTATTGTGTTTATTTAATGTTCTTTGTTAACACTCAAATTGTCTGGTTTTGGGGTATGCTGGGATAAGTTTGAAAAAAATCTGGGAAGCAGTGTCTTGCCATGTCAAGCGACGTCAATGATCATTAATGACGTCATCCAGTGAAATAACATTTTTCTCAGCGATTTTCCTCATTCTCGGTAGCTGGGAGTGAAGAACGATTATTATTTGACTGCAAAAAATAGCTGAAAATTAATTAAACGCCAATTATTCATAGAAAACAACAAACATAAACTGCAGCGATCGCTAGTCATTTAAAGAGAGGTGTGAAGTCATCGCATATGATGTGCTGATATTACTTACCAATAATTAGGAAACTAGTTTTATGGGATTACTGCTAATTATGTGATAAATACTGTATTTGTTTGATTTCTTCCATCTATTCAGTAAAATAGGAATGTTTTAATTTTATTTTCAGGTACCAATCTACAGAGGACATAAGAAATGTGGTGTCTAGACTGTGTCAGTTACATCCTTACCTGACGGATATAAATTCCGACAACAATGTGAGTTGGTCTTCTTGGCCTGAATACATATAAATGACAATTTTTTTCATATAAATTATGTTACCCCGTATTTATATCAATGATACATGCAGGTCAATTTTTATTTGGGCTGCACTGATAGCTACACTAATAAAGTGGGTGTGTGGAAGGTTACTCTTTGAAATGTAGAAATATGTCATGCCCGCAGCATGCACATTGATAAATTATTGCAAACGAGCTGCTGGAATTATACTAGTAGCCTACATGTAATGGTTAATTTTGTTCATGGCTTATCATAATCATGTACTTGTGAATTTAATTAACTGTTTTTGTGATCAGCAGGACTACCTGCCTGTCACTAATTATATATACAAAAATAGCATACAGTTTTATCGCGATATAATGGTAGTTTAATGGCATATTTTTAAATTTAATTTTCAGTCAGCATTAGTTTCCAGTATAAGGGAGAAATTCAAACGAATAAGATCAAAAAGGCCCCGTGAATCTCTTACGAGTGATGAACAGTTGGATAAAGTCAGGGAGAAATTTACAAGAGTCGGCGGAGGGTATAAAAAACCAGATGACCAGGAGATGGTCAAAAAGAACTATCAAAGTAATGTGAGTATCATTATACTTCAAATAGTAAATTATAGTATTAGTTAGAAGGTTATGCTTTGGAAAAATAGTTGTGTCCGTTGTACGAATGCCAATATTTGTACATGCATATTATGTCTCATGATTTCTCGCAACTGTGGGGCCAAAAAAGCCAACACTCACGATTTCCATATTCCTGACATTCGTACGGTCATTTTTATATAAAACATACCTATACCGAATATATCGGAAAGTCAAATATCACGATTCCAATAGACTGGTATGACTCTATTCACTTAATGGACTATGGCCTTAATCACTGTATTAATAATGTGTATTTATTAATGTTATTTAAAATAATGTTGGTTCAATTACAGCGACGACATATTACATTACCGATTATAATCTTATTGACCTACCCCCACCCGAACTCTACTAGTACATGTATATGAATGTCACATGAATCTTCTTCAAATGTAGATGATATACCTAAACATCTCATCACTTTTATTTCATTAAGGCGGCTAATACAACTCTGGTGACTGAAGATGAGTTCAGTCTCAAGAAACACGATGATACAATGGATACTGAGGTTAAAAGATTAAGGCCATCCATCATCATCCTCAAGGATAAGATGGCTCGGACCAGGCCGACCCGTAATGAGTACATCAGCAACCATAAGACATCTGAAATCATTGGAAAATACCCGGCATTGAAGTTTCCAGAGATAGTAAGTTTTCCTGATCAGAATTATACAGAATAAATATTTTTTGGTTGCCATTTTGGCAACACATTAATGTGTTTACAATAGGTATATAACTTGGTAAAATCTTATTTTTGAAAAATAATCCAGCTGTTGTAATCCTACTATTGTACACTTTCATTGAAATTCACATGATATTAGTATGAAATTAGGCACAACTCTAGATGCACGCATATTTTCCTCTTTATTAAGGGAGATAATCCTACAGGCAGGAAATATAACTTATACCCATAGTCCCATACCTTACATTTTGTTTAGGAGGGGAGGCTTTGCTTATACTGTGAGATTTGTTTCATTGCCATTAATTCAATTATAGTAAGAGCTATATCAAAACAAATGTTTTGGTTCACAGGCAATTTTTTTTCTCAAAACAATGAGGGAGGGAGGGTTATATTTATATATACGGAAAGAAGCTTTGGTAAGAAATTTAAACATTGGCTTAAAACTATCATTTTAAATTAACTCACAACTTATTCTCTTTTATAGCTCTTACAGGAAATGCGTGTTCAGAGGGCTTGCGATGTGGATGATAACGTGAGAAAGTCAATGGATGTCGTTACGTCGAGAATTTTGATGAAGGCGAAATGTGAAAAAAGTCGAAAGGTGAAGGACATACTCAATTCCTTATCTGGTGCGAAGAATTCTGTCATAGAATTGGACCTTCAAGAAGGTACGGATATATCCTCATCTTTGTCACAATTGAATAGCCTGCCTTCCCAAACCTTGTCAATCTTTAAAATTTCTCCATATGAACCTCCTCATATCAAGTTAAGCAGATGAACTATGACCCTCCTGTCTGCTCCTGTGTCCAATTTGACTAGTCTGAACATGTCACATCACAATTTGTTCTCTACATTTCTCTGCCAACCAGATAACACATTTTCTAAATTGCTCTGTTGGTCAGTGTCTGTATAATACGAGTTAAGAGGAATATGTGGTTCTTCACCTTTTTTCGCACATTTTCATGTGAAACTTTGTGGTAATAATATTTAAGAAATAAATACACGGTGTAGAGGTGTGTATGGTCCAGTTGTACCACAAAAAATTGATTGTAGGACGACGCGTAGCGGAGTCCTACAATAAGTTTGTTGTGGTACAACTTGACCATACACACCTCTACACCGTGTATTTATTTCTTTTGTAATACGACTGAAAGTTTATGGTCACAATTCGACTGAATAGTCAACGAAATACTGCGCTTTTTCGGTCTCAGGTGAGAAAACATTTCGTGGTGTAATTCGTATTGGGCGTACTAGATTCTTTGCATGGAGTACTCCAGTAATTTGTTTGCGTGAATAATCGTTGTGATTGGCTAAAAAACGATGTGTTTTCAGCGGCGCCCGTGTCTTTCATTTAAATAGTACAGGAAATACGATTGCTGTCATTTCTGTGTTGAACGTTGTTGGGACAACATGAATATTATCATCGACTATGGACCATTTTCCTTACACAAAGCGATCTAAATGATCTAGTTTACTAAACTAATCTTATTCCCCTTCTGTACTGGTGAACAAGCGCTTTCATTTTCAACTTGATTCCGAAATATCGAATATGATCGAGATTCGAATCGACGAATGCACAGCCCGGCCCCATGGATTTATTTTGTCATTTAATATACTTATTAAGTAACTTTCTTTGGTCGTAACATATATCAGTATATAATAACATCATTTGGACCATATTCATTGGCAACCAAACTGGTTTCAAGCGAAAAATCGCTAGAAAATTCGCAAGATTGTCAAGATGTAGCAAATTAATTCAAAGAGTTACGGGTGCGGGTGTACTCCGTTGATGCCCCGTTTGCGCGGAGTTAGAAAAGACGGGAAAAGTCGCGTGCGGCGATCTGAATAAACCGATTTTTTTCGTGGTACAATTGGAAAAAGTAGAATTGTACCACAAAACTGGAACGAGATAGCCATGGTAACTCGGGCCACTGGCCAATCAGGACATGGCTTTTAAGCATAGTTAGGCAGGGTCGTATTACAAATTATTATAAACACTTAATATATGTTTCAGGAATTGACAATATTGGCGCATTCTTGCTCATACCACATCTGTTGGCCGAGGAAACAAACTGGCTGTACATCACTCAGACTCAGGTGAATATTATTATCTAAATAGATTGTCCATTTGGTCAGACTTTCAGGAGTGCCAAGGAGGGTGAGGCTCCTTAAATCACCAGGACCCTGTTTCATGAAAGCAACTTATGACATGGTTGGGACTTAAGATGGTCATAAGTTCAAACTTCAGTCATAAGTGTGTTTCACAAACAAGGTCTTAACTTTAGATGGTCTTAACTTAGGTCTTAACCTTAAGACTGGTGTGAGGTGTCTTAAGATAATCTTAAAGTTAAGACCCACGTGATAAGTGGCATATCGATTACAAATATGGCGGCCAATGTTATTTTGCATAGAGATAGAGAAAAATGGTGACGTTTACTAGGCGACATGAACAAAATAAAGAGTGTTTTCTTGTTTCTTCTTGATATGGTAATAAATATAAAGAGCGTCCATGTCACTTATGCGCGGAAATACCGATACCTATACATGCATATATCATATACATGTATATGTGTTATAATGTGTATGTGTCTCAGAATAAACTCATTGAAATAAATATAGATACTAAGATACATGCGCTGATTCGCCCACCCCACCCCAGCCGCTATCCAGCATCCCTGTCACACAATGTCAACTCGGACTCGGCTCTTTCTCGATAACCTCTCAATGCCGTACATACAGATTGCACAAGCCCACATTGTTTTGTTCCGGACTGTAGAAAATTGTCGATAACCAGTCTAAATGAGCGGGAACTTAACTTACTACTTAAGTAGGACTTAATCTTGTTTTGTGAAACGCGTTCTTGAAACGGAAAAGTTACATCATAAGATTCACCTTAGATCTTAGATTAATTAAGTCCATCTTAAGATAATCTTATGACCTTGCTTCATGAAACAGGGCCCCGGCATGTAGGTCTCCGTGCCAATTTGCGGAAATTAAATGGATAAAAATGGATGTTTAACATAAAGGATCTACAACAAGTCATGGTTGAGAAACACATTTTTTTAAACAAGTTCGATAAATTTGATTTAAAGGAAGAATTTGTGTCGTTTTCACCATTTTCGTACTGCAAACTGGTGCATTCTTAGTCAATAGTCAGACAGTGCTTCTTTACCAGATATTGTCAGAACAGAGGTAAATTTAAACAAATTTTATTAACTCATATTCAATCTCATTTACAGGTTCCACTTGGACCAACACCGGTGCTGGTGTTAAAAGGGTGTGTTGGTGGGAACCTCTTCTCATGTGACAAGATAGCCATTGTGATGGACGAAATGGAGATCTGTGAGTTTAAAGCCGACATGACGCTGGCAGTATCTCTGCTGATGTCGACCTACTTCGTGTTTGGGATACAATATGCACGGAAGGTCAAGAATACAATGATATTTCTGGAAAAGCATGTCATGAAACTAGATGGCGTTAGTGAACTAACCAACGGAGTCACTAGATTTCACAACAGGATAATGAAATAGGGTTATCAATTAAAAGGATATACTGTTGATACATGGATTCGTAAAGTCAGACTCGACCATTTTAAGGTCAAAGGTGCCGTTAATTTCGAGGGCTGTAGTGGAAATCTTATGGATTGATATATATTAGTTTGCAGAAAAAAATTCTTATTTCATTCCATAATAACGATTTAAATTTTGTTTACAAAATTACCTTTGACCTTAAAATGGACGATTCTGACTTTACGAATCCATGTAATGATTTTCATGTGTAAATCCATGTAGTGACTCTGTTGGTATATGTAAATTTGATTGATCAGTGTGTGTATATATACACTTGTGTACATGTTCGCTTGGACCATTACTATAATTGTAACCTGTGAAAAAATATATAATGATTTACATTTTTATACGCCCTTTTTTGAATTTTTTTTATTATGTAATCAGTCTGTCTGTCCATCCATCTGTATGTCCGTCCATGTGTCTGTCTGTCGAGCCGTCCGTCCGTTAACATTTTTAGTTTCCGATCGATAACTCCAGTTTGGATTATTTGATCTGAACCAAAGTTGCTATGTGTATTTCCCAGCTAAAGCTACAGGCCAAGTTCAAATATATGGGTTCCGTCCAATTATTTTTACATGAGTTACGGCCCTTTTTCGACTTAGAATTTTACCGTCTGTTAACATTTTTGGTTTCCGACTGATAACTCCAGTTTGGATTATTTGATCTGAATAAAAGTTGGTGTGTGTATTTCCCAGCTAAAAGATACAGGCCAAGTTCGAATATGGGTTCCATCCAGTTATTTTTACATGAGTTACGGCCCTTTTTCGACTTAGAATTTGACCATGGTGGAGAGCCACAATATTGAGTATCCCCATTTTAAAATGTTCATAATTCCAGCTTCTGTTGACAGATTTTAAAAATTGTGTCAGTGCCAGTTCATATGGCCGCAATGTTTGCGGAGCGATCAAAATCCCCTGCAATGATATTTTCCTTTAAGGGACTGAAAATTATATTGGTGATTAAAATCAGTTTCAAATGTTTCGCTGGGCCAACTTTTTTGTGTTCTGTTGTTCACATTGTATGAAAATCAATTGTTTGCTCTGTTTAAAACAGATTACTCACTTCTCCTGTTTTCTTGGTAACGAAACACAAGTGTTTGCATCTTTATTTGAAAATCTTTTATCTTAAGCAGCATAAAGCATAAATGATAAAGATACTTTCCCCAACAGTGACAATTTCAGTTCATTTTCTGAATTTAGCATATTGTGAGATAGACGTCAAAACACTACCTTTTCTCACAAAATGTTAATTAAATTTCAGATGAGTCTTTCAATGGTTTGTAATGTTCAAGGAATTGGAGAAAGTACAGTGTTTTGTTTGTTTGTGTAACTTCCATGTTATCACATTAATTGTTGAATTTAATAAATGATTTAACTAGTTTCTTCTTTCTCTCATTTATATAGCAACATGGTTATGAATTGTCCAGATCTAATACATGTATAATGCAGAGCAGATAGCTATCTGCCTCGAGTGGAATGTTGTACATGAATAAAAATGCTGTATCAGTTGGATGCTAACAGTATTTTGAGTGCATAACTCTATTAGATCACCTTCTGTGTGGCACACTACTGTTTTCCTAGCCACTATCCGAGGAAATAGCCCAGGGATGATTTGGCACCAGCCCTTCTAATAACTCTCTATATCTACTCTCGAGTCACAATACGTATTCATGTTCGTGATCCCATCGATGGCAACAGTCACACTCTGGTGAATCTTGTCGTCAGTAGAATCTCAGGCTGGATTATTGGATGCGACTCATGTAGGTTTCAAAAGTTATTAGTAGGTCTGGTGCAATATCATAACCTGGGCTAATTATGGGGGGAGCAACTATGAACCTGTAAATATGAAGTACCAAAATTAGGTTGGTAGTCTGGAGTACCAACTATATTTTGGTATTCTGGAGTGCCAAAAGCAGGTTGGTAGTTGGTGGAGTACCAAATATATTTTGGTATTCTGGAGTACCAAAAATGTTTTGGTACTCTGGAGTACCAAATTTTGGGTACTCCATTAGGGTCTATGGAGTACCTAATTTGGCACTCCAGAGTACCAAATACGAAGTACCAAAAGTGTTGTGGTACTCCGGAGTACCATTCAGGTTTGGTACTCTGGAGTACCAAAACCTAATTTGGTACTCCGGAGTACCACAATTGTGGTACTCCGTGTGGGACAGCCGGAGTACCAAATTTGGCACTCCAGAGTACCTGGAGTTTTTAGAGTGTATGTTATACTATAGTCGCATAACGGGTCATAACCTTGGCCGTCATAAATACAATGTCATCATAAACATGCATTGTGCAGGAGCCCCGTGAGTGACCAGACAGACAATGGGGGATTAGCAGATTAAATGTAAAATAATGATATGACCTTTTGCTGTTTCGTGCAGAGTGACGGGTCTCCCTTTGTACTGTCCGCGATCGGGTTTCCCTTTGTACAGTCGGCGATATACTCCCACTTACGTATACGATGTTTTCGGACTAGATCGTTCACATCACAGAATTAAAAACCCACTTGCCAAAAATTCATGCTTCCAGTCTCTATTTGGGGTCAAAAAATGTTTAGCCAAAAGTTTAGCCAAATGAAATTTTTATTAGCCAAATTCAAAAAAGATTAGCCATTGGCTAATTTGGCTACCGACAGCGTGAACACTGACTCATTGGGAAGATGATACACTTATTCAATAAAATCTTCCCTCACATTGGCTCATATTTGAATTTTCAATCTGCCCGACAATCCTCCGATGCATGTAAAGCCGTTTTTGTTTCGGTTTTATATAAAAGCACTTGACCAAGTAGTCAACTATACAGACCCATATACAGGGTTCGCGCTGCCACTTGCCAAATGTTCCAATGGCAAAATAATACACATTTGGCAAAAAATATTTTCATTTGGCAAAAGCTTTGGCAAGTCACTTTTTAATTTCGAAAGAAAGTTGAAAAAAATATTGGTCAATCAATATCATTCATTTCAGGAAACTCTTAGAACATAATTACATATAGTTGTGTTTTACAAGGTTTAGAAAAAGTTAACACCCTATTAAGATACAGTTAATCGCATAGTATTAGAACCGATGGTTGGAGGAATTACTAGTATTTAGTGTGGTGGTAGTGCTTATATAGCTAACCCCCTTGTGATGTGCCCTTCTGATGAAGCAACCCTGCTACCATTGTATTGTTTGGTGATTGGCTAATTGTTATATGATGCACCACAATAGAGATGCCCTATATATATGGGCCCTATATGGAGCTGAGTTAAGTCCTAAACAGGTATTCATAAATATAATAGTATATGTATAAGGTCAACATAGGACAAACTGGAGTACATTTGAGTGTAGGAAAACATGTATTACCCATTGTTGCGGCCCCCGACATTTTGTATCCCAGAGACGAAGTGTCCCGGTGTCTAGGGTTTATATGTAGAATGGCCGTGATATCGGGAACAAGTCAAGAAGAGATCGAGATCCGTTGGTGTAGATAACTTTATGTATATATGAGTAAAGATGGTTGGTCGGTGAAGCACAATGTAAAGACAGGTTAAATTATAGGTCTGTTCGGAATGAAAGCCGGTGGTGGAGTGTCTTGCTTCCACCGCTCTGAGACAGTATATCTCTCAGCCCGCTGGCGTATCATGTATCCATATATGGACTACGGTATCATATTATCCAAGGTATCTATACTTTACTATAGCGTATATCACACATCTACTCGCATACCTTGGTTGTACTATGAATGTAACCAGTCGATCAGTGTCGACAAATATAGGTATGCTATGTTGCTTTAGATATGCTATGTTGCTTTAGATGTGTACTCATTGTTTCGTATGCCTCCCTCTATACAAAGTGCTTCACCATTATACAATTAACCCTGTCCATAATACAGGTAAACACTCCAACAACTCCATCCATTTATATGTACTATCGGACAGACTCCCGTCGCTTCTCACTTGTTTCACATTTGTTGGCGGTGTTAAATTTTGAATTGCTTTCACTTTATTAGTATCTGGTCTAACCCCATGTTGGTCCACGATATGCCCCAAAAATGAACATTCTGTTTTAAAGAATGAACATTTCTTTAACTTTAATTTCACATTACTTCTTGAAGAAGCCGTAAATGGGACTCCTTATCCACTGAGTATAAAATTAAATCGTCGACATATGCGCGACATCCTTTAATCCCCTCCAACACACGATTCATGAGTTGAAGAAAGGCACTAGAACTTCCAATGGCACCGAAACAGGCGCGGTTAAACGAAAAATTCCCTCTAAAACAAGTGATAGTTGCCTTACTTCGATCCGCGTGATGTATTGGAATGCAATTATATGCAGAAAAACAATCGAGAACTGTTATATATTTAACTCCCCTCATTTCAGCCAAGATATCCTCGATTTGATCGATTGGGAAAAATGTGGGTTTTGTGATAGCATTTAGTATCCGAAGGTCGGCTATAAAACGATATGAATCATCCTTTTTCTTTAGGACCATACACGGAAATGACCATTCAGTTGCTGGGGCTGGTGAAATTATTTTTGCTTGTAATAATTCATCAATTTTTTCACTAAGAATTTCACGCTTTTTTAATGGGCATCGATAAGGCATTAACCTTATTGGTGGGTGGTCCCCCGTGGGAATCTTCATGGTGACAGCCGTGGTACATCCTAATTCGGTTAATTTTGTAGCGAAAATATCACTATTATTTCGAATTAGTGGTATTAAATCGTCCCTACATGAATCGGGAACTTGTACGTCATCTGGATTAATCTCTTCTTTTATGTCATTCTTATTCTGATGAGGTGTTTCCACACACCTTACGGCAGACACTCTGCCTATAACACATCCTCGTCGCAAATTAAAATGCTTATCTGTGTAATTGCTGATGAGTACAGGTATAATGTCGCTGTTGGAGCTCGCCGTGGAATATTCGGCTGTTAATCCTGGCTCGCTGCCGATAAACCCTGTGTCGGTTGGTTCCATTTTCAGATAAGGCATGGCAAACAATTTATTACCTCCAATTATACGCGCTCGTGTTAATATTGTTGTTTTTGGTGGAATCACGTGGGCAGATTGTATTCTGACCAAGGTTGCAACGTGGATGTCTGGTATAAGAGGAATAATTGTTCCGTGACTTTTCATTATTTGACGGTCAAAATATAGTCGGACCCCGTTTTCTCTGAGAAAATCTCTACCGATTAGTAAAGATCGATGCATGTTTGAACATACATAGAACTTATGTGAAACCTTTAATTTATTAATGTGGAAATTCAATATGATGAAACCTTTTATGGTTAATGCATCCCCACTTGCAGACGTTGCATGAAACTGCGTTTCTTGCATTTGCGGTATATATTTTAAATTGTTATAAAATTTTAACGAACATACACTGATATCGGCTCCACTATCAAGAATGGCTCGATATTTTTGTGTGCCTATTTGAATCAAGATGGATGATGCCACTTGTGCATTGATGCCTTTCATTAACTTCGAATTATGTTGATTTTCCGGAATTGATAAATTCGATTTAACATTTTGCTGGTGTTGTATAAATATTCCCTTTTGCTGTGTTTGTTTATGTGCATGTTTATTGAAGGGAACAATTTTGTTTAATGTTCCGCCGACTGTATTGGAAAATTTTATCTGTTTATTTTCGTTGTGTTGCACATTGATTTTGGGTTGTTTATTTGTAGAAGTGGAACATAAATGTCTTCGATTATTATTTACATATGGCTTATACTTTGATGGAGCATTATACTGTTTCTTATTATTTCTTGTTATAGTATTCCACCCAGATGCCCCTCTCTGAATGGAATATTTTAGTTTAAATAATATTTATTCATCTCGGCTAATCGTTTGCGACACCATTGAATACTGTGACCAGGAATCGAACAATATTGGCATACTATCCTGAATGGTTTCGCTTGTGGATTAAGCGCAGCAGTGTTTTGTGATTTTTGAACATGCTGAATATTCGGTCGGTTCCGTGTGTTGTCATATCTATAAGTATTATTATTGGGATATGATTCATTCCTTGGGCGTGGATTATTTGGCGGACGCATAGAACTATTTGTATTTCTTCCATATATAAACCGTGGCTCCCGTCGTTCTGTCATACTCGGCGTGGTAAATCTGGGCCCAGGCTGGCGGCCTCGAAAACGATCCACTTCCATGCCAGAATAATTGTTATTCCGAAATGATCGATTATCTCGATTATTATTTCTTTCGGGCTGTCGCCCTCTAAAATTTTCCACTTCCATACTAGAATGATCATTATTTCGGGGAGATAGATTTTTACGATTACCATTTCGATCACCATCAATATTATGGTGACGCAATCGTTGTTGAACAGTATGCTCTAGTACCGCAATGTCAGTGGCTGCATTTAATGTGTGTGGGTCCTCTCTCAATAGTTTTTCCCGTAAAGATGGATTTATTAATCCGGTCATAAATTGTTCACTCATGTGTAATTCCGCGGGTTTATCGCGAATATTTACTTGGTCATAAACATCGATCGCTAATGATCGTAATCGATCAGAAAAAGCTTGTACAGTTTCTGCTGGTTTTTGCTTGGCCGTTTGGAAAAGCATCATGGCGGCCTTTTGTCTTTGGCGTCACCATATCTTTCTTTTAATTCCTGCTGTATTTGAAGCCATGTATTTCGAATAACACCGTTTTCATCGGTGCGCTCTTGGATATATGTATTTAAAATTTTATATACTGGCCCCCTGCTGGTCTGCAGAGCAAATTTGATCAACGTTTGATCCGGTGCAGCTATAGCTTGGCCATAGCGAGAAATCTCATCTGTCCATTGGGTGAAACATTTACTGTCTCCGGAAAAAGGGGTGATGACGGTAGTCATTCCCATCGCGGCCTGTATGGCACTCGATGTACGCTGGGCGTCTACCTGCTGATCTATGGAAATGCTAAATCGCCCCAATTGGGTGGAAATACGATCTAGAACCGCGCGGTGATCCGTATCTCTGATTTCCTGATATGGGGGTGGGTCGGCTGGCAAGGATTGTGCGCGATGCACACGCATTCTTTCTTCTTCGGCGTCACGGGCGACTTGCCGCCGATATTCGTTAATTCGATCACTATCATATTCCTGATCATTGGGGGGTGTTTGTATCGAAGATCGATAAAGTTCCATATATAAGTTTATCTTTGTTTACTTTGCTGGAAAATCTATATAGTTAAAAATGTTATTGTTCTTAATATGGTGTTTCCTCTCGTGTTTGGTTGTATGTATTCTCGAGGTGTTCTGTATACCATGTGTTTGACTGATAGGGATATTTAAATGGGATTTGAGCTATCGCGCTTGTGACAACTAAATCGGGGTAATCGGGAAAATACGCTTGATT
Organism: Siphonodentalium dalli; assembly: GCA_032622095.1. NCBI lineage: Eukaryota > Metazoa > Mollusca > Scaphopoda > Gadilida > Siphonodentaliidae > Siphonodentalium > Siphonodentalium dalli. Next base: position 14,737,605 of record CP136063.1, read on the forward strand.
AGAGCGCCATCTATGCCAAGAATCAATTATTATACCCGTATACCTATTTATCAAATAATAGATATCCAAAATGCGGATAGTACTGGGTGTTACTTCCAGTTTAATCGCCCTCTTTTCTGTCACGTAATTCGGGGAAACTTCCACAGGATTGTTGGTAGCCCGGTAACAATAATTACGGAAAGAAATATCTCCAAAATGGATGTCGGGATGAAGGGATGGAAAGGTTCGGTTGTTAGGTATATTAATAACTTCGGGTTGGGGTGAGCCTGCTAAGACACGCTCTAAAGGAGGCATTGAATTGCTCGATGAAGCCATCTTTGGATGTTTGTGTTGAATTCATATCAATTTGTGAAACAGAAACAGAAAATATGATGTTGATAATGTAAGTACTCACTTATGGGCGAAACAACACAAGTTCTGGTTCCAAGCTCACGAGCACCACTGTCCCGGTGTCTAGGGTTTATATGTAGAATGGCCGTGATATCGGGAACAAGTCAAGAAGAGATCGAGATCCGTTGGTGTAGATAACTTTATGTATATATGAGTAAAGATGGCTGGTCGGTGAACCACAATGTAAAGACAGGTTAAATTATAGGTCTGTTCGGAATGAAAGCCGGTGGTGGAGTGTCTTGCTTCCACCGCTCTGAGACAGTATATCTCTCAGCCCGCTGGCGTATCATGTATCCATATATGGACTACGGTATCATATTATCCAAGGTATCTATACTTTACTATAGCGTATATCACACATCTACTCGCATACCTTGGTTATACTATGAATGTAACCAGTCGATCAGTGTCGACAAATATAGGTATGCTATGTTGCTTTAGATATGCTATGTTGCTTTAGATGTGTACTCATTGTTTCGTATGCCTCCCTCTATACAAAGTGCTTCACCATTATACAATTAACCACGTCCATAATACAGGTAAACACTCCAACAACTCCATCCATTTATATGTACTATCGGACAGAAGCAGCCTCATTCGGTTCATCGTGGCGATGCGTACGTTAAAAATTGCTGAGGAACGCCTCAAATCGACAACATCTAAACTCAGCGACGTCGCCACGATTTTGAGTGGAAGTATTATAACTCAAGGACCATCGACATTTGTCACCACGTTTCGCTGAGTTTCGCCGCGTTTCGCCGCGTTCATATAGACAATCTTTATGTTGGACTTGTATGTTGCATGACATACTTACACGTATATACCGCAGATGTGTAGCGCAATTCTTCCATGGTAAAGGCCAGAATGTTAGACACAATCCTAGACTGTAATGATCTCAGACCTATGGACATATTTCAACCAATTGTTGTTTGGCGACTTATGGTACACCGGCGGATGTTATTTATTTCTTTAAAATTTCGAATTGAACGTTCATTGCGCATTCGAGGTTCCATATTATGCCTACGTAATTTGGAAGGAGTTATAAGATATGTTGATAGATAAACGACATATGTATATACCGGCTTCATATGCTCTGGAAATAAATATGATAACAACCAATTCCCAGCTGTTTTCAATTGTTCGCACAGACCTGAAATTAAGGCTCTTTATTTCTACCATATATCAAGCATAAACTAACACGGGCGCTCTTTTTCTTTTGACGCCGTGCACATGGTTGTTTGTTTGGGACCAAAACACCTTGTTTATCTTTCTAAAATATGACTTCAATTCGTCTTTCTGAGACAGATCAAGTAAAAATTGTAGTTCAAAAAATGCATCGAGCTATTTCGATACCGGAAAATTTTTTAAAGGGAAGATTATGTGGTGTATTTTGGAGCGCAAACCGCCAATGGCATTAAATTTATTTTATTCTGTTTTGTTTGTGTTTGTTTCTTAAATTGAGCAACTAGCTCAATATAAACCAACACAAATCAAAATTTAATTCGGTTTAAATCAAGTATAAAACACATTTATAACATCCGCCTGGATACACCGAGTCACCGCACAACATTTGGGTAATGCCTAACAAAATATAGTCATATCAATGCTCACTGGGACCGAGTTCCCATCTCTGAAATGCTGAATGCATACATATCCAAATCCGGTTCTCCACATCGATGTCATGGGTCATAACAGGCGATATAACCACAATTCACTGTTCAGCAGTGAAGATACGGGTACATAATGCCCAAAACCCAATTTTCAATAGGTAAAGTTTAACGCTGACAAATCCCAGGTCAGGGACCAAACTGCAGCCTACTAACCAGAACCTGGGATCGCTTTCCAAAGTGTCGCCCCCTGTGTGGTGGTGATATCTGATGTATCCCACCATAAACGTAACAACTGGGAACAAACTCCCCACTCAACCACCGAAACAGATACCTGCATTTACAGAAAACAGTACAAGTACCCACTACATGTACACATGTTCCCTTCTCCCTCTAATTTTAGAACCTGACTACTAGGAATCTGGTTCCCGGGGAACGAGTCCCCATCCCATTTCCATGTACTGTTAATATAGACCCCCACCCTCCCTCTACTCTTAAAACTAGGCCTTATATTATAATATAAGGTATTAGCACAATCACTATCACCCGTCAAATGAAAATATTGCCAAAACTTTGAGTCAATTATATGAGATCAAATTCCACAGGGCAAAAATTACATGCCATTTAACCTAGTTCATGAGTCTGTAATACCTGTACCAGTGAGAGTTCATCTGTAATATCCAGTTTAGTTATGAATTGTGGGCATCGAAAGTGCTTGCATGCTTGTCTTTTGGGCAAGAACCATCTGCCCGATCCAATCTGAAAGCCCAAAATGCGATGTTCGATATTTGTGGCCCATATTAAATCTGAAGTGAATGCCACCTGTCAGATTGTCTTTACCATCCGACAGAAACAGTGATCCTGGCATGGGTCTGTGGCCATGAAACCTACAGTTACTGGACTCGTTAATATCCAAAACTACTAGTTTTTTGTCATGTGACAACCCTGCCAGAAAACAATCGTCAACATTTAGAATCTCTTCATATGCTTTGATCAATGAGGAGTGTCAATGTGTTGCAACTGTAAGCTGTAAGTCACAGCAGTTGAGTTGGGCTCACCACAGTCAGCCCACTGTTTGGACTGTGTGATGTACATGTACTTATCATTTTGTGAGATAAACTTGTTATCTTGTTGGAAAGTATCGATATTGCTATCCAATGCGGTGATGTGTGCATTGATGGGTGTACCAGATGGATTATAATCCCTGTATGTTATTTGATCAACCTCAGTACCATTGAAAGACCGAGAGTCCGACAAACTTGTACCTAGTGTAATGTATTCTAATTTATTTCCGTCCCTTGACACTGGAGCACTGCTTCCAGAATGCGATGTGACAATTGAATTTAGATGTGTCGGGCCAGTGGGCCCGTCCGCAGGGACAAAATGATTCAATTCCGATGAAGACACACCAGGAGGTACAGGGCAATATGCCCGATTACATGAGAGACCCATTTCTACAAAATCTGAATCCATATTTACATGTGTCCCTGTACTTTTATGAATATTTGAAGAGTGTGCAATTGCCAAATTAGCATCAACCATGTCTGAAGACAGTGATGTGCCATTCGTCCATGCTTTCAAAAACAAAGGTTTTTTACTTTCTGTTACTGTGAGTAATCTCCCATCTGAATGCACACCTCCATTGCAACTTTCAAGTTCTTCAAAAAATTTGTCAAATGTATCTTGCAATTCAGTGACCACCCTAACGGGAACTATTGGATTCCCTTGTAACGGGGTTCACCTTTGACATGACTTGAGAATACCTGTGATTCTGCTCTAATGTGGCAGTCTGTTCTACAAAGATGTTCATGTGAAATTGACTTGGGTGCAAGTGGACCCACCTTGGAACAAAACACTTCCGTGTTATCAACACAACCCGAAAGATTTTCAGCATGATTTAATTATGTGACTGCAATTTCTCTCGAGTCGTCACCAGAGTCTGAACCGGTCGTAACTGAATTCTCACTCACATGAAACTGGGAATCAGAATTCCCATAATAAAGAAACGTGCAGTCATTCAAAACGCCCATTTTGCTAACGGGAACACTCTCACAATCATAGGATGACTGTGACAATTCCCTTGTGTTCAAGTGGTGTTCACATGAAAGAGAAACTTGCCTATTTTCCCCTGTTCTCACTTGGCAAGTGCCAAATGAATTGTCTTGTGAGCTGATGTTAACTGTATCAAGCTTTGTCAGTTGATTAGTGGGAAAAATATTCCCAGAATGTGATTCGGAAGTTAGCACAGGATGATTGTACTGAGCACTCAATTGAAAAGCACCCCTGCCTGATGATTCAGGAGGCAAGTACCCAGAAGATGAGCCTTTTGTATTTTGATTATGTATCCCAACAATATTGCAATTAGATTTACTACTTTTATATTGTGCCCGATTACAAAATCTGGGATCTGCTAGTTTGTTCGATTTGTTTAACTGGGCAGACCTGTATGTATAGTCGCCCATCAAGTCACCAGGATCCCAAGAAGGCATTTGGCAAGTACTAGTATTGGCACCAAAGCCACCAATAATATACTGATATGCTTCGAATTTCCTATGAGCCCATATGTTTTGGCCTCACCGATTTATTTGATGCTCCCTCAGAAAAAGTGTACACATAATTCTCAAACTGCTGTGATTTCAATACTGAATCCGATACAGAAGCCTCATTGTCAAAATACTCTTGGCCATTTGAAACCATGTTCCAGTCTGCATTGTCCCAGACGACAGTGGAATAATTATTATACTAACAGGACACATCATAGTCAATGTCCCAGCTTGTATTTATGTCATAGCCAAACCCATGACTGACATTAAAATAATTCTCATTGGAACTGTATAACTGCTCCGACTGTGAAAGGTAAATATCAGAGCCAAACGACTGGCCATAATCCCTATTGCTGCATTTTGAGTTATTTCAGGGTGCATCCCTTTGTAAAGATTCCCACTGTAACTCAACCAACAAATCATCTACCCCTATTGAGGGCTCACTGTCCAAAATTTCAACAAAACACTTTTTGGCCCATCCATATAGACAGTTTCCCAAATAACGTACTTCTTCATCTTGTGTGGGGAAATTGTATTTATCCAACTGATTTAGAAATAGTTCCCGAAATTGAAAGGGCTGCCAGCTTTGGCTGCCATCGTATTCCAGAGTTTCGGGAAGTCTTAGAGTCAGTTGTGGTCTAACATCCCCATTGTTGCTGTCTGCATCTAAACGGTTGTTATCATTTAACCTGATATCTTGCGGACACCGGCCCATATGGAAGGCTGGGCCAGGCCGACCCCTTTCCTGATCCCACTGATTCTCATTATTGTCTTGGTTATGAGGGCCCCCAAATTGAGCCTGTCTTTCTGGCGCACGGTCCTCAAAATCTGAATCGGCGCGATTATTATAATCGTCGCGCTGTCTATTTCGGGGGCGCCTATTTGTACAGTCATCCAAGGATGGAGACCGGCCCCTGCGAAACCCATCATAACGATCATCATCTGACCCATCCCGAACTCTATATCTAGGTCGCCTATTTGAATGAATGCCACAGGACTGAGACTGTCCACGTGGAAACCTATCACAGGTAGTGTCAGCCGACCCCTCCCGAACTCTATATCTGGGTCGCCTATTTGAATAATTGTCCCCGTGGAAACCCACCCTGTACGAGATCATCCCTGAAATCACGTTTATCCGGAACTCGTCCCCACTCTTTTGTTGGCCATGCTGATTGGGTTGGGCATTATTTCATTGTTGTCGCTTCCCTTGATTTTTCACAGCCCTGTTTACGGGGCTATGTTGCCGACCACTACGAGAATGAACATTTGATCTACCGCGTCGCTGTGGCCGGTCGGAATTTCTACTATCACGACCCCGTGATGGTCGAGAGTTACGATCGACACGAAGATTGCGGAAATCCTGTTCAATGTCGAAATCAACTGGGCTCGTAGCCATATTTGCCCATTCATGCCCCTTCCCTGAAACCTCGGCATTATAATTGGCGTGGTATGTGTCGCGATAAGTCTGATTGTTGATAGGAACCCGAGACTTTTGTGTCTTCGGGCCAGTGAAGGCCTCACTACGAGACGGGATCTTTTGATCCCATACCCTTGTTATGGTTTTGGGTCATTGCAGTCTACCTCTCCATCCCTTCAAAAAATGACAACTGGTATGGATGTAAGAGTACACCACGGAATAAATAGAATGGCCAACAAATGAACGCAAGGTCGCCAAATGCTGCTCAACCAATTTCAGAAACATTTCAAAACATTTTATAATCAAACACACTTGGCAAAATTTCTAAGTGTCAGCTAACCATCAGCAAACTTCATTGCCTCCTTTAAATTTACCGCAGCAGTTCAAAGACACCAGGCACAAAGTAAGTATGTTATACACTTATGTTCGAGAATGTATGTCGCTTGTCGAGTTCGTGGTGGGAATCAGCCATATCCACCATCTCGTTCTGAGGATGGAATGTTAAGAGTCACGTCTAAATTAAATATTGTCAAGTGTCTAGAAGTATCCGTGATACAATGTGAAGATAGTACATAAGTTCCGGATATCACGGTACTTGATGGCTCGATCATTGTTAGCAGTGGCAAGTATGCGACGTATCCAACTATACATTGTGCGTTCATATAGCTAGCAAAGTTGACTGGCGATTTTTGAAGAAGTATGTATAGATGACTATCCATTGCTCATTCTTGAACGTCACATTTTGGAAGTGCAGAATGACGGTCTTCGATAGTGTTACCACTCATTGGAGAGACAAAGTAACACAAGTTATTGCACTATTGATTGTTATAATATCTTAAATATATTATTAAAGATGGTCTATCTCTTTGCAAACATGTATAATATAGTTACTGGAGTATAACTTATTAGATATGACTTGAAGATCCCCGTCCCTGTCGATTAATATATATACATATTTTTATATAAATGTTTTTATTAAAATTAAGAACAATATTCTTCAATGGTAATGCAGGTACACAATTTGTTATAGATATTGAATACATATACATTATAAGGTGAATTTATATAGTGTTTCAAGATAAAGGTCTTAATTGTTTTTTCAAGAATAGTATTATAGAGCGAGAAAGGGCTGATCGATGGAGTGGGAGATTTAGTAAGTTGAATAGATATATATATATATATATTTGAATTTTGCTATGAAAACTTCGCAAGAGTCGTTTGTGCCTATATCACGTGAGTGATGTATACTGGGATAACGTATATTTCTGTATAATTTGAGCTACTATTTATGGCTGGGTCGCTCAGCTGTTGGCAAGATAAGATTTGACAGTGCTTCATTTTTGTATGGAGGATATTTTATAAGGCATATATTAAAAATGGGTTAATATGCATGTGGTATGCGATGTGGATGGAAGATAAAAAGACTGAGTGATATGTTAAGTGACTATGTATGCGTACAATTATTATATTTTTATTATTATATTAATATTATATATTTATGTTATCGTTTTAGTATTTCAACAATTTTTCCCATTTTGACGAGCGTTTATCGAATTCCTCATATAGACATTTGCTATAACATGAATTAGTTTCAAGTTTGTAGTAGTATTGAAGTTCTTGTATAATTTCATTTAATTTTGGAAGTTCACACCTCATTTTAGATCAATAAATATAGTATTTAGCAAAAATAATGATGAAGCTTACAAGGTCTTCTATGAGTTCATCTGTTGAGCCTCCGAATATCACTGTAAAATCCGTCAAATTCTGCAACTGGATCCACACTTGGCGAGTAACATTACATTTCCAGAATAAATCTAAGATAGTTTCTTTTTCTGATCCACAGAACGCACATCAATTGTCATTCGATAATTTCATTCTTTCAAGAAGGGATTTGGTTCCTAGAATTCTGGTATTCATTCGATATTGGAACCATTTATATTTCGGATCAGTAGCGCAAATAAATGGTTTTGTCAGAAATGTAGACCAGTGTTTTGTTAATTTTTATGTCCAATTCGCATTCCCATTTTTTTCTGAAATTTCATGACATGTGTTTGTTTGGTCAGTTCATCATAAATGTTTTTAGATTTACCTAAAATAAATGAACTTAACTGAAATGGAATTAGTGGGTTATGTAATGGTTGAATACTGTCTGTTTTTTTGCACAGCTTTAATGACTTGTTTGAAACCTAGAATCACCTTAATATTTGACACCTAGAGTCACCCTATTGTATGTCAGCAAGTTGATTTTGCACTCGATTTGCCTTTCTAATACATCGATAGAAATAATATTGCCATTATGATCTATTAGGTCATTTACAAACATTAATCAGTTCTTTTCCAATTCCAGAGAAGAGAACTGTTTATCTTTTGTAAAGATCTTGCCGTTATCATACAGTACATTACTAAGAAGTTATAATGTATATCGATTAATATTGATTGTATTTCGAATATTTGCTGGTCTAAAACGTGTGCCTGTTTAGCTAACGAACAACAGTGGTTACTGTTAACATTTAAGTGTCCCATTTAACCTTTTCATTTTATAATAAAATATTCGAAATAAAATCAATGTTAACTGATAGAATCGTTTCCGGACAAGGATTTTTAACTCAAACGTATTATTTCTTACCCAGGAAACTAATTAAAATTTGTCATTGAAAGAGATAATCCATCTATAACTGGTTATCCTCGGGCAAATGCCATTGTAATTGTTAATATTCTGTAACACCTGAACAGAGCCTTTAACGACGAACTATCTGCAATATTACTAGGGCGTGAACGTACCCTTAATAGGAATGAATAAGGATTGTATCAGTTATTTCCAAACTATGTCAACTTTTGTAAATGTGACTAACAAGTGTGCTGGTTCTTTGTTAGTCAAATTATGGAATCGTTGCAACCAAGCGTTGATTTATTGATAATATATTCACGTTGCATACCGACAATAACTGACATTGCGATGCACATTCAAGCAATTCATATACCTTGTCACGCATAATTCTCAACTACTTTCGTACAAAATACATTTGCTTACCTGTACATTGAAGAAATAGAGTTACTATAATAAATATTTATACTTCGGTACCTGTTATCTGCACATTGAAGACATGGAGTTAATGTAATAACTATATATACTTCGGTACCTATCACATGTGCATAGCGCGCATGAGCCCACTATGAGTAGCAGCTTGTCAAATTTCGGCGTGTTATCATAGCTACACAAAATTAATCGGGTAGCCCCATAGCAACGGTTGACAGTGTAATTAATTTAGATGGTACCCAAAATGTCAATAGTATTCACATACCCTCTCTAAAATGATAAGATGATATAATTGACCCTGAGTATTGTGAGACTCAAATTACATACAATTATTTGTCAAAGCGATTTCTTCTCTTGTTTCATTATAACCGTCAATTGTAATAATCAGATCAAACAACTCATATACGAATAATATTGTGTTTTATTCGATCAGTATACTGAGTAGTATCGATGCGTAATGGATGGAATGTAGAGAAACGAGATTGTTTGTCAAAACGGCCGTCATAGCAATAATGGACATTTTCCAGACTGGCATGATATCTATACTGACTTACATTTATATGTAGTACATGTATACCGAGTTTTATACTCTTGCCTTAACATGCACGATGTTGTCGTCTATCCGCTCCACGATTTGTTATTGGTAAATCTTAATAGTTACGCATATTACATAAAATTTGTGATTGATGTTTTAAATGTAAGTTCATAGTATTAGCAGAATGACAAATTATCATTTTTAACAAACAATTCTATATTCTTACAAATAGTATTGACCCTGATCAGTATTAAGTAAATACACGTAGTACGTGGATGGGATTAACATTGTGGTATCTGTCGTTTTGGCGCGAAATCACTTGTTTGCATAGTATGTGAATCTACGGGTTCGATTACATACAATTAGATGTCTTAGACAACGTGTCATTTTATTAATTAAAAATATAGTGCTCATATTTGTCGCACCAGGGTGTCTCGTGATACTGTATTGTTAACCCTTTACCCAACAAACCGGCCAAAAACGGCCAAATAAAGCTTCAACAGCCTAAAATATCTTCGGTCTGTCTCAATAGAACCATACAAATATGGATATCATTGTAACCGGCTCCTTGACCACATTGTGATGGTTACAGTTATGCCCTGTGCCAATGCATTCTCTTATATATGCGAGTCGACCATAGGTCGCCTCGCATATATAAGAGAATGCATTGGCCTAAAAAACACTTTTTACCACTTTTTCTTACATTCTTTAACAATTTTATAATTTTTAATGTGTTAAGCCAATGCATTCTCTTATATATGCGAGGCGACCTATGGTCGACTCGCATATGTAAGAGAATGCATTGGCACAGGGCCGTTTTGTTGGGTAAAGGGTTAAACTGTCGAACATCCTCTTTTCGAAACCGTTCGTGGTAGGACATTTCTGATTGTTTGTTTAAAGACGCATGTCAAGAGCCCGTTTCCTCTTTATTTGGGGCGACAAAGAATAATCGCACCCACGGAAATCGTAAACATTAAAATGTCATTTCGCATATTTTATTTATAAACTTTCTTATAAATCAATCAAATAAAGTGTTCTCATCAACTAAGAGATATTATCTGAATGGTGACTTTTCTCTGTTGCTTAATATGACAGTAAATGTACATATAGTTTGTTTACTGAATTTATTTATAACAGTCAATAATGTGGAAGTTTTCTGTATGCGCACACTGCTAGTTGTCTCACTTATTGTTATAGTACAATTAGTGATCATCAACCAGAACCCAAAATAGTATGTCAAATTGGGAAAACATCCCCGGCCCCCTCCAAAGTCCAAATCCTATATATATTTAATAATGTCGGCCAATCTGTCTGTTTGCTGTATAATTTAGCGTGGGACCACCCACACGGTTCAAATTGGTCTAACGGGGGTAACTGTTCGTGAGGAATATAATGGTGCTGGTTCAACATTTCTAAAGTGACTGTTGGAGACTAAGGTGGACAAGGGAGGGATCCCCAAATTCGATGAAAATGTTTTGTCACCGAATTTCATCACACTTGTATAGTCTTCTCCGTGATATGTCGTTTAAAGATACCGTTGTCGTCCGAGTCACAGAGTTGAATTGGGGAGGATGCCAAAATTAATAACAGTTTTGTTTTCGCCAATATCTACCGCATTATTATACATGTATATTAATCTCTGTGATATATGAAATCCAATCGTCAAATAAGTGAAATCACACCATTAGTCTATTTGTGGAATTTCACTGTTTTGAGGATACATGCGTGGTGCTGTGTCAACACCGAAAATGTAAACTGGGGGGGGGGGCACAACAAATATTATTGATTTCTGGCATTGATTTCCGATAATCTGTACATAATTGAACCATCGGAGACAGGGATGGTGGTTGACGGAAGGAGCGGCACCAACATTGATAATGAACTATTTTGCGGAGTTCCTCCAAACTTATATATATACGTCACAGTGATATTATATAGATATCTCTGTGATACGATGAATAAAATGGTGTGATTTTACGCTCCCAATTTAACTGCGCTTCAGTCGTCAGTGCAATTTTTATTAATAAGACTCAATTGTGTTTGCTTGTGCGACCAAAGAGCTGGACCACCAACGCTGTAAATTTGTAGATAATTTGATCCTGATAACCTTATGAGATCGATCCCGTCGATCTCTGATTTCTTAGAAGGGAATTATTAACTAATATGATCATACGCAAGCGTAATTAACTAACCAAAACTAAAACAATTACATAGGGAGTTTCTACATGTAGCGTCTAAAACAATTCTTGTCAAAATCACTTTATAGATTCCAACCAAATACTATTCACATGCATAAGGCTTATGTTTGGTGGGGTAATTATAAATAGTTATATATGTTGTCGGGAGTGCATGGAACCGAAGCTAACCATTAGGCCTATATTACTTGGCGTGCTGGGGGGAGGATGTTCATTTCAATCATAACATGTCATCATGTCAATTTCAACGATAGTCGACAAACAACGTCATCGTGTGACTTTCACAATTGACCGAATTCTCGTGGAACTGAATGTATCTTCTGCTTTGTTCATAAGTATGTGTTTTCATTCTATTAGTAGAATATATATATATATATATATATATATATATATATATATATATATATATGGATTATCAGATGCATGTAAGTACGCAGATTTATGATAACAATCAAATTCACATTAAATATTATCTTATTTTCTTTCGCACGTTATAGTATCTTCAGAACCATGCAATATTGATCAATTGCTGTGTGTCAATTGGAAAATAAAGCTTTGAGATACACGTAGATCGTGTTGAGTTGTGGTAATTTTAGTTTATTTATGATTTGATACAGTAGAGTGCCGGAATAGACCCGTTAGAAATTCATTATGGACCTACTTTCCCTTATAAACAAAAACAAATAAATGATTTTATGACGTTTATATAAATAGGAGAATGCTGCACATCGACTGATATGTGATGGCCTGTTGGCAGCCGATAACGACAATAATGCTTTAGGCCCACCGATCTTCTGTGCGGCATTCGCGCTCACAAAATTCAAAAATTGGAGCGTCGTATTAGTTAATAATTGGTGACGTCACAAAATCAGATATATCCTACATATGACCCAAAGCGTCCGGCTTTGGATCGTGCATAACTAAATAATTAAATTGTCCTACTACAGGCGACAATACGACTGGATTCTCGCAGCTAACAATTTGTATACATGGACATGTGTGTCACTGGATAGACACTGTTGATGTTGGTTGTATTAAATGGCCACTAATAATTAATGTATCAAAATAATTAATTATATACCCAAAAATGGTTGCACCCTGTCGTTCGAAATTGTTACACGGTGGTAAATTGAGACGGGGAGTACCATTGTATTGCCATTAATGAATATGAACTTAGACATTAGTATGATATATGAAATATATGAAATAAAGAGATAATGGAATATCAATGGATATGCAATGTTGGTGAAGAGCGTTTGTTATCAAGGAGGGTGTGATGTATTAGGTAATGTTTAAATCAGGTGAATAATAATTAATTTAAATGGCACTAATAATTTAGTCATTCCTTACCCGAGCAACGCCGGTACCCCAGGTAGTTATAGATCAAAGTGAATTTGGTATATATTATATTGTAATATGGTACCGACACATTAAACTTTTTGATTTCTTTTAAATCCGGGCAAGGAATATATGTGAAAAACACTCATGTACTCTGCATTTTTCAACCATAAATTGTCATAGCTGGACACCATCCGCCCATTCCCAAACCGCCCCCACCACATGTTGTTTCAATATGTTCTAGTATTTCCATGCTTGATTATGTTGATTAAATCAATCATCCAGGTTCAAACTCTCAAAAGCTTACTTGTGGCATTTGACCCCACCCCAAGAATAGGTACAATGTCCATGTGTGACATTGCTTTTCATTTCAAAACCAATATGTTTATTAGTATCAATGTTAATTTTACTTTTGTGCACCAATTTTCCACATATCATTTGGGCTGATAATTAATGTCCTTTATTGATCACATCATTAGTCTCCCTTGTAGTCATCTCATGTCAAATAAACATATCCCATGACAATCCTCTGGTCAGGTAACCCAGCTGTACCATTTTCCCTGCATAGCTTCTGAGCTGATAAGAACCACTATGTATTGCTCATATCTCATGATTGCAACATGTTTGGATATATAATTAACTATTTAGTTAAACTAATTATAATTGTCAGTTTAGGACATATGAGATCAACAGGATATATCAAATAAGATGTCCTGGATCAAATTACCCATTATTTTACCCTGTGTTAATGCATTCTCTTATATATGCGAGTCGACCATAGGTCGCCTCCCATATATAAGAGAATGCATTGGCCTAACAATTTTTTACAATTTTAATAATTTGTTCTTGTATTCTTTAACAATTTTATAATTTCACCCATACAGAGCCCCAGACAAACATGAGCAGACGACACTCTTCTATATGCTTATATATGTGTGGGGCTCCCTGCAGGGTAATACAAATCTTCAGCTTTGATTTTTGGTCGCATCTAGCCATGATATGTATAACATAAGTATTACTGCCTGTCTATGATATCTATTGTAAAATATAGAGATCCGGGGGCTGGGAACACCACAGAATACAAGGTAAACCTGTCTTCGGTAACATGGACAAAGGTGATCATTAACTAGGTACACATTCCGAAGCGCCACTTGGACAATTCCATAGTCAGTAAAATTAAAAACAGGAGCATAATAGAGGTATGCCTGGTGTTTTGAAATTTGGAAAATATAGGTATACATATGACAGAGTATGCGTACCAGTATCGTAGAATCACGCACTATCATAAATGAACTAGTTAAAATATTTTTTAGTTTCATGATTGTCCGATACCGGTAGTTTCAGTAAAAGATGGGAGCGTAGTACATAGTTAGGTGTTACAAATTTAAAAATTAGAAACGTAAGCATAGGCCGCGAGTTTTCGAAGGGTTAATTTTGAAATTTAGAGTTATGTACATGAGTAAGCAGTTGTAGAATGTAAGTGTAGGTGTTAGTCTGCAGTAAAATGTTAAATATCACTGGAATCGTCGTCAGTTATGTACCTGGTGATGGAGTGTTTAAACAACAGACCACGGCTTTTGGACACTTTTTATAGCCAAGATATGTATAACATAAGTATAACTGCCTTTCTATGACATCTGAGGTGAACAGGAATGGTTTGGAGCATGCCCATGCATCTTGTGGCCATTTAGACTACATGTTTACCAAACGTAGAAATATGCTATTGATTCAAACTAACGGTTTCCAAACACATTTCTCACTAACTACTGGTTGTGAAATTAAACAATGGGAACCATATTAGCCTGTATGTGGTGTTAGATGTTTTAATCAACATATTGGTATAACATTTCCAACTGTTGAACTATTTTGACTGCAGTTGGCACGAGACACCCACCAAGTCACCCGTCACCAACATGTCACCCCCACTATCACTGTGCCCATATTTGGACGAAATTGTATGGTAGGGAAACGATACAACTTATCTATTAAACTATTACTTATTCATATGTCTGTTCATAATTTAGAGTACAGTTAATAATGCTCAATATTCGCTGTACTATGAAACCACTGTGTAGTTGACACAAATGTGTTCTTACAAATTAATAAATAATACTTGTATTTAAAGGTATACAATTATTCATATAGTACTTACCCATGCTAATAATATTGTCCTAAATGTATACAAGTATTCATATAGTACTGACCCATGCTAATAATATGGACCTAAAGGTATACAATTATTCATATAGTACTGACCCATGCTAATAATATGGACCTAAAGGTATACAGTTATTATGCCCCCGATCTCCGATGGAGATTTGGGGGTATATAGTGGAGCCCTCCGTCCGTCCGTCCTTCCGTCCGTCCTTCCGTCCGTCCTTCCGTCCGTCCTTCCGTCCGTCCTTCCGTCTGTCCGTCCTTCCGTCCGTCCGTACGAACGTTTCAACTCATAACTTTGGTTTCGCTAACTCAATTCAGTTGATCTATGGTATGCTAATAGACCAGCCAGGGGGACAAGATTTCCCCATAACTGCGGTTTCATCCGCCCATTTTTTCCAGAGTTACGCCCCGTTTTGGACTTAAAAAATTGTCCGTACGAACGTTTCAACTCATAACTTTGGTTTCGCTAACTCAATTCAGTTGATCTTTGGTATGCTAATAGACCAGCCGGGGGGACAAGATTTCCCCATAACTGCGGTTTCGTCCGCCCATTTTTTCCAGAGTTACGCCCCTTTTTGGACTTAGAAAATTCAGTTTTCTGTGGCATACAAACGTTTCAACTCATAACTTTGGTTTCACTAATTCAATTCAGTTGATATTTGGTATGCCAATAGACCAGCCGGGGGGACAAGATTTCCCCATATCCGTGGTTTTGTCCGCCCATTTTTTCCAGAGTTACACCCCTTTTTGGACTTAGAAAATTCAGGTTTTCTGCTACTTTTTTTGGTTTCCAGATGATAACTTGATTTTGGATTGTTTACTCATGAATAACATAACTTTACAAAGTGCCATTTAATAAGCATTTGCACAAAAATAAGAAAAATCCTCTCTGATTGTACAGTCGGGGGCGTTACCTCCGCCCAGCGGTGCACTTGTTCATATAGTACTGACCCATGCTAATAATATGGACCTAAAGGTATTCAATTATTCATATATTACTGACCCATGCTAATAATATTGACCTAAAGGTATACAATTATTAATATAGTACTGACCCATACTAATAATATGGACCCAAAGGTATACAATTATTCATATAGTACTGACCCATGCTAATAATATGGACCCAAAGGTATACAATTATTCATATAGTACTGACCCATGCTAATAATATGGACCTAAATGTATACAGTTATTCATATAGTACTGACCCATGCTAATAATATGGACCTAAGGGTATACAATTATTCATATAGTACTGACCCATGCTAATAATATGGACCTAAAGGTATACAATTATTAATATAGAACTGACCCATGCTAATAATATGGACCCCAAGGTATACAATTATTCTTATAGTAGTGACCCATGCTAATAATATGGACCTAAAGGTATACAATTATTCATATAGTAGTGACCCATGCTAATAATATGGACCTAAATGTATACAATTATTCATATATTACTGATCCATGCTAATAATATGGACCTACGATTACAAACAATTGACGCAATATTACGTATTCGTTAGAACTACCAACATTTCCCACATGTTAAATGCTACCCATGTTCACGAACGGATTATCCCTTTGAGTTTCGACCATCGACTTGAATGTATTCCGTCGAGATTAAGGACATGAATATGAATATTGCACTCACAATTTTCCAAATGCAAGTTTTACTAAATAACAACATAATAAATGTATTAACATGGCCAGGTGGAAGTTTGCCAGCTGGAACATCAAACTGTATACTTATATAACCCAATCCCTTAAACAGAGTCTTCATCAAACTGTATACTTATATAACCCAATCCCTTAAACAGAGTCTTCGTCAAACTGTATACTTATATAACCCAAACCCTTAAACAGAGTCTTCATCAAACTGTATACTTATATAACCCAATCCCTTAAACAGAGTCTTCATCAAACTGTATACTTATATAACCCAATCCCTTAAACAGAGTCTTCATCAAACTGTATACTTATATAACCCAATCCCTTAAACAGAGTCTTCATCAAACTGTATACTTATATAACCCAATCCCTTAAACAGAGTCTTCATCAAACTGTATACTTATATAACCCAATCCCTTAAACAGAGTCTTCTAACATCAAACTGTATACTTATAACCCAACCCCTTAAACAGAGTCTTCATCAAATTGTATACTTATTTAACCCAATCCCTTAAACAGAGTCTTCTAACATCAAACTGTATACTTATATAACCCAATCCCTTAAACAGAGTCTTCTAACATCAAACTGTATACTTATATAAACCAATCGCTTAAACAGAGTCTTCATCAAACTGTATACTTATATAACCCAATCCCTTAAACAGAGTCTTCATCAAACTGTATACTTATATAACCCAATCCCTTAAACAGAGTCTTCTAACATCAAGCTGTATACTTATATAACCCAATCCCTTAAACAGAGTCTTCATCAAGCTGTATACTTATTTAACCCAATCCCTTAAACAGAGTCTTCTAACATCAAACTGTATACTTATATAACCCAACCCCTTAAACAGAGTCTTCATCAAGCTGTATACTTATTTAACCCAATCCCTTAAACAGAGTCTTCTAACATCAAACTGTATACTTATATAACCCAATCCCTTAAACAGAGTCTTCTAACGTCAAACTGTATACTTATATAAACCAATCCCTTAAACAGAGTCTTCTAACATCAAGCTGTATAATTATTTAACCCAATCCCTTAAACAGAGTCTTCTAACATCAAACTGTATACTTATATAACCCAATCCCTTAAACAGAGTCTTCTAACATCAAACTGTATACTTATATAACCCAATCCCTTAAACAGAGTCTTCTAACATCAAACTGTATACTTATATAAACCAATCCCTTAAACAGAGTCTTCTAACATCAAACTGTATACTTATATAAACCAATCCCTTAAACAGAGTCTTCTAACATCAAACTGTATACTTATATAAACCAATCCCTTAAACAGAGTCTTCTAACATCAAACTGTATACTTATATAAACCAATCCCTTAAACAGAGTCTTCATCAAACTGTATACTTATATAGCCCAATCCCTTAAACAGAGTCTTCTAACATCAAACTGTATACTTATATAACCCAGTCCCTTAAACAGAGTCTTCTAACATCAAACTGTATACTTATATAACCCAACCCCTTAAACAGAGTCTTCTAACATCAAACTGTATACTTATATAACCCAATCCCTTAAACAGAGTCTTCTAACATCAAACTGTATACTTATATAACCCAACCCCTTAAACAGAGTCTTCATCAAACTGTATACTTATATAACCCAACCCCTTAAACAGAGTCTTCTAACATCAAGCTGTATACTTATATAACCCAACCCCTTAAACAGAGTCTTCTAACATCAAGCTGTATACTTATTTAACACAATCCCTTAAACAGAGTCTTCTAACATCAAACTGTATACTTATATAAACCAATCCCTTAAACAGAGTCTTCTAACATCAAACTGTATACTTATATAACCCAGTCCCTTAAACAGAGTCTTCTAACATCAAACTGTATACTTATATAACCCAATCCCTTAAACAGAGTCTTCTAACATCAAACTGTATACTTATATAACCCAACCCCTTAAACAGAGTCTTCTAACATCAAACTGTATACTTATATAACCCAATCCCTTAAACAGAGTCTTCTAACATCAAGGTGTATACTTATTTAACCCAATCCCTTAAACAGATTCTTCTAACATCAAACTGTATACTTATATAACCCAACCCCTTAAACAGAGTCTTCTAACATCAAACTGTATACTTATTTAACCCAACCCCTTAAACAGAGTCTTCTAACATCAAACTGTATACTTATTTAACCCAATCCCTTAAACAGAGTCTTCTAACATCAAACTGTATACTTATATAACCCAATCCCTTAAACAGAGTCTTCTAATTCTGGCCAATTTAATTGTTCAACCAGGTTCGCTGCTGACTTATCAGCTATTACATAAAGTTGCCCAACTATTGTGAAATTCATATCGCTCCCTTTGTTTGGAAATTTTGTAAATGTGTAAATTCAGTCTTTGTTTTATGGTGCCCATATTCAGAATGAGCAATGGGTGATGCCACAGTGTCCTGGGCCCACAAACAAGGTACCCTGCCTTGCTCACCGGAAGCTTACATTCCGCTAATGATGAACAGACAGTCTGCCGTCAGAGCAGTTTTAGCCAGTCAAAAATAAAAATAGTATTAATAAAATTGTAGAGAACCCTGAATCTCATGAATTGCTTACAAAGCACAACATGTGCAACTTTTAATCCCACTCGCAGTCGTGGCCAGGTTATTTTGTTTATATAATCTTCGGAGGTGCCGTTGTTGTCAGCGAGAGGTATCGGAATCCACCGAGATCGCAGCAGCCGCAACGAATTACTATATTTTACAGATTCCCGCGTTATCATATAACAGCCACGTTTATATCTCCGTGGCTGATATTTTAGTATTATATGCATATCACAAAATTCCCCGGACTATGTATTGGTTATATCAATCAATAATGATCTCTTGGACGGCAGACTGTCTGTTCATCATTAGCGGAATGTAAGCTTCCGGTGAGCAAGGCAGGATACCTTGTTTGTGGGCCCAGGACACTGTGGCATCACCCATTGCTCATTCTGAATATGGGCACCATAAAACATTAACATGGCCAGGTGGAAGTTTGCCAACTGGAACATCAAACTGTATACTTATATAACCCAATCCCTTAAACAGAGTCTTCTAACATCAAACTGTATACTTATATAACCCAATCCCTTAAACAGAGTCTTCTAACATCAAACGGTATACTTATATAACCCAATCCCTCAAACAGAGTCTTCATCAAACTGTATACTTATATAACCCAATCCCTTAAACAGAGTCTTCATCAAACTGTATACTTATATAACCCAATCCCTTAAACAGAGTCTTCTAACATCAAACTGTATACTTATATAACCCAATCCCTTAAACAGAGTCTTCATCAAACTGTATACTTATATAACCCAATCCCTTAAACAGAGTCTTCATCAAACTGTATACTTATATAACCGAATCCCTTAAACAGAGTCTTCATCAAACTGTATACTTATATAACCCAACCCCTTAAACAGAGTCTTCTAACATCAAACTGTATCTTATATAGCCCAATCCCTTAAACAGAGTCTTCATCAAACTGTATACTTATATAACCCAACCCCTTAAACAGAGTCTTCTAACATCAAACTGTATACTTATATAACCCAATCCCTTAAACAGAGTCTTCATCAAACTGTATACTTATATAACCCAATCCCTTAAACAGAGTCTTCATCAAACTGTATACTTATATAACCCAATCCCTTAAACAGAGTATTCTAACATCAAACTGTATACTTATATAACCCAATCCCTTAAACAGAGTCTTCATCAAACTGTATACTTATATAACCCAATCCCTTAAACAGAGTCTTCTAACATCAAACTGTATACTTATATAACCCAATCCCTTAAACAGAGTCTTCATCAAACTGTATACTTATATAACCCAATCCCTTAAACAGAGTCTTCTAACATCAAACTGTATACTTATATAACCCAATCCCTTAAACAGAGTCTTCATCAAACTGTATACTTATATAACCCAACCCCTTAAACAGAGTCTTCTAACATCAAACTGTATACTTATATAGCCCAATCCCTTAAACAGAGTCTTCATCAAACTGTATACTTATATAACCCAATCCCTTAAACAGAGTCTTCTAACATCAAACTGTATACTTATATAACCCAATCCCTTAAACAGAGTCTTCATCAAACTGTATACTTATATAACCCAATCCCTTAAACAGAGTCTTCATCAAACTGTATACTTATATAACCCAATCCCTTAAACAGAGTCTTCTAACATCAAACTGTATACTTATATAACCCAATCCCTTAAACAGAGTCTTCATCAAACTGTACACTTATATAACCCAATCCCTTAAACAGAGTCTTCTAACATCAAACTGTATACGTATATAACCCAATCCCTTAACCAGAGTCTTCTAACATCAAACTGTATACTTATATAAACCAATCCCTTAAACAGAGTCTTCATCAAACTGTAAACTTATATAACCCAATCCCTTAAACAGAGTCTTCTAACATCAAACTGTATACTTATATAACCCAATCCCTTAAACAGAGTCTTCTAACATCAAACTGTATACTTATTTAACCCAATCCCTTAAACAGAGTCTTCTAACATCAAACTGTATACTTATATAACCCAATCCCTTAAACAGAGTCTTCTAACATCAAACTGTATACTTATTTAACTTAATCCCTTAAACAGAGTCTTCTAACATCAAACTGTATACTTATATAACCCAATCCCTTAAACAGAGTCTTCTAACATCAAACTGTATACTTATATAACCCAATCCCTTAAACAGAGTCTTCTAACATCAAACTGTATACTTATATAACCCAATCCCTTAAACAGAGTCTTCATCAAGCTGTATACTTATATAACCCAACCCTTAAACAGAGTCTCCTAACATCAAACTGTATACTTATATAACCCAATCCCTTAAACAGAGTCTTCTAACATCAAACTGTATACTTATATAACCCAATCCCTTAAAAAGAGTCTTCTAACATCAAACTGTATACTTATATAACCCAATCCCTTAAACAGAGTCTTCATCAAGCTGTATACTTATATAACCCAACCCTTAAACAGAGTCTCCTAACATCAAACTGTATACTTATATAACCCAATCCCTTAAACAGAGTCTTCTAACATCAAACTGTATACTTATATAACCCAATCCCTTAAAAAGAGTCTTCTAACATCAAACTGTATACTTATATAAACCAATCCCTTAAACAGAGTCTTCTAACATCAAACTGTATACTTATATAACCCAATCCCTTAAACAGAGTCTTCTAACATCAAACTGTATACTTATTTAACCCAATCCCTTAAACAGAGTCTTCTAACATCAAACTGTATACTTATATAACCCAATCCCTTAAACAGAGTCTTCTAACATCAAACTGTATACTTATATAACCCAATCCCTTAAACAGAGTCTTCTAACATCAAACTGTATACTTATATAACCCAATCCCTTAAACAGAGTCTTCATCAAGCTGTATACTTATATAACCCAATCCCTTAAACAGAGTCTTCATCAAACTGTATACTTATTTAACCCAATCCCTTAAACAGAGTCTTCTAACATCAAACTGTATACTTATATAACCCAATCCCTTAAAAAGAGTCTTCTAACATCAAACTGTATACTTATATAAACCAATCCCTTAAACAGAGTCTTCATCAAACTGTATACTTATTTAACCCAATCCCTTAAACAGAGTCTTCTAACATCAAACTGTATACTTATTTAACTTAATCCCTTAAACAGAGTCTTCTAACATCAAACTGTATACTTATATAACCCAATCCCTTAAACAGAGTCTTCATCAAACTGTATACTTATTTAACCCAATCCCTTAAACAGAGTCTTCATCAAACTGTATACTTATTTAACCCAATCCCTTAAACAGAGTCTTCATCAAACTGTATACTTATATAACCCAATCCCTTAAACAGAGTCTTCATCAAACTGTATACTTATATAACCCAATCCCTTAAACAGAGTCTTCTAACATCAAACTGTATACTTATATAACCCAATCCCTTAAACAGAGTCTTCATCAAACTGTATACTTATTTAACCCAATCCCTTAAACAGAGTCTTCTAACATCAAACTGTATACTTATTTAACTTAATCCCTTAAACAGAGTCTTCTAACATCAAACTGTATACTTATATAACCCAACCCCTTAAACAGAGTATTCTAACATCAAACTGTATACTTATATAACCCAACCCCTTAAACAGAGTCTTCTAACATCAAACTGTATACTTATATAACCCAATCCCTTAAACAGAGTCTTCATCAAACTGTATACTTATTTAACCCAATCCCTTAAACAGAGTCTTCTAACATCAAACTGTATACTTATTTAACTTAATCCCTTAAACAGAGTCTTCTAACATCAAACTGTATACTTATATAACCCAACCCCTTAAACAGAGTCTTCTAACATCAAGCTGTATACTTATATAACCCAATCCCTTAAACAGAGTCTTCTAACATCAAGCTGTATACTTATATAACCCAATCCCTTAAACAGAGTCTTCTAACATCAAACTGTATACTTATATAACCCAATCCCTTAAACAGAGTCTTCTAACATCAAGCTGTATACTTATTTAACCCAATCCCTTAAACAGAGTCTTCTAACATCAAACTGTATACTTATTTAACCCAATCCCTTAAACAGTGTCTTCTAACATCAAACTGTATACTTATATAACCCAATCCCTTAAACAGAGTCTTCTAACATCAAACTGTATACTTATATAACCCAATCCCTTAAACAGAGTCTTCATCAAACTGTATACTTATATAACCCAATCCCTTAAACAGAGTCTTCATCAAACTGTATACTTATATAACCCAATCCCTTAAACAGAGTCTTCTAACATCAAACTGTATACTTATATAACCCAATCCTTTAAACAGAGTCTTCATCAAACTGTATACTTATATAACCCAACCCCTTAAACAGAGTCTTCATCAAACTGTATACTTATATAACCCAATCCCTTAAACAGAGTCTTCTAACATCAAACTGTATACTTATATAAACCAATCCCTTAAACAGAGTCTTCTAACATCAAACTGTATACTTATATAACCCAATCCCTTAAACAGAGTCTTCTAACATCAAACTGTATACTTATATAAACCAATCCCTTAAACAGAGTCTTCTAACATCAAACTGTATACTTATATAAACCAATCCCTTAAACAGAGTCTTCTAACATCAAACTGTATACTTATATAACCCAACCCCTTAAACAGAGTCTTCTAACATCAAACTGTATACTTATATAAACCAATCCCTTAAACAGAGTCTTCTAACATCAAACTGTATACTTATATAACCCAACCCCTTAAACAGAGTCTTCTAACATCAAACTGTATACTTATATAACCCAATCCCTTAAACAGAGTCTTCTAACATCAAACTGTATACTTATATAACCCAATCCCTTAAACAGAGTCTTCATCAAACTGTATACTTATTTAACCCAATCCCTTAAACAGAGTCTTCTAACATCAAACTGTATACTTATTTAACCCAATCCCTTAAACAGAGTCTTCTAACATCAAACTGTATACTTATTTAACCCAATCCCTTAAACAGAGTCTTCTAACATCAAACTGTATACTTATATAACCCAATCCCTTAAACAGAGTCTTCTAACATCAAACTGTATACTTATATAACCCAATCCCTTAAACAGAGTCTTCTAACATCAAACTGTATACTTATATAACCCAATCCCTTAAACAGAGTCTTCTAACATCAAACTGTATACTTATATAACCCAATCCCTTAAACAGAGTCTTCATCAAACTGTATACTTATATAAACCAATCCCTTAAACAGAGTCTTCTAACATCAAACTGTATACTTATATAACCCAATACCTTAAACAGAGTCTTCATCAAACTGTATACTTATATAGACCAATCCCTTAAACAGAGTCTTCTAACATCAAACTGTATACTTATATAAACCAATCCCTTAAACAGAGTCTTCATCAAACTGTATACTTATATAAACCAATCCCTTAAACAGAGTCTTCTAACATCAAGCTGTATACTTATTTAACCCAATCCCTTAAACAGAGTCTTCATCAAACTGTATACTTATATAACCCAATCCCTTAAACAGAGTCTTCTAACATCAAACTGTATACTTATATAAACCAATCCCTTAAACAGAGTCTTCTAACATCAAACTGTATACTTATATAAACCAATCCCTTAAACAGAGTCTTCTAACATCAAGCTGTATACTTATTTAACCCAATTCCTTAAACAGAGTCTTCATCAAACTGTATACTTATATAATCCAATCCCTTAAACAGAGTCTTCTAACATCAAACTGTATACTTATATAACCCAATCCCTTAAACAGAGTCTTCTAACATCAAACTGTATACTTATATAACCCAACCCCTTAAACAGAGTCTTCATCAAACTGTATACTTATATAACCCAACCCCTTAAACAGAGTCTTCTAACATCAAACTGTATACTTATATAACCCAATCCCTTAAACAGAGTCTTCATCAAACTGTATACTTGTATAAACCAATCCCTTAAACAGAGTCTTCATCAAACTGTATACTTATATAAACCAATCCCTTAAACAGAGTCTTCTAACATCAAACTGTATACTTATATAACCCAATCCCTTAAACAGAGTCTTCATCAAGCTGTATACTTATATAACCCAATCCCTTAAACAGAGTCTTCTAACATCAAGCTGTATACTTATATAACCCAATCTCTTAAACAGAGTCTTCTAACATCAAGCTGTATACTTATATAACTCAATCCCTTAAACAGAGTCTTCTAACATCAAACTGTATACTTATATAACCCAATCCCTTAAACAGAGTCTTCTAACATCAAACTGTATACTTATATAACCCAACCCCTTAAACAGAGTCTTCTAACATCAAACTGTATACTTATATAACCCAATCCCTTAAACAGAGTCTTCTAACATCAAGCTGTATACTTATATAACCCAATCCCTTAAACAGAGTCTTCTAACATCAAACTGTATACTTATATAACCCAATCTCTTAAACAGAGTCTTCTAACATCAAACTGTATACTTATATAACCCAATCCCTTAAACAGAGTCTTCTAACATCAAACTGTATACTTATATAACCCAATCTCTTAAACAGAGTCTTCTAACATCAAACTGTATACTTATATAACCCAATCCCTTAAACAGAGTCTTCTAACATCAAAATGTATACTTATATAACCCAATCCCTTAAACAGAGTCTTCATCAAACTGTATACTTATATAACCCAATCCCTTAAACAGAGTCTTCATCAAACTGTATACTTATATAACCCAATCCCTTAAACAGAGTCTTCTAACATCAAACTGTATACTTATATAACCCAATCCCTTAAACAGAGTCTTCATCAAACTGTATACTTATATAACCCAATCCCTTAAACAGAGTCTTCATCAAACTGTATACTTATATAACCCAATCCCTTAAACAGAGTCTTCTAACATCAAGCTGTATACTTATATAACCCAATCCCTTAAACAGAGTCTTCATCAAACTGTATACTTATATAACCCAACCCCTTAAACAGAGTCTTCTAACATCAAACTGTATACTTATATAACCCAATCCCTTAAACAGAGTCTTCATCAAACTGTATACTTATATAACCCAATCCCTTAAACAGAGTCTTCTAACATCAAGCTGTATACTTATATAACCCAATCCCTTAAACAGAGTCTTCTAACATCAAGCTGTATACTTATATAACCCAATCCCTTAAACAGAGTCTTCATCAAACTGTATACTTATATAACCCAACCCCTTAAACAGAGTCTTCATCAAACTGTATACTTATATAACCCAACCCCTTAAACAGAGTCTTCATCAAACTGTATACTTATATAACCCAACCCCTTAAACAGAGTCTTCTAACATCAAGCTGTATACTTATATAACCCAATCCATTAAACAGAGTCTTCATCAAACTGTATACTTATATAACCCAACCCCTTAAACAGAGTATTCTAACATCAAACTGTATACTTATATAACCCAATCCCTTAAACAGAGTCTTCATCAAACTGTATACTTATATAACCCAATCCCTTAAACAGAGTCTTCATCAAACTGTATACTTATATAACCCAATCCCTTAAACAGAGTCTTCATCAAACTGTATACTTATATAACCCAATCCCTTAAACAGAGTCTTCATCAAGCTGTATACTTATATAACCCAATCTCTTAAACAGAGTCTTCTAACATCAAACTGTATACTTATATAACCCAACCCATTAAACAGAGTCTTCTAACATCAAACTGTATACTTATATAACCCAATCCCTTAAACAGAGTCTTCTAACATCAAACTGTATACTTATATAACCCAACCCATTAAACAGAGTCTTCTAACATCAAACTGTATACTTATACAACCCAATCCATTAAACAGAGTCTTCATCAAGCTGTATACTTATATAACCCAATCCCTTAAACAGAGTCTTCTAACATCAAACTGTATACTTATATAACCCAATCCCTTAAACAGAGTCTTCATCAAACTGTATACTTATATAACCCAATCCCTTAAACAGAGTCTTCATCAAACTGTATACTTATATAACCCAATCCCTTAAACAGAGTCTTCATCAAACTGTATACTTATATAACCCAATCCCTTAAACAGAGTCTTCTAACATCAAACTGTATACTTATTTAACCCAATCCCTTAAACAGAGTCTTCTAACATCAAACTGTATACTTATATAACCCAATCCCTTAAACAGAGTCTTCTAACATCAAACTGTATACTTATTTAACCCAATCCCTTAAACAGAGTCTTCTAACATCAAACTGTATACTTATATAACCCAATCCCTTAAACAGAGTCTTCATCAAACTGTATACTTATATAACCCAATCCCTTAAACAGAGTCTTCATCAAACTGTATACTTATATAACCCAACCCCTTAAACAGAGTCTTCATCAAACTGTATACTTATATAACCCAACCCCTTAAACAGAGTCTTCATCAAACTGTATACTTATATAACCAATCCCTTAAACAGAGTCTTCTAACATCAAACTGTATACTTATATAACCCAATCCCTTAAACAGAGTCTTCTAACATCAACCTGTATACTTATATAACCCAATCCCTTAAACAGAGTCTTCTAACATCAAGCTGTATACTTATTTAACCCAATCCCTTAAACAGAGTCTTCTAACATCAACCTGTATACTTATATAACCCAATCCCTTAAACAGAGTCTTCTAACATCAAACTGTATACTTATTTAACCCAATCCCTTAAACAGAGTCTTCTAACATCAAGCTGTATACTTATATAACCCAATCCCTTAAACAGAGTCTTCTAACATCAAACTGTATACTTATATAACCCAATCCCTTAAACAGAGTCTTCTAACATCAAACTGTATACTTATTTAACCCAATCCCTTAAACAGAGTCTTCTAACATCAAACTGTATACTTATATAACCCAATCCCTTAAACAGAGTCTTCTAAAATCAAACTGTATACTTATTTAACCCAATCCCTTAAACAGAGTCTTCTAACATCAAACTGTATACCTATATAACCCAACCCCTTAAACAGAGTCTTCTAACATCAAGCTGTATACTTATATAACCCAATCCCTTAAACAGAGTCTTCATCAAACTGTATACTTATATAACCCAACCCCTTAAACAGAGTCTTCTAACATCAAACTGTATACTTATATAACCCAATCCCTTAAACAGAGTCTTCATCAAACTGTATACTTATATAACCCAACCCCTTAAACAGAGTCTTCTAACATCAAACTGTATACTTATATAACCCAATCCCTTAAACAGAGTCTTCTAACATCAAACTGTATACTTATTTAACCCAATCCCTTAAACAGAGTCTTCATCAAACTGTATACTTATATAACCCAATCCCTTAAACAGAGTCTTCATCAAACTGTATACTTATATAACCCAATCCCTTAAACAGAGTCTTCATCAAACTGTATACTTATATAACCCAATCCCTTAAACAGAGTCTTCATCAAACTGTATACTTATATAACCCAATCCCTTAAACAGAGTCTTCTAACATCAAACTGTATACTTATATAACCCAATCCCTTAAACAGAGTCTTCTAACATCAAACTGTATACTTATATAACCCAATCCCTTAAACAGAGTCTTCTAACATCAAACTGTATACTTATATAACCCAATCCCTTAAACAGAGTCTTCATCAAACTGTATACTTATATAACCCAACCCCTTAAACAGAGTCTTCTAACATCAAACTGTATACTTATATAACCCAATCCCTTAAACAGAGTCTTCATCAAACTGTATACTTATATAACCCAATCCCTTAAACAGAGTCTTCATCAAACTGTATACTTATATAACCCAATCCATTAAACAGAGTCTTCTAACATCAAACTGTATACTTATATAACCCAATCCCTTAAACAGAGTCTTCTAACATCAAACTGTATACTTATTTAACCCAATCCCTTAAACAGAGTCTTCTAACATCAAACTGTATACTTATATAACCCAATCCCTTAAACAGAGTCTTCTAACATCAAACTGTATACTTATTTAACTTAATCCCTTAACCAGAGTCTTCTAACATCAAACTGTATACTTATATAAACCAATCCCTTAAACAGAGTCTTCATCAAACTGTAAACTTATATAACCCAATCCCTTAAACAGAGTCTTCTAACATCAAACTGTATACTTATATAACCCAATCCCTTAAACAGAGTCTTCTAACATCAAACTGTATACTTATTTAACCCAATCCCTTAAACAGAGTCTTCTAACATCAAACTGTATACTTATATAACCCAATCCCTTAAACAGAGTCTTCTAACATCAAACTGTATACTTATTTAACTTAATCCCTTAAACAGAGTCTTCTAACATCAAACTGTATACTTATATAACCCAATCCCTTAAACAGAGTCTTCTAACATCAAACTGTATACTTATATAACCCAATCCCTTAAACAGAGTCTTCTAACATCAAACTGTATACTTATATAACCCAATCCCTTAAACAGAGTCTTCATCAAGCTGTATACTTATATAACCCAACCCTTAAACAGAGTCTCCTAACATCAAACTGTATACTTATATAACCCAATCCCTTAAACAGAGTCTTCTAACATCAAACTGTATACTTATATAACCCAATCCCTTAAAAAGAGTCTTCTAACATCAAACTGTATACTTATATAACCCAATCCCTTAAACAGAGTCTTCATCAAGCTGTATACTTATATAACCCAACCCTTAAACAGAGTCTCCTAACATCAAACTGTATACTTATATAACCCAATCCCTTAAACAGAGTCTTCTAACATCAAACTGTATACTTATATAACCCAATCCCTTAAAAAGAGTCTTCTAACATCAAACTGTATACTTATATAAACCAATCCCTTAAACAGAGTCTTCTAACATCAAACTGTATACTTATATAACCCAATCCCTTAAACAGAGTCTTCTAACATCAAACTGTATACTTATTTAACCCAATCCCTTAAACAGAGTCTTCTAACATCAAACTGTATACTTATATAACCCAATCCCTTAAACAGAGTCTTCTAACATCAAACTGTATACTTATATAACCCAATCCCTTAAACAGAGTCTTCTAACATCAAACTGTATACTTATATAACCCAATCCCTTAAACAGAGTCTTCATCAAGCTGTATACTTATATAACCCAATCCCTTAAACAGAGTCTTCATCAAACTGTATACTTATTTAACCCAATCCCTTAAACAGAGTCTTCTAACATCAAACTGTATACTTATATAACCCAATCCCTTAAAAAGAGTCTTCTAACATCAAACTGTATACTTATATAAACCAATCCCTTAAACAGAGTCTTCATCAAACTGTATACTTATTTAACCCAATCCCTTAAACAGAGTCTTCTAACATCAAACTGTATACTTATTTAACTTAATCCCTTAAACAGAGTCTTCTAACATCAAACTGTATACTTATATAACCCAATCCCTTAAACAGAGTCTTCATCAAACTGTATACTTATTTAACCCAATCCCTTAAACAGAGTCTTCATCAAACTGTATACTTATTTAACCCAATCCCTTAAACAGAGTCTTCATCAAACTGTATACTTATATAACCCAATCCCTTAAACAGAGTCTTCATCAAACTGTATACTTATATAACCCAATCCCTTAAACAGAGTCTTCTAACATCAAACTGTATACTTATATAACTCCAATCCCTTAAAACAGAGTCTTCATCAAACTGTATACCCCTTAAACAGAGTCTTCTAACATCAAACTGTATACTTATATAACCCAATCCCTTAAACAGAGTCTTCATCAAACTGTACACTTATATAACCCAATCCCTTAAACAGAGTCTTCTAACATCAAACTGTATACTTATATAACCCAATCCCTTAAACAGAGTCTTCATCAAACTGTATACTTATATAACCCAATCCCTTAAACAGAGTCTTCTAACATCAAGCTGTATACTTATATAACCCAATCCCTTAAACAGAGTCTTCTAACATCAAACTGTATACTTATATAACCCAATACCTTAAACAGAGTCTTCTAACATCAAACTGTATACTTATATAACCCAATCCATTAAACAGAGTCTTCATCAAACTGTATACTTATATAACCCAATCCCTTAAACAGAGTCTTCTAACATCAAGCTGTATACTTATATAACCCAATCCTTTAAACAGAGTCTTCATCAAACTGTATACTTATATAACCCAATCCCTTAAACAGAGTCTTCATCAAGCTGTATACTTATATAACCCAATCCATTAAACAGAGTCTTCATCAAGCTGTATACTTATATAACCCAATCCCTTAAACAGAGTCTTCTAACATCAAACTGTATACTTATATAACCCAATCCCTTAAACAGAGTCTTCTAACATCAAACTGTATACTTATATAACCCAATCCCTTAAACAGTGTCTTCATCAAACTGTATACTTATATAACCCAATCCCTTAAACAGAGTCTTCATCAAGCTGTATACTTATATAACCCAATCCCTTAAACAGAGTCTTCATCAAGCTGTATACTTATATAACCCAATCCCTTAAACAGAGTCTTCTAACATCAAACTGTATACTTATATAACCCAATCCCTTAAACAGAGTCTTCTAACATCAAACTGTATACTTATATAACCCAATCCCTTAAACAGAGTCTTCATCAAACTGTATACTTATATAACCCAATCCCTTAAACAGAGTCTTCTAACATCAAACTGTATACTTATATAACCCAATCCATTAAACAGAGTCTTCATCAAACTGTATACTTATATAACCCAACCCCTTAAACAGAGTCTTCATCAAGCTGTATACTTATATAACCCAATCCCTTAAACAGAGTCTTCTAACATCAAGCTGTATACTTATATAACCCAATCCCTTAAACAGAGTCTTCTAACATCAAACTGTATACTTATATAACCCAATCCCTTAAACAGAGTCTTCATCAAGCTGTATACTTATATAACCCAACCCCTTAAACAGAGTCTTCATCAAACTGTATACTTATATAACCCAATCCCTTAAACAGAGTCTTCATCAAGCTGTATACTTATATAACCCAATCCCTTAAACAGAGTCTTCTAACATCAAACTGTATACTTATATAACCCAACCCCTTAAACAGAGTCTTCTAACATCAAACTGTATACTTATATAACCCAATCCCTTAAACAGAGTCTTCATCAAGCTGTATACTTATATAACCCAATCCCTTAAACAGAGTCTTCATCAAGCTGTATACTTATATAACCCAATCCCTTAAACAGAGTCTTCATCAAACTGTATACTTATATAAACCAACCCCTTAAACAGAGTCTCCATCAAACTGTATACTTATATAACCCAATCCCTTAAACAGAGTCTTCATCAAACTGTATACTTATATAACCCAATCCCTTAAACAGAGTCTTCTAACATCAAGCTGTATACTTATATAACCCAATCCCTTAAACAGAGTCTTCTAACATCAAACTGTATACTTATATAACCCAATCCCTTAAACAGAGTCTTCATCAAGCTGTATACTTATATAACCCAATCCCTTAAACAGAGTCTTCTAACATCAAGCTGTATACTTATATAACCCAATCCATTAAACAGAGTCTTCATCAAACTGTATACTTATATAACCCAATCCCTTAAACAGAGTCTTCTAACATCAAACTGTATACTTATATAACCCAATCCCTTAAACAGAGTCTTCTAACATCAAACTGTATACTTATATAACCCAATCCCTTAAACAGAGTCTTCTAACATCAAACTGTATACTTATATAACCCAACCCCTTAAACAGAGTCTTCTAACATCAAACTGTATACTTATATAACCCAATCCCTTAAACAGAGTCTTCTAACATCAAGCTGTATACTTATATAAACCAATCCCTTAAACAGAGTCTTCATCAAGCTGTATACTTATATAACCCAACCCCTTAAACAGAGTCTTCATCAAACTGTATACTTATATAACCCAACCCCTTAAACAGAGTCTTCATCAAGCTGTATACTTATATAACCCAATCCCTTAAACAGAGTCTTCATCAAACTGTATACTTATATAACCCAACCCCTTAAACAGAGTCTTCATCAAACTGTATACTTATATAACCCAACCCCTTAAACAGAGTCTTCATCAAACTGTATACTTATATAACCCAACCCCTTAAACAGAGTCTTCATCAAACTGTATACTTATATAACCCAATCCCTTAAACAGAGTCTTCTAACATCAAACTGTATACTTATATAACCCAACCCCTTAAACAGAGTCTTCATCAAACTGTATACTTATATAACCCAATCCCTTAAACAGAGTCTTCATCAAACTGTATACTTATATAACCCAATCCCTTAAACAGAGTCTTCTAACATCAAACTGTATACTTATATAACCCAATCCCTTAAACAGAGTCTTCTAACATCAAACTGTATACTTATATAACCCAATCCCTTAAACATAGTCTTCATCAAACTGTATACTTATATAACCCAACCCCTTAAACAGAGTCTTCATCAAACTGTATACTTATATAACCCAACCCCTTAAACAGAGTCTTCATCAAGCTGTATACTTATATAACCCAATCCCTTAAACAGAGTCTTCATCAAACTGTATACTTATATAACCCAACCCCTTAAACAGAGTCTTCATCAAACTGTATACTTATATAACCAACCCCTTAAACAGAGTCTTCATCAAACTGTATACTTATTTAACCCAACCCCTTAAACAGAGTCTTCATCAAACTGTATACTTATATAACCCAATCCCTTAAACAGAGTCTTCTAACATCAAACTGTATACTTATATAACCCAACCCCTTAAACAGAGTCTTCATCAAACTGTATACTTATATAAAACAATCCCTTAAACAGAGTCTTCATCAAACTGTATACTTATATAACCCAATCCCTTAAACAGAGTCTTCTAACATCAAACTGTATACTTATATAACCCAATCCCTTAAACAGAGTCTTCTAACATCAAACTGTATACTTATATAACCCAATCCCTTAAACATAGTCTTCATCAAACTGTATACTTATATAACCCAATCCCTTAAACAGAGTCTTCATCAAACTGTATACTTATATAACCCAATCCCTTAAACAGAGTCTTCTAACATCAAACTGTATACTTATATAACCCAACCCCTTAAACAGAGTCTTCTAACATCAAGCTGTATACTTATATAACCCAATCCCTTAAACAGAGTCTTCTAACATCAAACTGTATACTTATATAACCCAACCCCTTAAACAGAGTCTTCTAACATCAAACTGTAAACTTATATAACCCAATCCCTTAAACAGAGTCTTCTAACATCAAACTGTATACTTATATAACCCAATCCCTTAAACAGAGTCTTCATCAAGCTGTATACTTATATAACCCAATCCATTAAACAGAGTCTTCTAACATCAAACTGTATACTTATATAACCCAACCCCTTAAACAGAGTCTTCTAACATCAAACTGTATACTTATATAACCCAATCCCTTAAACAGAGTCTTCTAACATCAAGCTGTATACTTATATAACCCAACCCCTTAAACAGAGTCTTCATCAAACTGTATACTTATATAACCCAATCCCTTAAACAGAGTCTTCTAACATCAAACTGTATACTTATATAACCCAATCCCTTAAACAGAGTCTTCTAACATCAAACTGTATACTTATATAACCCAATCCCTTAAACAGAGTCTTCATCAAACTGTATACTTATATAACCCAATCCATTAAACAGAGTCTTCATCAAACTGTATACTTATATAACCCAATCCCTTAAACAGAGTCTTCATCAAACTGTATACTTATATAACCCAATCCCTTAAACAGAGTCTTCTAACATCAAACTGTATACTTATATAACCCAATCCCTTAAACAGAGTCTTCTAACATCAAACTGTATACTTATATAACCCAATCCCTTAAACAGAGTCTTCATCAAACTGTATACTTATATAACCCAATCCCTTAAACAGAGTCTTCTAACATCAAACTGTATACTTATATAACCCAATCCATTAAACAGAGTCTTCTAACATCAAGCTGTATACTTATATAACCCAACCCCTTAAACAGAGTCTTCTAACATCAAACTGTATACTTATATAACCCAATCCATTAAACAGAGTCTTCTAACATCAAACTGTATACTTATATAACCCAATCCCTTAAACAGAGTCTTCTAACATCAAACTGTATACTTATATAACCCAATCCATTAAACAGAGTCTTCATCAAACTGTATACTTATATAACCCAATCCCTTAAACAGAGTCTTCATCAAACTGTATACTTATATAACCCAATCCCTTAAACAGAGTCTTCTAACATCAAACTGTATACTTATATAACCCAATCCCTTAAACAGAGTCTTCATCAAACTGTATACTTATATAACCCAATCCCTTAAACAGAGTCTTCTAACATCAAACTGTATACTTATATAACCCAATCCCTTAAACAGAGTCTTCATCAAACTGTATACTTATATAACCCAACCCCTTAAACAGAGTCTTCTAACATCAAACTGTATACTTATATAACCCAATCCATTAAACAGAGTCTTCTAACATCAAACTGTATACTTATATAACCCAATCCCTTAAACAGAGTCTTCTAACATCAAACTGTATACTTATATAACCCAATCCATTAAACAGAGTCTTCATCAAACTGTATACTTATATAACCCAATCCCTTAAACAGAGTCTTCATCAAACTGTATACTTATATAACCCAATCCCTTAAACAGAGTCTTCTAACATCAAACTGTATACTTATATAACCCAATCCCTTAAACAGAGTCTTCTAACATCAAACTGTATACTTATATAACCCAATCCCTTAAACAGAGTCTTCATCAAACTGTATACTTATATAACCCAATCCCTTAAACAGAGTCTTCTAACATCAAACTGTATACTTATATAACCCAATCCCTTAAACAGAGTCTTCTAACATCAAGCTGTATACTTATATAACCCAACCCCTTAAACAGAGTCTTCATCAAACTGTATACTTATATAACCCAATCCCTTAAACAGAGTCTTCTAACATCAAGCTGTATACTTATATAACCCAATCCCTTAAACAGAGTCTTCTAACATCAAACTGTATACTTATATAACCCAATCTCTTAAACAGAGTCTTCATCAAGCTGTATACTTATATAACCCAATCCCTTAAACAGAGTCTTCTAACATCAAACTGTATACTTATATAACCCAATCCCTTAAACAGAGTCTTCATCAAACTGTATACTTATATAACCCAATCCATTAAACAGAGTCTTCATCAAGCTGTATACTTATATAACCCAATCCATTAAACAGAGTCTTCATCAAGCTGTATACTTATATAACCCAATCCCTTAAACAGAGTCTTCATCAAACTGTATACTTATATAAACCAATCCCTTAAACAGAGTCTTCTAACATCAAACTGTATACTTATATAACCCAATCCCTTAAACAGAGTCTTCTAACATCAAACTGTATACTTATATAACCCAATCCCTTAAACAGAGTCTTCATCAAACTGTATACTTATATAACCCAACCCCTTAAACAGAGTCTTCATCAAGCTGTATACTTATATAACCCAACCCCTTAAACAGAGTCTTCATCAAGCTGTATACTTATATAACCCAATCCCTTAAACAGAGTCTTCTAACATCAAGCTGTATACTTATATAACCCAATCCCTTAAACAGAGTCTTCATCAAGCTGTATACTTATATAACCCAATCCCTTAAACAGAGTCTTCATCAAGCTGTATACTTATATAACCCAATCCCTTAAACAGAGTCTTCTAACATCAAGCTGTATACTTATATAACCCAACCCCTTAAACAGAGTCTTCATCAAACTGTATACTTATATAACCCAACCCCTTAAACAGAGTCTTCATCAAACTGTATACTTATATAACCCAATCCCTTTAACAGAGTCTTCTAACATCAAACTGTATACTTATATAACCCAACCCCTTAAACAGAGTCTTCATCAAACTGTATACTTATATAACCCAACCCCTTAAACAGAGTCTTCATCAAACTGTATACTTATATAACCCAACCCCTTAAACAGAGTCTTCATCAAACTGTATACTTATATAACCCAATCCCTTTAACAGAGTCTTCTAACATCAAACTGTATACTTATATAACCCAATCCCTTAAACAGAGTCTTCATCAAACTGTATACTTATATAACCCAATCCCTTAAACAGAGTCTTCATCAAGCTGTATACTTATATAACCCAATCCATTAAACAGAGTCTTCATCAAACTGTATACTTATATAACCCAACCCCTTAAACAGAGTCTTCATCAAGCTGTATACTTATATAACCCAATCCCTTAAACAGAGTCTTCATCAAACTGTATACTTATATAACCCAATCCCTTAAACAGTCTTCATCAAACTGTATACTTATATAAACCAACCCCTTAAACAGAGTCTTCATCAAGCTGTATACTTATATAACCCAATCCCTTAAACAGAGTCTTCATCAAACTGTATACTTATATAAACCAACCCCTTAAACAGAGTCTTCATCAAGCTGTATACTTATATAACCCAATCCCTTAAACAGAGTCTTCATCAAACTGTATACTTATATAACCCAATCCCTTAAACAGAGTCTTCATCAAACTGTATACTTATATAACCCAATCCCTTAAACAGAGTCTTCTAACATCAAGCTGTATACTTATATAAACCAATCCCTTAAACAGAGTCTTCATCAAGCTGTATACTTATATAAACCAATCCCTTAAACAGAGTCTTCATCAAACTGTATACTTATATAACCCAATCCCTTAAACAGAGTCTTCATCAAACTGTATACTTATATAACCCAATCTCTTAAACAGAGTCTTCATCAAGCTGTATACTTATATAACCCAACCCCTTAAACAGAGTCTTCTAACATCAAACTGTATACTTATATAACCCAATCCCTTAAACAGAGTCTTCTAACATCAAACTGTATACTTATATAACCCAATCCCTTAAACAGAGTCTTCATCAAACTG
The DNA here is from genome assembly GCA_032622095.1 of Siphonodentalium dalli. Classification (NCBI taxonomy): domain Eukaryota; kingdom Metazoa; phylum Mollusca; class Scaphopoda; order Gadilida; family Siphonodentaliidae; genus Siphonodentalium; species Siphonodentalium dalli. The sequence goes on from CP136063.1 coordinate 14,776,143, forward strand.
TATACTTATATAACCCAATCTCTTAAACAGAGTCTTCATCAAACTGTATACTTATATAACCCAATCCCTTAAACAGAGTCTTCTAACATCAAACTGTATACTTATATAACCCAATCTCTTAAACAGAGTCTTCTAACATCAAACTGTATACTTATATAACCCAATCCCTTAAACAGAGTCTTCATCAAACTGTATACTTATATAACCCAATCCCTTAAACAGAGTCTTCTAACATCAAGCTGTATACTTATATAACCCAATCCCTTAAACAGAGTCTTCTAACATCAAGCTGTATACTTATATAACCCAATCCCTTAAACAGAGTCTTCTAACATCAAGCTGTATACTTATATAACCCAACCCCTTAAACAGAGTCTTCATCAAACTGTATACTTATATAACCCAATCCATTAAACAGAGTCTTCATCAAACTGTATACTTATATAACCCAATCCCTTAAACAGAGTCTTCATCAAACTGTATACTTATATAACCCAATCCCTTAAACAGAGTCTTCTAACATCAAACTGTATACTTATATAACCCAATCCCTTAAACAGAGTCTTCTAACATCAAACTGTATACTTATATAACCCAATCCCTTAAACAGAGTCTTCATCAAACTGTATACTTATATAACCCAATCCCTTAAACAGAGTCTTCTAACATCAAACTGTATACTTATATAACCCAATCCATTAAACAGAGTCTTCTAACATCAAACTGTATACTTATATAACCCAACCCCTTAAACAGAGTCTTCATCAAGCTGTATACTTATATAACCCAATCCCTTAAACAGAGTCTTCATCAAGCTGTATACTTATATAACCCAACCCCTTAAACAGAGTCTTCATCAAACTGTATACTTATATAACCCAATCCCTTAAACAGAGTCTTCTAACATCAAGCTGTATACTTATATAACCCAATCCCTTAAACAGAGTCTTCTAACATCAAACTGTATACTTATATAACCCAATCCCTTAAACAGAGTCTTCATCAAACTGTATACTTATATAACCCAATCCATTAAACAGAGTCTTCACCAAGCTGTATACTTATATAACCCAATCCATTAAACAGAGTCTTCATCAAGCTGTATACTTATATAACCCAATCCCTTAAACAGAGTCTTCATCAAACTGTATACTTATATAAACCAATCCCTTAAACAGAGTCTTCTAACATCAAACTGTATACTTATATAACCCAATCCCTTAAACAGAGTCTTCTAACATCAAACTGTATACTTATATAACCCAATCCCTTAAACAGAGTCTTCATCAAACTGTATACTTATATAACCCAACCCCTTAAACAGAGTCTTCATCAAGCTGTATACTTATATAACCCAACCCCTTAAACAGAGTCTTCATCAAGCTGTATACTTATATAACCCAATCCCTTAAACAGAGTCTTCTAACATCAAGCTGTATACTTATATAACCCAATCCCTTAAACAGAGTCTTCATCAAGCTGTATACTTATATAACCCAATCCCTTAAACAGAGTCTTCATCAAGCTGTATACTTATATAACCCAATCCCTTAAACAGAGTCTTCTAACATCAAACTGTATACTTATATAACCCAATCCCTTAAACAGAGTCTTCATCAAACTGTATACTTATATAACCCAATCCCTTAAACAGAGTCTTCATCAAACTGTATACTTATATAACCCAACCCCTTAAACAGAGTCTTCATCAAGCTGTATACTTATATAACCCAATCCCTTAAACAGAGTCTTCATCAAGCTGTATACTTATATAACCCAATCCCTTTAACAGAGTCTTCTAACATCAAACTGTATACTTATATAACCCAACCCCTTAAACAGAGTCTTCATCAAACTGTATACTTATATAACCCAATCCCTTAAACAGAGTCTTCATCAAACTGTATACTTATATAACCCAACCCCTTAAACAGAGTCTTCATCAAACTGTATACTTATATAACCCAACCCCTTAAACAGAGTCTTCATCAAACTGTATACTTATATAACCCAATCCCTTTAACAGAGTCTTCTAACATCAAACTGTATACTTATATAACCCAATCCCTTAAACAGAGTCTTCATCAAACTGTATACTTATATAACCTAATCCCTTAAACAGAGTCTTCATCAAGCTGTATACTTATATAACCCAACCCATTAAACAGAGTCTTCATCAAACTGTATACTTATATAACCCAACCCATTAAACAGAGTCTTCATCAAGCTGTATACTTATATAACCCAATCCCTTAAACAGAGTCTTCATCAAACTGTATACTTATATAACCCAATCCCTTAAACAGAGTCTTCATCAAACTGTATACTTATATAAACCAACCCCTTAAACAGAGTCTTCATCAAGCTGTATACTTATATAACCCAATCCCTTAAACAGAGTCTTCATCAAACTGTATACTTATATAAACCAACCCCTTAAACAGAGTCTTCATCAAGCTGTATACTTATATAACCCAATCCCTTAAACAGAGTCTTCATCAAACTGTATACTTATATAACCCAATCCCTTAAACAGAGTCTTCATCAAACTGTATACTTATATAACCCAATCCCTTAAACAGAGTCTTCTAACATCAAGCTGTATACTTATATAAACCAATCCCTTAAACAGAGGAGTCTTCATCAAGCTGTATACTTATATAAACCAATCCCTTAAACAGAGTCTTCATCAAACTGTATACTTATATAACCCAATCCCTTAAACAGAGTCTTCATCAAACTGTATACTTATATAACCCAATCTCTTAAACAGAGTCTTCATCAAGCTGTATACTTATATAACCCAACCCCTTAAACAGAGTCTTCTAACATCAAACTGTATACTTATATAACCCAATCCCTTAAACAGAGTCTCCTAACATCAAACTGTATACTTATATAACCCAATCCCTTAAACAGAGTCTTCATCAAACTGTATACTTATATAACCCAATCTCTTAAACAGAGTCTTCATCAAACTGTATACTTATATAACCCAATCCCTTAAACAGAGTCTTCTAACATCAAACTGTATACTTATATAACCCAATCTCTTAAACAGAGTCTTCTAACATCAAACTGTATACTTATATAACCCAATCCCTTAAACAGAGTCTTCATCAAACTGTATACTTATATAACCCAATCCCTTAAACAGAGTCTTCTAACATCAAGCTGTATACTTATATAACCCAATCCCTTAAACAGAGTCTTCTAACATCAAGCTGTATACTTATATAACCCAATCCCTTAAACAGAGTCTTCATCAAACTGTATACTTATATAACCCAATCCCTTAAACAGAGTCTTCTAACATCAAGCTGTATACTTATATAACCCAATCCCTTAAACAGAGTCTTCTAACATCAAACTGTATACTTATATAACCCAATCCCTTAAACAGAGTCTTCATCAAACTGTATACTTATATAACCCAATCCCTTAAACAGAGTCTTCATCAAGCTGTATACTTATATAACCCAACCCCTTAAACAGAGTCTTCTAACATCAAACTGTATACTTATATAACCCAACCCCTTAAACAGAGTCTTCATCAAACTGTATACTTATATAACCCAACCCCTTAAACAGAGTCTTCATCAAACTGTATACTTATATAACCCAATCCCTTAAACAGAGTCTTCATCAAGCTGTATACTTATATAACCCAACCCCTTAAACAGAGTCTTCTAACATCAAACTGTATACTTATATAACCCAATCCCTTAAACAGAGTCTTCTAACATCAAACTGTATACTTATATAACCCAATCTCTTAAACAGAGTCTTCATCAAGCTGTATACTTATATAACCCAACCCCTTAAACAGAGTCTTCATCAAGCTGTATACTTATATAACCCAACCCCTTAAACAGAGTCTTCTAACATCAAACTGTATACTTATATAACCCAATCCCTTAAACAGAGTCTTCTAACATCAAACTGTATACTTATATAACCCAATCCCTTAAACAGAGTCTTCTAACATCAAACTGTATACTTATATAACCCAATCCCTTAAACAGAGTCTTCATCAAGCTGTATACTTATATAACCCAATCTCTTAAACAGAGTCTTCATCAAACTGTATACTTATATAACCCAATCCCTTAAACAGAGTCTTCTAACATCAAACTGTATACTTATATAACCCAATCCCTTAAACAGAGTCTTCATCAAACTGTATACTTATATAACCCAATCTCTTAAACAGAGTCTTCTAACATCAAACTGTATACTTATATAACCCAATCCCTTAAACAGAGTCTTCATCAAACTGTATACTTATATAACCCAACCCCTTAAACAGAGTCTTCTAACATCAAGCTGTATACTTATATAACCCAATCCCTTAAACAGAGTCTTCATCAAACTGTATACTTATTTAACCCAATCCCTTAAACAGAGTCTTCTAACATCAAACTGTATACTTATATAACCCAATCCCTTAAACAGAGTCTTCATCAAACTGTATACTTATATAACCCAATCCCTTAAACAGAGTCTTCTAACATCAAACTGTATACTTATATAACCCAATCCATTAAACAGAGTCTTCTAACATCAAGCTGTATACTTATATAACCCAATCCCTTAAACAGAGTCTTCATCAAACTGTATACTTATTTAACCCAACCCCTTAAACAGAGTCTTCTAACATCAAGCTGTATACTTATATAACCCAATCCCTTAAACAGAGTCTTCATCAAACTGTATACTTATATAACCCAATCCCTTAAACAGAGTCTTCATCAAGCTGTATACTTATATAACCCAATCCCTTAAACAGAGTCTTCATCAAACTGTATACTTATATAACCCAATCCCTTAAACAGAGTCTTCATCAAACTGTATACTTATATAACCCAATCCCTTAAACAGAGTCTTCTAACATCAAGCTGTATACTTATATAACCCAATCCCTTAAACAGAGTCTTCATCAAACTGTATACTTATATAACCCAATCCCTTAAACAGAGTCTTCTAACATCAAGCTGTATACTTATATAACCCAATCCCTTAAACAGAGTCTTCATCAAACTGTATACTTATATAACCCAATCCCTTAAACAGAGTCTTCTAACATCAAGCTGTATACTTATATAACCCAATCCCTTAAACAGAGTCTTCTAACATCAAACTGTATACTTATATAACCCAATCCCTTAAACAGAGTCTTCATCAAACTGTATACTTATATAACCCAATCCCTTAAACAGAGTCTTCATCAAGCTGTATACTTATATAACCCAACCCCTTAAACAGAGTCTTCTAACATCAAACTGTATACTTATATAACCCAATCCCTTAAACAGAGTCTTCTAACATCAAACTGTATACTTATATAACCCAATCCCTTAAACAGAGTCTTCATCAAACTGTATACTTATATAACCCAATCCATTAAACAGAGTCTTCATCAAGCTGTATACTTATATAACCCAACCCCTTAAACAGAGTCTTCATCAAACTGTATACTTATATAACCCAATCCCTTAAACAGAGTCTTCATCAAACTATACTTATATAACCCAATCCCTTAAACAGAGTCTTCATCAAACTGTATACTTATATAACCCAATCCATTAAACAGAGTCTTCTAACATCAAGCTGTATACTTATATAACCCAATCCCTTAAACAGAGTCTTCATCAAACTGTATACTTATATAACCCAATCCATTAAACAGAGTCTTCTAACATCAAACTGTATACTTATATAACCCAATCTCTTAAACAGAGTCTTCTAACATCAAACTGTATACTTATATAACCCAATCCCTTAAACAGAGTCTTCATCAAACTGTATACTTATATAACCCAATCTCTTAAACAGAGTCTTCTAACATCAAACTGTATACTTATATAACCCAATCTCTTAAACAGAGTCTTCTAACATCAAACTGTATACTTATATAACCCAATCCCTTAAACAGAGTCTTCATCAAACTGTATACTTATATAACCCAATCCCTTAAACAGAGTCTTCTAACATCAAACTGTATACTTATATAACCCAATCCCTTAAACAGAGTCTTCTAACATCAAGCTGTATACTTATATAACCCAATCCATTAAACAGAGTCTTCATCAAGCTGTATACTTATATAACCCAATCCATTAAACAGAGTCTTCATCAAGCTGTATACTTATATAACCCAATCCCTTAAACAGAGTCTTCTAACATCAAACTGTATACTTATATAACCCAATCCCTTAAACAGAGTCTTCATCAAGCTGTATACTTATATAACCCAATCCCTTAAACAGAGTCTTCATCAAACTGTATACTTATATAACCCAACCCCTTAAACAGAGTCTTCTAACATCAAACTGTATACTTATATAACCCAACCCCTTAAACAGAGTCTCCTAACATCAAGCTGTATACTTATATAACCCAATCCCTTAAACAGAGTCTTCATCAAGCTGTATACTTATATAACCCAATCCCTTAAACAGAGTCTTCTAACATCAAACTGTATACTTATTTAACCCAACCCCTTAAACAGAGTCTTCTAACATCAAACTGTATACTTATATAACCCAATCCCTTAAACAGAGTCTTCTAACATCAAACTGTATACTTATATAACCCAATCCCTTAAACAGAGTCTTCTAACATCAAGCTGTATACTTATATAACCCAATCCCTTAAACAGAGTCTTCATCAAACTGTATACTTATATAACCCAACCCCTTAAACAGAGTCTTCTAACATCAAACTGTATACTTATATAACCCAATCCCTTAAACAGAGTCTTCTAACATCAAGCTGTATACTTATATAACCCAATCCCTTAAACATAGTCTTCATCAAACTGTATACTTATATAACCCAATCCCTTAAACAGAGTCTTCATCAAACTGTATACTTATTTAACCCAATCCCTTAAACAGAGTCTTCATCAAACTGTATACTGATATAACCCAATCCCTTAAACAGAGTCTTCTAACATCAAGCTGTATACTTATATAACCCAATCCCTTAAACAGAGTCTTCATCAAGCTGTATACTTATATAACCCAATCCCTTAAACAGAGTCTTCATCAAACTGTATACTTATATAACACAATCCCTTAAACAGAGTCTTCTAACATCAAACTGTATACTTATATAACCCAATCCCTTAAACAGAGTCTTCTAACATCAAGCTGTATACTTATATAACCCAATCCCTTAAACATAGTCTTCATCAAACTGTATACTTATATAACCCAATCCCTTAAACAGAGTCTTCATCAAACTGTATACTTATATAACCCAATCCCTTAAACAGAGTCTTCATCAAACTGTATACTTATATAACCCAATCCCTTAAACAGAGTCTTCATCAAACTGTATACTTATATAACCCAATCCCTTAAACAGAGTCTTCATCAAGCTGTATACTTATATAACCCAACCCCTTAAACAGAGTCTTCATCAAACTGTATACTTATATAACCCAATCCCTTAAACAGAGTCTTCTAACATCAAACTGTATACTTATATAACCCAATCCCTTAAACAGAGTCTTCATCAAGCTGTATACTTATATAACCCAACCCCTTAAACAGAGTCTTCATCAAACTGTATACTTATATAACCCAATCCCTTAAACAGAGTCTTCTAACATCAAACTGTATACTTATATAACCCAATCCCTTAAACAGAGTCTTCATCAAGCTGTATACTTATATAACCCAATCCCTTAAACAGAGTCTTCATCAAGCTGTATACTTATATAACCCAATCCCTTAAACAGAGTCTTCATCAAGCTGTATACTTATATAACCCAATCCCTTAAACAGAGTCTTCATCAAGCTGTATACTTATATAACCCAATCCCTTAAACAGAGTCTTCATCAAACTGTATACTTATATAACCCAATCCCTTAAACAGAGTCTTCATCAAGCTGTATACTTATATAACCCAATCCATTAAACAGAGTCTTCATCAAACTGTATACTTATATAACCCAACCCCTTAAACAGAGTCTTCTAACATCAAACTGTATACTTATATAACCCAATCCCTTAAACAGAGTCTTCATCAAGCTGTATACTTATATAACCCAATCCCTTAAACAGAGTCTTCTAACATCAAGCTGTATACTTATATAACCCAACCCCTTAAACAGAGTCTTCATCAAACTGTATACTTATATAACCCAATCCCTTAAACAGAGTCTTCTAACATCAAGCTGTATACTTATATAACCCAATCCCTTAAACAGAGTCTTCTAACATCAAACTGTATACTTATATAACCCAATCCCTTAAACAGAGTCTTCTAACATCAAGCTGTATACTTATATAACCCAATCCCTTAAACAGAGTCTTCTAACATCAAGCTGTATACTTATATAACCCAATCCCATAAACAGAGTCTTCTAACATCAAACTGTATACTTATATAACCCAACCCCTTAAAAAGAGTCTTCTAACATCAAACTGTATACTTATATTACCCAATCCCTTAAACAGAGTCTTCATCAAACTGTATACTTATATAACCCAATCCCTTAAACAGAGTCTTCTAACATCAAACTGTATACTTATATAAACCAATCCCTTAAACAGAGTCTTCATCAAACTGTATACTTATATAACCCAATCCCTTAAACAGAGTCTTCTAACATCAAGCTGTATACTTATATAACCCAACCCCTTAAACAGAGTCTTCATCAAGCTGTATACTTATATAACCCAATCCCTTAAACAGAGTCTTCATCAAGCTGTATACTTATATAACCCAATCCCTTAAACAGAGTCTTCTAACATCAAACTGTATACTTATATAACCCAATCCCTTAAACAGAGTCTTCTAACATCAAGCTGTATACTTATATAACCCAATCCCTTAAACAGAGTCTTCTAACATCAAACTGTATACTTATATAACCCAACCCCTTAAAAAGAGTCTTCTAACATCAAACTGTATACTTATATAACCCAATCCCTTAAACAGAGTCTTCTAACATCAAGCTGTATACTTATATAACCCAATCCCTTAAACAGAGTCTTCATCAAACTGTATACTTATATAACCCAATCCCTTAAACAGAGTCTTCATCAAACTGTATACTTATATAACCCAATCCCTTAAACAGAGTCTTCATCAAACTGTATACTTATATAACCCAATCCCTTAAACAGAGTCTTCTAACATTAAACTGTATACTTATATAACCCAATCCCTTAAACAGAGTCTTCTAACATCAAACTGTATACTTATATAAACCAATCCCTTAAACAGAGTCTTCATCAAACTGTATACTTATATAACCCAATCCCTTAAACAGAGTCTTCATCAAACTGTATACTTATATAACCCAATCCCTTAAACAGAGTCTTCTAACATCAAGCTGTATACTTATATAACCCAATCCCTTAAACAGAGTCTTCTAACATCAAACTGTATACTTATATAACCCAATCCCTTAAACAGAGTCTTCTAACATCAAGCTGTATACTTATATAACCCAATCCCTTAAACAGAGTCTTCATCAAACTGTATACTTATATAACCCAATCCATTAAACAGAGTCTTCTAACATCAAACTGTATACTTATATAACCCAATCCCTTAAACAGAGTCTTCTAACATCAAACTGTATACTTATATAACCCAATCCCTTAAACAGAGTCTTCATCAAACTGTATACTTATATAACCCAATCCTTTAAACAGAGTCTTCATCAAACTGTATACTTATATAACCCAATCCATTAAACAGAGTCTTCATCAAACTGTATACTTATATAACCCAATCCCTTAAACAGAGTCTTCATCAAACTGTATACTTATATAACCCAATCCCTTAAACAGAGTCTTCATCAAACTGTATACTTATATAACCCAATCCCTTAAACAGAGTCTTCTAACATCAAGCTGTATACTTATATAACCCAATCCCTTAAACAGAGTCTTCATCAAGCTGTATACTTATATAACCCAATCCCTTAAACAGAGTCTTCATCAAACTGTATACTTATATAACCCAATCCCTTAAACAGAGTCTTCATCAAACTGTATACTTATATAACCCAATCCCTTAAACAGAGTCTTCTAACATCAAGCTGTATACTTATATAACCCAATCCCTTAAACAGAGTCTTCTAACATCAAACTGTATACTTATATAACCCAATCCCTTAAACAGAGTCTTCATCAAACTGTATACTTATATAACCCAATCCTTTAAACAGAGTCTTCATCAAACTGTATACTTATATAACCCAATCCATTAAACAGAGTCTTCATCAAACTGTATACTTATATAACCCAATCCCTTAAACAGAGTCTTCATCAAACTGTATACTTATATAACCCAATCCCTTAAACAGAGTCTTCATCAAACTGTATACTTATATAACCCAATCCCTTAAACAGAGTCTTCTAACATCAAGCTGTATACTTATATAACCCAATCCCTTAAACAGAGTCTTCATCAAGCTGTATACTTATATAACCCAATCCCTTAAACAGAGTCTTCATCAAACTGTATACTTATATAACCCAATCCCTTAAACAGAGTCTTCATCAAACTGTATACTTATATAACCCAATCCCTTAAACAGAGTCTTCTAACATCAAGCTGTATACTTATATAACCCAATCCCTTAAACAGAGTCTTCTAACATCAAACTGTATACTTATATAACCCAACCCCTTAAACAGAGTCTTCATCAAACTGTATACTTATATAACCCAATCCCTTAAACAGAGTCTTCTAACATCAAGCTGTATACTTATATAACCCAATCCCTTAAACAGAGTCTTCATCAAACTGTATACTTATATAACCCAATCCCTTAAACAGAGTCTTCATCAAGCTGTATACTTATATAACCCAATCCCTTAAACAGAGTCTTCATCAAACTGTATACTTATATAACCCAATCCATTAAACAGAGTCTTCATCAAGCTGTATACTTATATAACCCAATCCCTTAAACAGAGTCTTCTAACATCAAACTGTATACTTATATAACCCAATCCCTTAAACAGAGTCTTCTAACATCAAGCTGTATACTTATATAACCCAATCCCTTAAACAGAGTCTTCTAACATCAAACTGTATACTTATATAACCCAATCCCTTAAACAGAGTCTTCTAACATCAAGCTGTATACTTATATAACCCAATCCCTTAAACAGAGTCTTCATCAAGCTGTATACTTATATAACCCAATCCCTTAAACAGAGTCTTCTAACATCAAGCTGTATACTTATATAACCCAATCCCTTAAACAGAGTCTTCATCAAACTGTATATTTATATAACCCAATCCATTAAACAGAGTCTTCTAACATCAAACTGTATACTTATATAACCCAATCTCTTAAACAGAGTCTTCATCAAGCTGTATACTTATATAACCCAACCCCTTAAACAGAGTCTTCTAACATCAAGCTGTATACTTATATAACCCAATCCATTAAACAGAGTCTTCATCAAACTGTATACTTATATAACCCAATCCCTTAAACAGAGTCTTCTAACATCAAGCTGTATACTTATATAACCCAATCCCTTAAACAGAGTCTTCATCAAACTGTATACTTATATAACCCAACCCCTTAAACAGAGTCTTCTAACATCAAACTGTATACTTATATAACCCAATCCCTTAAACAGAGTCTTCTAACATCAAACTGTATACTTATATAACCCAATCCCTTAAACAGAGTCTTCTAACATCAAGCTGTATACTTATATAACCCAATCCCTTAAACAGAGTCTTCTAACATCAAGCTGTATACTTATATAACCCAATCCCTTAAACAGAGTCTTCTAACATCAAACTGTATACTTATATATCCCAATCCCTTAAACAGAGTCTTCATCAAGCTGTATACTTATATAACCCAACCCCTTAAACAGAGTCTTCTAACATCAAGCTGTATACTTATATAACCCAATCCATTAAACAGAGTCTTCATCAAACTGTATACTTATATAACCCAATCCCTTAAACAGAGTCTTCTAACATCAAGCTGTATACTTATATAACCCAATCCCTTAAACAGAGTCTTCATCAAACTGTATACTTATATAACCCAACCCCTTAAACAGAGTCTTCTAACATCAAACTGTATACTTATATAACCCAATCCCTTAAACAGAGTCTTCTAACATCAAACTGTATACTTATATAACCCAATCCCTTAAACAGAGTCTTCTAACATCAAGCTGTATACTTATATAACCCAATCCCTTAAACAGAGTCTTCTAACATCAAGCTGTATACTTATATAACCCAATCCCTTAAACAGAGTCTTCTAACATCAAGCTGTATACTTATATAACCCAATCCCTTAAACAGAGTCTTCATCAAACTGTATACTTATATAACCCAACCCCTTAAACAGAGTCTTCATCAAACTGTATACTTATATAACCCAATCCCTTAAACAGAGTCTTCTAACATCAAGCTGTATACTTATATAACCCAATCCATTAAACAGAGTCTTCTAACATCAAACTGTATACTTATATAACCCAATCCCTTAAACAGAGTCTTCATCAAACTGTATACTTATATAACCCAACCCCTCAAACAGAGTCTTCTAACATCAAACTGTATACTTATATAACCCAATCCCTTAAACAGAGTCTTCATCAAACTGTATACTTATATAACCCAATCCATTAAACAGAGTCTTCATCAAACTGTATACTTATATAACCCAATCCCTTAAACAGAGTCTTCATCAAACTGTATACTTATATAACCCAATCCCTTAAACAGAGTCTTCATCAAACTGTATACTTATATAACCCAATCCCTTAAACAGAGTCTTCATCAAACTGTATACTTATATAACCCAATCCCTTAAACAGAGTCTTCATCAAACTGTATACTTATATAACCCAACCCCTTAAACAGAGTCTTCTAACATCAAACTGTATACTTATATAACCCAATCCCTTAAACAGAGTCTTCATCAAACTGTATACTTATATAACCCAATCCATTAAACAGAGTCTTCATCAAACTGTATACTTATATAACCCAATCCCTTAAACAGAGTCTTCATCAAACTGTATACTTATATAACCCAATCCCTTAAACAGAGTCTTCATCAAACTGTATACTTATATAACCCAATCCCTTAAACAGAGTCTTCATCAAACTGTATACTTATATAACCCAACCCCTTAAACAGAGTCTTCTAACATCAAACTGTATACTTATATAACCCAATCCCTTAAACAGAGTCTTCATCAAACTGTATACTTATATAACCCAATCCATTAAACAGAGTCTTCATCAAACTGTATACTTATATAACCCAATCCCTTAAACAGAGTCTTCTAACATCAAACTGTATACTTATATAACCCAGTCCCTTAAACAGAGTCTTCTAACATCAAGCTGTATACTTATATAACCCAATCCCTTAAACAGAGTCTTCATCAAACTGTATACTTATATAACCCAATCCCTTAAACAGAGTCTTCATCAAGCTGTATACTTATATAACCCAATCCCTTAAACAGAGTCTTCATCAAACTGTATACTTATATAACCCAATCCCTTAAACAGAGTCTTCTAACATCAAACTGTATACTTATATAACCCAACCCCTTAAACAGAGTCTTCTAACATCAAGCTGTATACTTATATAACCCAATCCCTTAAACAGAGTCTTCTAACATCAAACTGTATACTTATATAACCCAATCCCTTAAACATAGTCTTCATCAAACTGTATACTTATATAACCCAACCCCTTAAACAGAGTCTTCTAACATCAAACTGTATACTTATATAACCCAATCCCTTAAACAGAGTCTTCTAACATCAAGCTGTATACTTATATAACCCAATCCCTTAAACAGAGTCTTCTAACATCAAACTGTATACTTATATAACCCAATCCCTTAAACAGAGTCTTCTAACATCAAACTGTATACTTATATAACCCAATCCCTTAAACAGAGTCTTCTAACATCAAACTGTATACTTATATAACCCAATCCCTTAAACAGAGTCTTCTAACATCAAGCTGTATACTTATATAACCCAACCCCTTAAACAGAGTCTTCATCAAACTGTATACTTATATAACCCAACCCCTTAAACAGAGTCTTCTAACATCAAACTGTATACTTATATAACCCAATCCCTTAAACATAGTCTTCATCAAACTGTATACTTATATAACCCAACCCCTTAAACAGAGTCTTCTAACATCAAACTGTATACTTATATAACCCAATCCCTTAAACAGAGTCTTCTAACATCAAGCTGTATACTTATATAACCCAACCCCTTAAACAGAGTCTTCTAACATCAAACTGTATACTTATATAACCCAATCCATTAAACAGAGTCTTCATCAAACTGTATACTTATATAACCCAATCCCTTAAACAGAGTCTTCTAACATCAAACTGTATACTTATATAACCCAATCCCTTAAACAGAGTCTTCTAACATCAAGCTGTATACTTATATAACCCAATCCCTTAAACAGAGTCTTCTAACATCAAACTGTATACTTATATAACCCAATCCCTTAAACAGAGTCTTCATCAAGCTGTATACTTATATAACCCAATCCCTTAAACAGAGTCTTCTAACATCAAACTGTATACTTATATAACCCAATCCCTTAAACAGAGTCTTCATCAAACTGTATACTTATATAACCCAATCCCTTAAACAGAGTCTTCTAACATCAAGCTGTATACTTATATAACCCAATCCCTTAAACAGAGTCTTCTAACATCAAGCTGTATACTTATATAACCCAATCCCTTAAACAGAGTCTTCTAACATCAAGCTGTATACTTATATAACCCAATCCCTTAAACAGAGTCTTCTAACATCAAACTGTATACTTATATAACCCAATCCCTTAAACAGAGTCTTCATCAAGCTGTATACTTATATAACCCAATCCCTTAAACAGAGTCTTCATCAAACTGTATACTTATATAACCCAATCCCTTAAACAGAGTCTTCTAACATCAAGCTGTATACTTATATAACCCAATCCCTTAAACAGAGTCTTCATCAAGCTGTATACTTATATAACCCAATCCCTTAAACAGAGTCTTCATCAAACTGTATACTTATATAACCCAATCCATTAAACAGAGTCTTCTAACATCAAACTGTATACTTATATAACCCAATCCCTTAAACAGAGTCTTCTAACATCAAACTGTATACTTATATAACCCAATCCCTTGAACAGAGTCTTCATCAAACTGTATACTTATATAACCCAATCCCTTAAACAGAGTCTTCATCAAACTGTATACTTATATAACCCAATCCCTTAAACAGAGTCTTCATCAAGCTGTATACTTATATAACCCAATCCCTTAAACAGAGTCTTCATCAAACTGTATACTTATATAACCCAATCCCTTAAACAGAGTCTTCTAACATCAAGCTGTATACTTATATAACCCAATCCCTTAAACAGAGTCTTCATCAAACTGTATACTTATATAACCCAACCCCTTAAACAGAGTCTTCATCAAGCTGTATACTTATATAACCCAATCCCTTAAACAGAGTCTTCTAACATCAAACTGTATACTTATATAACCCAATCCCTTAAACAGAGTCTTCATCAAACTGTATACTTATATAACCCAATCCCTTAAACAGAGTCTTCTAACATCAAGCTGTATACTTATATAACCCAATCCCTTAAACAGAGTCTTCATCAAACTGTATACTTATATAACCCAACCCCTTAAACAGAGTCTTCTAACATCAAGCTGTATACTTATATAACCCAACCCCTTAAACAGAGTCTTCATCAAGCTGTATACTTATATAACCCAATCCCTTAAACAGAGTCTTCTAACATCAAGCTGTATACTTATATAACCCAATCCCTTAAACAGAGTCTTCATCAAACTGTATACTTATATAACCCAATCCCTTAAACAGAGTCTTCTAACATCAAGCTGTATACTTATATAACCCAATCCCTTAAACAGAGTCTTCTAACATCAAGCTGTATACTTATATAACCCAATCCCTTAAACAGAGTCTTCTAACATCAAGCTGTATACTTATATAACCCAATCCCTTAAACAGAGTCTTCATCAAACTGTATACTTATATAACCCAATCCCTTAAACAGAGTCTTCTAACATCAAGCTGTATACTTATATAACCCAGTCCCTTAAACAGAGTCTTCTAACATCAAGCTGTATACTTATATAACCCAATCCCTTAAACAGAGTCTTCTAACATCAAGCTGTATACTTATATAACCCAACCCCTTAAACAGAGTCTTCATCAAACTGTATACTTATATAACCCAATCCCTTAAACAGAGTCTTCATCAAGCTGTATACTTATATAACCCAATCCATTAAACAGAGTCTTCATCAAGCTGTATACTTATATAACCCAATCCCTTAAACAGAGTCTTCTAACATCAAACTGTATACTTATATAACCCAACCCCTTAAACAGAGTCTTCTAACATCAAGCTGTATACTTATATAACCCAATCCCTTAAACAGAGTCTTCATCAAACTGTATACTTATATAACCCAATCCCTTAAACAGAGTCTTCATCAAACTGTATACTTATATAACCCAATCCCTTAAACAGAGTCTTCTAACATCAAACTGTATACTTATATAACCCAATCCCTTAAACAGAGTCTTCTAACATCAAACTGTATACTTATATAACCCAACCCCTTAAACAGAGTCTTCATCAAACTGTATACTTATATAACCCAATCCCTTAAACAGGGTCTTCTAACATCAAACTGTATACTTATATAACCCAATCCCTTAAACAGAGTCTTCTAACATCAAGCTGTATACTTATATAACCCAATCCCTTAAACAGAGTCTTCTAACATCAAGCTGTATACTTATATAACCCAATCCCTTAAACAGAGTCTTCTAACATCAAGCTGTATACTTATATAATCCAATCCCTTAAACAGAGTCTTCTAACATCAAACTGTATACTTATATAACCCAATCCCTTAAACAGAGTCTTCTAACATCAAACTGTATACTTATATAACCCAACCCCTTAAACAGAGTCTTCATCAAACTGTATACTTATATAACCCAATCCCTTAAACAGAGTCTTCTAACATCAAACTGTATACTTATATAACCCAACCCCTTAAACAGAGTCTTCATCAAACTGTATACTTATATAACCCAATCCCTTAAACAGGGTCTTCTAACATCAAACTGTATACTTATATAACCCAATCCCTTAAACAGAGTCTTCTAACATCAAACTGTATACTTATATAACCCAACCCCTTAAACAGAGTCTTCATCAAACTGTATACTTATATAACCCAATCCCTTAAACAGAGTCTTCTAACATCAAACTGTATACTTATATAACCCAACCCCTTAAACAGAGTCTTCTAACATCAAACTGTATACTTATATAACCCAACCCCTTAAACAGAGTCTTCATCAAACTGTATACTTATATAACCCAATCCCTTAAACAGGGTCTTCTAACATCAAACTGTATACTTATATAACCCAATCCCTTAAACAGAGTCTTCTAACATCAAACTGTATACTTATATAACCCAACCCCTTAAACAGAGTCTTCATCAAACTGTATACTTATATAACCCAATCCCTTAAACAGAGTCTTCTAACATCAAACTGTATACTTATATAACCCAACCCCTTAAACAGAGTCTTCATCAAACTGTATACTTATATAACCCAATCCCTTAAACAGGGTCTTCTAACATCAAACTGTATACTTATATAACCCAATCCCTTAAACAGAGTCTTCATCAAACTGTATACTTATATAACCCAATCCCTTAAACAGAGTCTTCTAACATCAAGCTGTATACTTATATAATCCAATCCCTTAAACAGAGTCTTCTAACATCAAACTGTATACTTATATAACCCAATCCCTTAAACAGAGTCTTCTAACATCAAGCTGTATACTTATATAACCCAATCCCTTAAACAGAGTCTTCTAACATCAAGCTGTATACTTATATAACCCAATCCCTTAAACAGAGTCTTCATCAAACTGTATACTTATATAACCCAATCCCTTAAACAGGGTCTTCTAACATCAAGCTGTATACTTATATAACCCAATCCCTTAAACAGAGTCTTCATCAAACTGTATACTTATATAACCCAATCCCTTAAACAGGGTCTTCTAACATCAAGCTGTATACTTATATAACCCAATTCCTTAAACAGAGTCTTCATCAAACTGTATACTTATATAACCCAACCCCTTAAACAGAGTCTTCATCAAACTATATACTTATATAACCCAATCCCTTAAACAGAGTCTTCTAACATCAAGCTGTATACTTATATAACCCAATCCCTTAAACAGAGTCTTCATCAAACTGTATACTTATATAACCCAATCCCTTAAACAGAGTCTTCTAACATCAAGCTGTATACTTATATAACCCAATCCCTTAAACAGAGTCTTCTAACATCAAGCTGTATACTTATATAACCCAATCCCTTAAACAGAGTCTTCTAACATCAAGCTGTATACTTATATAACCCAATCCCTTAAACAGAGTCTTCTAACATCAAACTGTATACTTATATAACCCAATCCCTTAAACAGAGTCTTCATCAAACTGTATACTTATATAACCCAATCCCTTAAACAGAGTCTTCTAACATCAAACTGTATACTTATATAACCCAATCCCTTAAACAGAGTCTTCATCAAACTGTATACTTATATAACCCAATCCCTTAAACAGAGTCTTCTAACATCAAGCTGTATACTTATATAACCCAATCCCTTAAACAGAGTCTTCTAACATCAAGCTGTATACTTATATAACCCAATCCCTTAAACAGAGTCTTCTAACATCAAACTGTATACGTACTTAACCCAATCCCTTAAACAGAGTCTTCTAACATCAAACTGTATACTTATATAACCCAATCCCTTAAACAGAGTCTTCATCAAACTGTATACTTATATAACCCAATCCATTAAACAGAGTCTTCATCAAACTGTATACTTATATAACCCAACCCCTTAAACAGAGTCTTCATCAAGCTGTATACTTATATAACCCAATCCCTTAAACAGAGTCTTCTAACATCAAACTGTATACTTATATAACCCAACCCCTTAAACAGAGTCTTCTAACATCAAGCTGTATACTTATATAACCCAATCCCTTAAACAGAGTCTTCTAACATCAAGCTGTATACTTATATAACCCTATCCATTAAACAGAGTCTTTATCAAACTGTATACTTATATAACCCAATCCCTTAAACAGAGTCTTCTAACATCAAACTGTATACTTATATAACCCAATCCCTTAAACAGAGTCTTCTAACATCAAACTGTATACTTATATAACCCAATCCCTTAAACAGAGTCTTCTAACATCAAGCTGTATACTTATATAACCCAATCCATTAAACAGAGTCTTCATCAAACTGTATACTTATATAACCCAATCCCTTAAACAGAGTCTTCTAACATCAAACTGTATACTTATATAACCCAATCCCTTAAACAGAGTCTTCATCAAGCTGTATACTTATATAACCCAATCCCTTAAACAGAGTCTTCATCAAACTGTATACTTATATAACCCAATCCCTTAAACAGAGTCTTCTAACATCAAGCTGTATACTTATATAACCCAATCCCTTAAACAGAGTCTTCTAACATCAAACTGTATACTTATATAACCCAATCCCTTAAGCAGAGTCTTCATCAAACTGTATACTTATATAACCCAATCCCTTAAACAGAGTCTTCATCAAACTGTATACTTATATAACCCAATCCCTTAAACAGAGTCTTCTAACATCAAGCTGTATACTTATATAACCCAATCCCTTAAACAGAGTCTTCATCAAACTGTATACTTATATAACCCAATCCCTTAAACAGAGTCTTCTAACATCAAGCTGTATACTTATATAACCCAATCCCTTAAACAGAGTCTTCTAACATCAAGCTGTATACTTATATAACCCAATCCCTTAAACAGAGTCTTCTAACATCAAGCTGTATACTTATATAACCCAATCCCTTAAACAGAGTCTTCTAACATCAAACTGTATACTTATATAACCCAATCCCTTAAACAGAGTCTTCTAACATCAAACTGTATACTTATATAACCCAATCCCTTAAACAGAGTCTTCTAACATCAAACTGTATACTTATATAACCCAATCCCTTAAACAGAGTCTTCATCAAACTGTATACTTATATAACCCAACCCCTTAAACAGAGTCTTCATCAAACTGTATACTTATATAACCCAACCCCTTAAACAGAGTCTTCATCAAACTGTATACTTATATAACCCAATCCATTAAACAGAGTCTTCATCAAACTGTATACTTATATAACCCAATCCCTTAAACAGAGTCTTCATCAAGCTGTATACTTATATAACCCAATCCCTTAAACAGAGTCTTCAACAAACTGTATACTTATATAACCCAATCCCTTAAACAGAGTCTTCATCAAGCTGTATACTTATATAACCCAATACCTTAAACAGAGTCTTCATCAAACTGTATACTTATATAACCCAATCCATTAAACAGAGTCTTCATCAAACTGTATACTTATATAACCCAATCCCTTAAACAGAGTCTTCATCAAGCTGTATACTTATATAACCCAATACCTTAAACAGAGTCTTCTAACATCAAACTGTATACTTATATAACCCAATACCTTAAACAGAGTCTTCATCAAACTGTATACTTATATAACCCAATCCATTAAACAGAGTCTTCTAACATCAAGCTGTATACTTATATAACCCAATCCATTAAACAGAGTCTTCTAACATCAAACTGTATACTTATATAACCCAATCCATTAAACAGAGTCTTCATCAAACTGTATACTTATATAACCCAACCCCTTAAACAGAGTCTTCTAACATCAAACTGTATACTTATATAACCCAATCCATTAAACAGAGTCTTCATCAAGCTGTATACTTATATAACCCAATCCCTTAAACAGAGTCTTCATCAAACTGTATACTTATATAACCCAATCCCTTAAACAGAGTCTTCATCAAACTGTATACTTATATAACCCAATCCCTTAAACAGAGTCTTCATCAAACTGTATACTTATATAACCCAATCCCTTAAACAGAGTCTTCATCAAACTGTATACTTATATAACCCAATCCATTAAACAGAGTCTTCATCAAGCTGTATACTTATATAACCCAATCCCTTAAACAGAGTCTTCTAACATCAAACTGTATACTTATATAACCCAATCCATTAAACAGAGTCTTCATCAAGCTGTATACTTATATAACCCAATCCATTAAACAGAGTCTTCATCAAGCTGTATACTTATATAACCCAATCCCTTAAACAGAGTCTTCTAACATCAAACTGTATACTTATATAACCCAATACCTTAAACAGAGTCTTCATCAAACTGTATACTTATATAACCCAATCCATTAAACAGAGTCTTCATCAAGCTGTATACTTATATAACCCAATCCCTTAAACAGAGTCTTCATCAAGCTGTATACTTATATAACCCAATCCCTTAAACAGAGTCTTCATCAAACTGTATACTTATATAACCCAATCCATTAAACAGAGTCTTCATCAAGCTGTATACTTATATAACCCAATCCATTAAACAGAGTCTTCATCAAGCTGTATACTTATATAACCCAATCCCTTAAACAGAGTCTTCTAACATCAAACTGTATACTTATATAACCCAATACCTTAAACAGAGTCTTCATCAAACTGTATACTTATATAACCCAATCCATTAAACAGAGTCTTCATCAAGCTGTATACTTATATAACCCAATCCATTAAACAGAGTCTTCATCAAGCTGTATACTTATATAACCCAATCCCTTAAACAGAGTCTTCTAACATCAAACTGTATACTTATATAACCCAATACCTTAAACAGAGTCTTCATCAAACTGTATACTTATATAACCCAATCCATTAAACAGAGTCTTCATCAAGCTGTATACTTATATAACCCAATCCCTTAAACAGAGTCTTCATCAAACTGTATACTTATATAACCCAATCCCTTAAACAGAGTCTTCATC
Source organism: Siphonodentalium dalli (assembly GCA_032622095.1). Taxonomy (NCBI): domain Eukaryota; kingdom Metazoa; phylum Mollusca; class Scaphopoda; order Gadilida; family Siphonodentaliidae; genus Siphonodentalium; species Siphonodentalium dalli. The sequence goes on from CP136063.1 coordinate 14,798,208, forward strand.
AAACTGTATACTTATATAACCCAATCCATTAAACAGAGTCTTCATCAAGCTGTATACTTATATAACCCAATCCATTAAACAGAGTCTTCATCAAACTGTATACTTATATAACCCAATCCCTTAAACAGAGTCTTCATCAAACTGTATACTTATATAACCCAACCCCTTAAACAGAGTCTTCATCAAACTGTATACTTATATAACCCAATCCCTTAAACAGAGTCTTCATCAAGCTGTATACTTATATAACCCAATCCCTTAAACAGAGTCTTCATCAAGCTGTATACTTATATAACCCAATCCCTTAAACAGAGTCTTCTAACATCAAACTGTATACTTATATAACCCAATACCTTAAACAGAGTCTTCATCAAACTGTATACTTATATAACCCAACCCCTTAAACAGAGTCTTCATCAAGCTGTATACTTATATAACCCAATCCCTTAAACAGAGTCTTCTAACATCAAACTGTATACTTATATAACCCAACCCCTTAAACAGAGTCTTCATCAAACTGTATACTTATATAACCCAACCCCTTAAACAGAGTCTTCATCAAACTGTATACTTATATAACCCAATACCTTAAACAGAGTCTTCATCAAACTGTATACTTATATAACCCAATACCTTAAACAGAGTCTTCATCAAACTGTATACTTATATAACCCAATCCATTAAACAGAGTCTTCATCAAACTGTATACTTATATAACCCAATCCATTAAACAGAGTCTTCATCAAACTGTATACTTATATAACCCAATACCTTAAACAGAGTCTTCATCAAACTGTATACTTATATAACCCAATCCATTAAACAGAGTCTTCATCAAGCTGTATACTTATATAACCCAATCCATTAAACAGAGTCTTCATCAAGCTGTATACTTATATAACCCAATCCCTTAAACAGAGTCTTCTAACATCAAACTGTATACTTATATAACCCAATCCCTTAAACAGAGTCTTCTAACATCAAGCTGTATACTTATATAACCCAATCCCTTAAACAGAGTCTTCTAACATCAAACTGTATACTTATATAACCCAACCCCTTAAACAGAGTCTTCATCAAACTGTATACTTATATAACCCAACCCCTTAAACAGAGTCTTCATCAACTGTATACTTATATAACCCAATCCCTTAAACAGAGTCTTCTAACATCAAGCTGTATACTTATATAACCCAATCCCTTAAACAGAGTCTTCATCAAACTGTATACTTATATAACCCAATCCCTTAAACAGAGTCTTCTAACATCAAGCTGTATACTTATATAACCCAATCCATTAAACAGAGTCTTCATCAAACTGTATACTTATATAACCCAACCCCTTAAACAGAGTCTTCATCAAACTGTATACTTATATAACCCAATCCCTTAAACAGAGTCTTCTAACATCAAGCTGTATACTTATATAACCCAATCCCTTAAACAGGGTCTTCTAACATCAAACTGTATACTTATATAACCCAATCCCTTAAACAGAGTCTTCTAACATCAAGCTGTATACTTATATAATCCAATCCCTTAAACAGAGTCTTCTAACATCAAACTGTATACTTATATAACCCAATCCCTTAAACAGAGTCTTCTAACATCAAACTGTATACTTATATAACCCAACCCCTTAAACAGAGTCTTCATCAAACTGTATACTTATATAACCCAATCCCTTAAACAGAGTCTTCTAACATCAAACTGTATACTTATATAACCCAACCCCTTAAACAGAGTCTTCATCAAACTGTATACTTATATAACCCAATCCCTTAAACAGGGTCTTCTAACATCAAACTGTATACTTATATAACCCAATCCCTTAAACAGAGTCTTCTAACATCAACTGTATACTTATATAACCCAACCCCTTAAACAGAGTCTTCATCAAACTGTATACTTATATAACCCAATCCCTTAAACAGAGTCTTCTAACATCAAACTGTATACTTATATAACCCAACCCCTTAAACAGAGTCTTCTAACATCAAACTGTATACTTATATAACCCAACCCCTTAAACAGAGTCTTCATCAAACTGTATACTTATATAACCCAATCCCTTAAACAGGGTCTTCTAACATCAAACTGTATACTTATATAACCCAATCCCTTAAACAGAGTCTTCTAACATCAAGCTGTATACTTATATAATCCAATCCCTTAAACAGAGTCTTCTAACATCAAACTGTATACTTATATAACCCAATCCCTTAAACAGAGTCTTCTAACATCAAACTGTATACTTATATAACCCAATCCCTTAAACAGAGTCTTCTAACATCAAGCTGTATACTTATATAATCCAATCCCTTAAACAGAGTCTTCTAACATCAAACCGTATACTTATATAACCCAATCCCTTAAACAGAGTCTTCTAACATCAAACTGTATACTTATATAACCCAATCCCTTAAACAGAGTCTTCTAACATCAAGCTGTATACTTATATAATCCAATCCCTTAAACAGAGTCTTCTAACATCAAACTGTATACTTATATAACCCAATCCCTTAAACAGAGTCTTCTAACATCAAACTGTATACTTATATAACCCAATCCCTTAAACAGAGTCTTCATCAAGCTGTATACTTATATAACCCAATCCATTAAACAGAGTCTTCTAACATCAAACTGTATACTTATATAACCCAATCCCTTAAACAGAGTCTTCATCAAACTGTATACTTATATAACCCAATCCCTTAAACAGAGTCTTCATCAAACTGTATACTTATATAACCCAACCCCTTAAACAGAGTCTTCTAACATCAAACTGTATACTTATATAACCCAATCCCTTAAACAGAGTCTTCTAACATCAAACTGTATACTTATATAACCCAATCCCTTAAACAGAGTCTTCTAACATCAAACTGTATACTTATATAACCCAATCCATTAAACAGAGTCTTCTAACATCAAACTGTATACTTATATAACCCAATCCCTTAAACAGAGTCTTCATCAAGCTGTATACTTATATAACCCAATCCATTAAACAGAGTCTTCTAACATCAAACTGTATACTTATATAACCCAATCCCTTAAACAGAGTCTTCATCAAACTGTATACTTATATAACCCAATCCCTTAAACAGAGTCTTCATCAAACTGTATACTTATATAACCCAATCCCTTAAACAGAGTCTTCTAACATCAAGCTGTATACTTATATAACCCAATCCCTTAAACAGAGTCTTCTAACATCAAACTGTATACTTATATAACCCAATCCATTAAACAGAGTCTTCTAACATCAAGCTGTATACTTATATAACCCAATCCCTTAAACAGAGTCTTCTAACATCAAGCTGTATACTTATATAACCCAATCCATTAAACAGAGTCTTCTAACATCAAGCTGTATACTTATATAACCCAATCCCTTAAACAGAGTCTTCATCAAGCTGTATACTTATATAACCCAATCCATTAAACAGAGTCTTCTAACATCAAACTGTATACTTATATAACCCAATCCCTTAAACAGAGTCTTCATCAAACTGTATACTTATATAAACCAATCCCTTAAACAGAGTCTTCATCAAGCTGTATACTTATATAACCCAATCCCTTAAACAGAGTCTTCATCAAACTGTATACTTATATAACCCAATCCCTTAAACAGAGTCTTCTAACATCAAACTGTATACTTATATAACCCAACCCCTTAAACAGAGTCTTCTAACATCAAACTGTATACTTATATAACCCAACCCCTTAAACAGAGTCTTCATCAAACTGTATACTTATATAACCCAATCCCTTAAACAGAGTCTTCATCAAACTGTATACTTATATAACCCAATCCCTTAAACAGAGTCTTCTAACATCAAACTGTATACTTATATAACCCAATCCCTTAAACAGAGTCTTCATCAAACTGTATACTTATATAACCCAATCCCTTAAACAGAGTCTTCTAACATCAAACTGTATACTTATATAAACCAATCCCTTAAACAGAGTCTTCATCAAGCTGTATACTTATATAACCCAATCCCTTAAACAGAGTCTTCATCAAACTGTATACTTATATAACCCAATCCCTTAAACAGAGTCTTCTAACATCAAACTGTATACTTATATAACCCAACCCCTTAAACAGAGTCTTCTAACATCAAACTGTATACTTATATAACCCAACCCCTTAAACAGAGTCTTCATCAAACTGTATACTTATATAACCCAATCCCTTAAACAGGGTCTTCTAACATCAAACTGTATACTTATATAACCCAATCCCTTAAACAGAGTCTTCTAACATCAAGCTGTATACTTATATAATCCAATCCCTTAAACAGAGTCTTCTAACATCAAACTGTATACTTATATAACCCAATCCCTTAAACAGAGTCTTCTAACATCAAACTGTATACTTATATAACCCAATCCCTTAAACAGAGTCTTCTAACATCAAGCTGTATACTTATATAATCCAATCCCTTAAACAGAGTCTTCATCAAACTGTATACTTATATAACCCAATCCCTTAAACAGAGTCTTCTAACATCAAACTGTATACTTATATAACCCAATCCCTTAAACAGAGTCTTCATCAAGCTGTATACTTATATAACCCAATCCATTAAACAGAGTCTTCTAACATCAAACTGTATACTTATATAACCCAATCCCTTAAACAGAGTCTTCATCAAACTGTATACTTATATAACCCAATCCCTTAAACAGAGTCTTCATCAAACTGTATACTTATATAACCCAACCCCTTAAACAGAGTCTTCTAACATCAAACTGTATACTTATATAACCCAATACCTTAAACAGAGTCTTCTAACATCAAACTGTATACTTATATAACCCAACCCCTTAAACAGAGTCTTCATCAAACTGTATACTTATATAACCCAATCCCTTAAACAGAGTCTTCTAACATCAAACTGTATACTTATATAACCCAACCCCTTAAACAGAGTCTTCATCAAACTGTATACTTATATAACCCAATCCCTTAAACAGAGTCTTCTAACATCAAACTGTATACTTATATAACCCAATCCATTAAACAGAGTCTTCTAACATCAAACTGTATACTTATATAACCCAATCCCTTAAACAGAGTCTTCATCAAGCTGTATACTTATATAACCCAATCCATTAAACAGAGTCTTCTAACATCAAACTGTATACTTATATAACCCAATCCATTAAACAGAGTCTTCTAACATCAAACTGTATACTTATATAACCCAATCCCTTAAACAGAGTCTTCATCAAGCTGTATACTTATATAACCCAATCCCTTAAACAGAGTCTTCTAACATCAAACTGTATACTTATATAACCCAATCCCTTAAACAGAGTCTTCATCAAGCTGTATACTTATATAACCCAATCCCTTAAACAGAGTCTTCTAACATCAAGCTGTATACTTATATAACCCAATCCCTTAAACAGAGTCTTCTAACATCAAGCTGTATACTTATATAACCCAATCCCTTAAACAGAGTCTTCATCAAACTGTATACTTATATAAACCAATCCCTTAAACAGAGTCTTCATCAAGCTGTATACTTATATAACCCAATCCCTTAAACAGAGTCTTCATCAAGCTGTATACTTATATAACCCAATCCCTTAAACAGAGTCTTCTAACATCAAACTGTATACTTATATAACCCAATCCCTTAAACAGAGTCTTCATCAAACTGTATACTTATATAAACCAATCCCTTAAACAGAGTCTTCATCAAGCTGTATACTTATATAACCCAATCCATTAAACAGAGTCTTCATCAAGCTGTATACTTATATAACCCAATCCCTTAAACAGAGTCTTCTAACATCAAGCTGTATACTTATATAACCCAATCCATTAAACAGAGTCTTCATCAAGCTGTATACTTATATAACCCAATCCCTTAAACAGAGTCTTCATCAAACTGTATACTTATATAACCCAATCCCTTAAACAGAGTCTTCTAACATCAAGCTGTATACTTATATAACCCAATCCCTTAAACAGAGTCTTCTAACATCAAACTGTATACTTATATAACCCAATCCCTTAAACAGAGTCTTCATCAAACTGTATACTTATATAAACCAATCCCTTAAACAGAGTCTTCATCAAGCTGTATACTTATATAACCCAATCCATTAAACAGAGTCTTCTAACATCAAACTGTATACTTATATAACCCAATCCCTTAAACAGAGTCTTCATCAAGCTGTATACTTATATAACCCAATCCATTAAACAGAGTCTTCTAACATCAAGCTGTATACTTATATAACCCAATCCCTTAAACAGAGTCTTCTAACATCAAACTGTATACTTATATAACCCAATCCCTTAAACAGAGTCTTCATCAAGCTGTATACTTATATAACCCAATCCCTTAAACAGAGTCTTCATCAAACTGTATACTTATATAAACCAATCCCTTAAACAGAGTCTTCATCAAGCTGTATACTTATATAACCCAATCCCTTAAACAGAGTCTTCATCAAACTGTATACTTATATAACCCAATCCCTTAAACAGTGTCTTCTAACATCAAACTGTATACTTATATAACCCAATCCCTTAAACAGAGTCTTCTAACATCAAACTGTATACTTATATAACCCAACCCCTTAAACAGAGTCTTCTAACATCAAACTGTATACTTATATAACCCAATCCCTTAAACAGAGTCTTCATCAAACTGTATACTTATATAACCCAATCCCTTAAACAGGGTCTTCTAACATCAAGCTGTATACTTATATAACCCAATCCCTTAAACAGAGTCTTCATCAAACTGTATACTTATATAACCCAATCCCTTAAACAGAGTCTTCTAACATCAAACTGTATACTTATATAACCCAATCCCTTAAACAGAGTCTTCTAACATCAAGCTGTATACTTATATAACCCAATCCCTTAAACAGAGTCTTCTAACATCAAACTGTATACTTATATAACCCAATCCCTTAAACAGAGTCTTCATCAAACTGTATACTTATATAACCCAATCCCTTAAACAGTGTCTTCTAACATCAAACTGTATACTTATATAACCCAATCCCTTAAACAGAGTCTTCATCAAACTGTATACTTATATAACCCAACCCCTTAAACAGTGTCTTCTAACATCAAGCTGTATACTTATATAACCCAATCCCTTAAACAGAGTCTTCATCAAACTGTATACTTATATAACCCAATCCCTTAAACAGTGTCTTCTAACATCAAACTGTATACTTATATAACCCAATCCCTTAAACAGAGTCTTCTAACATCAAACTGTATACTTATATAACCCAACCCCTTAAACAGAGTCTTCTAACATCAAACTGTATACTTATATAACCCAATCCCTTAAACAGAGTCTTCATCAAACTGTATACTTATATAACCCAATCCCTTAAACAGGGTCTTCTAACATCAAGCTGTATACTTATATAACCCAATCCCTTAAACAGAGTCTTCATCAAACTGTATACTTATATAACCCAATCCCTTAAACAGAGTCTTCTAACATCAAACTGTATACTTATATAACCCAATCCCTTAAACAGAGTCTTCTAACATCAAGCTGTATACTTATATAACCCAATCCCTTAAACAGAGTCTTCTAACATCAAACTGTATACTTATATAACCCAATCCCTTAAACAGAGTCTTCATCAAACTGTATACTTATATAACCCAATCCCTTAAACAGGGTCTTCTAACATCAAGCTGTATACTTATATAACCCAATCCCTTAAACAGAGTCTTCTAACATCAAGCTGTATACTTATATAACCCAATCCCTTAAACAGAGTCTTCATCAAACTGTATACTTATATAACCCAATCCCTTAAACAGGGTCTTCTAACATCAAGCTGTATACTTATATAACCCAATTCCTTAAACAGAGTCTTCATCAAACTGTATACTTATATAAACCAACCCCTTAAACAGAGTCTTCATCAAACTGTATACTTATATAACCCAACCCCTTAAACAGAGTCTTCATCAAACTGTATACTTATATAACCCAATCCCTTAAACAGAGTCTTCTAACATCAAGCTGTATACTTATATAACCCAATCCCTTAAACAGAGTCTTCATCAAACTGTATACTTATATAACCCAATCCCTTAAACAGAGTCTTCTAACATCAAGCTGTATACTTATATAACCCAATCCCTTAAACAGAGTCTTCTAACATCAAGCTGTATACTTATATAACCCAATACCTTAAACAGAGTCTTCTAACATCAAGCTGTATACTTATATAACCCAATCCCTTAAACAGAGTATTCATCAAACTGTATACTTATATAACCCAATCCCTTAAACAGGGTCTTCTAACATCAAGCTGTATACTTATATAACCCAACCCCTTAAACAGAGTCTTCATCAAACTGTATACTTATATAACCCAATCCCTTAAACAGAGTCTTCATCAAACTGTATACTTATATAACCCAATCCCTTAAACAGAGTCTTCTAACATCAAACTGTATACTTATATAACCCAACCCCTTAAACAGAGTCTTCTAACATCAAGCTGTATACTTATATAACCCAATCCCTTAAACAGAGTCTTCTAACATCAAGCTGTATACTTATATAACCCAATCCATTAAACAGAGTCTTCATCAAACTGTATACTTATATAACCCAATCCCTTAAACAGAGTCTTCTAACATCAAACTGTATACTTATATAACCCAACCCCTTAAACAGAGTCTTCTAACATCAAGCTGTATACTTATATAACCCAATCCATTAAACAGAGTCTTCATCAAACTGTATACTTATATAACCCAATCCCTTAAACAGAGTCTTCTAACATCAAACTGTATACTTATATAACCCAATCCCTTAAACAGAGTCTTCTAACATCAAGCTGTATACTTATATAACCCAATCCATTAAACAGAGTCTTCATCAAACTGTATACTTATATAACCCAATCCCTTAAACAGAGTCTTCTAACATCAAACTGTATACTTATATAACCCAATCCCTTAAACAGAGTCTTCATCAAGCTGTATACTTATATAACCCAATCCCTTAAACAGAGTCTTCATCAAACTGTATACTTATATAACCCAATCCCTTAAACAGAGTCTTCTAACATCAAGCTGTATACTTATATAACCCAATCCCTTAAACAGAGTCTTCTAACATCAAACTGTATACTTATATAACCCAATCCCTTAAGCAGAGTCTTCTAACATCAAACTGTATACTTATATAACCCAATCCCTTAAACAGAGTCTTCTAACATCAAGCTGTATACTTATATAACCCAATCCCTTAAACAGAGTCTTCATCAAACTGTATACTTATATAACCCAATCCCTTAAACAGAGTCTTCTAACATCAAGCTGTATACTTATATAACCCAATCCCTTAAACAGAGTCTTCATCAAACTGTATACTTATATAACCCAATCCCTTAAACAGAGTCTTCTAACATCAAGCTGTATACTTATATAACCCAATCCCTTAAACAGAGTCTTCTAACATCAAGCTGTATACTTATATAACCCAATCCCTTAAACAGAGTCTTCTAACATCAAGCTGTATACTTATATAACCCAATCCCTTAAACAGAGTCTTCTAACATCAAACTGTATACTTATATAACCCAATCCCTTAAACAGAGTCTTCTAACATCAAACTGTATACTTATATAACCCAATCCCTTAAACAGAGTCTTCTAACATCAAACTGTATACTTATATAACCCAATCCCTTAAACAGAGTCTTCATCAAACTGTATACTTATATAACCCGACCCCTTAAACAGAGTCTTCATCAAACTGTATACTTATATAACCCAACCCCTTAAACAGAGTCTTCATCAAACTGTATACTTATATAACCCAATCCATTAAACAGAGTCTTCATCAAACTGTATACTTATATAACCCAATCCCTTAAACAGAGTCTTCATCAAGCTGTATACTTATATAACCCAATCCCTTAAACAGAGTCTTCATCAAACTGTATACTTATATAACCCAATCCCTTAAACAGAGTCTTCATCAAACTGTATACTTATATAACCCAATCCATTAAACAGAGTCTTCATCAAACTGTATACTTATATAACCCAATCCCTTAAACAGAGTCTTCATCAAGCTGTATACTTATATAACCCAATCCATTAAACAGAGTCTTCATCAAGCTGTATACTTATATAACCCAATCCCTTAAACAGAGTCTTCATCAAACTGTATACTTATATAACCCAATCCCTTAAACAGAGTCTTCATCAAACTGTATACTTATATAACCCAATCCATTAAACAGAGTCTTCTAACATCAAACTGTATACTTATATAACCCAATACCTTAAACAGAGTCTTCATCAAACTGTATACTTATATAACCCAATCCATTAAACAGAGTCTTCATCAAGCTGTATACTTATATAACCCAATCCCTTAAACAGAGTCTTCATCAAACTGTATACTTATATAACCCAATCCCTTAAACAGAGTCTTCATCAAACTGTATACTTATATAACCCAATCCATTAAACAGAGTCTTCATCAAGCTGTATACTTATATAACCCAATCCCTTAAACAGAGTCTTCTAACATCAAACTGTATACTTATATAACCCAATACCTTAAACAGAGTCTTCATCAAACTGTATACTTATATAACCCAATCCATTAAACAGAGTCTTCATCAAGCTGTATACTTATATAACCCAATCCCTTAAACAGAGTCTTCATCAAACTGTATACTTATATAACCCAATCCCTTAAACAGAGTCTTCTAACATCAAACTGTATACTTATATAACCCAATCCATTAAACAGAGTCTTCATCAAGCTGTATACTTATATAACCCAATCCATTAAACAGAGTCTTCATCAAGCTGTATACTTATATAACCCAATCCCTTAAACAGAGTCTTCTAACATCAAACTGTATACTTATATAACCCAATACCTTAAACAGAGTCTTCATCAAACTGTATACTTATATAACCCAATCCATTAAACAGAGTCTTCATCAAGCTGTATACTTATATAACCCAATCCCTTAAACAGAGTCTTCATCAAGCTGTATACTTATATAACCCAATCCCTTAAACAGAGTCTTCATCAAACTGTATACTTATATAACCCAATCCATTAAACAGAGTCTTCATCAAGCTGTATACTTATATAACCCAATCCATTAAACAGAGTCTTCATCAAGCTGTATACTTATATAACCCAATCCCTTAAACAGAGTCTTCTAACATCAAACTGTATACTTATATAACCCAATACCTTAAACAGAGTCTTCATCAAACTGTATACTTATATAACACAATCCCTTAAACAGAGTCTTCATCAAACTGTATACTTATATAACCCAATCCATTAAACAGAGTCTTCATCAAGCTGTATACTTATATAACCCAATACCTTAAACAGAGTCTTCATCAAACTGTATACTTATATAACCCAATACCTTAAACAGAGTCTTCATCAAACTGTATACTTATATAACCCAATCCATTAAACAGAGTCTTCATCAAGCTGTATACTTATATAACCCAATCCCTTAAACAGAGTCTTCATCAAACTGTATACTTATATAACCCAATCCCTTAAACAGAGTCTTCATCAAACTGTATACTTATATAACCCAATCCATTAAACAGAGTCTTCATCAAGCTGTATACTTATATAACCCAATCCATTAAACAGAGTCTTCATCAAACTGTATACTTATATAACCCAATCCCTTAAACAGAGTCTTCATCAAACTGTATACTTATATAACCCAACCCCTTAAACAGAGTCTTCATCAAACTGTATACTTATATAACCCAATCCCTTAAACAGAGTCTTCATCAAGCTGTATACTTATATAACCCAATCCCTTAAACAGATTCTTCATCAAGCTGTATACTTATATAACCCAATCCCTTAAACAGAGTCTTCTAACATCAAACTGTATACTTATATAACCCAATACCTTAAACAGAGTCTTCATCAAACTGTATACTTATATAACCCAACCCCTTAAACAGAGTCTTCATCAAGCTGTATACTTATATAACCCAATCCCTTAAACAGAGTCTTCTAACATCAAACTGTATACTTATATAACCCAACCCCTTAAACAGAGTCTTCATCAAACTGTATACTTATATAACCCAACCCCTTAAACAGAGTCTTCATCAAACTGTATACTTATATAACCCAATACCTTAAACAGAGTCTTCATCAAACTGTATACTTATATAACCCAATACCTTAAACAGAGTCTTCATCAAACTGTATACTTATATAACCCAATCCATTAAACAGAGTCTTCATCAAACTGTATACTTATATAACCCAATCCATTAAACAGAGTCTTCATCAAACTGTATACTTATATAACCCAATACCTTAAACAGAGTCTTCATCAAACTGTATACTTATATAACCCAATCCATTAAACAGAGTCTTCATCAAGCTGTATACTTATATAACCCAATCCCTTAAACAGAGTCTTCATCAAACTGTATACTTATATAACCCAATACCTTAAACAGAGTCTTCATCAAACTGTATACTTATATAACCCAATCCATTAAACAGAGTCTTCATCAAACTGTATACTTATATAACCCAATCCATTAAACAGAGTCTTCTAACATCAAGCTGTATACTTATATAACCCAATCCCTTAAACAGAGTCTTCTAACATCAAACTGTATACTTATATAACCCAATCCCTTAAACAGAGTCTTCTAACATCAAACTGTATACTTATATAACCCAATCCCTTAAACAGAGTCTTCTAACATCAAACTGTATACTTATATAACCCAATCCCTTAAACAGAGTCTTCTAACATCAAACTGTATACTTATATAACCCAATCCCTTAAACAGAGTCTTCTAACATCAAGCTGTATACTTATATAACCCAATCCCTTAAACAGAGTCTTCATCAAGCTGTATACTTATATAACCCAATACCTTAAACAGAGTCTTCATCAAACTGTATACTTATATAACCCAATCCCTTAAACAGAGTCTTCTAACATCAAGCTGTATACTTATATAACCCAATCCCTTAAACAGAGTCTTCTAACATCAAACTGTATACTTATATAACCCAACCCCTTAAACAGAGTCTTCATCAAACTGTATACTTATATAACCCAACCCCTTAAACAGAGTCTTCATCAAACTGTATACTTATATAACCCAATCCCTTAAACAGAGTCTTCATCAAACTGTATACTTATATAACCCAATCCCTTAAACAGAGTCTTCATCAAACTGTATACTTATATAACCCAACCCCTTAAACAGAGTCTTCATCAAACTGTATACTTATATAACCCAATCCCTTAAACAGAGTCTTCATCAAACTGTATACTTATATAACCCAATCCCTTAAACAGAGTCTTCATCAAGCTGTATACTTATATAACCCAACCCCTTAAACAGAGTCTTCATCAAACTGTATACTTATATAACCCAATCCCTTAAACAGAGTCTTCATCAAACTGTATACTTATATAACCCAATCCCTTAAACAGAGTCTTCATCAAACTGTATACTTATATAACCCAATCCCTTAAACAGAGTCTTCATCAAACTGTATACTTATATAACCCAATCCCTTAAACAGAGTCTTCATCAAACTGTATACTTATATAACCCAACCCCTTAAACAGAGTCTTCATCAAACTGTATACTTATATAACCCAATCCCTTAAACAGAGTCTTCATCAAGCTGTATACTTATATAACCCAATCCCTTAAACAGAGTCTTCATCAAACTGTATACTTATATAACCCAATCTCTTAAACAGAGTCTTCTAACATCAAGCTGTATACTTATATAACCCAATACCTTAAACAGAGTCTTCATCAAACTGTATACTTATATAACCCAACCCCTTAAACAGAGTCTTCATCAAACTGTATACTTATATAACCCAACCCCTTAAACAGAGTCTTCATCAAACTGTATACTTATATAACCCAATCCCTTAAACAGAGTCTTCATCAAGCTGTATACTTATATAACCCAATCCCTTAAACAGAGTCTTCTAACATCAAGCTGTATACTTATATAACCCAATCCATTAAACAGAGTCTTCATCAAACTGTATACTTATATAACCCAATCCCTTAAACAGAGTCTTCATCAAGCTGTATACTTATATAACCCAATACCTTAAACAGAGTCTTCATCAAACTGTATACTTATATAACCCAATCCCTTAAACAGAGTCTTCATCAAGCTGTATACTTATATAACCCAATCCATTAAACAGAGTCTTCATCAAGCTGTATACTTATATAACCCAATCCCTTAAACAGAGTCTTCATCAAGCTGTATACTTATATAACCCAATCCCTTAAACAGAGTCTTCATCAAACTGTATACTTATATAACCCAATCCCTTAAACAGAGTCTTCTAACATCAAACTGTATACTTATATAACCCAATCCCTTAAACAGAGTCTTCATCAAACTGTATACTTATATAACCCAATCCCTTAAACAGAGTCTTCTAACATCAAACTGTATACTTATATAACCCAATCCCTTAAACAGAGTCTTCATCAAGCTGTATACTTATATAACCCAATCCCTTAAACAGAGTCTTCATCAAGCTGTATACTTATATAACCCAATCCCTTAAACAGAGTCTTCATCAAACTGTATACTTATATAACCCAATCCCTTAAACAGAGTCTTCATCAAGCTGTATACTTATATAACCCAATCCCTTAAACAGAGTCTTCATCAAGCTGTATACTTATATAACCCAATCCCTTAAACAGAGTCTTCATCAAACTGTATACTTATATAACCCAATCCCTTAAACAGAGTCTTCTAACATCAAGCTGTATACTTATATAACCCAATCCCTTAAACAGAGTCTTCATCAAACTGTATACTTATATAACTCAATCCCTTAAACAGAGTCTTCATCAAACTGTATACTTATATAACCCAATCCCTTAAACAGAGTCTTCTAACATCAAGCTGTATACTTATATAACCCAATCCCTTAAACAGAGTCTTCATCAAACTGTATACTTATATAACCCAATCCCTTAAACAGAGTCTTCATCAAACTGTATACTTATATAACCCAATCCCTTAAACAGAGTCTTCTAACATCAAGCTGTATACTTATATAACCCAATCCCTTAAACAGAGTCTTCATCAAGCTGTATACTTATATAACCCAATCCCTTAAACAGAGTCTTCATCAAGCTGTATACTTATATAACCCAATCCCTTAAACAGAGTCTTCATCAAACTGTATACTTATATAACCCAATCCCTTAAACAGAGTCTTCTAACATCAAGCTGTATACTTATATAACCCAATCCCTTAAACAGAGTCTTCATCAAACTGTATACTTATATAACCCAATCCCTTAAACAGAGTCTTCATCAAACTGTATACTTATATAACCCAACCCCTTAAACAGAGTCTTCATCAAGCTGTATACTTATATAACCCAATCCCTTAAACAGAGTCTTCATCAAACTGTATACTTATATAACCCAATCCCTTAAACAGAGTCTTCTAACATCAAACTGTATACTTATATAACCCAATCCCTTAAACAGAGTCTTCTAACATCAAGCTGTATACTTATATAACCCAATCCCTTAAACAGAGTCTTCATCAAACTGTATACTTATATAACCCAATACCTTAAACAGAGTCTTCATCAAACTGTATACTTATATAACCCAATACCTTAAACAGAGTCTTCATCAAGCTGTATACTTATATAACCCAATCCCTTAAACAGAGTCTTCTAACATCAAACTGTATACTTATATAACCCAATACCTTAAACAGAGTCTTCATCAAACTGTATACTTATATAACCCAATACCTTAATCAGAGTCTTCATCAAACTGTATACTTATATAACCCAATCCATTAAACAGAGTCTTCATCAAGCTGTATACTTATATAACCCAATCCCTTAAACAGAGTCTTCTAACATCAAGCTGTATACTTATATAACCCAATACCTTAAACAGACTCTTCATCAAACTGTATACTTATATAACCCAATACCTTAAACAGAGTCTTCATCAAACTGTATACTTATATAACCCAATCCCTTAAACAGAGTCTTCATCAAACTGTATACTTATATAACCCAATCCCTTAAACAGAGTCTTCTAACATCAAACTGTATACTTATATAACCCAATCCCTTAAACAGAGTCTTCTAACATCAAGCTGTATACTTATATAACCCAATCCCTTAAACAGAGTCTTCATCAAACTGTATACTTATATAACCCAATACCTTAAACAGAGTCTTCATCAAACTGTATACTTATATAACCCAATACCTTAAACAGAGTCTTCATCAAGCTGTATACTTATATAACCCAATCCCTTAAACAGAGTCTTCTAACATCAAACTGTATACTTATATAACCCAATCCCTTAAACAGAGTCTTCATCAAACTGTATACTTATATAACCCAATCCCTTAAACAGAGTCTTCATCAAACTGTATACTTATATAACCCAATCCCTTAAACAGAGTCTTCATCAAACTGTATACTTATATAACCCAATACCTTAAACAGAGTCTTCATCAAACTGTATACTTATATAACCCAATACCTTAAACAGAGTCTTCATCAAACTGTATACTTATATAACCCAATCCCTTAAACAGAGTCTTCATCAAACTGTATACTTATATAACCCAATCCCTTAAACAGAGTCTTCTAACATCAAACTGTATACTTATATAACCCAATCCCTTAAACAGAGTCTTCTAACATCAAGCTGTATACTTATATAACCCAATCCCTTAAACAGAGTCTTCATCAAACTGTATACTTATATAACCCAATACCTTAAACAGAGTCTTCATCAAACTGTATACTTATATAACCCAATACCTTAAACAGAGTCTTCATCAAGCTGTATACTTATATAACCCAATCCCTTAAACAGAGTCTTCTAACATCAAACTGTATACTTATATAACCCAATCCCTTAAACAGAGTCTTCATCAAACTGTATACTTATATAACCCAATCCCTTAAACAGAGTCTTCATCAAACTGTATACTTATATAACCCAATCCCTTAAACAGAGTCTTCATCAAACTGTATACTTATATAACCCAATACCTTAAACAGAGTCTTCATCAAACTGTATACTTATATAACCCAATACCTTAAACAGAGTCTTCATCAAACTGTATACTTATATAACCCAATACCTTAAACAGAGTCTTCATCAAACTGTATACTTATATAACCCAATCCCTTAAACAGAGTCTTCATCAAACTGTATACTTATATAACCCAATACCTTAAACAGAGTCTTCATCAAACTGTATACTTATATAACCCAATACCTTAAACAGAGTCTTCATCAAACTGTATACTTATATAACCCAATACCTTAAACAGAGTCTTCATCAAACTGTATACTTATATAACCCAATACCTTAAACAGAGTCTTCATCAAACTGTATACTTATATAACCCAATCCCTTAAACAGAGTCTTCATCAAACTGTATACTTATATAACCCAATACCTTAAACAGAGTCTTCATCAAACTGTATACTTATATAACCCAATCCCTTAAACAGAGTCTTCTAACATCAAACTGTATACTTATATAACCCAATCCCTTAAACAGAGTCTTCATCAAACTGTATACTTATATAACCCAATCCCTTAAACAGAGTCTTCATCAAACTGTATACTTATATAACCCAATCCCTTAAACAGAGTCTTCATCAAACTGTATACTTATATAACCCAATACCTTAAACAGAGTCTTCATCAAACTGTATACTTATATAACCCAATACCTTAAACAGAGTCTTCATCAAACTGTATACTTATATAACCCAATACCTTAAACAGAGTCTTCATCAAACTGTATACTTATATAACCCAATCCCTTAAACAGAGTCTTCATCAAACTGTATACTTATATAACCCAATACCTTAAACAGAGTCTTCATCAAACTGTATACTTATATAACCCAATACCTTAAACAGAGTCTTCATCAAACTGTATACTTATATAACCCAATACCTTAAACAGAGTCTTCATCAAACTGTATACTTATATAACCCAATACCTTAAACAGAGTCTTCATCAAACTGTATACTTATATAACCCAATCCCTTAAACAGAGTCTTCATCAAACTGTATACTTATATAACCCAATACCTTAAACAGAGTCTTCATCAAACTGTATACTTATATAACCCAATACCTTAAACAGAGTCTTCATCAAACTGTATACTTATATAACCCAATACCTTAAACAGAGTCTTCATCAAACTGTATACTTATATAACCCAATCCCTTAAACAGAGTCTTCATCAAACTGTATACTTATATAACCCAATACCTTAAACAGAGTCTTCATCAAACTGTATACTTATATAACCCAATACCTTAAACAGAGTCTTCATCAAACTGTATACTTATATAACCCAATACCTTAAACAGAGTCTTCATCAAACTGTATACTTATATAACCCAATACCTTAAACAGAGTCTTCATCAAACTGTATACTTATATAACCCAATCCCTTAAACAGAGTCTTCATCAAACTGTATACTTATATAACCCAATACCTTAAACAGAGTCTTCATCAAACTGTATACTTATATAACCCAATCCCTTAAACAGAGTCTTCATCAAACTGTATACTTATATAACCCAATACCTTAAACAGAGTCTTCATCAAACTGTATACTTATATAACCCAATACCTTAAACAGAGTCTTCATCAAACTGTATACTTATATAACCCAATCCCTTAAACAGAGTCTTCATCAAACTGTATACTTATATAACCCAATACCTTAAACAGAGTCTTCATCAAACTGTATACTTATATAACCCAATACCTTAAACAGAGTCTTCATCAAACTGTATACTTATATAACCCAATCCCTTAAACAGAGTCTTCATCAAACTGTATACTTATATAACCCAATACCTTAAACAGAGTCTTCATCAAACTGTATACTTATATAACCCAATCCATTAAACAGAGTCTTCATCAAGCTGTATACTTATATAACCCAATCCCTTAAACAGAGTCTTCTAACATCAAACTGTATACTTATATAACCCAATCCCTTAAACAGAGTCTTCATCAAGCTGTATACTTATATAACCCAATACCTTAAACAGAGTCTTCATCAAGCTGTATACTTATATAACCCAATCCATTAAACAGAGTCTTCATCAAGCTGTATATTTATATAACCCAATACCTTAAACAGAGTCTTCATCAAGCTGTATACTTATATAACCCAATCCCTTAAACAGAGTCTTCATCAAACTGTATACTTATATAACCCAATCCCTTAAACAGAGTCTTCTAACATCAAACTGTATACTTATATAACCCAATCCCTTAAACAGAGTCTTCTAACATCAAGCTGTATACTTATATAACCCAATCCCTTAAACAGAGTCTTCATCAAACTGTATACTTATATAACCCAATACCTTAAACAGAGTCTTCATCAAACTGTATACTTATATAACCCAATACCTTAAACAGAGTCTTCATCAAGCTGTATACTTATATAACCCAATCCCTTAAACAGAGTCTTCTAACATCAAACTGTATACTTATATAACCCAATCCCTTAAACAGAGTCTTCATCAAACTGTATACTTATATAACCCAATCCCTTAAACAGAGTCTTCATCAAACTGTATACTTATATAACCCAATCCCTTAAACAGAGTCTTCATCAAACTGTATACTTATATAACCCAATACCTTAAACAGAGTCTTCATCAAACTGTATACTTATATAACCCAATACCTTAAACAGAGTCTTCATCAAACTGTATACTTATATAACCCAATCCCTTAAACAGAGTCTTCATCAAACTGTATACTTATATAACCCAATCCCTTAAACAGAGTCTTCTAACATCAAACTGTATACTTATATAACCCAATCCCTTAAACAGAGTCTTCTAACATCAAGCTGTATACTTATATAACCCAATCCCTTAAACAGAGTCTTCATCAAACTGTATACTTATATAACCCAATACCTTAAACAGAGTCTTCATCAAACTGTATACTTATATAACCCAATACCTTAAACAGAGTCTTCATCAAGCTGTATACTTATATAACCCAATCCCTTAAACAGAGTCTTCTAACATCAAACTGTATACTTATATAACCCAATCCCTTAAACAGAGTCTTCATCAAACTGTATACTTATATAACCCAATCCCTTAAACAGAGTCTTCATCAAACTGTATACTTATATAACCCAATCCCTTAAACAGAGTCTTCATCAAACTGTATACTTATATAACCCAATACCTTAAACAGAGTCTTCATCAAACTGTATACTTATATAACCCAATACCTTAAACAGAGTCTTCATCAAACTGTATACTTATATAACCCAATACCTTAAACAGAGTCTTCATCAAACTGTATACTTATATAACCCAATCCCTTAAACAGAGTCTTCATCAAACTGTATACTTATATAACCCAATACCTTAAACAGAGTCTTCATCAAACTGTATACTTATATAACCCAATACCTTAAACAGAGTCTTCATCAAACTGTATACTTATATAACCCAATACCTTAAACAGGGTCTTCATCAAACTGTATACTTATATAACCCAATACCTTAAACAGAGTCTTCATCAAACTGTATACTTATATAACCCAATCCCTTAAACAGAGTCTTCATCAAACTGTATACTTATATAACCCAATACCTTAAACAGAGTCTTCATCAAACTGTATACTTATATAACCCAATCCCTTAAACAGAGTCTTCTAACATCAAACTGTATACTTATATAACCCAATCCCTTAAACAGAGTCTTCATCAAACTGTATACTTATATAACCCAATCCCTTAAACAGAGTCTTCATCAAACTGTATACTTATATAACCCAATCCCTTAAACAGAGTCTTCATCAAACTGTATACTTATATAACCCAATACCTTAAACAGAGTCTTCATCAAACTGTATACTTATATAACCCAATACCTTAAACAGAGTCTTCATCAAACTGTATACTTATATAACCCAATACCTTAAACAGAGTCTTCATCAAACTGTATACTTATATAACCCAATCCCTTAAACAGAGTCTTCATCAAACTGTATACTTATATAACCCAATACCTTAAACAGAGTCTTCATCAAACTGTATACTTATATAACCCAATACCTTAAACAGAGTCTTCATCAAACTGTATACTTATATAACCCAATACCTTAAACAGAGTCTTCATCAAACTGTATACTTATATAACCCAATACCTTAAACAGAGTCTTCATCAAACTGTATACTTATATAACCCAATCCCTTAAACAGAGTCTTCATCAAACTGTATACTTATATAACCCAATACCTTAAACAGAGTCTTCATCAAACTGTATACTTATATAACCCAATACCTTAAACAGAGTCTTCATCAAACTGTATACTTATATAACCCAATACCTTAAACAGAGTCTTCATCAAACTGTATACTTATATAACCCAATCCCTTAAACAGAGTCTTCATCAAACTGTATACTTATATAACCCAATACCTTAAACAGAGTCTTCATCAAACTGTATACTTATATAACCCAATACCTTAAACAGAGTCTTCATCAAACTGTATACTTATATAACCCAATACCTTAAACAGAGTCTTCATCAAACTGTATACTTATATAACCCAATAACTTAAACAGAGTCTTCATCAAACTGTATACTTATATAACCCAATCCCTTAAACAGAGTCTTCATCAAACTGTATACTTATATAACCCAATACCTTAAACAGAGTCTTCATCAAACTGTATACTTATATAACCCAATCCCTTAAACAGAGTCTTCATCAAACTGTATACTTATATAACCCAATACCTTAAACAGAGTCTTCATCAAACTGTATACTTATATAACCCAATACCTTAAACAGAGTCTTCATCAAACTGTATACTTATATAACCCAATCCCTTAAACAGAGTCTTCATCAAACTGTATACTTATATAACCCAATACCTTAAACAGAGTCTTCATCAAACTGTATACTTATATAACCCAATACCTTAAACAGAGTCTTCATCAAACTGTATACTTATATAACCCAATCCCTTAAACAGAGTCTTCATCAAACTGTATACTTATATAACCCAATACCTTAAACAGAGTCTTCATCAAACTGTATACTTATATAACCCAATCCATTAAACAGAGTCTTCATCAAGCTGTATACTTATATAACCCAATCCCTTAAACAGAGTCTTCTAACATCAAACTGTATACTTATATAACCCAATCCCTTAAACAGAGTCTTCATCAAGCTGTATACTTATATAACCCAATACCTTAAACAGAGTCTTCATCAAGCTGTATACTTATATAACCCAATCCATTAAACAGAGTCTTCATCAAGCTGTATATTTATATAACCCAATACCTTAAACAGAGTCTTCATCAAGCTGTATACTTATATAACCCAATCCCTTAAACAGAGTCTTCATCAAGCTGTATACTTATATAACCCAATACCTTAAACAGAGTCTTCATCAAGCTGTATACTTATATAACCCAACCCCTTAAACAGAGTCTTCATCAAACTGTATACTTATATAACCCAACCCCTTAAACAGAGTCTTCATCAAGCTGTATACTTATATAACCCAACCCCTTAAACAGAGTCTTCATCAAACTGTATACTTATATAACCCAACCCCTTAAACAGAGTCTTCTAACATCAAGCTGTATACTTATATAACCCAATCCATTAAACAGAGTCTTCATCAAGCTGTATACTTATATAACCCAACCCCTTAAACAGAGTCTTCATCAAGCTGTATACTTATATAACCCAATCCCTTAAACAGAGTCTTCATCAAACTGTATACTTATATAACCCAACCCCTTAAACAGAGTCTTCATCAAGATGTATACTTATATAACCCAACCCCTTAAACAGAGTCTTCATCAAGCTGTATACTTATATAACCCAACCCCTTAAACAGAGTCTTCATCAAACTGTATACTTATATAACCCAACCCATTAAACAGAGTCTTCTAACATCAAGCTGTATACTTATATAACCCAATCCATTAAACAGAGTCTTCATCAAACTGTATACTTATATAACCCAACCCATTAAACAGAGTCTTCATCAAACTGTATACTTATATAACCCAACCCATTAAACAGAGTCTTCTAACATCAAACTGTATACTTATATAACCCAATCCATTAAACAGAGTCTTCATCAAACTGTATACTTATATAACCCAACCCCTTAAACAGAGTCTTCATCAAACTGTATACTTATATAACCCAACCCATTAAACAGAGTCTTCTAACATCAAACTGTATACTTATATAACCCAATCCATTAAACAGAGTCTTCATCAAGCTGTATACTTATATAACCCAACCCCTTAAACAGAGTCTTCATCAAACTGTATACTTATATAACCCAACCCATTAAACAGAGTCTTCTAACATCAAGCTGTATACTTATATAACCCAACCCCTTAAACAGAGTCTTCATCAAGCTGTATACTTATATAACCCAACCCCTTAAACAGAGTCTTCATCAAACTGTATACTTATATAACCCAACCCATTAAACAGAGTCTTCTAACATCAAACTGTATACTTATATAACCCAATCCCTTAAACAGAGTCTTCATCAAACTGTATACTTATATAACCCAATCCCTTAAACAGAGTCTTCATCAAACTGTATACTTATATAACCCAATCCATTAAACAGAGTCTTCATCAAACTGTATACTTATATAACCCAACCCATTAAACAGAGTCTTCATCAAACTGTATACTTATATAACCCAACCCATTAAACAGAGTCTTCTAACATCAAACTGTATACTTATATAACCCAATCCATTAAACAGAGTCTTCATCAAACTGTATACTTATATAACCCAACCCCTTAAACAGAGTCTTCATCAAACTGTATACTTATATAACCCAACCCATTAAACAGAGTCTTCTAACATCAAACTGTATACTTATATAACCCAATCCATTAAACAGAGTCTTCATCAAGCTGTATACTTATATAACCCAACCCCTTAAACAGAGTCTTCATCAAGCTGTATACTTATATAACCCAATACCTTAAACAGAGTCTTCTAACATCAAGCTGTATACTTATATAACCCAATCCCTTAAACAGAGTCTTCATCAAGCTGTATACTTATATAAACCAATCCCTTAAACAGAGTCTTCATCAAACTGTATACTTATATAACCCAATCCATTAAACAGAGTCTTCATCAAACTGTATACTTATATAACCCAACCCCTTAAACAGAGTCTTCTAACATCAAACTGTATACTTATATAACCCAATCCCTTAAACAGAGTCTTCATCAAACTGTATACTTATATAACCCAATCCCTTAAACAGAGTCTTCTAACATCAAGCTGTATACTTATATAACCCAATACCTTAAACAGAGTCTTCTAACATCAAGCTGTATACTTATATAACCCAATCCCTTAAACAGAGTCTTCATCAAGCTGTATACTTATATAAACCAATCCCTTAAACAGAGTCTTCATCAAACTGTATACTTATATAACCCAATCCATTAAACAGAGTCTTCATCAAACTGTATACTTATATAACCCAACCCCTTAAACAGAGTCTTCATCAAGCTGTATACTTATATAACCCAATCCATTAAACAGAGTCTTCATCAAACTGTATACTTATATAACCCAACCCCTTAAACAGAGTCTTCATCAAGCTGTATACTTATATAACCCAATCCCTTAAACAGAGTCTTCTAACATCAAGCTGTATACTTATATAACCCAACCCCTTAAACAGAGTCTTCATCAAACTGTATACTTATATAACCCAATCCATTAAACAGAGTCTTCTAACATCAAGCTGTATACTTATATAACCCAACCCCTTAAACAGAGTCTTCATCAAACTGTATACTTATATAACCCAATCCCTTAAACAGAGTCTTCTAACATCAAACTGTATACTTATATAACCCAATCCCTTAAACAGAGTCTTCTAACATCAAGCTGTATACTTATATAACCCAATCCATTAAACAGAGTCTTCTAACATCAAACTGTATACTTATATAACCCAATCCATTAAACAGAGTCTTCTAACATCAAGCTGTATACTTATATAACCCAACCCCTTAAACAGAGTCTTCATCAAACTGTATACTTATATAACCCAATCCCTTAAACAGAGTCTTCTAACATCAAACTGTATACTTATATAACCCAATCCCTTAAACAGAGTCTTCTAACATCAAACTGTATACTTATATAACCCAATCCATTAAACAGAGTCTTCATCAAGCTGTATACTTATATAACCCAATCCTTTAAACAGAGTCTTCATCAAACTGTATACTTATATAACCCAACCCTTAAACAGAGTCTTCTAACATCAAACTGTATACTTATATAACCCAATCCATTAAACAGAGTCTTCTAACATCAAACTGTATACTTATATAACCCAATCCCTTAAACAGAGTCTTCTAACATCAAACTGTATACTTATATAACCCAACCCCTAAACAGAGTCTTCATCAAACTGTATACTTATATAACCCAATCCCTTAAACAGAGTCTTCATCAAACTGTATACTTATATAACCCAACCCTTAAACAGAGTCTTCATCAAACTGTATACTTATATAACCCAACCCCTTAAACAGAGTCTTCATCAAACTGTATACTTATATAACCCAACCCCTAAACAGAGTCTTCATCAAACTGTATACTTATATAACCCAACCCTTAAACAGAGTCTTCTAACATCAAACTGTATACTTATATAACCCAATCCATTAAACAGAGTCTTCTAACATCAAACTGTATACTTATATAACCCAATCCCTTAAACAGAGTCTTCTAACATCAAACTGTATACTTATAACCCAATCCCTTAAACAGAGTCTTCTAACATCAAACTGTATACTTATATAACCCAACCCCTTAAACAGAGTCTTCTAACATCAAACTGTATACTTATATAACCCAACCCCTTAAACAGAGTCTTCTAACATCAAACTGTATACTTATATAACCCAATCCCTTAAACAGAGTCTTCTAACATCAAACTGTATACTTATATAACCCAATCCATTAAACAGAGTCTTCTAACATCAAACTGTATACTTATATAACCCAATCCCTTAAACAGAGTCTTCATCAAACTGTATACTTATATAACCCAATCCATTAAACAGAGTCTTCTAACATCAAACTGTATACTTATATAACCCAATCCCTTAAACAGAGTCTTCATCAAGCTGTATACTTATATAACCCAATCCCTTAAACAGAGTCTTCTAACATCAAACTGTATACTTATATAACCCAACCCTTAAACAGAGTCTTCATCAAACTGTATACTTATATAACCCAATCCCTTAAACAGAGTCTTCTAACATCAAACTGTATACTTATATAACCCAATCCCTTAAACAGAGTCTTCATCAAACTGTATACTTATATAACCCAACCCCTTAAACAGAGTCTTCTAACATCAAGCTGTATACTTATATAACCCAATCCATTAAACAGAGTCTTCTAACATCAAACTGTATACTTATATAACCCAATCCCTTAAACAGAGTCTTCATCAAGCTGTATACTTATATAACCCAATCCCTTAAACAGAGTCTTCTAACATCAAACTGTATACTTATATAACCCAATCCCTTAAACAGAGTCTTCTAACATCAAACTGTATACTTATATAACCCAACCCCTTAAACAGAGTCTTCTAACATCAAGCTGTATACTTATATAACCCAATCCATTAAACAGAGTCTTCTAACATCAAACTGTATACTTATATAACCCAATCCCTTAAACAGAGTCTTCATCAAGCTGTATACTTATATAACCCAATCCCTTAAACAGAGTCTTCTAACATCAAACTGTATACTTATATAACCCAATCCCTTAAACAGAGTCTTCTAACATCAAACTGTATACTTATATAACCCAACCCCTTAAACAGAGTCTTCTAACATCAAGCTGTATACTTATATAACCCAATCCCTTAAACAGAGTCTTCATCAAACTGTATACTTATATAACCCAATCCCTTAAACAGAGTCTTCATCAAGCTGTATACTTATATAACCCAATCCATTAAACAGAGTCTTCTAACATCAAGCTGTATACTTATATAACCCAATCCCTTAAACAGAGTCTTCATCAAGCTGTATACTTATATAACCCAATCCCTTAAACAGAGTCTTCTAACATCAAACTGTATACTAATATAACCCAATCCCTTAAACAGAGTCTTCTAACATCAAACTGTATACTTATATAACCCAACCCCTTAAACAGAGTCTTCTAACATCAAGCTGTATACTTATATAACCCAATCCCTTAAACAGAGTCTTCATCAAACTGTATACTTATATAACCCAATCCCTTAAACAGAGTCTTCATCAAGCTGTATACTTATATAACCCAATCCATTAAACAGAGTCTTCATCAAACTGTATACTTATATAACCCAATCCTTTAAACAGAGTCTTCATCAAGCTGTATACTTATACAACCCAATCCCTTAAACAGAGTCTTCTAACATCAAACTGTATACTTATATAACCCAATCCCTTAAACAGAGTCTTCTAACATCAAACTGTATACTTATATAACCCAATCCTTTAAACAGAGTCTTCATCAAGCTGTATACTTATATAACCCAATCCCTTAAACAGAGTCTTCTAACATCAAGCTGTATACTTATATAACCCAATCCCTTAAACAGAGTCTTCATCAAACTGTATACTTATATAACCCAATCCCTTAAACAGAGTCTTCTAACATCAAACTGTATACTTATATAACCCAATCCCTTAAACAGAGTCTTCTAACATCAAGCTGTATACTTATATAACCCAATCCCTTAAACAGAGTCTTCATCAAACTGTATACTTATATAACCCAATCCCTTAAACAGAGTCTTCATCAAGCTGTATACTTATATAACCCAATCCCTTAAACAGAGTCTTCATCAAGCTGTATACTTATATACCCCAATCCCTTAAACAGAGTCTTCATCAAACTGTATACTTATATAACCCAATCCCTTAAACAGAGTCTTCATCAAACTGTATACTTATATAACCCAATCCCTTAAACAGAGTCTTCATCAAACTGTATACTTATATAACCCAATCCCTTAAACAGAGTCTTCATCAAGCTGTATACTTATATAACCCAATCCCTTAAACAGAGTCTTCTAACATCAAACTGTATACTTATATAACCCAATACCTTAAACAGAGTCTTCTAACATCAAACTGTATACTTATATAACCCAATCCCTTAAACAGAGTCTTCTAACATCAAGCTGTATACTTATATAACCCAATCCCTTAAACAGAGTCTTCATCAAACTGTATACTTATATAACCCAATCCCTTAAACAGAGTCTTCATCAAGCTGTATACTTATATAACCCAATCCCTTAAACAGAGTCTTCATCAAGCTGTATACTTATATAACCCAATCCCTTAAACAGAGTCTTCATCAAACTGTATACTTATATAACCCAATCCCTTAAACAGAGTCTTCATCAAGCTGTATACTTATATAACCCAATCCCTTAAACAGAGTCTTCATCAAACTGTATACTTATATAACCCAATCCCTTAAACAGAGTCTTCATCAAACTGTATACTTATATAACCCAATCCCTTAAACAGAGTCTTCATCAAACTGTATACTTATATAACCCAATCCCTTAAACAGAGTCTTCTAACGTCAAACTGTATACTTATATAACCCAATCCCTTAAACAGAGTCTTCATCAAACTGTATACTTATATAACCCAATCCCTTAAACAGAGTCTTCATCAAACTGTATACTTATATAACCCAATCCCTTAAACAGAGTCTTCTAACATCAAACTGTATACTTATATAACCCAACCCCTTAAACAGAGTCTTCTAACATCAAACTGTATACTTATATAACCCAACCCCTTAAACAGAGTCTTCTAACATCAAACTGTATACTTATATAACCCAACCCCTTAAACAGAGTCTTCTAACATCAAACTGTATACTTATATAACCCAATCCCTTAAACAGAGTCTTCATCAAACTGTATACTTATATAACCCAATCCCTTAAACAGAGTCTTCATCAAACTGTATACTTATATAACCCAATCCCTTAAACAGAGTCTTCATCAAGCTGTATACTTATATAACCCAACCCCTTAAACAGAGTCTTCATCAAGCTGTATACTTATATAAACCAATCCCTTAAACAGAGTCTTCTAACATCAAACTGTATACTTATATAACCCAATCCCTTAAACAGTGTCTTCTAACATCAAACTGTATACTTATATAACCCAATCCCTTAAACAGAGTCTTCTAACATCAAACTGTATACTTATATAACCCAATCCCTTAAACAGAGTCTTCTAACATCAAACTGTATACTTATATAACCCAATCCCTTAAACAGAGTCTTCATCAAACTGTATACTTATATAACCCAATCCCTTAAACAGAGTCTTCATCAAACTGTATACTTATATAACCCAATCCCTTAAACAGAGTCTTCTAACATCAAACTGTATACTTATATAACCCAATCCCTTAAACAGAGTCTTCTAACATCAAACTGTATACTTATATAACCCAATCCCTTAAACAGAGTCTTCATCAAGCTGTATACTTATATAACCCAATCCCTTAAACAGAGTCTTCATCAAACTGTATACTTATATAACCCAACCCCTTAAACAGAGTCTTCATCAAACTGTATACTTATATAACCCAATCCCTTAAACAGAGTCTTCTAACATCAAACTGTATACTTATATAACCCAATCCCTTAAACAGAGTCTTCTAACATCAAGCTGTATACTTATATAACCCAATCCCTTAAACAGAGTCTTCTAACATCAAACTGTATACTTATATAACCCAATCCCTTAAACAGAGTCTTCTAACATCAAACTGTATACTTATATAACCCAATCCCTTAAACAGAGTCTTCATCAAACTGTATACTTATATAACCCAATCCCTTAAACAGAGTCTTCTAACATCAAGCTGTATACTTATATAACCCAATCCCTTAAACAGAGTCTTCTAACATCAAGCTGTATACTTATATAACCCAATCCCTTAAACAGAGTCTTCTAACATCAAGCTGTATACTTATATAACCCAATCCCGTAAACAGAGTCTTCATCAAACTGTATACTTATATAACCCAATCCCTTAAACAGAGTCTTCTAACATCAAGCTGTATACTTATATAACCCAATCCCTTAAACAGAGTCTTCATCAAGCTGTATACTTATATAACCCAATCCCTTAAACAGAGTCTTCTAACATCAAACTGTATACTTATATAACCCAATCCCTTAAACAGAGTCTTCTAACATCAAACTGTATACTTATATAACCCAATCCATTAAACAGAGTCTTCTAACATCAAGCTGTATACTTATATAACCCAATCCCTTAAACAGAGTCTTCTAACATCAAGCTGTATACTTATATAACCCAATCCCTTAAACAGAGTCTTCTACCATCAAGCTGTATACTTATATAACCCAATCCCTTAAACAGAGTCTTCTAACATCAAGCTGTATACTTATATAACCCAATCCCTTAAACAGAGTCTTCATCAAACTGTATACTTATATAACCCAATCCCTTAAACAGAGTCTTCATCAAACTGTATACTTATATAACCCAATCCCTTAAACAGAGTCTTCATCAAACTGTATACTTATATAACCCAATCCCTTAAACAGAGTCTTCATCAAACTGTATACTTATATAACCCAATCCCTTAAACAGAGTCTTCTAACATCAAGCTGTATACTTATATAACCCAATCCCTTAAACAGAGTCTTCATCAAACTGTATACTTATATAACCCAATCCCTTAAACAGAGTCTTCATCAAGCTGTATACTTATATAACCCAATCCCTTAAACAGAGTCTTCATCAAGCTGTATACTTATATACCCCAATCCCTTAAACAGAGTCTTCATCAAACTGTATACTTATATAACCCAATCCCTTAAACAGAGTCTTCATCAAACTGTATACTTATATAACCCAATCCCTTAAACAGAGTCTTCATCAAACTGTATACTTATATAACCCAATCCCTTAAACAGAGTCTTCATCAAGCTGTATACTTATATAACCCAATCCCTTAAACAGAGTCTTCTAACATCAAACTGTATACTTATATAACCCAATACCTTAAACAGAGTCTTCTAACATCAAACTGTATACTTATATAACCCAATCCCTTAAACAGAGTCTTCTAACATCAAGCTGTATACTTATATAACCCAATCCCTTAAACAGAGTCTTCATCAAACTGTATACTTATATAACCCAATCCCTTAAACAGAGTCTTCATCAAGCTGTATACTTATATAACCCAATCCCTTAAACAGAGTCTTCATCAAGCTGTATACTTATATAACCCAATCCCTTAAACAGAGTCTTCATCAAACTGTATACTTATATAACCCAATCCCTTAAACAGAGTCTTCATCAAGCTGTATACTTATATAACCCAATCCCTTAAACAGAGTCTTCATCAAACTGTATACTTATATAACCCAATCCCTTAAACAGAGTCTTCATCAAACTGTATACTTATATAACCCAATCCCTTAAACAGAGTCTTCATCAAACTGTATAATTATATAACCCAATCCCTTAAACAGAGTCTTCTAACGTCAAACTGTATACTTATATAACCCAATCCCTTAAACAGAGTCTTCATCAAACTGTATACTTATATAACCCAATCCCTTAAACAGAGTCTTCATCAAACTGTATACTTATATAACCCAATCCCTTAAACAGAGTCTTCTAACATCAAACTGTATACTTATATAACCCAACCCCTTAAACAGAGTCTTCTAACATCAAACTGTATACTTATATAACCCAACCCCTTAAACAGAGTCTTCTAACATCAAACTGTATACTTATATAACCCAACCCCTTAAACAGAGTCTTCTAACATCAAACTGTATACTTATATAACCCAATCCCTTAAACAGAGTCTTCATCAAACTGTATACTTATATAACCCAATCCCTTAAACAGAGTCTTCATCAAACTGTATACTTATATAACCCAATCCCTTAAACAGAGTCTTCATCAAGCTGTATACTTATATAACCCAACCCCTTAAACAGAGTCTTCATCAAGCTGTATACTTATATAAACCAATCCCTTAAACAGAGTCTTCTAACATCAAACTGTATACTTATATAACCCAATCCCTTAAACAGTGTCTTCTAACATCAAACTGTATACTTATATAACCCAATCCCTTAAACAGAGTCTTCTAACATCAAACTGTATACTTATATAACCCAATCCCTTAAACAGAGTCTTCTAACATCAAACTGTATACTTATATAACCCAATCCCTTAAACAGAGTCTTCATCAAACTGTATACTTATATAACCCAATCCCTTAAACAGAGTCTTCATCAAACTGTATACTTATATAACCCAATCCCTTAAACAGAGTCTTCTAACATCAAACTGTATACTTATATAACCCAATCCCTTAAACAGAGTCTTCTAACATCAAACTGTATACTTATATAACCCAATCCCTTAAACAGAGTCTTCATCAAGCTGTATACTTATATAACCCAATCCCTTAAACAGAGTCTTCATCAAACTGTATACTTATATAACCCAACCCCTTAAACAGAGTCTTCATCAATCTGTATACTTATATAACCCAATCCCTTAAACAGAGTCTTCTAACATCAAACTGTATACTTATATAACCCAATCCCTTAAACAGAGTCTTCTAACATCAAGCTGTATACTTATATAACCCAATCCCTTAAACAGAGTCTTCTAACATCAAACTGTATACTTATATAACCCAATCCCTTAAACAGAGTCTTCTAACATCAAACTGTATACTTATATAACCCAATCCCTTAAACAGAGTCTTCATCAAACTGTATACTTATATAACCCAATCCCTTAAACAGGGTCTTCTAACATCAAGCTGTATACTTATATAACCCAATCCCTTAAACAGAGTCTTCTAACATCAAGCTGTATACTTATATAACCCAATCCCTTAAACAGAGTCTTCTAACATCAAGCTGTATACTTATATAACCCAATCCCGTAAACAGAGTCTTCATCAAACTGTATACTTATATAACCCAATCCCTTAAACAGAGTCTTCTAACATCAAGCTGTATACTTATATAACCCAATCCCTTAAACAGAGTCTTCATCAAGCTGTATACTTATATAACCCAATCCCTTAAACAGAGTCTTCTAACATCAAACTGTATACTTATATAACCCAATCCCTTAAACAGAGTCTTCTAACATCAAACTGTATACTTATATAACCCAATCCATTAAACAGAGTCTTCTAACATCAAGCTGTATACTTATATAACCCAATCCCTTAAACAGAGTCTTCTAACATCAAGCTGTATACTTATATAACCCAATCCCTTAAACAGAGTCTTCTACCATCAAGCTGTATACTTATATAACCCAATCCCTTAAACAGAGTCTTCTAACATCAAGCTGTATACTTATATAACCCAATCCCTTAAACAGAGTCTTCTAACATCAAGCTGTATACTTATATAACCCAATCCCTTAAACAGAGTCTTCATCAAGCTGTATACTTATATAACCCAATCCCTTAACCAGAGTCTTCTAACATCAAGCTGTATACTTATATAACCCAATCCCTTAAACAGAGTCTTCTAACATCAAACTGTATACTTATATAACCCAGTCCCTTAAACAGAGTCTTCTAACATCAAGCTGTATACTTATATAACCCAATCCCTTAAACAGAGTCTTCATCAAGCTGTATACTTATATAACCCAATCCCTTAAACAGAGTCTTCTAACATCAAACTGTATACTTATATAACCCAACCCCTTAAACAGAGTCTTCATCAAACTGTATACTTATATAACCCAATCCCTTAAACAGAGTCTTCTAACATCAAGCTGTATACTTATATAACCCAATCCCTTAAACAGAGTCTTCTAACATCAAACTGTATACTTATATAACCCAACCCCTTAAACAGAGTCTTCATCAAACTGTATACTTATATAACCCAATCCCTTAAACAGAGTCTTCTAACATCAAGCTGTATACTTATATAACCCAATCCCTTAAACAGAGTCTTCTAACATCAAACTGTATACTTATATAACCCAACCCCTTAAACAGAGTCTTCTAACATCAAAATGTATACTTATATAACCCAATCCCTTAAACAGAGTCTTCTAACATCAAACTGTATACTTATATAACCCAACCCCTTAAACAGAGTCTTCATCAAACTGTATACTTATATAACCCAATCCCTTAAACAGAGTCTTCTAACATCAAGCTGTATACTTATATAACCCAATCCCTTAAACAGAGTCTTCTAACATCAAACTGTATACTTATATAACCCAATCCCTTAAACAGAGTCTTCTAACATCAAACTGTATACTTATATAACCCAACCCCTTAAACAGAGTCTTCATCAAACTGTATACTTATATAACCCAATCCCTTAAACAGAGTCTTCTAACATCAAACTGTATACTTATATAACCCAACCCCTTAAACAGAGTCTTCATCAAACTGTATACTTATATAACCCAATCCCTTAAACAGAGTCTTCTAACATCAAGCTGTATACTTATATAACCCAATCCCTTAAACAGAGTCTTCTAACATCAAACTGTATACTTATATAACCCAATCCCTTAAACAGAGTCTTCTAACATCAAACTGTATACTTATATAACCCAACCCCTTAAACAGAGTCTTCATCAAACTGTATACTTATATAACCCAATCCCTTAAACAGAGTCTTCTAACATCAAGCTGTATACTTATATAACCCAATCCCTTAAACAGAGTCTTCTAACATCAAACTGTATACTTATATAACCCAATCCCTTAAACAGAGTCTTCTAACATCAAACTGTATACTTATATAACCCAACCCCTTAAACAGAGTCTTCATCAAACTGTATACTTATATAACCCAATCCCTTAAACAGAGTCTTCTAACATCAAGCTGTATACTTATATAACCCAATCCCTTAAACAGAGTCTTCATCAAGCTGTATACTTATATAACCCAATCCCTTAAACAGAGTCTTCTAACATCAAACTGTATACTTATATAACCCAATCCCTTAAACATAGTCTTCATCAAACTGTATACTTATATAACCCAATCCCTTAAACAGAGTCTTCATCAAGCTGTATACTTATATAACCCAATCCATTAAACAGAGTCTTCTAACATCAAACTGTATACTTATATAACCCAACCCCTTAAACAGATTCTTCTAACATCAAACTGTATACTTATATAACCCAATCCCTTAAACAGAGTCTTCATCAAACTGTATACTTATATAACCCAATCCCTTAAACAGAGTCTTCATCAAACTGTATACTTATATAACCCAATCCCTTAAACAGAGTCTTCTAACATCAAGCTGTATACTTATATAACCCAATCCCTTAAACAGAGTCTTCATCAAACTGTATACTTATATAACCCAATCCCTTAAACAGAGTCTTCTAACATCAAACTGTATACTTATATAACCCAACCCCTTAAACAGAGTCTTCTAACATCAAACTGTATACTTATATAACCCAATCCCTTAAACAGAGTCTTCATCAAACTGTATACTTATATAACCCAATCCCTTAAACAGAGTCTTCTAACATCAAGCTGTATACTTATATAACCCAATCCCTTAAACAGAGTCTTCTAACATCAAAATGTATACTTATATAACCCAATCCCTTAAACAGAGTCTTCTAACATCAAACTGTATACTTATATAACCCAACCCCTTAAACAGAGTCTTCATCAAACTGTATACTTATATAACCCAATCCCTTAAACAGAGTCTTCTAACATCAAGCTGTATACTTATATAACCCAATCCCTTAAACAGAGTCTTCTAACATCAAACTGTATACTTATATAACCCAATCCCTTAAACAGAGTCTTCTAACATCAAACTGTATACTTATATAACCCAACCCCTTAAACAGAGTCTTCATCAAACTGTATACTTATATAACCCAATCCCTTAAACAGAGTCTTCTAACATCAAACTGTATACTTATATAACCCAACCCCTTAAACAGAGTCTTCATCAAACTGTATACTTATATAACCCAATCCCTTAAACAGAGTCTTCTAACATCAAGCTGTATACTTATATAACCCAATCCCTTAAACAGAGTCTTCTAACATCAAACTGTATACTTATATAACCCAATCCCTTAAACAGAGTCTTCTAACATCAAACTGTATACTTATATAACCCAACCCCTTAAACAGAGTCTTCATCAAACTGTATACTTATATAACCCAATCCCTTAAACAGAGTCTTCTAACATCAAGCTGTATACTTATATAACCCAATCCCTTAAACAGAGTCTTCTAACATCAAACTGTATACTTATATAACCCAATCCCTTAAACAGAGTCTTCTAACATCAAACTGTATACTTATATAACCCAACCCCTTAAACAGAGTCTTCATCAAACTGTATACTTATATAACCCAATCCCTTAAACAGAGTCTTCTAACATCAAGCTGTATACTTATATAACCCAATCCCTTAAACAGAGTCTTCATCAAGCTGTATACTTATATAACCCAATCCCTTAAACAGAGTCTTCTAACATCAAACTGTATACTTATATAACCCAATCCCTTAAACATAGTCTTCATCAAACTGTATACTTATATAACCCAATCCCTTAAACAGAGTCTTCATCAAGCTGTATACTTATATAACCCAATCCATTAAACAGAGTCTTCTAACATCAAACTGTATACTTATATAACCCAACCCCTTAAACAGATTCTTCTAACATCAAACTGTATACTTATATAACCCAATCCCTTAAACAGAGTCTTCATCAAACTGTATACTTATATAACCCAATCCCTTAAACAGAGTCTTCATCAAACTGTATACTTATATAACCCAATCCCTTAAACAGAGTCTTCTAACATCAAGCTGTATACTTATATAACCCAATCCCTTAAACAGAGTCTTCATCAAACTGTATACTTATATAACCCAATCCCTTAAACAGAGTCTTCTAACATCAAACTGTATACTTATATAACCCAACCCCTTAAACAGAGTCTTCTAACATCAAACTGTATACTTATATAACCCAATCCCTTAAACAGAGTCTTCATCAAACTGTATACTTATATAACCCAATCCCTTAAACAGAGTCTTCTAACATCAAGCTGTATACTTATATAACCCAATCCCTTAAACAGAGTCTTCTAACATCAAGCTGTATACTTATATAACCCAATCCCTTAAACAGAGTCTTCATCAAGCTGTATACTTATATAACCCAACCCCTTAACCAGAGTCTTCTAACATCAAGCTGTATACTTATATAACCCAATCCCTTAAACAGAGTCTTCTAACATCAAACTGTATACTTATATAACCCAGTCCCTTAAACAGAGTCTTCTAACATCAAGCTGTATACTTATATAACCCAATCCCTTAAACAGAGTCTTCATCAAGCTGTATACTTATATAACCCAATCCCTTAAACAGAGTCTTCTAACATCAAACTGTATACTTATATAACCCAACCCCTTAAACAGAGTCTTCATCAAACTGTATACTTATATAACCCAATCCCTTAAACAGAGTCTTCTAACATCAAGCTGTATACTTATATAACCCAATCCCTTAAACAGAGTCTTCTAACATCAAACTGTATACTTATATAACCCAACCCCTTAAACAGAGTCTTCATCAAACTGTATACTTATATAACCCAATCCCTTAAACAGAGTCTTCTAACATCAAGCTGTATACTTATATAACCCAATCCCTTAAACAGAGTCTTCTAACATCAAACTGTATACTTATATAACCCAACCCCTTAAACAGAGTCTTCATCAAACTGTATACTTATATAACCCAATCCCTTAAACAGAGTCTTCTAACATCAAGCTGTATACTTATATAACCCAATCCCTTAAACAGAGTCTTCTAACATCAAACTGTATACTTATATAACCCAATCCCTTAAACAGAGTCTTCTAACATCAAACTGTATACTTATATAACCCAACCCCTTAAACAGAGTCTTCATCAAACTGTATACTTATATAACCCAATCCCTTAAACAGAGTCTTCTAACATCAAACTGTATACTTATATAACCCAACCCCTTAAACAGAGTCTTCATCAAACTGTATACTTATATAACCCAATCCCTTAAACAGAGTCTTCTAACATCAAGCTGTATACTTATATAACCCAATCCCTTAAACAGAGTCTTCTAACATCAAACTGTATACTTATATAACCCAATCCCTTAAACAGAGTCTTCTAACATCAAACTGTATACTTATATAACCCAACCCCTTAAACAGAGTCTTCATCAAACTGTATACTTATATAACCCAATCCCTTAAACAGAGTCTTCTAACATCAAGCTGTATACTTATATAACCCAATCCCTTAAACAGAGTCTTCTAACATCAAACTGTATACTTATATAACCCAATCCCTTAAACAGAGTCTTCTAACATCAAACTGTATACTTATATAACCCAACCCCTTAAACAGAGTCTTCATCAAACTGTATACTTATATAACCCAATCCCTTAAACAGAGTCTTCTAACATCAAGCTGTATACTTATATAACCCAATCCCTTAAACAGAGTCTTCATCAAGCTGTATACTTATATAACCCAATCCCTTAAACAGAGTCTTCTAACATCAAACTGTATACTTATATAACCCAATCCCTTAAACAGAGTCTTCATCAAACTGTATACTTATATAACCCAATCCCTTAAACAGAGTCTTCATCAAGCTGTATACTTATATAACCCAATCCATTAAACAGAGTCTTCTAACATCAAACTGTATACTTATATAACCCAACCCCTTAAACAGATTCTTCTAACATCAAACTGTATACTTATATAACCCAATCCCTTAAACAGAGTCTTCATCAAACTGTATACTTATATAACCCAATCCCTTAAACAGAGTCTTCATCAAACTGTATACTTATATAACCCAATCCCTTAAACAGAGTCTTCTAACATCAAGCTGTATACTTATATAACCCAATCCCTTAAACAGAGTCTTCATCAAACTGTATACTTATATAACCCAATCCCTTAAACAGAGTCTTCTAACATCAAACTGTATACTTATATAACCCAACCCCTTAAACAGAGTCTTCTAACATCAAACTGTATACTTATATAACCCAATCCCTTAAACAGAGTCTTCATCAAACTGTATACTTATATAACCCAATCCCTTAAACAGAGTCTTCTAACATCAAACTGTATACTTATATAACCCAATCCATTAAACAGAGTCTTCATCAAACTGTATACTTATATAACCCAATCCCTTAAACAGAGTCTTCTAACATCAAACTGTATACTTATATAACCCAACCCCTTAAACAGAGTCTTCTAACATCAAACTGTATACTTATATAACCCAATCCCTTAAACAGAGTCTTCATCAAACTGTATACTTATATAACCCAATCCCTTAAACAGAGTCTTCTAACATCAAACTGTATACTTATATAACCCAACCCCTTAAACAGAGTCTTCTAACATCAAACTGTATACTTATATAACCCAATCCCTTAAACAGAGTCTTCATCAAACTGTATACTTATATAACCCAATCCCTTAAACAGAGTCTTCTAACATCAAAATGTATACTTATATAACCCAATCCATTAAACAGAGTCTTCATCAAACTGTATACTTATATAACCCAATCCCTTAAACAGAGTCTTCTAACATCAAACTGTATACTTATATAACCCAATCCATTAAACAGAGTCTTCATCAAACTGTATACTTATATAACCCAATCCCTTAAACAGAGTCTTCATCAAACTGTATACTTATATAACCCAATCCCTTAAACAGAGTCTTCATCAAGCTGTATACTTATATAACCCAATCCCTTAAACAGAGTCTTCTAACATCAAACTGTATACTTATATAACCCAATCCCTTAAACAGAGTCTTCTAACATCAAGCTGTATACTTATATAACCCAATCCCTTAAACAGAGTCTTCATCAAGCTGTATACTTATATAACCCAATCCCTTAACCAGAGTCTTCTAACATCAAACTGTATACTTATATAACCCAATCCCTTAAACAGAGTCTTCTAACATCAAGCTGTATACTTATATAACCCAATCCCTTAAACAGAGTCTTCTAACATCAAACTGTATACTTATATAACCCAATCCCTTAAACAGAGTCTTCATCAAACTGTATACTTATATAACCCAATCCCTTAAACAGAGTCTTCATCAAACTGTATACTTATATAACCCAATCCCTTAAACAGAGTCTTCTAACATCAAACTGTATACTTATATAACCCAATCCCTTAAACAGAGTCTTCTAACATCAAACTGTATACTTATATAACCCAACCCCTTAAACAGAGTCTTCTAACATCAAACTGTATACTTATATAACCCAATCCCTTAAACAGAGTCTTCATCAAGCTGTATACTTATATAACCCAATCCCTTAAACAGAGTCTTCTAACATCAAACTGTATACTTATATAACCCAATCCCTTAAACAGAGTCTTCATCAAGCTGTATACTTATATAACCCAATCCCTTAAACAGAGTCTTCTAACATCAAGCTGTATACTTATATAACCCAATCCCTTAAACAGAGTCTTCATCAAGCTGTATACTTATATAACCCAATCCCTTAAACAGAGTCTTCTAACATCAAGCTGTATACTTATATAACCCAATCCCTTAAACAGAGTCTTCTAACATCAAGCTGTATACTTATATAACCCAACACCTTAAACAGAGTCTTCTAACATCAAACTGTATACTTATATAACCCAATCCCTTAAACAGAGTCTTCTAACATCAAACTGTATACTTATATAACCCAATCCCTTAAACAGAGTCTTCATCAAACTGTATACTTATATAACCCAATCCCTTAAACAGAGTCTTCTAACATCAAGCTGTATACTTATATAACCCAATCCCTTAAACAGAGTCTACTAACATCAAACTGTATACTTATATAACCCAATCCCTTAAACAGAGTCTACTAACATCAAACTGTATACTTATATAACCAACCCCTTAAACAGAGTCTTCTAACATCAAGCTGTATACTTATATAACCCAACCCCTTAAACAGAGTCTTCTAACATCAAGCTGTATACTTATATAACCCAATCCCTTAAACAGAGTCTTCATCAAACTGTATACTTATATAACCCAATCCCTTAAACAGAGTCTTCTAACATCAAACTGTATACTTATATAACCCAATCCCTTAAACAGAGTCTTCATCAAACTGTATACTTATATAACCCAATCCCTTAAACAGAGTCTTCTAACATCAAACTGTATACTTATATAACCCAATCCCTTAAACAGAGTCTTCATCAAACTGTATACTTATATAACCCAATCCCTTAAACAGAGTCTTCTAACATCAAACTGTATACTTATATAACCCAATCCCTTAAACAGAGTCTTCATCAAACTGTATACTTATATAACCCAACCCCTTAACCAGAGTCTTCTAACATCAAGCTGTATACTTATATAACCCAATCCCTTAAACAGAGTCTTCATCAAACTGTATACTTATATAACCCAATCCCTTAAACAGAGTCTTCTAACATCAAACTGTATACTTATATAACCCAATCCCTTAAACAGAGTCTTCTAACATCAAACTGTATACTTATATAACCCAATCCCTTAAACAGAGTCTTCTAACATCAAACTGTATACTTATATAACCCAATCCCTTAAACAGAGTCTTCTAACATCAAGCTGTATACTTATATAACCCAACCCCTTAAACAGAGTCTTCTAACATCAAACTGTATACTTATATAACCCAATCCCTTAAACAGAGTCTTCTAACATCAAACTGTATACTTATATAACCCAATCTCTTAAACAGAGTCTTCTAACATCAAGCTGTATACTTATATAACCCAATCCCTTAAACAGAGTCTTCATCAAACTGTATACTTATATAACCCAATCCCTTAAACAGAGTCTTCTAACATCAAACTGTATACTTATATAACCCAATCCCTTAAACAGAGTCTTCTAACATCAAACTGTATACTTATATAACCCAATCCCTTAAACAGAGTCTTCTAACATCAAACTGTATACTTATATAACCCAATCCCTTAAACAGAGTCTTCTAACATCAAACTGTATACTTATATAACCCAATCCCTTAAACAGAGTCTTCTAACATCAAGATGTATACTTATATAACCCAATCCCTTAAACAGAGTCTTCTAACATCAAACTGTATACTTATATAACCCAGTCCCTTAAACAGAGTCTTCTAACATCAAACTGTATACTTATATAACCCAACCCCTTAAACAGAGTCTTCATCAAACTGTATACTTATATAACCCAATCCCTTAAACAGAGTCTTCATCAAACTGTATACTTATATAACCCAATCCCTTAAACAGAGTCTTCATCAAACTGTATACTTATATAACCCAATCCCTTAAACAGAGTCTTCTAACATCAAGCTGTATACTTATATAACCCAATCCCTTAAACAGAGTCTTCTAACATCAAACTGTATACTTATATAACCCAACCCCTTAAACAGAGTCTTCATCAAACTGTATACTTATATAACCCAACCCCTTAAACAGAGTCTTCTAACATCAAGCTGTATACTTATATAACCCAATCCCTTAAACAGAGTCTTCTAACATCAAGCTGTATACTTATATAACCCAATCCCTTAAACAGAGTCTTCTAACATCAAACTGTATACTTATATAACCCAATCCCTTAAACAGAGTCTTCTAACATCAAACTGTATACTTATATAACCCAATCCCTTAAACAGAGTCTTCTAACATCAAGCTGTATACTTATATAACCCAATCCCTTAAACAGAGTCTTCATCAAACTGTATACTTATATAACCCAATCCCTTAAACAGAGTCTTCTAACATCAAGCTGTATACTTATATAACCCAATCCCTTAAACAGAGTCTTCTAACATCAAACTGTATACTTATATAACCCAATCCCTTAAACAGAGTCTTCTAACATCAAACTGTATACTTATATAACCCAATCCCTTAAACAGAGTCTTCTAACATCAAGCTGTATACTTATATAACCCAATCCCTTAAACAGAGTCTTCATCAAACTGTATACTTATATAACCCAATCCCTTAAACAGAGTCTTCTAACATCAAGCTGTATACTTATATAACCCAATCCCTTAAACAGAGTCTTCTAACATCAAACTGTATACTTATATAACCCAATCCCTTAAACAGAGTCTTCTAACATCAAACTGTATACTTATATAACCCAATCCCTTAAACAGAGTCTTCTAACATCAAACTGTATACTTATATAACCCAATCCCTTAAACAGAGTCTTCTAACATCAAACTGTATACTTATATAACCCAACCCCTTAAACAGAGTCTTCATCAAACTGTATACTTATATAACCCAATCCCTTAAACAGAGTCTTCATCAAACTGTATACTTATATAACCCAATCCCTTAAACAGAGTCTTCATCAAACTGTATACTTATATAACCCAATCCCTTAAACAGAGTCTTCTAACATCAAGCTGTATACTTATATAACCCAATCCCTTAAACAGAGTCTTCATCAAACTGTATACTTATATAACCCAATCCCTTAAACAGAGTCTTCATCAAACTGTATACTTATATAACCCAATCCCTTAAACAGAGTCTTCTAACATCAAACTGTATACTTATATAACCCAATCCCTTAAACAGAGTCTTCATCAAACTGTATACTTATATAACCCAATCCCTTAAACAGAGTCTTCTAACATCAAACTGTATACTTATATAACCCAATCCTTTAAACAGAGTCTTCATCAAGCTGTATACTTATATAACCCAATCCCTTAAACAGAGTCTTCATCAAACTGTATACTTATATAACCCAATCCCTTAAACAGAGTCTTCATCAAACTGTATACTTATATAACCCAATCCCTTAAACAGAGTCTTCATCAAACTGTATA
This sequence comes from Siphonodentalium dalli, assembly GCA_032622095.1. Classification (NCBI taxonomy): domain Eukaryota; kingdom Metazoa; phylum Mollusca; class Scaphopoda; order Gadilida; family Siphonodentaliidae; genus Siphonodentalium; species Siphonodentalium dalli. Next base: position 14,842,411 of record CP136063.1, read on the forward strand.
CTTATATAACCCAATCCCTTAAACAGAGTCTTCATCAAACTGTATACTTATATAACCCAATCCCTTAAACAGAGTCTTCTAACATCAAGCTGTATACTTATATAACCCAATCCCTTAAACAGAGTCTTCATCAAACTGTATACTTATATAACCCAATCCCTTAAACAGAGTCTTCATCAAACTGTATACTTATATAACCCAATCCCTTAAACAGAGTCTTCATCAAACTGTATACTTATATAACCCAATCCCTTAAACAGAGTCTTCATCAAACTGTATACTTATATAACCCAATCCCTTAAACAGAGTCTTCATCAAACTGTATACTTATATAACCCAACCCCTTAAACAGAGTCTTCTAACATCAAACTGTATACTTATATAACCCAATCCCTTAAACAGAGTCTTCTAACATCAAACTGTATACTTATATAACCCAACCCCTTAAACAGAGTCTTCTAACATCAAACTGTATACTTATATAACCCAATCCCTTAAACAGAGTCTTCATCAAGCTGTATACTTATATAACCCAATCCCTTAAACAGAGTCTTCATCAAGCTGTATACTTATATAACCCAATCCCTTAAACAGAGTCTTCTAACATCAAGCTGTATACTTATATAACCCAACCCCTTAAACAGAGTCTTCTAACATCAAACTGTATACTTATATAACCCAATCCCTTAAACAGAGTCTTCATCAAACTGTATACTTATATAACCCAATCCCTTAAACAGAGTCTTCTAACATCAAACTGTATACTTATATAACCCAATCCCTTAAACAGAGTCTTCATCAAACTGTATACTTATATAACCCAACCCCTTAAACAGAGTCTTCTAACATCAAACTGTATACTTATATAACCCAATCCCTTAAACAGAGTCTTCTAACATCAAACTGTATACTTATATAACCCAATCCCTTAAACATAGTCTTCATCAAACTGTATACTTATATAACCCAATCCCTTAAACAGAGTCTTCATCAAACTGTATACTTATATAACCCAATCCCTTAAACAGAGTCTTCATCAAACTGTATACTTATATAACCCAATCTCTTAATCAGAGTCTTCATCAAACTGTATACTTATATAACCCAATCCCTTAAACAGAGTCTTCTAACATCAAGCTGTATACTTATATAACCCAATCCCTTAAACAGAGTCTTCATCAAACTGTATACTTATATAACCCAATCTCTTAATCAGAGTCTTCATCAAACTGTATACTTATATAACCCAAACCCTTAAACAGAGTCTTCTAACATCAAACTGTATACTTATATAACCCAATCCCTTAAACAGAGTCTTCTAACATCAAACTGTATACTTATATAACCCAATCCCTTAAACAGAGTCTTCTAACATCAAGCTGTATACTTATATAACCCAATCCCTTAAACAGAGTATTCTAACATCAAACTGTATACTTATATAACCCAATCCCTTAAACAGAGTCTTCAAACATCAAGCTGTATACTTATATAACCCAACCCCTTAAACAGAGTCTTCTAACATCAAACTGTATACTTATATAACCCAATCCATTAAACAGAGTCTTCATCAAGCTGTATACTTATATAACCCAATCCCTTAAACAGAGTCTTCTAACATCAAACTGTATACTTATATAACCCAATCCCTTAAACAGAGTCTTCATCAAACTGTATACTTATATAACCCAATCCCTTAAACAGAGTCTTCTAACATCAAACTGTATACTTATATAACCCAATCCCTTAAACAGAGTCTTCATCAAACTGTATACTTATATAACCCAATCCCTTAAACAGAGTCTTCTAACATCAAACTTTATACTTATATAACCCAATCCCTTAAACAGAGTCTTCATCAAACTGTATACTTATATAACCCAATCCCTTAAACAGAGTCTTCATCAAGCTGTATACTTATATAACCCAATCCCTTAAACAGAGTCTTCTAACATCAAACTGTATACTTATATAACCCAATCCCTTAAACAGAGTCTTCATCAAACTGTATACTTATATAACCCAATCCCTTAAACAGAGTCTTCTAACATCAAACTGTATACTTATATAACCCAATCCCTTAAACAGAGTCTTCATCAAACTGTATACTTATATAACCCAATCCCTTAAACAGAGTCTTCTAACATCAAGCTGTATACTTATATAACCCAATCCCTTAAACAGAGTCTTCTAACATCAAGCTGTATACTTATATAACCCAATCCCTTAAACAGAGTCTTCATCAAACTGTATACTTATATAACCCAACCCCTTAAACAGAGTCTTCTAACATCAAACTGTATACTTATATAACCCAATCCCTTAAACAGAGTCTTCTAACATCAAACTGTATACTTATATAACCCAACCCCTTAAACAGAGTCTTCTAACATCAAACTGTATACTTATATAACCCAATCCCTTAAACAGAGTCTTCATCAAGCTGTATACTTATATAACCCAATCCCTTAAACAGAGTCTTCATCAAGCTGTATACTTATATAACCCAATCCCTTAAACAGAGTCTTCTAACATCAAGCTGTATACTTATATAACCCAACCCCTTAAACAGAGTCTTCTAACATCAAACTGTATACTTATATAACCCAATCCCTTAAACAGAGTCTTCATCAAACTGTATACTTATATAACCCAATCCCTTAAACAGAGTCTTCTAACATCAAACTGTATACTTATATAACCCAATCCCTTAAACAGAGTCTTCATCAAACTGTATACTTATATAACCCAACCCCTTAAACAGAGTCTTCTAACATCAAACTGTATACTTATATAACCCAATCCCTTAAACAGAGTCTTCTAACATCAAACTGTATACTTATATAACCCAATCCCTTAAACATAGTCTTCATCAAACTGTATACTTATATAACCCAATCCCTTAAACAGAGTCTTCATCAAACTGTATACTTATATAACCCAATCCCTTAAACAGAGTCTTCATCAAACTGTATACTTATATAACCCAATCTCTTAATCAGAGTCTTCATCAAACTGTATACTTATATAACCCAATCCCTTAAACAGAGTCTTCTAACATCAAGCTGTATACTTATATAACCCAATCCCTTAAACAGAGTCTTCATCAAACTGTATACTTATATAACCCAATCTCTTAATCAGAGTCTTCATCAAACTGTATACTTATATAACCCAAACCCTTAAACAGAGTCTTCTAACATCAAACTGTATACTTATATAACCCAATCCCTTAAACAGAGTCTTCTAACATCAAACTGTATACTTATATAACCCAATCCCTTAAACAGAGTCTTCTAACATCAAGCTGTATACTTATATAACCCAATCCCTTAAACAGAGTATTCTAACATCAAACTGTATACTTATATAACCCAATCCCTTAAACAGAGTCTTCAAACATCAAGCTGTATACTTATATAACCCAACCCCTTAAACAGAGTCTTCTAACATCAAACTGTATACTTATATAACCCAATCCATTAAACAGAGTCTTCATCAAGCTGTATACTTATATAACCCAATCCCTTAAACAGAGTCTTCTAACATCAAACTGTATACTTATATAACCCAATCCCTTAAACAGAGTCTTCATCAAACTGTATACTTATATAACCCAATCCCTTAAACAGAGTCTTCTAACATCAAACTGTATACTTATATAACCCAATCCCTTAAACAGAGTCTTCTAACATCAAGCTGTATACTTATATAACCCAATCCCTTAAACAGAGTCTTCATCAAACTGTATACTTATATAACCCAATCCCTTAAACAGAGTCTTCTAACATCAAGCTGTATACTTATATAACCCAATCCCTTAAACAGAGTCTTCTAACATCAAACTGTATACTTATATAACCCAATCCCTTAAACAGAGTCTTCTAACATCAAACTGTATACTTATATAACCCAATCCCTTAAACAGAGTCTTCTAACATCAAACTGTATACTTATATAACCCAATCCCTTAAACAGAGTCTTCTAACATCAAACTGTATACTTATATAACCCAACCCCTTAAACAGAGTCTTCATCAAACTGTATACTTATATAACCCAATCCCTTAAACAGAGTCTTCATCAAACTGTATACTTATATAACCCAATCCCTTAAACAGAGTCTTCATCAAACTGTATACTTATATAACCCAATCCCTTAAACAGAGTCTTCTAACATCAAGCTGTATACTTATATAACCCAATCCCTTAAACAGAGTCTTCATCAAACTGTATACTTATATAACCCAATCCCTTAAACAGAGTCTTCATCAAACTGTATACTTATATAACCCAATCCCTTAAACAGAGTCTTCTAACATCAAACTGTATACTTATATAACCCAATCCCTTAAACAGAGTCTTCATCAAACTGTATACTTATATAACCCAATCCCTTAAACAGAGTCTTCTAACATCAAACTGTATACTTATATAACCCAATCCTTTAAACAGAGTCTTCATCAAGCTGTATACTTATATAACCCAATCCCTTAAACAGAGTCTTCATCAAACTGTATACTTATATAACCCAATCCCTTAAACAGAGTCTTCATCAAACTGTATACTTATATAACCCAATCCCTTAAACAGAGTCTTCATCAAACTGTATACTTATATAACCCAATCCCTTAAACAGAGTCTTCATCAAACTGTATACTTATATAACCCAATCCCTTAAACAGAGTCTTCTAACATCAAGCTGTATACTTATATAACCCAATCCCTTAAACAGAGTCTTCATCAAACTGTATACTTATATAACCCAATCCCTTAAACAGAGTCTTCATCAAACTGTATACTTATATAACCCAATCCCTTAAACAGAGTCTTCATCAAACTGTATACTTATATAACCCGAATCCCTTAAACAGAGTCTTCATCAAACTGTATACTTATATAACCCAATCCCTTAAACAGAGTCTTCATCAAACTGTATACTTATATAACCCAACCCCTTAAACAGAGTCCTTCTAACATCAAACTGTATACTTATATAACCCAATCCCTTAAACAGAGTCTTCTAACATCAAACTGTATACTTATATAACCCAACCCCTTAAACAGAGTCTTCTAACATCAAACTGTATACTTATATAACCCAATCCCTTAAACAGAGTCTTCATCAAGCTGTATACTTATATAACCCAATCCCTTAAACAGAGTCTTCATCAAGCTGTATACTTATATAACCCAATCCCTTAAACAGAGTCCTCTAACATCAAGCTGTATACTTATATAACCCAACCCCTTAAACAGAGTCTTCTAACATCAAAACTGTATACTTATATTAACCCAATCCCTTAAACAGAGTCTTCATCAAACTGTATACTTATATAACCCAATCCTTAAACAGAGTCTTCTAACATCAAACTGTATACTTATATAACCCAATCCCTTAAACAGAGTCTTCATCAAACTGTATACTTATATAACCCAACCCTTAAACAGAGTCTTTCTAAATTCAAACTGTATACTTATATAACCCAATCCCTTAAACAGAGTCTTCTAACATCAAACTGTATACTTATATAACCCAATCCCTTAAACATAGTCTTCATCAAACTGTATACTTATATAACCCAATCCCTTAAACAGAGTCTTCATCAAACTGTATACTTATATAACCCAATCCCTTAAACAGAGTCTTCATCAAACTGTATACTTATATAACCCAATCTCTTAATCAGAGTCTTCATCAAACTGTATACTTATATAACCCAATCCCTTAAACAGAGTCTTCTAACATCAAGCTGTATACTTATATAACCCAATCCCTTAAACAGAGTCTTCATCAAACTGTATACTTATATAACCCAATCTCTTAATCAGAGTCTTCATCAAACTGTATACTTATATAACCCAAACCCTTAAACAGAGTCTTCTAACATCAAACTGTATACTTATATAACCCAATCCCTTAAACAGAGTCTTCTAACATCAAACTGTATACTTATATAACCCAATCCCTTAAACAGAGTCTTCTAACATCAAGCTGTATACTTATATAACCCAATCCCTTAAACAGAGTATTCTAACATCAAACTGTATACTTATATAACCCAATCCCTTAAACAGAGTCTTCAAACATCAAGCTGTATACTTATATAACCCAACCCCTTAAACAGAGTCTTCTAACATCAAACTGTATACTTATATAACCCAATCCATTAAACAGAGTCTTCATCAAGCTGTATACTTATATAACCCAATCCCTTAAACAGAGTCTTCTAACATCAAACTGTATACTTATATAACCCAATCCCTTAAACAGAGTCTTCATCAAACTGTATACTTATATAACCCAATCCCTTAAACAGAGTCTTCTAACATCAAACTGTATACTTATATAACCCAATCCCTTAAACAGAGTCTTCATCAAACTGTATACTTATATAACCCAATCCCTTAAACAGAGTCTTCTAACATCAAACTTTATACTTATATAACCCAATCCCTTAAACAGAGTCTTCATCAAACTGTATACTTATATAACCCAATCCCTTAAACAGAGTCTTCATCAAGCTGTATACTTATATAACCCAATCCCTTAAACAGAGTCTTCTAACATCAAACTGTATACTTATATAACCCAATCCCTTAAACAGAGTCTTCATCAAACTGTATACTTATATAACCCAATCCCTTAAACAGAGTCTTCTAACATCAAACTGTATACTTATATAACCCAATCCCTTAAACAGAGTCTTCATCAAACTGTATACTTATATAACCCAATCCCTTAAACAGAGTCTTCTAACATCAAGCTGTATACTTATATAACCCAATCCCTTAAACAGAGTCTTCTAACATCAAGCTGTATACTTATATAACCCATCCCTTAAACAGAGTCTTCATCAAACTGTATACTTATATAACCCAACCCCTTAAACAGAGTCTTCTAACATCAAACTGTATACTTATATAACCCAATCCCTTAAACAGAGTCTTCTAACATCAAACTGTATACTTATATAACCCAACCCCTTAAACAGAGTCTTCTAACATCAAACTGTATACTTATATAACCCAATCCCTTAAACAGAGTCTTCATCAAGCTGTATACTTATATAACCCAATCCCTTAAACAGAGTCTTCATCAAGCTGTATACTTATATAACCCAATCCCTTAAACAGAGTCTTCTAACATCAAGCTGTATACTTATATAACCCAACCCCTTAAACAGAGTCTTCTAACATCAAACTGTATACTTATATAACCCAATCCCTTAAACAGAGTCTTCATCAAACTGTATACTTATATAACCCAATCCCTTAAACAGAGTCTTCTAACATCAAACTGTATACTTATATAACCCAATCCCTTAAACAGAGTCTTCATCAAACTGTATACTTATATAACCCAACCCCTTAAACAGAGTCTTCTAACATCAAACTGTATACTTATATAACCCAATCCCTTAAACAGAGTCTTCTAACATCAAACTGTATACTTATATAACCCAATCCCTTAAACATAGTCTTCATCAAACTGTATACTTATATAACCCAATCCCTTAAACAGAGTCTTCATCAAACTGTATACTTATATAACCCAATCCCTTAAACAGAGTCTTCATCAAACTGTATACTTATATAACCCAATCTCTTAATCAGAGTCTTCATCAAACTGTATACTTATATAACCCAATCCCTTAAACAGAGTCTTCTAACATCAAGCTGTATACTTATATAACCCAATCCCTTAAACAGAGTCTTCATCAAACTGTATACTTATATAACCCAATCTCTTAATCAGAGTCTTCATCAAACTGTATACTTATATAACCCAAACCCTTAAACAGAGTCTTCTAACATCAAACTGTATACTTATATAACCCAATCCCTTAAACAGAGTCTTCTAACATCAAACTGTATACTTATATAACCCAATCCCTTAAACAGAGTCTTCTAACATCAAGCTGTATACTTATATAACCCAATCCCTTAAACAGAGTATTCTAACATCAAACTGTATACTTATATAACCCAATCCCTTAAACAGAGTCTTCAAACATCAAGCTGTATACTTATATAACCCAACCCCTTAAACAGAGTCTTCTAACATCAAACTGTATACTTATATAACCCAATCCATTAAACAGAGTCTTCATCAAGCTGTATACTTATATAACCCAATCCCTTAAACAGAGTCTTCTAACATCAAACTGTATACTTATATAACCCAATCCCTTAAACAGAGTCTTCATCAAACTGTATACTTATATAACCCAATCCCTTAAACAGAGTCTTCTAACATCAAACTGTATACTTATATAACCCAATCCCTTAAACAGAGTCTTCATCAAACTGTATACTTATATAACCCAATCCCTTAAACAGAGTCTTCTAACATCAAACTTTATACTTATATAACCCAATCCCTTAAACAGAGTCTTCATCAAACTGTATACTTATATAACCCAATCCCTTAAACAGAGTCTTCATCAAGCTGTATACTTATATAACCCAATCCCTTAAACAGAGTCTTCTAACATCAAACTGTATACTTATATAACCCAATCCCTTAAACAGAGTCTTCATCAAACTGTATACTTATATAACCCAATCCCTTAAACAGAGTCTTCTAACATCAAACTGTATACTTATATAACCCAATCCCTTAAACAGAGTCTTCATCAAACTGTATACTTATATAACCCAATCCCTTAAACAGAGTCTTCTAACATCAAGCTGTATACTTATATAACCCAATCCCTTAAACAGAGTCTTCATCAAACTGTATACTTATATAACCCAATCCCTTAAACAGAGTCTTCATCAAACTGTATACTTATATAACCCAATCCCTTAAACAGAGTCTTCATCAAACTGTATACTTATATAACCCAATCCCTTAAACAGAGTCTTCATCAAACTGTATACTTATATAACCCAATCCTTTAAACAGAGTCTTCTAACATCAAACTGTATACTTATATAACCCAATCCCTTAAACAGAGTCTTCATCAAACTGTATACTTATATAACCCAATCCCTTAAACAGAGTCTTCATCAAGCTGTATACTTATATAACCCAATCCCTTAAACAGAGTCTTCTAACATCAAACTGTTATACTTATATAACCCAATCCCTTAAACAGAGTCTTCTAACATCAAGCTGTATACTTATATAACCCAATCCCTTAAACAGAGTCTTCTAACATCAAGCTGTATACTTATATAACCCAATCCATTAAACAGAGTCTTCTAACATCAAACTGTATACTTATATAACCCAATCCCTTAAACAGAGTCTTCTAACATCAAGCTGTATACTTATATAACCCAATCCATTAAACAGAGTCTTCTAACATCAAGCTGTATACTTATATAACCCAATCCCTTAAACAGAGTCTTCATCAAGCTGTATACTTATATAACCCAAACCCTTAAACAGAGTCTTCATCAAACTGTATACTTATATAACCCAATCCCTTAAACAGAGTCTTCATCAAACTGTATACTTATATAACCCAACCCCTTAAACAGAGTCTTCATCAAGCTGTATACTTATATAACCCAACCCCTTAAACAGAGTCTTCATCAAACTGTATACTTATATAACCCAACCCCTTAAACAGAGTCTTCATCAAGCTGTATACTTATATAACCCAACCCCTTAAACAGAGTCTTCTAACATCAAACTGTATACTTATATAACCCAATCCCTTAAACAGAGTCTTCATCAAACTGTATACTTATTTAACCCAATCCCTTAAACAGAGTCTTCTAACATCAAACTGTATACTTATATAACCCAATCCCTTAAACAGAGTCTTCTAACATCAAGCTGTATACTTATATAACCCAATCCCTTAAACAGAGTCTTCATCAAACTGTATACTTATATAAACCAATCCCTTAAACAGAGTCTTCATCAAACTGTATACTTATATAACCCAATCCCTTAAACAGAGTCTTCATCAAACTGTATACTTATATAACCCAATCTCTTAAACAGAGTCTTCATCAAACTGTATACTTATATAACCCAATCCCTTAAACAGAGTCTTCATCAAACTGTATACTTATATAACCCAACCCCTTAAACAGAGTCTTCATCAAACTGTATACTTATATAACCCAATCTCTTAATCAGAGTCTTCTAACATCAAGCTGTATACTTATATAACCCAATCCCTTAAACAGAGTCTTCATCAAACTGTATACTTATATAACCCAACCCCTTAAACAGAGTCTTCATCAAGCTGTATACTTATATAACCCAACCCCTTAAACAGAGTCTTCTAACATCAAACTGTATACTTATATAACCCAATCCCTTAAACAGAGTCTTCTAACATCAAGCTGTATACTTATATAACCCAATCCCTTAAACAGAGTCTTCTAACATCAAGCTGTATACTTATATAAACCAATCCCTTAAACAGAGTCTTCATCAAACTGTATACTTATATAACCCAATCCCTTAAACAGAGTCTTCATCAAACTGTATACTTATATAACCCAATCCCTTAACAGAGTCTTCATCAAACTGTATACTTATATAACCCAATCTCTTAATCAGAGTCTTCTAACATCAAGCTGTATACTTATATAACCCAACCCCTTAAACAGAGTCTTCTAACATCAAACTGTATACTTATATAACCCAACCCCTTAAACAGAGTCTTCTAACATCAAACTGTATACTTATATAACCCAATCTCTTAATCAGAGTCTTCTAACATCAAACTGTATACTTATATAACCCAACCCCTTAAACAGAGTCTTCTAACATCAAACTGTATACTTATATAACCCAATCCCTTAAACAGAGTCTTCATCAAGCTGTATACTTATATAACCCAATCCCTTAAACAGAGTCTTCATCAAGCTGTATACTTATATAACCCAATCCCTTAAACAGAGTCTTCTAACATCAAGCTGTATACTTATATAACCCAACCCCTTAAACAGAGTCTTCTAACATCAAGCTGTATACTTATATAACCCAACCCCTTAAACAGAGTCTTCATCAAACTGTATACTTATATAACCCAATCCCTTAAACAGAGTCTTCTAACATCAAGCTGTATACTTATATAACCCAATCCCTTAAACAGAGTCTTCATCAAACTGTATACTTATATAACCCAACCCTTAAACAGAGTCTTCTAACATCAAGCTGTATACTTATATAACCCAATCCCTTAAACAGAGTCTTCATCAAACTGTATACTTATATAACCCAATCCTTAAACAGAGTCTTCATCAAACTGTATACTTATATAACCAACCCCTTAAACAGAGTCTTCATCAAACTGTATACTTATATAACCCAACCCCTTAAACAGAGTCTTCATCAAACTGTATACTTATATAACCCAACCCCTTAAACAGAGTCTTCATCAAACTGTATACTTATATACCCAACCCCTTAAACAGAGTCTTCATCAAACTGTATACTTATATAACCCAACCCCTTAAACAGAGTCTTCTAACATCAAGCTGTATACTTATATAACCCAACCCCTTAAACAGAGTCTTCTAACATCAAGCTGTATACTTATATAACCCAATCCCTTAAACAGAGTCTTCATCAAACTGTATACTTATATAACCCAATCCCTTAAACAGAGTCTTCATCAAACTGTATACTATATAACCCAATCCATTAAACAGAGTCTTCATCAAACTGTATACTTATATAACCCAATCCCTTAAACAGAGTCTTCATCAAACTGTATACTTATATAACCCAATCCCTTAAACAGAGTCTTCATCAAACTGTATACTTATATAACCCAATCCCTTAAACAGAGTCTTCATCAAACTGTATACTTATATAACCCAATCCCTTAAACAGAGTCTTCATCAAACTGTATACTTATATAACCCAATCCCTTAAACAGAGTCTTCATCAAACTGTATACTTATATAACCCAATCCCTTAAACAGAGTCTTCATCAAACTGTATACTTATATAACCCAATCCCTTAAACAGAGTCTTCTAACATCAAGCTGTATACTTATATAACCCAATCCCTTAAACAGAGTCTTCATCAAGCTGTATACTTATATAACCCAATCCCTTAAACAGAGTCTTCATCAAACTGTATACTTATATAACCCAATCCCTTAAACAGAGTCTTCATCAAGCTGTATACTTATATAACCCAATCCCTTAAACAGAGTCTTCATCAAGCTGTATACTTATATAACCCAATCCCTTAAACAGAGTCTTCATCAAACTGTATACTTATATAACCCAATCCCTTAAACAGAGTCTTCATCAAGCTGTATACTTATATAACCCAACCCCTTAAACAGAGTCTTCTAACATCAAACTGTATACTTATATAACCCAATCCCTTAAACAGAGTCTTCTAACATCAAACTGTATACTTATATAACCCAATCCCTTAAACAGAGTCTTCATCAAACTGGTATACTTATATAACCCAACCCCTTAAACAGAGTCTTCATCAAACTGTATACATATATAACCCAATCCCTTAAACAGAGTCTTCATCAAACTGTATACTTATATAACCCAACCCCTTAAACAGAGTCTTCATCAAACTGTATACTTATATAACCCAATCCCTTAAACAGAGTCTTCATCAAACTGTATACTTATATAACCCAACCCCTTAAACAGAGTCTTCTAACATCAAGCTGTATACTTATATAACCCAATCCCTTAAACAGAGTCTTCTAACATCAAACTGTATACTTATATAACCCAACCCCTTAAACAGAGTCTTCATCAAACTGTATACTTATATAACCCAATCCCTTAAACAGAGTCTTCTAACATCAAGCTGTATACTTATATAACCCAATCCCTTAAACAGAGTCTTCATCAAACTGTATACTTATATAACCCAACCCCTTATACAGAGTCTTCATCAAGCTGTATACTTATATAACCCAACCCCTTAAACAGAGTCTTCATCAAGCTGTATACTTATATAACCCAATCCCTTAAACAGAGTCTTCTAACATCAAGCTGTATACTTATATAACCCAATCCCTTAAACAGAGTCTTCTAACATCAAACTGTATACTTATTTAACCCAATCCCTTAAACAGAGTCTCCTAACATCAAACTGTATACTTATATAACCCAATCCCTTAAACAGAGTCTTCTAACATCAAACTGTATACTTATATAACCCAATCCCTTAAACAGAGTCTTCTAACATCAAACTGTATACTTATATAACCCAATCCCTTAAACAGAGTCTTCATCAAACTGTATACTTATATAACCCAATCCCTTAAACAGAGTCTTCATCAAACTGTATACTTATATAACCCAATCCCTTAAACAGAGTCTTCATCAAGCTGTATACTTATATAACCCAATCCCTTAAACAGAGTCTTCTAACATCAAACTGTATACTTATATAACCCAATCCCTTAAACAGAGTCTTCATCAAGCTGTATACTTATATAACCCAATCCCTTAAACAGAGTCTTCTAACATCAAACTGTATACTTATATAACCCAATCCCTTAAACAGAGTCTTCATCAAACTGTATACTTATATAACCCAATCCCTTAAACTGAGTCTTCATCAAACTGTATACTTATATAACCCAATCCCTTAAACAGAGTCTTCTAACATCAAACTGTATACTTATATAACCCAATCCCTTAAACAGAGTCTTCTAACATCAAACTGTATACTTATATAACCCAATCCCTTAAACAGAGTCTTCTAACATCAAACTGTATACTTACATAACCCAATCCCTTAAACAGAGTCTTCATCAAGCTGTATACTTATATAACCCAATCCCTTAAACAGAGTCTTCTAACATCAAACTGTATACTTATATAACCCAATCCATTAAACAGAGTCTTCATCAAACTGTATACTTACATAACCCAATCCCTTAAACAGAGTCTTCATCAAGCTGTATACTTACATAACCCAATCCCTTAAACAGAGTCTTCATCAAGCTGTATACTTATATAACCCAATCCCTTAAACAGAGTCTTCTAACATCAAACTGTATACTTATATAACCCAATCCATTAAACAGAGTCTTCATCAAACTGTATACTTACATAACCCAACCCCTTAAACAGAGTCTTCATCAAGCTGTATACTTATATAACCCAATCCCTTAAACAGAGTCTTCATCAAACTGTATACTTATATAACCCAACCCCTTAAACAGAGTCTTCATCAAACTGTATACTTATATAACCCAATCCCTTAAACTGAGTCTTCATCAAACTGTATACTTATATAACCCAACCCCTTAAACAGAGTCTTCTAACATCAAACTGTATACTTATATAACCCAATCCCTTAAACAGAGTCTTCTAACATCAAACTGTATACTTATATAACCCAATCCCTTAAACAGAGTCTTCATCAAGCTGTATACTTATATAACCCAATCCCTTAAACAGAGTCTTCATCAAACTGTATACTTATATAACCCAATCCCTTAAACAGAGTCTTCTAACATCAAACTGTATACTTATATAACCCAATCCCTTAAACAGAGTCTTCATCAAGCTGTATACTTATATAACCCAATCCCTTAAACAGAGTCTTCATCAAGCTGTATACTTATATAACCCAATCCCTTAAACAGAGTCTTCATCAAACTGTATACTTATATAACCCAACCCCTTAAACAGAGTCTTCTAACATCAAGCTGTATACTTATTTAACCCAATCCATTAAACAGAGTCTTCATCAAACTGTATACTTATATAACCCAATCCCTTAAACAGAGTCTTCATCAAACTGTATACTTATATAACCCAACCCCTTAAACAGAGTCTTCATCAAACTGTATACTTATATAACCCAATCCCTTAAACTGAGTCTTCATCAAACTGTATACTTATATAACCCAACCCCTTAAACAGAGTCTTCTAACATCAAACTGTATACTTATATAACCCAATCCCTTAAACAGAGTCTTCTAACATCAAACTGTATACTTATATAACCCAATCCCTTAAACAGAGTCTTCATCAAGCTGTATACTTATATAACCCAATCCCTTAAACAGAGTCTTCATCAAACTGTATACTTATATAACCCAATCCCTTAAACAGAGTCTTCATCAAACTGTATACTTATATAACCCAATCCCTTAAACAGAGTCTTCATCAAGCTGTATACTTATATAACCCAATCCCTTAAACAGAGTCTTCTAACATCAAACTGTATACTTATATAACCCAATCCCTTAAACAGAGTCTTCATCAAACTGTATACTTATATAACCCAACCCCTTAAACAGAGTCTTCATCAAACTGTATACTTATATAACCCAATCCCTTAAACTGAGTCTTCATCAAACTGTATACTTATATAACCCAACCCCTTAAACAGAGTCTTCTAACATCAAACTGTATACTTATATAACCCAATCCCTTAAACAGAGTCTTCTAACATCAAACTGTATACTTATATAACCCAATCCCTTAAACAGAGTCTTCATCAAGCTGTATACTTATATAACCCAATCCCTTAAACAGAGTCTTCATCAAACTGTATACTTATATAACCCAATCCCTTAAACAGAGTCTTCATCAAACTGTATACTTATATAACCCAATCCCTTAAACAGAGTCTTCATCAAGCTGTATACTTATATAACCCAATCCCTTAAACAGAGTCTTCTAACATCAAACTGTATACTTATATAACCCAATCCCTTAAACAGAGTCTTCATCAAGCTGTATACTTATATAACCCAATCCCTTAAACAGAGTCTTCTAACATCAAACTGTATACTTATATAACCCAATCCCTTAAACAGAGTCTTCATCAAACTGTATACTTATATAACCCAATCCCTTAAACAGAGTCTTCATCAAGCTGTATACTTATATAACCCAATCCTTTAAACAGAGTCTTCATCAAGCTGTATACTTATATAACCCAATCCCTTAAACAGAGTCTTCTAACATCAAGCTGTATACTTATATAACCCAATCCATTAAACAGAGTCTTCATCAAACTGTATACTTATATAACCCAATCCCTTAAACAGAGTCTTCATCAAGCTGTATACTTATATAACCCAATCCATTAAACAGAGTCTTCTAACATCAAACTGTATACTTATATAACCCAATCCCTTAAACAGAGTCTTCATCAAACTGTATACTTATATAACCCAATCCCTTAAACAGAGTCTTCATCAAACTGTATACTTATATAACCCAACCCCTTAAACAGAGTCTTCATCAAGCTGTATACTTATATAACCCAATCCCTTAAACAGAGTCTTCATCAAGCTGTATACTTATATAACCCAATTCCTTAAACAGAGTCTTCATCAAGCTGTATACTTATATAACCCAATCCTTTAAACAGAGTCTTCATCAAGCTGTATACTTATATAACCCAATTCCTTAAACAGAGTCTTCATCAAACTGTATACTTATATAACCCAATCCTTTAAACAGAGTCTTCATCAAGCTGTATACTTATATAACCCAATTCCTTAAACAGAGTCTTCATCAAACTGTATACTTATATAACCCAATCCTTTAAACAGAGTCTTCATCAAGCTGTATACTTATATAACCCAATTCCTTAAACAGAGTCTTCATCAAACTGTATACTTATATAACCCAATACCTTAAACAGAGTCTTCATCAAACTGTATACTTATATAACCCAATTCCTTAAACAGAGTCTTCATCAAACTGTATACTTATATAACCCAATCCCTTAAACAGAGTCTTCATCAAGCTGTATACTTATATAACCCAATTCCTTAAACAGAGTCTTCATCAAGCTGTATACTTATATAACCCAATCCTTTAAACAGAGTCTTCATCAAGCTGTATACTTATATAACCCAATTCCTTAAACAGAGTCTTCATCAAACTGTATACTTATATAACCCAATTCCTTAAACAGAGTCTTCATCAAGCTGTATACTTATATAACCCAATCCTTTAAACAGAGTCTTCATCAAGCTGTATACTTATATAACCCAATTCCTTAAACAGAGTCTTCATCAAACTGTATACTTATATAACCCAACCCCTTAAACAGAGTCTTCATCAAGCTGTATACTTATATAACCCAATCCTTTAAACAGAGTCTTCATCAAGCTGTATACTTATATAACCCAATCCCTTAAACAGAGTCTTCTAACATCAAGCTGTATACTTATATAACCCAATCCATTAAACAGAGTCTTCATCAAACTGTATACTTATATAACCCAATCCCTTAAACAGAGTCTTCATCAAACTGTATACTTATATAACCCAATCCTTTAAACAGAGTCTTCATCAAGCTGTATACTTATATAACCCAATTCCTTAAACAGAGTCTTCATCAAACTGTATACTTATATAACCCAATCCTTTAAACAGAGTCTTCATCAAGCTGTATACTTATATAACCCAATTCCTTAAACAGAGTCTTCATCAAACTGTATACTTATATAACCCAATTCCTTAAACAGAGTCTTCATCAAGCTGTATACTTATATAACCCAATCCTTTAAACAGAGTCTTCATCAAGCTGTATACTTATATAACCCAATTCCTTAAACAGAGTCTTCATCAAACTGTATACTTATATAACCCAACCCCTTAAACAGAGTCTTCATCAAGCTGTATACTTATATAACCCAATCCTTTAAACAGAGTCTTCATCAAGCTGTATACTTATATAACCCAATCCCTTAAACAGAGTCTTCTAACATCAAGCTGTATACTTATATAACCCAATCCATTAAACAGAGTCTTCATCAAACTGTATACTTATATAACCCAATCCCTTAAACAGAGTCTTCATCAAGCTGTATACTTATATAACCCAATCCATTAAACAGAGTCTTCTAACATCAAACTGTATACTTATATAACCCAATCCCTTAAACAGAGTCTTCATCAAGCTGTATACTTATATAACCCAATCCCTTAAACAGAGTCTTCATCAAGCTGTATACTTATATAACCCAATCCCTTAAACAGAGTCTTCTAACATCAAACTGTATACTTATATAACCCAATCCCTTAAACAGAGTCTTCTAACATCAAACTGTATACTTATATAACCCAATCCCTTAAACAGAGTCTTCTAACATCAAGCTGTATACTTATATAACCCAATCCCTTAAACAGAGTCTTCTAACATCAAGCTGTATACTTATATAACCCAATCCCTTAAACAGAGTCTTCATCAAACTGTATACTTATATAACCCAATCCCTTAAACAGAGTCTTCATCAAGCTGTATACTTATATAACCCAATCCCTTAAACAGAGTCTTCATCAAGCTGTATACTTATATAACCCAATCCCTTAAACAGAGTCTTCATCAAGCTGTATACTTATATAACCCAATCCATTAAACAGAGTCTTCATCAAACTGTATACTTATATAACCCAATCCATTAAACAGAGTCTTCTAACATCAAGCTGTATACTTATATAACCCAATCCCTTAAACAGAGTCTTCATCAAACTGTATACTTATATAACCCAATCCCTTAAACAGAGTCTTCTAACATCAAGCTGTATACTTATATAACCCAATCCATTAAACAGAGTCTTCTAACATCAAACTGTATACTTATATAACCCAATCCCTTAAACAGAGTCTTCATCAAACTGTATACTTATATAACCCAATCCATTAAACAGAGTCTTCATCAAACTGTATACTTATATAACCCAATCCCTTAAACAGAGTCTTCTAACATCAAGCTGTATACTTATATAACCCAATCCCTTAAACAGAGTCTTCTAACATCAAGCTGTATACTTATATAACCGAATCCCTTAAACAGAGTCTTCATCAAACTGTATACTTATATAATCCAACCCCTTAAACAGAGTCTTCTAACATCAAGCTGTATACTTATATAACCGAATCCCTTAAACAGAGTCTTCATCAAACTGTATACTTATATAACCCAATCCCTTAAACAGAGTCTTCTAACATCAAGCTGTATACTTATATAACCCAATCCATTAAACAGAGTCTTCTAACATCAAGCTGTATACTTATATAACCCAATACCTTAAACAGAGTCTTCATCAAACTGTATACTTATATAACCCAATCCATTAAACAGAGTCTTCTAACATCAAGCTGTATACTTATATAACCCAATACCTTAAACAGAGTCTTCATCAAACTGTATACTTATATAACCCAACCCCTTAAACAGAGTCTTCATCAAGCTGTATACTTATATAACCCAATCCCTTAAACAGAGTCTTCTAACATCAAGCTGTATACTTATATAACCGAATCCCTTAAACAGAGTCTTCATCAAACTGTATACTTATATAATCCAACCCCTTAAACAGAGTCTTCATCAAGCTGTATACTTATATAACCGAATCCCTTAAACAGAGTCTTCATCAAACTGTATACTTATATAATCCAACCCTTTAAACAGAGTCTTCATCAAGCTGTATACTTATATAACCCAATCCCTTAAACAGAGTCTTCATCAAACTGTATACTTATATAACCCAATCCCTTAAACAGAGTCTTCATCAAACTGTATACTTATATAACCCAATCCCTTAAACAGAGTCTTCATCAAGCTGTATACTTATATAACCCAATCCCTTAAACAGAGTCTTCTAACATCAAGCTGTATACTTATATAACCGAATCCCTTAAACAGAGTCTTCATCAAACTGTATACTTATATAACCCAACCCCTTAAACAGAGTCTTCATCAAACTGTATACTTATATAATCCAACCCCTTAAACAGAGTCTTCTAACATCAAGCTGTATACTTATATAACCGAATCCCTTAAACAGAGTCTTCATCAAACTGTATACTTATATAACCCAACCCCTTAAACAGAGTCTTCATCAAGCTGTATACTTATATAACCCAATCCCTTAAACAGAGTCTTCTAACATCAAGCTGTATACTTATATAACCCAATCCCTTAAACAGAGTCTTCTAACATCAAGCTGTATACTTATATAACCCAATCCCTTAAACAGAGTCTTCATCAAGCTGTATACTTATATAACCCAATCCATTAAACAGAGTCTTCTAACATCAAGCTGTATACTTATATAACCCAATCCATTAAACAGAGTCTTCATCAAGCTGTATACTTATATAACCCAATCCCTTAAACAGAGTCTTCATCAAGCTGTATACTTATATAACCCAATCCCTTAAACAGAGTCTTCTAACATCAAGCTGTATACTTATATAACCCAATACCTTAAACAGAGTCTTCATCAAACTGTATACTTATATAACCCAATCCCTTAAACAGAGTCTTCATCAAGCTGTATACTTATATAACCCAATCCCTTAAACAGAGTCTTCTAACATCAAGCTGTATACTTATATAACCCAATCCCTTAAACAGAGTCTTCATCAAACTGTATACTTATATAACCCAATCCCTTAAACAGAGTCTTCATCAAACTGTATACTTATATAACCCAATCCTTTAAACAGAGTCTTCATCAAGCTGTATACTTATATAACCCAATCCCTTAAACAGAGTCTTCATCAAGCTGTATACTTATATAACCCAATCCATTAAACAGAGTCTTCATCAAACTGTATACTTATATAACCCAATCCCTTAAACAGAGTCTTCTAACATCAAGCTGTATACTTATATAACCCAATCCCTTAAACAGAGTCTTCTAACATCAAGCTGTATACTTATATAACCCAATCCCTTTAACAGAGTCTTCTAACATCAAGCTGTATACTTATATAACCCAATCCCTTAAACAGAGTCTGCATCAAGCTGTATACTTATATAACCCAATCCCTTAAACAGAGTCTTCATCAAACTGTATACTTATATAACCCAACCCCTTAAACAGAGTCTTCTAACATCAAACTGTATACTTATATAACCCAATCCCTTAAACAGAGTCTTCTAACATCAAACTGTATACTTATATAACCCAATCCCTTAAACAGAGTCTTCATCAAGCTGTATACTTATATAACCCAATCCCTTAAACAGAGTCTTCTAACATCAAGCTGTATACTTATATAACCGAATCCCTTAAACAGAGTCTTCATCAAACTGTATACTTATATAACCCAACCCCTTAAACAGAGTCTTCATCAAACTGTATACTTATATAATCCAACCCCTTAAACAGAGTCTTCTAACATCAAGCTGTATACTTATATAACCGAATCCCTTAAACAGAGTCTTCATCAAACTGTATACTTATATAACCCAACCCCTTAAACAGAGTCTTCATCAAGCTGTATACTTATATAACCCAATCCCTTAAACAGAGTCTTCTAACATCAAGCTGTATACTTATATAACCCAATCCCTTAAACAGAGTCTTCTAACATCAAGCTGTATACTTATATAACCCAATCCCTTAAACAGAGTCTTCATCAAGCTGTATACTTATATAACCCAATCCATTAAACAGAGTCTTCTAACATCAAGCTGTATACTTATATAACCCAATCCATTAAACAGAGTCTTCATCAAGCTGTATACTTATATAACCCAATCCCTTAAACAGAGTCTTCTAACATCAAGCTGTATACTTATATAACCCAATACCTTAAACAGAGTCTTCATCAAACTGTATACTTATATAACCCAATCCCTTAAACAGAGTCTTCTAACATCAAGCTGTATACTTATATAACCCAATCCCTTAAACAGAGTCTTCTAACATCAAGCTGTATACTTATATAACCCAATCCCTTAAACAGAGTCTTCATCAAACTGTATACTTATATAACCCAATCCCTTAAACAGAGTCTTCATCAAACTGTATACTTATATAACCCAATCCTTTAAACAGAGTCTTCATCAAGCTGTATACTTATATAACCCAATCCCTTAAACAGAGTCTTCATCAAGCTGTATACTTATATAACCCAATCCATTAAACAGAGTCTTCATCAAACTGTATACTTATATAACCCAATCCCTTAAACAGAGTCTTCTAACATCAAGCTGTATACTTATATAACCCAATCCCTTAAACAGAGTCTTCTAACATCAAGCTGTATACTTATATAACCCAATCCCTTAAACAGAGTCTTCTAACATCAAGCTGTATACTTATATAACCCAATCCCTTAAACAGAGTCTGCATCAAGCTGTATACTTATATAACCCAATCCCTTAAACAGAGTCTTCATCAAACTGTATACTTATATAACCCAACCCCTTAAACAGAGTCTTCTAACATCAAACTGTATACTTATATAACCCAATCCCTTAAACAGAGTCTTCTAACATCAAACTGTATACTTATATAACCCAATCCATTAAACAGAGTCTTCTAACATCAAACTGTATACTTATATAACCCAATCCCTTAAACAGAGTCTTCATCAAACTGTATACTTATATAACCCAATCCCTTAAACAGAGTCTTCATCAAACTGTATACTTATATAACCCAATCCCTTAAACAGAGTCTTCATCAAGCTGTATACTTATATAACCCAATCCATTAAACAGAGTCTTCTAACATCAAGCTGTATACTTATATAACCCAATCCCTTAAACAGAGTCTGCATCAAGCTGTATACTTATATAACCCAATCCCTTAAACAGAGTCTTCATCAAACTGTATACTTATATAACCCAACCCCTTAAACAGAGTCTTCTAACATCAAACTGTATACTTATATAACCCAATCCCTTAAACAGAGTCTTCTAACATCAAACTGTATACTTATATAACCCAATCCATTAAACAGAGTCTTCTAACATCAAGCTGTATACTTATATAACCCAATCCCTTAAACAGAGTCTTCATCAAGCTGTATACTTATATAACCCAATCGCTTAAACAGAGTCTTCTAACATCAAGCTGTATACTTATATAACCCAATCCCTAAAACAGAGTCTTCATCAAGCTGTATACTTATATAACCCAATCCCTTAAACAGAGTCTTCTAACATCAAACTGTATACTTATATAACCCAATCCCTTAAACAGAGTCTTCTAACATCAAACTGTATACTTATATAACCCAATCCATTAAACAGAGTCTTCTAACATCAAACTGTATACTTATATAACCCAATCCCTTAAACAGAGTCTTCATCAAACTGTATACTTATATAACCCAATCCCTTAAACAGAGTCTTCATCAAACTGTATACTTATATAACCCAATCGCTTAAACAGAGTCTTCATCAAACTGTATACTTATATAACCCAATCGCTTAAACAGAGTCTTCATCAAACTGTATACTTATATAACCCAATCCCTAAAACAGAGTCTTCATCAAGCTGTATACTTATATAACCCAATCCATTAAACAGAGTCTTCATCAAACTGTATACTTATATAACCAATCCCTTAAACAGAGTCTTCTAACATCAAGCTGTATACTTATATAACCCAATCCCTTAAACAGAGTCTTCTAACATCAAGCTGTATACTTATATAACCCAATCCCTTAAACAGAGTCTTCATCAAGCTGTATACTTATATAACCCAATCCCTAAAACAGAGTCTTCATCAAGCTGTATACTTATATAACCCAATCCATTAAACAGAGTCTTCATCAAACTGTATACTTATATAACCCAATCCCTTAAACAGAGTCTTCTAACATCAAGCTGTATACTTATATAACCCAATCCCTTAAACAGAGTCTTCATCAAGCTGTATACTTATATAACCCAATCCCTTAAACAGGGTCTTCATCAAACTGTATACTTATATAACCCAATCCCTTAAACAGAGTCTTCATCAAGCTGTATACTTATATAACCCAATCCCTTAAACAGAGTCTTCTAACATCAAACTGTATACTTATATAACCCAATCCCTTAAACAGGGTCTTCATCAAGCTGTATACTTATATAACCCAATCCATTAAACAGAGTCTTCATCAAACTGTATACTTATATAACCCAATCCCTTAAACAGAGTCTTCATCAAGCTGTATACTTATATAACCCAATCCCTTAAACAGAGTCTTCATCAAACTGTATACTTATATAACCCAATCCCTTAAACAGAGTCTTCATCAAACTGTATACTTATATAACCCAATCCCTTAAACAGGGTCTTCATCAAGCTGTATACTTATATAACCCAATACCTTAAACAGAGTCTTCATCAAACTGTATACTTATATAACCCAATCCATTAAACAGAGTCTTCTAACATCAAGCTGTATACTTATATAACCCAATCCCTTAAACAGAGTCTTCATCAAGCTGTATACTTATATAACCCAATCCATTAAACAGAGTCTTCATCAAGCTGTATACTTATATAACCCAATCCCTTAAACAGAGTCTTCATCAAACTGTATACTTATATAACCCAATCCCTTAAACAGAGTCTTCATCAAGCTGTATACTTATATAACCCAATCCCTTAAACAGAGTCTTCATCAAGCTGTATACTTATATAACCCAATCCCTTAAACAGAGTCTTCTAACATCAAGCTGTATACTTATATAACCCAATCCCTTAAACAGAGTCTTCATCAAGCTGTATACTTATATAACCCAACCCCTTAAACAGAGTCTTCATCAAGCTGTATACTTATATAACCCAATCCATTAAACAGAGTCTTCATCAAGCTGTATACTTATATAACCCAATCCCTTAAACAGAGTCTTCTAACATCAAGCTGTATACTTATATAACCCAATCCCTTAAACAGAGTCTTCTAACATCAAGCTGTATACTTATATAACCCAATCCCTTAAACAGAGTCTTCTAACATCAAGCTGTATACTTATATAACCCAATCCCTTAAACAGAGTCTTCTAACATCAAGCTGTATACTTATATAACCCAATCCCTTAAACAGAGTCTTCATCAAGCTGTATACTTATATAACCCAATCCCTTAAACAGAGTCTTCTAACATCAAGCTGTATACTTATATAACCCAATCCCTTAAACAGAGTCTTCTAACATCAAGCTGTATACTTATATAACCCAATCCCTTAAACAGAGTCTTCTAACATCAAACTGTATACTTATATAACCCAACCCCTTAAACAGAGTCTTCTAACATCAAACTGTATACTTATA
Source organism: Siphonodentalium dalli (assembly GCA_032622095.1). Lineage (NCBI taxonomy): Eukaryota > Metazoa > Mollusca > Scaphopoda > Gadilida > Siphonodentaliidae > Siphonodentalium > Siphonodentalium dalli. The sequence continues at coordinate 14,867,374 of CP136063.1, forward strand.
TAACCCAATCCATTAAACAGAGTCTTCATCAAACTGTATACTTATATAACCCAATCCATTAAACAGAGTCTTCATCAAACTGTATACTTATATAACCCAATCCATTAAACAGAGTCTTCATCAAACTGTATACTTATATAACCCAACCCCTTAAACAGAGTCTTCATCAAACTGTATACTTATATAACCCAACCCCTTAAACAGAGTCTTCTAACATCAAGCTGTATACTTATATAACCCAATCCCTTAAACAGAGTCTTCATCAAGCTGTATACTTATATAACCCAATCCCTTAAACAGAGTCTTCATCAAACTGTATACTTATATAACCCAATCCCTTAAACAGAGTCTTCATCAAACTGTATACTTATATAACCCAATCCCTTAAACAGAGTCTTCATCAAACTGTATACTTATATAACCCAATCCCTTAAACAGAGTCTTCATCAAGCTGTATACTTATATAACCCAATCCCTTAAACAGAGTCTTCATCAAACTGTATACTTATATAACCCAATCCCTTAAACAGAGTCTTCATCAAGCTGTATACTTATATAACCCAATCCCTTAAACAGAGTCTTCATCAAGCTGTATACTTATATAACCCAATCCATTAAACAGAGTCTTCATCAAGCTGTATACTTATATAACCCAATCTCTTAAACAGAGTCTTCATCAAACTGTATACTTATATAACCCAATCCCTTAAACAGAGTCTTCATCAAACTGTATACTTATATAACCCAATCCATTAAACAGAGTCTTCTAACATCAAGCTGTATACTTATATAACCCAATCCCTTAAACAGAGTCTTCATCAAGCTGTATACTTATATAACCCAACCCCTTAAACAGAGTCTTCATCAAGCTGTATACTTATATAACCCAATCCATTAAACAGAGTCTTCATCAAGCTGTATACTTATATAACCCAATCCCTTAAACAGAGTCTTCTAACATCAAGCTGTATACTTATATAACCCAATCCCTTAAACAGAGTCTTCTAACATCAAGCTGTATACTTATATAACCCAATCCCTTAAACAGAGTCTTCTAACATCAAGCTGTATACTTATATAACCCAATCCCTTAAACAGAGTCTTCTAACATCAAGCTGTATACTTATATAACCCAATCCCTTAAACAGAGTCTTCATCAAGCTGTATACTTATATAACCCAATCCCTTAAACAGAGTCTTCTAACATCAAGCTGTATACTTATATAACCCAATCCCTTAAACAGAGTCTTCTAACATCAAGCTGTATACTTATATAACCCAATCCCTTAAACAGAGTCTTCTAACATCAAACTGTATACTTATATAACCCAACCCCTTAAACAGAGTCTTCTAACATCAAACTGTATACTTATATAACCCAATCCATTAAACAGAGTCTTCATCAAACTGTATACTTATATAACCCAATCCATTAAACAGAGTCTTCATCAAACTGTATACTTATATAACCCAATCCATTAAACAGAGTCTTCATCAAACTGTATACTTATATAACCCAACCCCTTAAACAGAGTCTTCATCAAACTGTATACTTATATAACCCAACCCCTTAAACAGAGTCTTCTAACATCAAGCTGTATACTTATATAACCCAATCCCTTAAACAGAGTCTTCATCAAACTGTATACTTATATAACCCAATCCCTTAAACAGAGTCTTCATCAAACTGTATACTTATATAACCCAATCCATTAAACAGAGTCTCCATCAAACTGTATACTTATATAACCCAACCCCTTAAACAGAGTCTCCATCAAGCTGTATACTTATATAACCCAATCCATTAAACAGAGTCTTCATCAAGCTGTATACTTATATAACCCAACCCCTTAAACAGAGTCTCCATCAAGCTGTATACTTATATAACCCAATCCATTAAACAGAGTCTCCATCAAGCTGTATACTTATATAACACAATCCATTAAACAGAGTCTTCTAACATCAAGCTGTATACTTATATAACCCAATCCCTTAAACAGAGTCTCCATCAAGCTGTATACTTATATAACACAATCCATTAAACAGAGTCTTCTAACATCAAGCTGTATACTTATATAACCCAATCCCTTAAACAGAGTCTTCATCAAACTGTATACTTATATAACCCAATCCCTTAAACAGAGTCTTCTAACATCAAGCTGTATACTTATATAACCCAATCCATTAAACAGAGTCTTCATCAAACTGTATTCTTATATAACCCAACCCCTTAAACAGAGTCTTCTAACATCAAGCTGTATACTTATATAACCCAATCCCTTAAACAGAGTCTTCATCAAGCTGTATACTTATATAACCCAATCCATTAAACAGAGTCTTCATCAAACTGTATACTTATATAACCCAACCCCTTAAACAGAGTCTTCTAACATCAAGCTGTATACTTATATAACCCAATCCCTTAAACAGAGTCTTCTAACATCAAGCTGTATACTTATATAACCCAATCCCTTAAACAGAGTCTTCATCAAACTGTATACTTATATAACCCAATCCCTTAAACAGAGTCTTCATCAAACTGTATACTTATATAACCCAATCCCTTAAACAGAGTCTTCATCAAACTGTATACTTATATAACCCAATCCCTTAAACAGAGTCTTCATCAAGCTGTATACTTATATAACCCAATCCATTAAACAGAGTCTTCTAACATCAAACTGTATACTTATATAACCCAATCCCTTAAACAGAGTCTTCATCAAACTGTATACTTATATAACCCAATCCCTTAAACAGAGTCTTCATCAAACTGTATACTTATATAACCCAATCCCTTAAACAGAGTCTTCATCAAACTGTATACTTATATAACCCAATCCCTTAAACAGAGTCTTCATCAAGCTGTATACTTATATAACCCAATCCATTAAACAGAGTCTTCATCAAACTGTATACTTATATAACCCAACCCCTTAAACAGAGTCTTCTAACATCAAGCTGTATACTTATATAACCCAATCCCTTAAACAGAGTCTTCTAACATCAAGCTGTATACTTATATAACCCAATCCCTTAAACAGAGTCTTCATCAAACTGTATACTTATATAACCCAATCCCTTAAACAGAGTCTTCATCAAACTGTATACTTATATAACCCAATCCCTTAAACAGAGTCTTCATCAAACTGTATACTTATATAACCCAATCCCTTAAACAGAGTCTTCATCAAGCTGTATACTTATATAACCCAATCCATTAAACAGAGTCTTCTAATATCAAACTGTATACTTATATAACCCAATCCCTTAAACAGAGTCTTCATCAAGCTGTATACTTATATAACCCAATCCATTAAACAGAGTCTTCTAACATCAAGCTGTATACTTATATAACCCAATCCATTAAACAGAGTCTTCATCAAACTGTATACTTATATAACCCAATCCATTAAACAGAGTCTTCATCAAACTGTATACTTATATAACCCAATCCCTTAAACAGAGTCTTCTAACATCAAGCTGTATACTTATATAACCCAATCCATTAAACAGAGTCTTCATCAAACTGTATACTTATATAACCCAATCCCTTAAACAGAGTCTTCATCAAACTGTATACTTATATAACCCAATCCATTAAACAGAGTCTTCATCAAGCTGTATACTTATATAACCCAATCCCTTAAACAGAGTCTTCATCAAGCTGTATACTTATATAACCCAATCCCTTAAACAGAGTCTTCATCAAACTGTATACTTATATAACCCAACCCCTTAAACAGAGTCTTCATCAAACTGTATACTTATATAACCCAATCTCTTAAACAGAGTCTTCATCAAGCTGTATACTTATATAACCCAATCCCTTAAACAGAGTCTTCTAACATCAAGCTGTATACTTATATAACCCAATCCCTTAAACAGAGTCTTCATCAAGCTGTATACTTATATAACCCAATCCCTTAAACAGAGTCTTCATCAAACTGTATACTTATATAACCCAATCCCTTAAACAGAGTCTTCTAACATCAAACTGTATACTTATATAACCCAACCCCTTAAACAGAGTCTTCATCAAACTGTATACTTATATAACCCAATCTCTTAAACAGAGTCTTCTAACATCAAGCTGTATACTTATATAACCCAATCCATTAAACAGAGTCTTCATCAAGCTGTATACTTATATAACCCAATCCCTTAAACAGAGTCTTCATCAAACTGTATACTTATATAACCCAATCCCTTAAACAGAGTCTTCTAACATCAAACTGTATACTTATATAACCCAATCCCTTAAACAGAGTCTTCATCAAACTGTATACTTATATAACCCAATACCTTAATCAGAGTCTTCATCAAACTGTATACTTATATAACCCAATACCTTAAACAGAGTCTTCATCAAACTGTATACTTATATAACCCAATCCCTTAAACAGAGTCTTCATCAAGCTGTATACTTATATAACCCAATCCATTAAACAGAGTCTTCATCAAGCTGTATACTTATATAACCCAATCCATTAAACAGAGTCTTCATCAAACTGTATACTTATATAACCCAATCCATTAAACAGAGTCTTCATCAAACTGTATACTTATATAACCCAATCCATTAAACAGAGTCTTCATCAAGCTGTATACTTATATAACCCAATCCATTAAACAGAGTCTTCATCAAACTGTATACTTATATAACCCAATCCATTAAACAGAGTCTTCATCAAGCTGTATACTTATATAACCCAATCCATTAAACAGAGTCTTCATCAAGCTGTATACTTATATAACCCAATCCATTAAACAGAGTCTTCATCAAACTGTATACTTATATAACCCAATCCCTTAAACAGAGTCTTCATCAAGCTGTATACTTATATAACCCAATCCATTAAACAGAGTCTTCTAACATCAAGCTGTATACTTATATAACCCAATCCCTTAAACAGAGTCTTCTAACATCAAACTGTATACTTATATAACCCAATCCTTTAAACAGAGTCTTCATCAAGCTGTATACTTATATAACCCAATCCCTTAAACAGAGTCTTCTAACATCAAGCTGTATACTTATATAACCCAATCCATTAAACAGAGTCTTCATCAAACTGTATACTTATATAACCCAATCCCTTAAACAGAGTCTTCTAACATCAAGCTGTATACTTATATAACCCAATCACTTAAACAGAGTCTTCATCAAGCTGTATACTTATATAACCCAATCCCTTAAACAGAGTCTTCATCAAACTGTATACTTATATAACCCAATACCTTAAACAGAGTCTTCATCAAGCTGTATACTTATATAACCCAATCCCTTAAACAGAGTCTTCATCAAGCTGTATACTTATATAACCCAATCCCTTAAACAGAGTCTTCATCAAACTGTATACTTATATAACCCAATCCCTTAAACAGAGTCTTCATCAAACTGTATACTTATATAACCCAATCCCTTAAACAGAGTCTTCATCAAACTGTATACTTATATAACCCAACCCCTTAAACAGAGTCTTCATCAAACTGTATACTTATATAACCCAATCCCTTAAACAGAGTCTTCTAACATCAAGCTGTATACTTATATAACCCAATCCATTAAACAGAGTCTTCATCAAGCTGTATACTTATATAACCCAATCCATTAAACAGAGTCTTCTAACATCAAGCTGTATACTTATATAACCCAATCCCTTAAACAGAGTCTTCTAACATCAAACTGTATACTTATATAACCCAATCCATTAAACAGAGTCTTCATCAAGCTGTATACTTATATAACCCAATCCCTTAAACAGAGTCTTCATCAAGCTGTATACTTATATAACCCAATCCCTTAAACAGAGTCTTCATCAAACTGTATACTTATATAACCCAATCCCTTAAACAGAGTCTTCATCAAACTGTATACTTATATAACCCAATCCCTTAAACAGAGTCTTCATCAAGCTGTATACTTATATAACCCAATCCCTTAAACAGAGTCTTCATCAAACTGTATACTTATATAACCCAATCCCTTAAACAGAGTCTTCATCAAACTGTATACTTATATAACCCAACCCCTTAAACAGAGTCTTCTAACATCAAGCTGTATACTTATATAACCCAATCACTTAAACAGAGTCTTCATCAAGCTGTATACTTATATAACCCAATCCCTTAAACAGAGTCTTCATCAAACTGTATACTTATATAACCCAATCCCTTAAACAGAGTCTTCTAACATCAAGCTGTATACTTATATAACCCAATCACTTAAACAGAGTCTTCATCAAGCTGTATACTTATATAACCCAATCCCTTAAACAGAGTCTTCATCAAACTGTATACTTATATAACCCAATCCCTTAAACAGAGTCTTCTAACATCAAGCTGTATACTTATATAACCCAACCCCTTAAACAGAGTCTTCTAACATCAAGCTGTATACTTATATAACCCAATCCCTTAAACAGAGTCTTCTAACATCAAGCTGTATACTTATATAACCCAACCCCCTAAACAGAGTCTTCTAACATCAAGCTGTATACTTATATAACCCAATCCATTAAACAGAGTCTTCATCAAACTGTATTCTTATATAACCCAACCCCTTAAACAGAGTCTTCATCAAGCTGTATACTTATATAACCCAATCCATTAAACAGAGTCTTCATCAAACTGTATACTTATATAACCCAACCCCTTAAACAGAGTCTTCTAACATCAAGCTGTATACTTATATAACCCAATCCCTTAAACAGAGTCTTCATCAAGCTGTATACTTATATAACCCAATCCATTAAACAGAGTCTTCATCAAACTGTATACTTATATAACCCAACCCCTTAAACAGAGTCTTCTAACATCAAGCTGTATACTTATATAACCCAATCCCTTAAACAGAGTCTTCTAACATCAAGCTGTATACTTATATAACCCAATCCCTTAAACAGAGTCTTCATCAAACTGTATACTTATATAACCCAATCCCTTAAACAGAGTCTTCATCAAACTGTATACTTATATAACCCAATCCCTTAAACAGAGTCTTCATCAAACTGTATACTTATATAACCCAATCCCTTAAACAGAGTCTTCATCAAGCTGTATACTTATATAACCCAATCCATTAAACAGAGTCTTCATCAAGCTGTATACTTATATAACCCAATCCATTAAACAGAGTCTTCTAACATCAAGCTGTATACTTATATAACCCAATCCATTAAACAGAGTCTTCATCAAACTGTATACTTATATAACCCAATCCATTAAACAGAGTCTTCATCAAACTGTATACTTATATAACCCAATCCCTTAAACAGAGTCTTCTAACATCAAGCTGTATACTTATATAACCCAATCCATTAAACAGAGTCTTCATCAAACTGTATACTTATATAACCCAATCCCTTAAACAGAGTCTTCATCAAACTGTATACTTATATAACCCAATCCATTAAACAGAGTCTTCATCAAGCTGTATACTTATATAACCCAATCCCTTAAACAGAGTCTTCATCAAGCTGTATACTTATATAACCCAATCCCTTAAACAGAGTCTTCATCAAACTGTATACTTATATAACCCAACCCCTTAAACAGAGTCTTCATCAAACTGTATACTTATATAACCCAATCTCTTAAACAGAGTCTTCATCAAGCTGTATACTTATATAACCCAATCCCTTAAACAGAGTCTTCTAACATCAAGCTGTATACTTATATAACCCAATCCCTTAAACAGAGTCTTCATCAAGCTGTATACTTATATAACCCAATCCCTTAAACAGAGTCTTCATCAAACTGTATACTTATATAACCCAATCCCTTAAACAGAGTCTTCTAACATCAAACTGTATACTTATATAACCCAACCCCTTAAACAGAGTCTTCATCAAACTGTATACTTATATAACCCAATCTCTTAAACAGAGTCTTCTAACATCAAGCTGTATACTTATATAACCCAATCTCTTAAACAGAGTCTTCATCAAGCTGTATACTTATATAACCCAATCCATTAAACAGAGTCTTCATCAAACTGTATACTTATATAACCCAATCCATTAAACAGAGTCTTCATCAAACTGTATACTTATATAACCCAATCCATTAAACAGAGTCTTCATCAAGCTGTATACTTATATAACCCAATCCATTAAACAGAGTCTTCATCAAACTGTATACTTATATAACCCAATCCATTAAACAGAGTCTTCATCAAGCTGTATACTTATATAACCCAATCCATTAAACAGAGTCTTCATCAAGCTGTATACTTATATAACCCAATCCATTAAACAGAGTCTTCATCAAACTGTATACTTATATAACCCAATCCCTTAAACAGAGTCTTCATCAAGCTGTATACTTATATAACCCAATCCATTAAACAGAGTCTTCTAACATCAAGCTGTATACTTATATAACCCAATCCCTTAAACAGAGTCTTCTAACATCAAACTGTATACTTATATAACCCAATCCTTTAAACAGAGTCTTCATCAAGCTGTATACTTATATAACCCAATCCCTTAAACAGAGTCTTCATCAAACTGTATACTTATATAACCCAATCCCTTAAACAGAGTCTTCTAACATCAAACTGTATACTTATATAACCCAATCCCTTAAACAGAGTCTTCTAACATCAAGCTGTATACTTATATAACCCAATCCCTTAAACAGAGTCTTCATCAAACTGTATACTTATATAACCCAATCCCTTAAACAGAGTCTTCTAACATCAAGCTGTATACTTATATAACCCAATCCCTTAAACAGAGTCTTCTAACATCAAGCTGTATACTTATATAACCCAATCCATTAAACAGAGTCTTCATCAAACTGTATACTTATATAACCCAATCCCTTAAACAGAGTCTTCTAACATCAAGCTGTATACTTATATAACCCAATACCTTAAACAGAGTCTTCATCAAGCTGTATACTTATATAACCCAATCCCTTAAACAGAGTCTTCATCAAGCTGTATACTTATATAACCCAATCCCTTAAACAGAGTCTTCATCAAACTGTATACTTATATAACCCAATCCCTTAAACAGAGTCTTCATCAAGCTGTATACTTATATAACCCAATCCCTTAAACAGAGTCTTCTAACATCAAGCTGTATACTTATATAACCCAACCCCGTAAACAGAGTCTTCATCAAACTGTATACTTATATAACCCAATCCCTAAAACAGAGTCTTCATCAAGCTGTATACTTATATAACCCAATCCATTAAACAGAGTCTTCATCAAACTGTATACTTATATAACCCAATCCCTTAAACAGAGTCTTCATCAAACTGTATACTTATATAACCCAATCCATTAAACAGAGTCTTCTAACATCAAGCTGTATACTTATATAACCCAATCCCTTAAACAGAGTCTTCTAACATCAAGCTGTATACTTATATAACCCAACCCCTTAAACAGAGTCTTCATCAAACTGTATACTTATATAACCCAATCCCTTAAACAGAGTCTTCATCAAGCTGTATACTTATATAACCCAACCCCTTAAACAGAGTCTTCATCAAACTGTATACTTATATAACCCAATCCCTAAAACAGAGTCTTCATCAAGCTGTATACTTATATAACCCAATCCATTAAACAGAGTCTTCATCAAACTGTATACTTATATAACCCAATCCCTTAAACAGAGTCTTCATCAAACTGTATACTTATATAACCCAATCCATTAAACAGAGTCTTCTAACATCAAGCTGTATACTTATATAACCCAATCCCTTAAACAGAGTCTTCTAACATCAAGCTGTATACTTATATAACCCAACCCCTTAAACAGAGTCTTCATCAAACTGTATACTTATATAACCCAACCCCTTAAACAGAGTCTTCATCAAACTGTATACTTATATAACCCAATCCCTTAAACAGAGTCTTCATCAAGCTGTATACTTATATAACCCAACCCCTTAAACAGAGTCTTCATCAAACTGTATACTTATATAACCCAATCCCTAAAACAGAGTCTTCATCAAGCTGTATACTTATATAACCCAATCCATTAAACAGAGTCTTCATCAAACTGTATACTTATATAACCCAATCCCTTAAACAGAGTCTTCATCAAACTGTATACTTATATAACCCAATCCATTAAACAGAGTCTTCTAACATCAAGCTGTATACTTATATAACCCAATCCCTTAAACAGAGTCTTCTAACATCAAGCTGTATACTTATATAACCCAACCCCTTAAACAGAGTCTTCATCAAACTGTATACTTATATAACCCAATCCCTTAAACAGAGTCTTCATCAAGCTGTATACTTATATAACCCAATCCATTAAACAGAGTCTTCATCAAACTGTATACTTATATAACCCAATCCCTTAAACAGAGTCTTCTAACATCAAGCTGTATACTTATATAACCCAATCCCTTAAACAGAGTCTTCTAACATCAAGCTGTATACTTATATAACCCAATCCCTTAAACAGAGTCTTCATCAAGCTGTATACTTATATAACCCAATCCCTTAAACAGAGTCTTCTAACATCAAACTGTATACTTATATAACCCAATCCATTAAACAGAGTCTTCATCAAACTGTATACTTATATAACCCAATCCATTAAACAGAGTCTTCTAACATCAAGCTGTATACTTATATAACCCAATCCCTTAAACAGAGTCTTCTAACATCAAGCTGTATACTTATATAACCCAATCCCTTAAACAGAGTCTTCATCAAGCTGTATACTTATATAACCCAATCCATTAAACAGAGTCTTCATCAAACTGTATACTTATATAACCCAATCCCTTAAACAGAGTCTTCTAACATCAAGCTGTATACTTATATAACCCAATCCCTTAAACAGAGTCTTCATCAAGCTGTATACTTATATAACCCAATCCATTAAACAGAGTCTTCATCAAACTGTATACTTATATAACCCAATCCCTTAAACAGAGTCTTCTAACATCAAGCTGTATACTTATATAACCCAATCCATTAAACAGAGTCTTCATCAAACTGTATACTTATATAACCCAATCCATTAAACAGAGTCTTCATCAAACTGTATACTTATATAACCCAATCCATTAAACAGAGTCTTCATCAAACTGTATACTTATATAACCCAATCCATTAAACAGAGTCTTCATCAAGCTGTATACTTATATAACCCAATCCCTTAAACAGAGTCTTCATCAAGCTGTATACTTATATAACCCAATCCCTTAAACAGAGTCTTCTAACATCAAGCTGTATACTTATATAACCCAATCCCTTAAACAGAGTCTTCATCAAGCTGTATACTTATATAACCCAATCCCTTAAACAGAGTCTTCTAACATCAAACTGTATACTTATATAACCCAATCCCTTAAACAGAGTCTTCATCAAGCTGTATACTTATATAACCCAATCCCTTAAACAGAGTCTTCATCAAGCTGTATACTTATATAACCCAATCCCTTAAACAGAGTCTTCATCAAGCTGTATACTTATATAACCCAATCCCTTAAACAGAGTCTTCATCAAACTGTATACTTATATAACCCAATCCCTTAAACAGAGTCTTCATCAAACTGTATACTTATATAACCCAATCCCTTAAACAGAGTCTTCATCAAACTGTATACTTATATAACCCAATCCCTTAAACAGAGTCTTCATCAAGCTGTATACTTATATAACCCAATCCCTTAAACAGAGTCTTCATCAAGCTGTATACTTATATAACCCAATCCCTTAAACAGAGTCTTCATCAAGCTGTATACTTATATAACCCAACCCCCTAAACAGAGTCTTCATCAAACTGTATACTTATATAACCCAATCCCTTAAACAGAGTCTTCATCAAACTGTATACTTATATAACCCAATCCCTTAAACAGAGTCTTCATCAAGCTGTATACTTATATAACCCAATCCCTTAAACAGAGTCTTCATCAAGCTGTATACTTATATAACCCAATCCCTTAAACAGAGTCTTCTAACATCAAGCTGTATACTTATATAACCCAATCCCTTAAACAGAGTCTTCATCAAGCTGTATACTTATATAACCCAATCCCTTAAACAGAGTCTTCTAACATCAAACTGTATACTTATATAACCCAATCCCTTAAACAGAGTCTTCATCAAGCTGTATACTTATATAACCCAATCCCTTAAACAGAGTCTTCATCAAGCTGTATACTTATATAACCCAATCCCTTAAACAGAGTCTTCATCAAACTGTATACTTATATAACCCAACCCCTTAAACAGAGTCTTCATCAAACTGTATACTTATATAACCCAATCCCTTAAACAGAGTCTTCATCAAGCTGTATACTTATATAACCCAATCCCTTAAACAGAGTCTTCATCAAACTGTATACTTATATAACCCAATCCCTTAAACAGAGTCTTCATCAAGCTGTATACTTATATAACCCAATCCCTTAAACAGAGTCTTCATCAAGCTGTATACTTATATAACCCAATCCCTTAAACAGAGTCTTCATCAAGCTGTATACTTATATAACCCAATCCATTAAACAGAGTCTTCATCAAGCTGTATACTTATATAACCCAATCCCTTAAACAGAGTCTTCTAACATCAAACTGTATACTTATATAACCCAATCCCTTAAACAGAGTCTTCATCAAGCTGTATACTTATATAACCCAATCCCTTAAACAGAGTCTTCTAACATCAAACTGTATACTTATATAACCCAATCCATTAAACAGAGTCTTCATCAAGCTGTATACTTATATAACCCAATCCCTTAAACAGAGTCTTCATCAAGCTGTATACTTATATAACCCAATCCCTTAAACAGAGTCTTCATCAAGCTGTATACTTATATAACCCAATCCATTAAACAGAGTCTTCATCAAGCTGTATACTTATATAACCCAATCCATTAAACAGAGTCTTCATCAAGCTGTATACTTATATAACCCAATCCATTAAACAGAGTCTTCATCAAGCTGTATACTTATATAACCCAATCACTTAAACAGAGTCTTCATCAAGCTGTATACTTATATAACCCAACCCCTTAAACAGAGTCTTCTAACATCAAACTGTATACTTATATAACCCAATCCCTTAAACAGAGTCTTCATCAAACTGTATACTTATATAACCCAATCCATTAAACAGAGTCTTCATCAAGCTGTATACTTATATAACCCAATCCATTAAACAGAGTCTTCATCAAGCTGTATACTTATATAACCCAATCCATTAAACAGAGTCTTCTAACATCAAGCTGTATACTTATATAACCCAATCAATTAAACAGAGTCTTCATCAAGCTGTATACTTATATAACCCAATCACTTAAACAGAGTCTTCATCAAGCTGTATACTTATATAACCCAATCCCTTAAACAGAGTCTTCATCAAGCTGTATACTTATATAACCCAATCCATTAAACAGAGTCTTCTAACATCAAGCTGTATACTTATATAACCCAATCCCTTAAACAGAGTCTTCTAACATCAAGCTGTATACTTATATAACCCAATCCCTTAAACAGAGTCTTCATCAAACTGTATACTTATATAACCCAATCCCTTAAACAGAGTCTTCATCAAGCTGTATACTTATATAACCCAATCCCTTAAACAGAGTCTTCATCAAGCTGTATACTTATATAACCCAATCCCTTAAACAGAGTCTTCATCAAACTGTATACTTATATAACCCAACCCCTTAAACAGAGTCTTCATCAAGCTGTATACTTATATAACCCAATCCATTAAACAGAGTCTTCATCAAGCTGTATACTTATATAACCCAATCCATTAAACAGAGTCTTCATCAAGCTGTATACTTATATAACCCAATCCCTTAAACAGAGTCTTCATCAAGCTGTATACTTATATAACCCAATCCCTTAAACAGAGTCTTCATCAAGCTGTATACTTATATAACCCAATCCCTTAAACAGAGTCTTCATCAAGCTGTATACTTATATAACCCAATCCATTAAACAGAGTCTTCATCAAACTGTATACTTATATAACCCAATCCCTTAAACAGAGTCTTCATCAAGCTGTATACTTATATAACCCAATCCCTTAAACAGAGTCTTCTAACATCAAGCTGTATACTTATATAACCCAATCCCTTAAACAGAGTCTTCATCAAACTGTATACTTATATAACCCAATCCCTTAAACAGAGTCTTCATCAAACTGTATACTTATATAACCCAATCCCTTAAACAGAGTCTTCATCAAACTGTATACTTATATAACCCAATCCCTTAAACAGAGTCTTCTAACATCAAGCTGTATACTTATATAACCCAATCCATTAAACAGAGTCTTCATCAAACTGTATACTTATATAACCCAATCCATTAAACAGAGTCTTCTAACATCAAACTGTATACTTATATAACCCAATCCCTTAAACAGAGTCTTCTAACATCAAGCTGTATACTTATATAACCCAGTCCATTAAACAGAGTCTTCTAACATCAAGCTGTATACTTATATAACCCAATCTCTTAAACAGAGTCTTCATCAAACTGTATACTTATATAACCCAATCCCTTAAACAGAGTCTTCATCAAGCTGTATACTTATATAACCCAACCCCTTAAACAGAGTCTTCTAACATCAAGCTGTATACTTATATAACCCAACCCCTTAAACAGAGTCTTCATCAAACTGTATACTTATATAACCCAATCCCTTAAACAGAGTCTTCATCAAACTGTATACTTATATAACCCAGTCCATTAAACAGAGTCTTCTAACATCAAGCTGTATACTTATATAACCCAATCTCTTAAACAGAGTCTTCATCAAACTGTATACTTATATAACCCAATCCCTTAAACAGAGTCTTCATCAAGCTGTATACTTATATAACCCAACCCCTTAAACAGAGTCTTCTAACATCAAGCTGTATACTTATATAACCCAACCCCTTAAACAGAGTCTTCATCAAACTGTATACTTATATAACCCAATCCCTTAAACAGAGTCTTCATCAAACTGTATACTTATATAACCCAACCCCTTAAACAGAGTCTTCTAACATCAAGCTGTATACTTATATAACCCAATCCCTTAAACAGAGTCTTCATCAAACTGTATACTTATATAACCCAATCCCTTAAACAGAGTCTTCATCAAGCTGTATACTTATATAACCCAATCCCTTAAACAGAGTCTTCATCAAGCTGTATACTTATATAACCCAATCTCTTAAACAGAGTCTTCATCAAACTGTATACTTATATAACCCAACCCATTAAACAGAGTCTTCATCAAACTGTATACTTATATAACCCAACCCCTTAAACAGAGTCTTCATCAAACTGTATACTTATATAACCCAATCCCTTAAACAGAGTCTTCATCA
The DNA here is from genome assembly GCA_032622095.1 of Siphonodentalium dalli. Lineage (NCBI taxonomy): Eukaryota > Metazoa > Mollusca > Scaphopoda > Gadilida > Siphonodentaliidae > Siphonodentalium > Siphonodentalium dalli. Next base: position 14,882,707 of record CP136063.1, read on the forward strand.
AACTGTATACTTATATAACCCAATCTCTTAAACAGAGTCTTCTAACATCAAACTGTATACTTATATAACCCAATCTCTTAAACAGAGTCTTCTAACATCAAGCTGTATACTTATATAACCCAATCCCTTAAACAGAGTCTTCTAACATCAAACTGTATACTTATATAACCCAATCCCTTAAACAGAGTCTTCATCAAGCTGTATACTTATATAACCCAATCTCTTAAACAGAGTCTTCATCAAACTGTATACTTATATAACCCAACCCATTAAACAGAGTCTTCATCAAACTGTATACTTATATAACCCAACCCCTTAAACAGAGTCTTCATCAAACTGTATACTTATATAACCCAACCCCTTAAACAGAGTCTTCATCAAACTGTATACTTATATAACCCAATCCCTTAAACAGAGTCTTCATCAAACTGTATACTTATATAACCCAATCTCTTAAACAGAGTCTTCTAACATCAAACTGTATACTTATATAACCCAATCCCTTAAACAGAGTCTTCTAACATCAAACTGTATACTTATATAACCCAATCCCTTAAACAGAGTCTTCATCAAGCTGTATACTTATATAACCCAATCCCTTAAACAGAGTCTTCTAACATCAAACTGTATACTTATATAACCCAATCCCTTAAACAGAGTCTTCATCAAGCTGTATACTTATATAACCCAATCTCTTAAACAGAGTCTTCATCAAACTGTATACTTATATAACCCAACCCATTAAACAGAGTCTTCATCAAACTGTATACTTATATAACCCAACCCCTTAAACAGAGTCTTCATCAAACTCTATACTTATATAACCCAATCCCTTAAACAGAGTCTTCATCAAACTGTATACTTATATAACCCAATCTCTTAAACAGAGTCTTCTAACATCAAGCTGTATACTTATATAACCCAATCCCTTAAACAGAGTCTTCTAACATCAAACTGTATACTTATATAACCCAATCCCTTAAACAGAGTCTTCATCAAGCTGTATACTTATATAACCCAATCCATTAAACAGAGTCTTCTAACATCAAGCTGTATACTTATATAACCCAATCCCTTAAACAGAGTCTTCATCAAGCTGTATACTTATATAACCCAATCCCTTAAACAGAGTCTTCTAACATCAAGCTGTATACTTATATAACCCAATCCATTAAACAGAGTCTTCTAACATCAAACTGTATACTTATATAACCCAATCCATTAAACAGAGTCTTCATCAAACTGTATACTTATATAACCCAATCCATTAAACAGAGTCTTCATCAAGCTGTATACTTATATAACCCAATCCCTTAAACAGAGTCTTCATCAAACTGTATACTTATATAACCCAATCCCTTAAACAGAGTCTTCTAACATCAAGCTGTATACTTATATAACCCAATCCATTAAACAGAGTCTTCATCAAGCTGTATACTTATATAACCCAATCCCTTAAACAGAGTCTTCATCAAGCTGTATACTTATATAACCCAATCCATTAAACAGAGTCTTCTAACATCAAGCTGTATACTTATATAACCCAATCCCTTAAACAGAGTCTTCATCAAGCTGTATACTTATATAACCCAATCCATTAAACAGAGTCTTCTAACATCAAACTGTATACTTATATAACCCAATCCCTTAAACAGAGTCTTCATCAAGCTGTATACTTATATAACCCAATCCCTTAAACAGAGTCTTCATCAAACTGTATACTTATATAACCCAATCCCTTAAACAGAGTCTTCATCAAGCTGTATACTTATATAACCCAATCCCTTAAACAGAGTCTTCATCAAGCTGTATACTTATATAACCCAATCTCTTAAACAGAGTCTTCATCAAACTGTATACTTATATAACCCAACCCATTAAACAGAGTCTTCATCAAACTGTATACTTATATAACCCAACCCCTTAAACAGAGTCTTCATCAAACTGTATACTTATATAACCCAATCCCTTAAACAGAGTCTTCATCAAACTGTATACTTATATAACCCAATCTCTTAAACAGAGTCTTCTAACATCAAACTGTATACTTATATAACCCAATCTCTTAAACAGAGTCTTCTAACATCAAGCTGTATACTTATATAACCCAATCCCTTAAACAGAGTCTTCTAACATCAAACTGTATACTTATATAACCCAATCCCTTAAACAGAGTCTTCATCAAGCTGTATACTTATATAACCCAATCTCTTAAACAGAGTCTTCATCAAACTGTATACTTATATAACCCAACCCATTAAACAGAGTCTTCATCAAACTGTATACTTATATAACCCAACCCCTTAAACAGAGTCTTCATCAAACTGTATACTTATATAACCCAACCCCTTAAACAGAGTCTTCATCAAACTGTATACTTATATAACCCAATCCCTTAAACAGAGTCTTCATCAAACTGTATACTTATATAACCCAATCTCTTAAACAGAGTCTTCTAACATCAAACTGTATACTTATATAACCCAATCCCTTAAACAGAGTCTTCTAACATCAAACTGTATACTTATATAACCCAATCCCTTAAACAGAGTCTTCATCAAGCTGTATACTTATATAACCCAATCCCTTAAACAGAGTCTTCTAACATCAAACTGTATACTTATATAACCCAATCCCTTAAACAGAGTCTTCATCAAGCTGTATACTTATATAACCCAATCTCTTAAACAGAGTCTTCATCAAACTGTATACTTATATAACCCAACCCATTAAACAGAGTCTTCATCAAACTGTATACTTATATAACCCAACCCCTTAAACAGAGTCTTCATCAAACTCTATACTTATATAACCCAATCCCTTAAACAGAGTCTTCATCAAACTGTATACTTATATAACCCAATCTCTTAAACAGAGTCTTCTAACATCAAGCTGTATACTTATATAACCCAATCCCTTAAACAGAGTCTTCTAACATCAAACTGTATACTTATATAACCCAATCCCTTAAACAGAGTCTTCATCAAGCTGTATACTTATATAACCCAATCCATTAAACAGAGTCTTCTAACATCAAGCTGTATACTTATATAACCCAATCCCTTAAACAGAGTCTTCATCAAGCTGTATACTTATATAACCCAATCCCTTAAACAGAGTCTTCTAACATCAAGCTGTATACTTATATAACCCAATCCATTAAACAGAGTCTTCTAACATCAAACTGTATACTTATATAACCCAATCCATTAAACAGAGTCTTCATCAAACTGTATACTTATATAACCCAATCCATTAAACAGAGTCTTCATCAAGCTGTATACTTATATAACCCAATCCCTTAAACAGAGTCTTCATCAAGCTGTATACTTATATAACCCAATCCATTAAACAGAGTCTTCTAACATCAAGCTGTATACTTATATAACCCAATCCCTTAAACAGAGTCTTCATCAAGCTGTATACTTATATAACCCAATCCATTAAACAGAGTCTTCTAACATCAAACTGTATACTTATATAACCCAATCCCTTAAACAGAGTCTTCATCAAGCTGTATACTTATATAACCCAATCCCTTAAACAGAGTCTTCATCAAACTGTATACTTATATAACCCAATCCCTTAAACAGAGTCTTCATCAAACTGTATACTTATATAACCCAATCCCTTAAACAGAGTCTTCATCAAGCTGTATACTTATATAACCCAATCCCTTAAACAGAGTCTTCATCAAGCTGTATACTTATATAACCCAACCTCTTAAACAGAGTCTTCATCAAGCTGTATACTTATATAACCCAACCTCTTAAACAGAGTCTTCATCAAACTGTATACTTATATAACACAATCCCTTAAACAGAGTCTTCTAACATCAAGCTGTATACTTATATAACCCAATCCCTTAAACAGAGTCTTCATCAAGCTGTATACTTATATAACCCAATCCCTTAAACAGAGTCTTCATCAAACTGTATACTTATATAACCCAATCCCTTAAACAGAGTCTTCTAACATCAAGCTGTATACTTATATAACCCAATCCCTTAAACAGAGTCTTCATCAAGCTGTATACTTATATAACCCAATCCCTTAAACAGAGTCTTCATCAAGCTGTATACTTATATAACCCAATCCCTTAAACAGAGTCTTCTAACATCAAACTGTATACTTATATAACCCAATCCCTTAAACAGAGTCTTCATCAAGCTGTATACTTATATAACCCAATCCCTTAAACAGAGTCTTCATCAAACTGTATACTTATATAACCCAACCTCTTAAACAGAGTCTTCATCAAGCTGTATACTTATATAACCCAATCCCTTAAACAGAGTCTTCATCAAACTGTATACTTATATAACCCAACCTCTTAAACAGAGTCTTCATCAAGCTGTATACTTATATAACCCAATCCCTTAAACAGAGTCTTCATCAAGCTGTATACTTATATAACCCAATCCATTAAACAGAGTCTTCTAACATCAAGCTGTATACTTATATAACCCAATCCATTAAACAGAGTCTTCTAACATCAAACTGTATACTTATATAACCCAATCCCTTAAACAGAGTCTTCTAACATCAAGCTGTATACTTATATAACCCAATCCCTTAAACAGAGTCTTCTAACATCAAGCTGTATACTTATATAACCCAATCTCTTAAACAGAGTCTTCATCAAGCTGTATACTTATATAACCCAATCCATTAAACAGAGTCTTCTAACATCAAGCTGTATACTTATATAACCCAACCCCTTAAACAGAGTCTTCTAACATCAAGCTGTATACTTATATAACCCAATCCCTTAAACAGAGTCTTCTAACATCAAGCTGTATACTTATATAACCCAATCTCTTAAACAGAGTCTTCATCAAACTGTATACTTATATAACCCAATCCCTTAAACAGAGTCTTCTAACATCAAGCTGTATACTTATATAACCCAATCCATTAAACAGAGTCTTCATCAAGCTGTATACTTATATAACCCAACCCCTTAAACAGTGTCTTCTAACATCAAGCTGTATACTTATATAACCCAATCCCTTAAACAGAGTCTTCTAACATCAAGCTGTATACTTATATAACCCAACCCCTTAAACAGTGTCTTCATCAAGCTGTATACTTATATAACCCAATCTCTTAAACAGAGTCTTCTAACATCAAGCTGTATACTTATATAACCCAATCCCTTAAACAGAGTCTTCATCAAGCTGTATACTTATATAACCCAATCTCTTAAACAGAGTCTTCATCAAGCTGTATACTTATATAACCCAATCTCTTAAACAGAGTCTTCATCAAGCTGTATACTTATATAACCCAATCTCTTAAACAGAGTCTTCATCAAGCTGTATACTTATATAACCCAATCCCTTAAACAGAGTCTTCATCAAGCTGTATACTTATATAACCCAATCCCTTAAACAGAGTCTTCATCAAGCTGTATACTTATATAACCCAATCCCTTAAACAGAGTCTTCATCAAACTGTATACTTATATAACCCAATCCCTTAAACAGAGTCTTCATCAAACTGTATTCTTATATAACCCAATCCCTTAAACAGAGTCTTCATCAAACTGTATACTTATATAACCCAATCACTTAAACAGAGTCTTCATCAAACTGTATACTTATATAACCCAATCTCTTAAACAGAGTCTTCATCAAACTGTATACTTATATAACCCAATCCCTTAAACAGAGTCTTCATCAAGCTGTATACTTATATAACCCAATCCCTTAAACAGAGTCTTCATCAAGCTGTATACTTATATAACCCAATCCCTTAAACAGAGTCTTCATCAAGCTGTATACTTATATAACCCAACCCCTTAAACAGAGTCTTCTAACATCAAACTGTATACTTATATAACCCAACCCCTTAAACAGAGTCTTCTAACATCAAACTGTATACTTATATAACCCAATCACTTAAACAGAGTCTTCATCAAACTGTATACTTATATAACCCAATCTCTTAAACAGAGTCTTCATCAAACTGTATACTTATATAACCCAATCCCTTAAACAGAGTCTTCATCAAACTGTATACTTATATAACCCAATCCCTTAAACAGAGTCTTCATCAAGCTGTATACTTATATAACCCAATCCCTTAAACAGAGTCTTCATCAAGCTGTATACTTATATAACCCAATCCCTTAAACAGAGTCTTCATCAAACTGTATACTTATATAACCCAATCCCTTAAACAGAGTCTTCATCAAACTGTATACTTATATAACCCAACCCCTTAAACAGAGTCTTCTAACATCAAACTGTATACTTATATAACCCAATCACTTAAACAGAGTCTTCATCAAACTGTATACTTATATAACCCAATCTCTTAAACAGAGTCTTCATCAAGCTGTATACTTATATAACCCAATCCATTAAACAGAGTCTTCATCAAACTGTATACTTATATAACCCAATCCCTTAAACAGAGTCTTCATCAAACTGTATACTTATATAACCCAATCCCTTAAACAGAGTCTTCATCAAGCTGTATACTTATATAACCCAATCCCTTAAACAGAGTCTTCATCAAACTGTATACTTATATAACCCAATCCCTTAAACAGAGTCTTCATCAAACTGTATACTTATATAACCCAATCTCTTAAACAGAGTCTTCATCAAGCTGTATACTTATATAACCCAATCCATTAAACAGAGTCTTCATCAAACTGTATACTTATATAACCCAATCCCTTAAACAGAGTCTTCATCAAGCTGTATACTTATATAACCCAATCCCTAAAACAGAGTCTTCATCAAGCTGTATACTTATATAACCCAATCCCTTAAACAGAGTCTTCATCAAACTGTATACTTATATAACCCAACCCCTTAAACAGAGTCTTCATCAAGCTGTATACTTATATAACCCAATCCATTAAACAGAGTCTTCTAACATCAAGCTGTATACTTATATAACCCAACCCCTTAAACAGAGTCTTCATCAAGCTGTATACTTATATAACCCAATCCCTTAAACAGAGTCTTCATCAAACTGTATACTTATATAACCCAATCCCTAAAACAGAGTCTTCATCAAGCTGTATACTTATATAACCCAATCCCTTAAACAGAGTCTTCATCAAACTGTATACTTATATAACCCAACCCCTTAAACAGAGTCTTCATCAAGCTGTATACTTATATAACCCAATCCATTAAACAGAGTCTTCTAACATCAAGCTGTATACTTATATAACCCAACCCCTTAAACAGAGTCTTCATCAAGCTGTATACTTATATAACCCAATCCCTTAAACAGAGTCTTCATCAAACTGTATACTTATATAACCCAATCCCTTAAACAGAGTCTTCTAACATCAAACTGTATACTTATATAACCCAATCCCTTAAACAGAGTCTTCATCAAACTGTATACTTATATAACCCAATCCCTTAAACAGAGTCTTCATCAAACTGTATACTTATATAACCCAATCCCTTAAACAGAGTCTTCATCAAACTGTATACTTATATAAACCAATCCCTTAAACAGAGTCTTCATCAAACTGTATACTTATATAACCCAATCCCTTAAACAGAGTCTTCATCAAACTGTATACTTATATAACCCAATCCCTTAAACAGAGTCTTCATCAAACTGTATACTTATATAACCCAATCCCTTAAACAGAGTCTTCATCAAACTGTATACTTATATAACCCAATCCCTAAAACAGAGTCTTCATCAAGCTGTATACTTATATAACCCAATCCCTTAAACAGAGTCTTCATCAAGCTGTATACTTATATAACCCAATCCCTTAAACAGAGTCTTCATCAAACTGTATACTTATATAACCCAATCCATTAAACAGAGTCTTCATCAAGCTGTATACTTATATAACCCAATCCCTTAAACAGAGTCTTCATCAAACTGTATACTTATATAACCCAATCCCTTAAACAGAGTCTTCTAACATCAAACTGTATACTTATATAACCCAATCCCTTAAACAGAGTCTTCATCAAACTGTATACTTATATAACCCAATCCCTTAAACAGAGTCTTCATCAAACTGTATACTTATATAACCCAATCCCTTAAACAGAGTCTTCATCAAACTGTATACTTATATAAACCAATCCCTTAAACAGAGTCTTCATCAAACTGTATACTTATATAACCCAATCCCTTAAACAGAGTCTTCATCAAACTGTATACTTATATAACCCAATCCCTTAAACAGAGTCTTCATCAAACTGTATACTTATATAACCCAATCCCTTAAACAGAGTCTTCATCAAACTGTATACTTATATAACCCAATCCCTTAAACAGAGTCTTCATCAAACTGTATACTTATATAAACCAATCCCTTAAACAGAGTCTTCATCAAACTGTATACTTATATAACCCAATCCCTAAAACAGAGTCTTCATCAAGCTGTATACTTATATAACCCAATCCCTTAAACAGAGTCTTCATCAAGCTGTATACTTATATAACCCAATCCCTTAAACAGAGTCTTCATCAAACTGTATACTTATATAACCCAATCCATTAAACAGAGTCTTCATCAAGCTGTATACTTATATAACCCAATCCCTTAAACAGAGTCTTCATCAAACTGTATACTTATATAACCCAATCCCTTAAACAGAGTCTTCTAACATCAAACTGTATACTTATATAACCCAATCCCTTAAACAGAGTCTTCATCAAACTGTATACTTATATAACCCAATCCCTTAAACAGAGTCTTCATCAAACTGTATACTTATATAACCCAATCACTTAAACAGAGTCTTCATCAAGCTGTATACTTATATAACCCAATCCATTAAACAGAGTCTTCATCAAACTGTATACTTATATAACCCAATCCCTTAAACAGAGTCTTCATCAAGCTGTATACTTATATAACCCAGTCCCTAAAACAGAGTCTTCATCAAGCTGTATACTTATATAACCCAATCCCTTAAACAGAGTCTTCATCAAGCTGTATACTTATATAACCCAATCCCTTAAACAGAGTCTTCATCAAACTGTATACTTATATAACCCAGTCCCTAAAACAGAGTCTTCATCAAGCTGTATACTTATATAACCCAATCCCTTAAACAGAGTCTTCATCAAACTGTATACTTATATAACCCAACCCCTTAAACAGAGTCTTCATCAAACTGTATACTTATATAACCCAATCCCTTAAACAGAGTCTTCTAACATCAAGCTGTATACTTATATAACCCAATCCATTAAACAGAGTCTTCTAACATCAAGCTGTATACTTATATAACCCAACCCCTTAAACAGAGTCTTCATCAAACTGTATACTTATATAACCCAGTCCCTAAAACAGAGTCTTCATCAAGCTGTATACTTATATAACCCAATCCCTTAAACAGAGTCTTCATCAAACTGTATACTTATATAACCCAGTCCCTAAAACAGAGTCTTCATCAAGCTGTATACTTATATAACCCAATCCCTTAAACAGAGTCTTCATCAAACTGTATACTTATATAACCCAACCCCTTAAACAGAGTCTTCATCAAACTGTATACTTATATAACCCAATCCCTTAAACAGAGTCTTCTAACATCAAGCTGTATACTTATATAACCCAATCCATTAAACAGAGTCTTCTAACATCAAGCTGTATACTTATATAACCCAATCCATTAAACAGAGTCTTCTAACATCAAACTGTATACTTATATAACCCAATCCATTAAACAGAGTCTTCTAACATCAAGCTGTATACTTATATAACCCAATCCATTAAACAGAGTCTTCATCAAGCTGTATACTTATATAACCCAATCCATTAAACAGAGTCTTCATCAAGCTGTATACTTATATAACCCAATCCATTAAACAGAGTCTTCATCAAGCTGTATACTTATATAACCCAATCCATTAAACAGAGTCTTCTAACATCAAGCTGTATACTTATATAACCCAACCCCTTAAACAGAGTCTTCATCAAACTGTATACTTATATAACCCAATCCATTAAACAGAGTCTTCTAACATCAAGCTGTATACTTATATAACCCAATCCATTAAACAGAGTCTTCATCAAGCTGTATACTTATATAACCCAATCCCTTAAACAGAGTCTTCATCAAGCTGTATACTTATATAACCCAACCCCTTAAACAGAGTCTTCTAACATCAAGCTGTATACTTATATAACCCAATCCCTTAAACAGAGTCTTCTAACATCAAGCTGTATACTTATATAACCCAATCCCTTAAACAGAGTCTTCTAACATCAAGCTGTATACTTATATAACCCAATCCCTTAAACAGAGTCTTCATCAAACTGTATACTTATATAACCCAATCCATTAAACAGAGTCTTCATCAAGCTGTATACTTATATAAACCAATCCCTTAAACAGAGTCTTCATCAAGCTGTATACTTATATAACCCAATCCATTAAACAGAGTCTTCTAACATCAAGCTGTATACTTATATAAACCAATCCCTTAAACAGAGTCTTCATCAAACTGTATACTTATATAACCCAATCCCTTAAACAGAGTCTTCTAACATCAAGCTGTATACTTATATAACCCAATCCCTTAAACAGAGTCTTCATCAAGCTGTATACTTATATAACCCAATCCATTAAACAGAGTCTTCATCAAACTGTATACTTATATAACCCAATCCCTTAAACAGAGTCTTCTAACATCAAACTGTATACTTATATAACCCAATCCCTTAAACAGAGTCTTCTAACATCAAGCTGTATACTTATATAAACCAATCCCTTAAACAGAGTCTTCTAACATCAAGCTGTATACTTATATAACCCAATCCCTTAAACAGAGTCTTCATCAAGCTGTATACTTATATAACCCAACCCCTTAAACAGAGTCTTCTAACATCAAGCTGTATACTTATATAACCCAACCCCTTAAACAGAGTCTTCATCAAGCTGTATACTTATATAACCCAACCCCTTAAACAGAGTCTTCTAACATCAAGCTGTATACTTATATAAACCAATCCCTTAAACAGAGTCTTCATCAAACTGTATACTTATATAAACCAATCCCTTAAACAGAGTCTTCATCAAACTGTATACTTATATAACCCAATCCATTAAACAGAGTCTTCTAACATCAAGCTGTATACTTATATAACCCAATCCATTAAACAGAGTCTTCTAACATCAAGCTGTATACTTATATAAACCAATCCCTTAAACAGAGTCTTCTAACATCAAACTGTATACTTATATAACCCAATCCCTTAAACAGAGTCTTCATCAAGCTGTATACTTATATAACCCAACCCCTTAAACAGAGTCTTCTAACATCAAGCTGTATACTTATATAACCCAATCCCTTAAACAGAGTCTTCATCAAGCTGTATACTTATATAACCCAATCCATTAAACAGAGTCTTCTAACATCAAGCTGTATACTTATATAAACCAATCCCTTAAACAGAGTCTTCATCAAACTGTATACTTATATAACCCAATCCCTTAAACAGAGTCTTCTAACATCAAGCTGTATACTTATATAACCCAATCCCTTAAACAGAGTCTTCATCAAACTGTATACTTATATAACCCAATCCATTAAACAGAGTCTTCATCAAGCTGTATACTTATATAAACCAATCCCTTAAACAGAGTCTTCATCAAGCTGTATACTTATATAACCCAATCCATTAAACAGAGTCTTCTAACATCAAGCTGTATACTTATATAAACCAATCCCTTAAACAGAGTCTTCATCAAACTGTATACTTATATAACCCAATCCCTTAAACAGAGTCTTCTAACATCAGGCTGTATACTTATATAACCCAATCCATTAAACAGAGTCTTCTAACATCAAGCTGTATACTTATATAACCCAATCCCTTAAACAGAGTCTTCATCAAGCTGTATACTTATATAACCCAATCCCTTAAACAGAGTCTTCATCAAACTGTATACTTATATAACCCAACCCCTTAAACAGAGTCTTCATCAAACTGTATACTTATATAACCCAATCCCTTAAACAGAGTCTTCATCAAGCTGTATACTTATATAACCCAATCCCTTAAACAGAGTCTTCATCAAACTGTATACTTATATAACCCAATCCCTTAAACAGAGTCTTCTAACATCAAGCTGTATACTTATATAACCCAACCCCTTAAACAGAGTCTTCATCAAACTGTATACTTATATAACCCAATCCCTTAAACAGAGTCTTCATCAAGCTGTATACTTATATAACCCAACCCCTTAAACAGAGTCTTCATCAAACTGTATACTTATATAACCCAATCCCTTAAACAGAGTCTTCATCAAACTGTATACTTATATAACCCAATCCATTAAACAGAGTCTTCATCAAACTGTATACTTATATAACCCAATCCCTTAAACAGAGTCTTCATCAAACTGTATACTTATATAACCCAATCCCTTAAACAGAGTCTTCATCAAACTGTATACTTATATAACCCAATCCATTAAACAGAGTCTTCATCAAACTGTATACTTATATAACCCAATCCCTTAAACAGAGTCTTCATCAAACTGTATACTTATATAACCCAATCCATTAAACAGAGTCTTCTAACATCAAACTGTATACTTATATAAACCAATCCCTTAAACAGAGTCTTCTAACATCAAGCTGTATACTTATATAACCCAATCCATTAAACAGAGTCTTCTAACATCAAACTGTATACTTATATAAACCAATCCCTTAAACAGAGTCTTCTAACATCAAGCTGTATACTTATATAACCCAATCCATTAAACAGAGTCTTCTAACATCAAACTGTATACTTATATAACCCAATCACTTAAACAGAGTCTTCTAACATCAAGCTGTATACTTATATAAACCAGTCCCTTAAACAGAGTCTTCTAACATCAAGCTGTATACTTATATAACCCAATCCATTAAACAGAGTCTTCTAACATCAAGCTGTATACTTATATAACCCAATCCCTTAAACAGAGTCTTCATCAAGCTGTATACTTATATAAACCAATCCCTTAAACAGAGTCTTCTAACATCAAGCTGTATACTTATATAACCCAACCCCTTAAACAGAGTCTTCATCAAGCTGTATACTTATATAACCCAATCCCTTAAACAGAGTCTTCATCAAACTGTATACTTATATAACCCAATCCCTTAAACAGAGTCTTCATCAAGCTGTATACTTATATAAACCAATCCCTTAAACAGAGTCTTCTAACATCAAGCTGTATACTTATATAACCCAATCCATTAAACAGAGTCTTCTAACATCAAGCTGTATACTTATATAACCCAATCCCTTCAACAGAGTCTTCATCAAGCTGTATACTTATATAACCCAATCCCTTAAACAGAGTCTTCATCAAACTGTACACTTATATAACCCAATCCATTAAACAGAGTCTTCATCAAACTGTATACTTATATAACCCAATCCATTAAACAGAGTCTTCATCAAGCTGTATACTTATATAACCCAATCCCTTAAACAGAGTCTTCTAACATCAAGCTGTATACTTATATAACCCAATCCCTTAAACAGAGTCTTCATCAAGCTGTATACTTATATAAACCAATCCCTTAAACAGAGTCTTCTAACATCAAGCTGTATACTTATATAACCCAATCCCTTAAACAGAGTCTTCTAACATCAAACTGTATACTTATATAACCCAATCCATTAAACAGAGTCTTCTAACATCAAGCTGTATACTTATATAACCCAATCCCTTAAACAGAGTCTTCTAACATCAAACTGTATACTTATATAACCCAATCCATTAAACAGAGTCTTCTAACATCAAACTGTATACTTATATAACCCAACCCCTTAAACAGAGTCTTCTAACATCAAGCTGTATACTTATATAAACCAATCCCTTAAACAGAGTCTTCTAACATCAAGCTGTATACTTATATAACCCAATCCCTTAAACAGAGTCTTCATCATCAAACTGTATACTTATATAACCCAATCCATTAAACAGAGTCTTCTAACATCAAACTGTATACTTATATAACCCAACCCCTTAAACAGAGTCTTCTAACATCAAGCTGTATACTTATATAAACCAATCCCTTAAACCGAGTCTTCTAACATCAAGCTGTATACTTATATAACCCAATCCCTTAAACAGAGTCTTCTAACATCAAGCTGTATACTTATATAACCCAATCCCTTAAACAGAGTCTTCATCATCAAACTGTATACTTATATAACCCAATCCATTAAACAGAGTCTTCATCAAGCTGTATACTTATATAACCCAATCCCTTAAACAGAGTCTTCTAACATCAAGCTGTATACTTATATAACCCAATCCCTTAAACAGAGTCTTCTAACATCAAGCTGTATACTTATATAACCCAATCCCTTAAACAGAGTCTTCATCAAACTGTATACTTATATAACCCAATCCCTTAAACAGAGTCTTCATCAAGCCGTATACTTATATAACCCAATCCATTAAACAGAGTCTTCTAACATCAAGCTGTATACTTATATAACCCAATCCCTTAAACAGAGTCTTCTAACATCAAGCTGTATACTTATATAACCCAATCCATTAAACAGAGTCTTCTAACATCAAGCTGTATACTTATATAACCCAATCCATTAAACAGAGTCTTCATCAAGCTGTATACTTATATAACCCAATCCCTTAAACAGAGTCTTCTAACATCAAGCTGTATACTTATATAACCCAATCCTTTAAACAGAGTCTTCATCAAACTGTATACTTATATAACCCAATCCATTAAACAGAGTCTTCATCAAGCTGTATACTTATATAACCCAATCCATTAAACAGAGTCTTCATCAAGCTGTATACTTATATAACCCAATCCTTTAAACAGAGTCTTCATCAAGCTGTATACTTATATAACCCAATCCATTAAACAGAGTCTTCTAACATCAAGCTGTATACTTATATAACCCAATCCCTTAAACAGAGTCTTCTAACATCAAACTGTATACTTATATAACCCAATCCCTTAAACAGAGTCTTCATCAAACTGTATACTTATATAACCCAATCCCTTAAACAGAGTCTTCATCAAGCTGTATACTTATATAACCCAATCACTTAAACAGAGTCTTCTAACATCAAGCTGTATACTTATATAACCCAATCCATTAAACAGAGTCTTCATCAAGCTGTATACTTATATAACCCAATCCCTTAAACAGAGTCTTCATCAAGCTGTATACTTATATAACCCAATCCATTAAACAGAGTCTTCATCAAGCTGTATACTTATATAACCCAATCCATTAAACAGAGTCTTCTAACATCAAACTGTATACTTATATAACCCAATCCCTTAAACAGAGTCTTCTAACATCAAGCTGTATACTTATATAACCCAATCCATTAAACAGAGTCTTCTAACATCAAACTGTATACTTATATAACCCAATCCATTAAACAGAGTCTTCTAACATCAAGCTGTATACTTATATAACCCAATCCATTAAACAGAGTCTTCATCAAACTGTATACTTATATAACCCAATCCATTAAACAGAGTCTTCATCAAACTGTATACTTATATAACCCAATCCCTTAAACAGAGTCTTCTAACATCAAGCTGTATACTTATATAACCCAATTCCTTAAACAGAGTCTTCATCAAACTGTATACTTATATAACCCAATCCCTTAAACAGAGTCTTCATCAAGCTGTATACTTATATAACCCAATCCCTTAAACAGAGTCTTCTAACATCAAGCTGTATACTTATATAACCCAATCTCTTAAACAGAGTCTTCTAACATCAAACTGTATACTTATATAACCCAATCCATTAAACAGAGTCTTCATCAAACTGTATACTTATATAACCCAATCCATTAAACAGAGTCTTCATCAAACTGTATACTTATATAACCCAATCCCTTAAACAGAGTCTTCTAACATCAAGCTGTATACTTATATAACCCAATCCCTTAAACAGAGTCTTCTAACATCAAACTGTATACTTATATAACCCAATCCATTAAACAGAGTCTTCATCAAACTGTATACTTATATTAACCCAATCCCTTAAACAGAGTCTTCATCAAGCTGTATACTTATATAACCCAATCCATTAAACAGAGTCTTCATCAAACTGTATACTTATATAACCCAATCCCTTAAACAGAGTCTTCATCAAGCTGTATACTTATATAACCCAATCCCTTAAACAGAGTCTTCATCAAGCTGTATACTTATATAACCCAATCCATTAAACAGAGTCTTCATCAAGCTGTATACTTATATAACCAAATCCATTAAACAGAGTCTTCTAACATCAAACTGTATACTTATATAACCCAATCCCTTAAACAGAGTCTTCATCAAGCTGTATACTTATATAACCCAATCCATTAAACAGAGTCTTCATCAAACTGTATACTTATATAACCCAATCCCTTAAACAGAGTCTTCATCAAACTGTATACTTATATAACCCAATCCCTTAAACAGAGTCTTCTAACATCAAACTGTATACTTATATAACCCAATCCATTAAACAGAGTCTTCATCAAGCTGTATACTTATATAACCCAATCCCTTAAACAGAGTCTTCATCAAGCTGTATACTTATATAACCCAATCCCTTAAACAGAGTCTTCTAACATCAAACTGTATACTTATATAACCCAATCCCTTAAACAGAGTCTTCATCAAACTGTATACTTATATAACCCAATCCATTAAACAGAGTCTTCATCAAGCTGTATACTTATATAACCCAATCCATTAAACAGAGTCTTCTAACATCAAACTGTATACTTATATAACCCAATCCCTTAAACAGAGTCTTCATCAAGCTGTATACTTATATAACCCAATCCCTTAAACAGAGTCTTCATCAAGCTGTATACTTATATAACCCAATCCCTTAAACAGAGTCTTCTAACATCAAACTGTATACTTATATAACCCAATCCCTTAAACAGAGTCTTCATCAAGCTGTATACTTATATAACCCAATCCCTTAAACAGAGTCTTCATCAAACTGTATACTTATATAACCCAATCCCTTAAACAGAGTCTTCTAACATCAAACTGTATACTTATATAACCCAATCCCTTAAACAGAGTCTTCATCAAGCTGTATACTTATATAACCCAATACCTTAAACAGAGTCTTCATCAAACTGTATACTTATATAACCCAATCCCTTAAACAGAGTCTTCTAACATCAAACTGTATACTTATATAACCCAATCCATTAAACAGAGTCTTCTAACATCAAACTGTATACTTATATAACCCAATCCATTAAACAGAGTCTTCTAACATCAAACTGTATACTTATATAACCCAATCCATTAAACAGAGTCTTCATCAAGCTGTATACTTATATAACCCAATCCCTTAAACAGAGTCTTCTAACATCAAGCTGTATACTTATATAACCCAATCCCTTAAACAGAGTCTTCTAACATCAAACTGTATACTTATATAACCCAATCCCTTAAACAGAGTCTTCTAACATCAAGCTGTATACTTATATAACCCAATCCCTTAAACAGAGTCTTCATCAAGCTGTATACTTATATAACCCAATCCCTTAAACAGAGTCTTCATCAAGCTGTATACTTATATAACCCAATCCCTTAAACAGAGTCTTCATCAAGCTGTATACTTATATAACCCAATCCCTTAAACAGAGTCTTCATCAAGCTGTATACTTATATAACCCAATCCCTTAAACAGAGTCTTCATCAAGCTGTATACTTATATAACCCAATCCCTTAAACAGAGTCTTCATCAAGCTGTATACTTATATAACCCAATCCTTTAAACAGAGTCTTCATCAAGCTGTATACTTATATAACCCAATCCTTTAAACAGAGTCTTCTAACATCAAACTGTATACTTATATAACCCAATCCATTAAACAGAGTCTTCATCAAGCTGTATACTTATATAACCCAATCCCTTAAACAGAGTCTTCATCAAGCTGTATACTTATATAACCCAATCCCTTAAACAGAGTCTTCATCAAGCTGTATACTTATATAACCCAACCCCTTAAACAGAGTCTTCATCAAGCTGTATACTTATATAACCCAATCCCTTAAACAGAGTCTTCATCAAGCTGTATACTTATATAACCCAATCCCTTAAACAGAGTCTTCATCAAGCTGTATACTTATATAACCCAACCCCTTAAACAGAGTCTTCATCAAGCTGTATACTTATATAACCCAACCCCTTAAACAGAGTCTTCATCAAGCTGTATACTTATATAACCCAATCCCTTAAACAGAGTCTTCATCAAGCTGTATACTTATATAACCCAATCCCTTAAACAGAGTCTTCATCAAGCTGTATACTTATATAACCCAATCCCTTAAACAGAGTCTTCATCAAGCTGTATACTTATATAACCCAATCCTTTAAACAGAGTCTTCATCAAGCTGTATACTTATATAACCCAATCCTTTAAACAGAGTCTTCTAACATCAAACTGTATACTTATATAACCCAATCCATTAAACAGAGTCTTCATCAAGCTGTATACTTATATAACCCAATCCCTTAAACAGAGTCTTCATCAAGCTGTATACTTATATAACCCAATCCCTTAAACAGAGTCTTCATCAAGCTGTATACTTATATAACCCAACCCCTTAAACAGAGTCTTCATCAAGCTGTATACTTATATAACCCAATCCCTTAAACAGAGTCTTCATCAAGCTGTATACTTATATAACCCAATCCCTTAAACAGAGTCTTCATCAAGCTGTATACTTATATAACCCAACCCCTTAAACAGAGTCTTCATCAAGCTGTATACTTATATAACCCAATCCATTAAACAGAGTCTTCATCAAGCTGTATACTTATATAACCCAATCCCTTAAACAGAGTCTTCATCAAACTGTATACTTATATAACCCAATCCCTTAAACAGAGTCTTCTAACATCAAGCTGTATACTTATATAACCCAATCCCTTAAACAGAGTCTTCATCAAACTGTATACTTATATAACCCAATCCCTTAAACAGAGTCTTCTAACATCAAACTGTATACTTATATAACCCAATCCATTAAACAGAGTCTTCATCAAACTGTATACTTATATAACCCAATCCCTTAAACAGAGTCTTCATCAAGCTGTATACTTATATAACCCAATCCATTAAACAGAGTCTTCATCAAGCTGTATACTTATATAACCCAATCCATTAAACAGAGTCTTCTAACATCAAGCTGTATACTTATATAACCCAATCCCTTAAACAGAGTCTTCATCAAGCTGTATACTTATATAACCCAATCCCTTAAACAGAGTCTTCATCAAGCTGTATACTTATATAACCCAATCCCTTAAACAGAGTCTTCATCAAGCTGTATACTTATATAACCCAATCCCTTAAACAGAGTCTTCTAACATCAAGCTGTATACTTATATAACCCAATCCCTTAAACAGAGTCTTCATCAAACTGTATACTTATATAACCCAATCCCTTAAACAGAGTCTTCATCAAACTGTATACTTATATAACCCAATCCCTTAAACAGAGTCTTCATCAAGCTGTATACTTATATAACCCAATCCCTTAAACAGAGTCTTCATCAAACTGTATACTTATATAACCCAATCCCTTAAACAGAGTCTTCATCAAACTGTATACTTATATAACCCAACCCCTTAAACAGAGTCTTCATCAAGCTGTATACTTATATAACCCAATCCCTTAAACAGAGTCTTATAACATCAAACTGTATACTTATATAACCCAATCCCTTAAACAGAGTCTTATAACATCAAGCTGTATACTTATATAACCCAATCCCTTAAACAGAGTCTTCATCAAACTGTATACTTATATAACCCAATCCATTAAACAGAGTCTTCATCAAACTGTATACTTATATAACCCAATCCATTAAACAGAGTCTTCATCAAGCTGTATACTTATATAACCCAATCCATTAAACAGAGTCTTCATCAAACTGTATACTTATATAACCCAATCCATTAAACAGAGTCTTCATCAAGCTGTATACTTATATAACCCAATCCCTTAAACAGAGTCTTCATCAAACTGTATACTTATATAACCCAATCCATTAAACAGAGTCTTCATCAAACTGTATACTTATATAACCCAATCCATTAAACAGAGTCTTCATCAAGCTGTATACTTATATAACCCAATCCATTAAACAGAGTCTTCATCAAGCTGTATACTTATATAACCCAATCCATTAAACAGAGTCTTCATCAAACTGTATTCTTATATAACCCAATCCCTTAAACAGAGTCTTCTAACATCAAACTGTATACTTATATAACCCAATCTCTTAAACAGAGTCTTCTAACATCAAGCTGTATACTTATATAACCCAACCCCTTAAACAGAGTCTTCTAACATCAAACTGTATACTTATATAACCCAATCTCTTAAACAGAGTCTTCTAACATCAAGCTGTATACTTATATAACCCAATCTCTTAAACAGAGTCTTCTAACATCAAACTGTATACTTATATAACCCAACCCCTTAAACAGAGTCTTCATCAAGCTGTATACTTATATAACCCAACCCCTTAAACCGAGTCTTCATCAAGCTGTATACTTATATAACCCAATCTCTTAAACAGAGTCTTCATCAAGCAGAATACTTATATAACCCAACCCCTTAAACAGAGTCTTCTAACATCAAGCTGTATACTTATATAACCCAACCCCTTAAACAGAGTCTTCTAACATCAAGCTGTATACTTATATAACCCAACCCCTTAAACAGAGTCTTCTAACATCAAGCTGTATACTTATATAACCCAACCCCTTAAACAGAGTCTTCATCAAGCTGTATACTTATATAACCCAACCCCTTAAACAGAGTCTTCATCAAGCTGTATACTTATATAACCCAATCCCTTAAACAGAGTCTTCATCAAACTGTATACTTATATAACCCAATCCCTTAAACAGAGTCTTCTAACATCAAGCTGTATACTTATATAACCCAACCCCTTAAACAGAGTCTTCATCAAGCTGTATACTTATATAACCCAATCCCTTAAACAGAGTCTTCATCAAGCTGTATACTTATATAACCCAATCCCTTAAACAGAGTCTTCTAACATCAAGCTGTATACTTATATAACCCAACCCCTTAAACAGAGTCTTCATCAAGCTGTATACTTATATAACCCAATCCCTTAAACAGAGTCTTCTAACATCAAGCTGTATACTTATATAACCCAATCCCTTAAACAGAGTCTTCATCAAACTGTATACTTATATAACCCAATCCCTTAAACAGAGTCTTCATCAAACTGTATACTTATATAACCCAATCCCTTAAACAGAGTCTTCTAACATCAAACTGTATACTTATATAACCCAATCCCTTAAACAGAGTCTTCATCAAACTGTATACTTATATAACCCAATCCCTTAAACAGAGTCTTCATCAAACTGTATACTTATATAACCCAATCCCTTAAACAGAGTCTTCATCAAACTGTATACTTATATAACCCAATCCCTTAAACAGAGTCTTCATCAAACTGTATACTTATATAACCCAATCCATTAAACAGAGTCTTCATCAAACTGTATACTTATATAACCCAATCCATTAAACAGAGTCTTCATCAAGCTGTATACTTATATAACCCAATCCATTAAACAGAGTCTTCATCAAACTGTATTCTTATATAACCCAACCCCTTAAACAGAGTCTTCTAACATCAAACTGTATACTTATATAACCCAATCTCTTAAACAGAGTCTTCTAACATCAAGCTGTATACTTATATAACCCAATCTCTTAAACAGAGTCTTCTAACATCAAACTGTATACTTATATAACCCAACCCCTTAAACAGAGTCTTCATCAAGCTGTATACTTATATAACCCAACCCCTTAAACCGAGTCTTCATCAAGCTGTATACTTATATAACCCAATCTCTTAAACAGAGTCTTCATCAAGCTGTATACTTATATAACCCAACCCCTTAAACAGAGTCTTCTAACATCAAACTGTATACTTATATAACCCAATCCCTTAAACAGAGTCTTCTAACATCAAGCTGTATACTTATATAACCCAATCCCTTAAACAGAGTCTTCATCAAGCTGTATACTTATATAACCCAATCCCTTAAACAGAGTCTTCTAACATCAAACTGTATACTTATATAACCCAATCCCTTAAACAGAGTCTTCTAACATCAAGCTGTATACTTATATAACCCAACCCCTTAAACAGAGTCTTCTAACATCAAGCTGTATACTTATATAACCCAATCCCTTAAACAGAGTCTTCTGACATCAAACTGTATACTTATATAACTCAATCCCTTAAACAGAGTCTTCTAACATCAAGCTGTATACTTATATAACCCAATCCCTTAAACAGAGTCTTCATCAAGCTGTATACTTATATAACCCAATCCCTTAAACAGAGTCTTCATCAAGCTGTATACTTATATAACCCAATCCCTTAAACAGAGTCTTCATCAAGCTGTATACTTATATAACCCATTCCCTTAAACAGAGTCTTCTAACATCAAACTGTATACTTATATAACCCAATCCCTTAAACAGAGTCTTCTAACATCATGCTGTATACTTATATAACCCAATCCCTTAAACAGAGTCTTCATCAAGCTGTATACTTATATAACCCAATCCCTTAAACAGAGTCTTCTAACATCAAGCTGTATACTTATATAACTCAATCCCTTAAACAGAGTCTTCTAACATCAAGCTGTATACTTATATAACCCAATCCCTTAAACAGAGTCTTCATCAAGCTGTATACTTATATAACCCAATCCCTTAAACAGAGTCTTCATCAAGCTGTATACTTATATAACCCAATCCCTTAAACAGAGTCTTCATCAAGCTGTATACTTATATAACCCAATCTCTTAAACAGAGTCTTCATCAAGCTGTATACTTATATAACCCAATCCATTAAACAGAGTCTTCTAACATCAAACTGTATACTTATATAACCCAATCCCTTAAACAGAGTCTTCATCAAACTGTATACTTATATAACCCAACCCCTTAAACAGAGTCTTCTAACATCAAACTGTATACTTATATAACCCAATCCCTTAAACAGAGTCTTCATCAAGCTGTATACTTATATAACCCAATCCCTTAAACAGAGTCTTCATCAAACTGTATACTTATATAACCCAATCCCTTAAACAGAGTCTTCATCAAACTGTATACTTATATAACCCAATCCCTTAAACAGAGTCTTCTAACATCAAGCTGTATACTTATATAACCCAATCCCTTAAACAGAGTCTTCTAACATCAAACTGTATACTTATATAACCCAATCCCTTAAACAGAGTCTTCATCAAACTGTATACTTATATAACCCAATCCCTTAAACAGAGTCTTCTAACATCAAACTGTATACTTATATAACCCAACCCCTTAAACAGAGTCTTCATCAAACTGTATACTTATATAACCCAATCCCTTAAACAGAGTCTTCATCAAACTGTATACTTATATAACCCAACCCCTTAAACAGAGTCTTCATCAAACTGTATACTTATATAACCCAATCCTTTAAACAGAGTCTTCATCAAACTGTATACTTATATAACCCAATCCCTTAAACAGAGTCTTCTAACATCAAACTGTATACTTATATAACCCAATCCATTAAACAGAGTCTTCTAACATCAAGCTGTATACTTATATAACCCAATCCATTAAACAGAGTCTTCATCAAGCTGTATACTTATATAACCCAACCCCTTAAACAGAGTCTTCATCAAGCTGTATACTTATATAACCCAACCCCTTAAACAGAGTCTTCATCAAACTGTATACTTATATAACCCAATCCCTTAAACAGAGTTTTCATCAAACTGTATACTTATATAACCCAATCCCTTAAACAGAGTCTTCATCAAACTGTATACTTATATAACCCAACCCCTTAAACAGAGTCTTCATCAAACTGTATACTTATATAACCCAATCCCTTAAACAGAGTCTTCTAACATCAAGCTGTATACTTATATAACCCAACCCCTTAAACAGAGTCTTCTAACATCAAGCTGTATACTTATATAACCCAATCCCTTAAACAGAGTCTTCATCAAACTGTATACTTATATAACCCAACCCCTTAAACAGAGTCTTCTAACATCAAGCTGTATACTTATATAACCCAATCCCTTAAACAGAGTCTTCTAACATCAAACTGTATACTTATATAACCCAATCCCTTAAACAGAGTCTTCATCAAGCTGTATACTTATATAACCCAACCCTTAAACAGTGTCTTCTAACATCAAACTGTATACTTATATAACCCAATCCCTTAAACAGAGTCTTCATCAAACTGTATACTTATTTAACCCAATCCCTTAAACAGAGTCTTCATCAAGCTGTATACTTATATAACCCAATCCCTTAAACAGAGTCTTCATCAAGCTGTATACTTATATAACCCAATCTCTTAAACAGAGTCTTCATCAAGCTGTATACTTATATAACCCAATCCATTAAACAGAGTCTTCTAACATCAAGCTGTATACTTATATAACCCAATCCATTAAACAGAGTCTTCTAACATCAAACTGTATACTTATATAACCCAATCCCTTAAACATAGTCTTCATCAAACTGTATACTTATATAACCCAATCCCTTAAACAGAGTCTTCTAACATCAAACTGTATACTTATATAACCCAATCCCTTAAACAGAGTCTTCTAACATCAAGCTGTATACTTATATAACCCAATCCATTAAACAGAGTCTTCATCAAACTGTATACTTATATAACCCAATCCCTTAAACAGAGTCTTCATCAAACTGTATACTTATATAACCCAATCCCTTAAACAGAGTCTTCTAACATCAAGCTGTATACTTATATAACCCAATCCCTTAAACAGAGTCTTCATCAAACTGTATACTTATATAACCCAATCCCTTAAACAGAGTCTTCATCAAGCTGTATACTTATATAACCCAATCCATTAAACAGAGTCTTCATCAAACTGTATACTTATATAACCCAATCCCTTAAACAGAGTCTTCATCAAGCTGTATACTTATATAACCCAATCCATTAAACAGAGTCTTCTAACATCAAGCTGTATACTTATATAACCCAATCCCTTAAACAGAGTCTTCTAACATCAAACTGTATACTTATATAACCCAATCCCTTAAACAGAGTCTTCTAACATCAAACTGTATACTTATATAACCCAATCCCTTAAACAGAGTCTTCTAACATCAAGCTGTATACTTATATAACCCAATCCCTTAAACAGAGTCTTCTAACATCAAGCTGTATACTTATATAACCCAATCCCTTAAACAGAGTCTTCTAACATCAAACTGTATACTTATATAACCCAATCCCTTAAACAGAGTCTTCATCAAACTGTATACTTATATAACCCAATCCCTTAAACAGAGTCTTCATCAAACTGTATACTTATATAACCCAATCCCTTAAACAGAGTCTTCTAACATCAAGCTGTATACTTATATAACCCAATCCCTTAAACAGAGTCTTCTAACATCAAGCTGTATACTTATATAACCCAATCCCTTAAACAGAGT
Organism: Siphonodentalium dalli; assembly: GCA_032622095.1. NCBI lineage: Eukaryota > Metazoa > Mollusca > Scaphopoda > Gadilida > Siphonodentaliidae > Siphonodentalium > Siphonodentalium dalli. The sequence goes on from CP136063.1 coordinate 14,908,255, forward strand.
CTTCTAACATCAAACTGTATACTTATATAACCAACCCCTTAAACAGAGTCTTCATCAAGCTATATACTTATATAACCCAACCCCTTAAACAGAGTCTTCATCAAACTGTATACTTATATAACCCAATCCATTAAACAGAGTCTTCATCAAACTGTATACTTATATAACCCAATCCCTTAAACAGAGTCTTCATCAAACTGTATACTTATATAACCCAATCCCTTAAACAGAGTCTTCATCAAACTGTATACTTATATAACCCAATCCCTTAAACAGAGTCTTCATCAAACTGTATACTTATATAACCCAATCCCTTAAACAGAGTCTTCATCAAACTGTATACTTATATAACCCAATCCCTTAAACAGAGTCTTCTAACATCAAGCTGTATACTTATATAACCCAATCCCTTAAACAGAGTCTTCTAACATCAAGCTGTATACTTATATAACCCAATCCCTTAAACAGAGTCTTCATCAAGCTGTATACTTATATAACCCAATCCCTTAAACAGAGTCTTCATCAAGCTGTATACTTATATAACCCAACCCCTTAAACAGAGTCTTCTAACATCAAGCTGTATACTTATATAACCCAATCCCTTAAACAGAGTCTTCTAACATCAAGCTGTATACTTATATAACCCAATCCCTTAAACAGAGTCTTCTAACATCAAGCTGTATACTTATATAACCCAATCCTTTAAACAGAGTCTTCATCAAACTGTATACTTATATAACCCAATCCCTTAAACAGAGTCTTCATCAAGCTGTATACTTATATAACCCAATCCTTTAAACAGAGTCTTCATCAAGCTGTATACTTATATAACCCAATCCCTTAAACAGAGTCTTCTAACATCAAACTGTATACTTATATAACCCAATCCATTAAACAGAGTCTTCTAACATCAAACTGTATACTTATATAACCCAATCCCTTAAACAGAGTCTTCATCAAACTGTATACTTATATAACCCAATCCATTAAACAGAGTCTTCTAACATCAAACTGTATACTTATATAACCCAATCCTTTAAACAGAGTCTTCATCAAGCTGTATACTTATATAACCCAACCCCTTAAACAGAGTCTTCATCAAACTGTATACTTATATAACCCAATCCTTTAAACAGAGTCTTCATCAAACTGTATACTTATATAACCCAATCCCTTAAACAGAGTCTTCATCAAGCTGTATACTTATATAACCCAATCCTTTAAACAGAGTCTTCATCAAGCTGTATACTTATATAACCCAATCCCTTAAACAGAGTCTTCTAACATCAAACTGTATACTTATATAACCCAATCCTTTAAACAGAGTCTTCATCAAGCTGTATACTTATATAACCCAACCCCTTAAACAGAGTCTTCTAACATCAAGCTGTATACTTATATAACCCAATCCCTTAAACAGAGTCTTCATCAAGCTGTATACTTATATAACCCAATCCCTTAAACAGAGTCTTCTAACATCAAGCTGTATACTTATATAACCCAATCCCTTAAACAGAGTCTTCTAACATCAAGCTGTATACTTATATAACCCAATCCATTAAACAGAGTCTTCATCAAGCTGTATACTTATATAGCCCAATCCATTAAACAGAGTCTTCATCAAACTGTATACTTATATAACCCAATCCCTTAAACAGAGTCTTCTAACATCAAACTGTATACTTATATAACCCAATCCCTTAAACAGAGTCTTCTAACATCAAACTGTATACTTATATAACCCAACCCCTTAAACAGAGTCTTCATCAAACTGTATACTTATATAACCCAATCCCTTAAACAGAGTCTTCATCAAACTGTATACTTATATAACCCAATCCCTTAAACAGAGTCTTCATCAAGCTGTATACTTATATAACCCAACCCCTTAAACAGAGTCTTCATCAAACTGTATACTTATATAACCCAATCCCTTAAACAGAGTCTTCTAACATCAAACTGTATACTTATATAACCCAACCCCTTACACAGAGTCTTCATCAAACTGTATACTTATATAACCCAATCCCTTAAACAGAGTCTTCATCAAACTGTATACTTATATAACCCAATCCCTTAAACAGAGTCTTCATCAAACTGTATACTTATATAACCCAATCCCTTAAACAGAGTCTTCTAATATCAAACTGTATACTTATATAACCCAATCCCTTAAACAGAGTCTTCTAACATCAAACTGTATACTTATATAACCCAACCCCTTAAACAGAGTCTTCATCAAACTGTATACTTATATAACCCAATCCCTTAAACAGAGTCTTCATCAAACTGTATACTTATATAACCCAATCCCTTAAACAGAGTCTTCTAACATCAAACTGTATACTTATATAACCCAATCCCTTAAACAGAGTCTTCTAACATCAAGCTGTATACTTATATAAACCAATCCCTTAAACAGAGTCTTCTAACATCAAACTGTATACTTATATAACCCAATCCCTTAAACAGAGTCTTCATCAAACTGTATACTTATATAACCCAATCCCTTAAACAGAGTCTTCATCAAACTGTATACTTATATAACCCAATCCCTTAAACAGAGTCTTCTAACATCAAACTGTATACTTATATAACCCAATCCCTTAAACAGAGTCTTCTAACATCAAACTGTATACTTATATAACCCAATCCATTAAACAGAGTCTTCATCAAACTGTATACTTATATAACCCAATCCCTTAAACAGAGTCTTCTAACATCAAACTGTATACTTATATAACCCAACCCCTTAAACAGAGTCTTCATCAAACTGTATACTTATATAACCCAATCCCTTAAACAGAGTCTTCATCAAACTGTATACTTATATAACCCAATCCTTAAACAGAGTCTTCATCAAACTGTATACTTATATAACCCAATCCCTTAAACAGAGTCTTCTAACATCAAACTGTATACTTATATAACCCAATCCCTTAAACAGAGTCTTCTAACATCAAACTGTATACTTATATAACCCAATCCCTTAAACAGAGTCTTCATCAAGCTGTATACTTATATAACCCAATCCTTTAAACAGAGTCTTCATCAAGCTGTATACTTATATAACCCAATCCCTTAAACAGAGTCTTCTAACATCAAACTGTATACTTATATAACCCAATCCCTTAAACAGAGTCTTCATCAAGCTGTATACTTATATAACCCAATCCCTTAAACAGAGTCTTCATCAAACTGTATACTTATATAACCCAACCCCTTAAACAGAGTCTTCAAACATCAAGCTGTATACTTATATAACCCAATCCTTTAAACAGAGTCTTCATCAAGCTGTATACTTATATAACCCAATCCCTTAAACAGAGTCTTCATCAAACTGTATACTTATATAACCCAACCCCTTAAACAGAGTCTTCTAACATCAAGCTGTATACTTATATAACCCAATCCCTTAAACAGAGTCTTCATCAAACTGTATACTTATATAACCCAATCCCTTAAACAGAGTATTCTAACATCAAACTGTATACTTATATAACCCAATCCCTTAAACAGAGTCTTCATCAAGCTGTATACTTATATAACCCAATCCTTTAAACAGAGTCTTCTAACATCAAACTGTATACTTATATAACCCAATCCCTTAAACAGAGTCTTCATCAAACTGTATACTTATATAACCCAACCCCTTAAACAGAGTCTTCATCAAACTGTATACTTATATAACCCAACCCCTTAAACAGAGTCTTCTAACATCAAGCTGTATACTTATATAACCCAATCCCTTAAACAGAGTCTTCTAACATCAAACTGTATACTTATATAACCCAATCCCTTAAACAGAGTCTTCTAACATCAAACTGTATACTTATATAACCCAATCCCTTAAACAGAGTCTTCTAACATCAAGCTGTATACTTATATAACCCAATCCATTAAACAGAGTCTTCATCAAACTGTATACTTATATAACCCAATCCCTTAAACAGAGTCTTCTAACATCAAGCTGTATACTTATATAACCCAATCCCTTAATCAGAGTCTTCTAACATCAAACTGTATACTTATATAACCCAATCCCTTAAACAGAGTCTTCTAACATCAAGCTGTATACTTATATAACCCAACCCCTTAAACAGAGTCTTCATCAAACTGTATACTTATATAACCCAACCCCTTAAACAGAGTCTTCATCAAACTGTATACTTATATAACCCAACCCCTTAAACAGAGTCTTCTAACATCAACTGTATACTTATATAACCCAATCCCTTAAACAGAGTCTTCTAACATCAAGCTGTATACTTATATAACCCAACCCCTTAAACAGAGTCTTCATCAAACTGTATACTTATATAACCCAACCCCTTAAACAGAGTCTTCATCAAACTGTATACTTATATAACCCAACCCCTTAAACAGAGTCTTCTAACATCAAACTGTATACTTATATAACCCAACCCCTTAAACAGAGTCTTCTAACATCAAGCTGTATACTTATATAACCCAATCCCTTAAACAGAGTCTTCTAACATCAAACTGTATACTTATATAACCCAATCCTTTAAACAGAGTCTTCTAACATCAAACTGTATACTTATATAACCCAACCCCTTAAACAGAGTCTTCTAACATCAAACTGTATACTTATATAACCCAATCCCTTAAACAGAGTCTTCATCAAACTGTATACTTATATAACCCAATCCCTTAAACAGAGTCTTCTAACATCAAACTGTATACTTATATAACCCAATCCCTTAAACAGAGTCTTCATCAAACTGTATACTTATATAACCCAATCCCTTAAACAGAGTCTTCTAACATCAAACTGTATACTTATATAACCCAATCCCTTAAACAGAGTCTTCATCAAACTGTATACTTATATAACCCAACCCCTTAAACAGAGTCTTCATCAAACTGTATACTTATATAACCCAACCCCTTAAACAGAGTCTTCTAACATCAAACTGTATACTTATATAACCCAATCCCTTAAACAGAGTCTTCTAACATCAAACTGTATACTTATATAACCCAATCCCTTAAACAGAGTCTTCATCAAACTGTATACTTATATAACCCAACCCCTTAAACAGAGTCTTCATCAAACTGTATACTTATATAACCCAACCCCTTAAACAGAGTCTTCTAACATCAAGCTGTATACTTATATAACCCAACCCCTTAAACAGAGTCTTCTAACATCAAGCTGTATACTTATATAAACCAATCCCTTAAACAGAGTCTTCATCAAACTGTATACTTATATAACCCAATCCTTTAAACAGAGTCTTCATCAAGCTGTATACTTATATAACCCAACCCCTTAAACAGTCTCTTCATCAAACTGTATACTTATATAACCCAATCCCTTAAACAGAGTCTTCATCAAACTGTATACTTATATAACCCAATCCCTTAAACAGAGTCTTCTAACATCAAACTGTATACTTATATAACCCAACCCCTTAAACAGAGTCTTCTAACATCAAGCTGTATACTTATATAACCCAATCCCTTAAACAGAGTCTTCTAACATCAAACTGTATACTTATATAACCCAATCCCTTAAACAGAGTCTTCATCAAACTGTATACTTATATAACCCAATCCCTTAAACAGAGTCTTCATCAAACTGTATACTTATATAACCCAATCCCTTAAACAGAGTCTTCTAACATCAAACTGTATACTTATATAACCCAATCCCTTAAACAGAGTCTTCTAACATCAAACTGTATACTTATATAACCCAATCCCTTAAACAGAGTCTTCTAACATCAAGCTGTATACTTATATAACCCAATCCATTAAACAGAGTCTTCATCAAACTGTATACTTATATAACCCAATCCCTTAAACAGAGTCTTCTAACATCAAGCTGTATACTTATATAACCCAATCCCTTAAACAGAGTCTTCTAACATCAAACTGTATACTTATATAACCCAATCCCTTAAACAGAGTATTCTAACATCAAACTGTATACTTATATAACCCAATCCCTTAAACAGAGTCTTCATCAAGCTGTATACTTATATAACCCAACCCCTTAAACAGAGTCTTCTAACATCAAGCTGTATACTTATATAACCCAACCCCTTAAACAGAGTCTTCTAACATCAAGCTGTATACTTATATAAACCAATCCCTTAAACAGAGTCTTCATCAAACTGTATACTTATATAACCCAATCCTTTAAACAGAGTCTTCATCAAACTGTATACTTATATAACCCAACCCCTTAAACAGAGTCTTCTAACATCAAACTGTATACTTATATAACCCAATCCCTTAAACAGAGTCTTCATCAAACTGTATACTTATATAACCCAATCCCTTAAACAGAGTCTTCTAACATCAAGCTGTATACTTATATAACCCAATCCCTTAAACAGAGTCTTCTAACATCAAACTGCATACTTATATAACCCAATCCCTTAAACAGAGTCTTCTAACATCAAACTGTATACTTATATAACCCAATCCCTTAAACAGAGTCTTCATCAAACTGTATACTTATATAACCCAATCCCTTAAACAGAGTCTTCATCAAGCTGTATACTTATATAACCCAACCCCTTAAACAGAGTCTTCATCAAGCTGTATACTTATATAACCCAATCCCTTAAACAGAGTCTTCATCAAGCTGTATACTTATATAACCCAATCCCTTAAACAGAGTCTTCATCAAACTGTATACTTATATAACCCAATCCCTTAAACAGAGTCTTCATCAAGCTGTATACTTATATAACCCAATCCATTAAACAGAGTCTTCATCAAACTGTATACTTATATAACCCAATCCCTTAAACAGAGTCTTCTAACATCAAACTGTATACTTATATAACCCAATCCCTTAAACAGAGTCTTCATCAAACTGTATACTTATATAACCCAACCCCTTAAACAGAGTCTTCTAACATCAAACTGTATACTTATATAACCCAATCCCTTAAACAGAGTCTTCATCAAACTGTATACTTATATAACCCAATCCCTTAAACAGAGTCTTCTAACATCAAACTGTATACTTATATAACCCAATCCCTTAAACAGAGTCTTCATCAAACTGTATACTTATATAACCCAATCCATTAAACAGAGTCTTCTAACATCAAGCTGTATACTTATATAACCCAATCCCTTAAACAGAGTCTTCATCAAACTGTATACTTATATAACCCAATCCCTTAAACAGAGTCTTCTAACATCAAACTGTATACTTATATAACCCAATCCCTTAAACAGAGTCTTCATCAAACTGTATACTTATATAACCCAATCCCTTAAACAGAGTCTTCATCAAACTGTATACTTATATAACCCAATCCCTTAAACAGAGTCTTCATCAAACTGTATACTTATATAACCCAATCCCTTAAACAGAGTCTTCTAACATCAAACTGTATACTTATATAACCCAATCCCTTAAACAGAGTCTTCATCAAACTGTATACTTATATAACCCAATCCCTTAAACAGAGTCTTCATCAAACTGTATACTTATATAACCCAATCCCTTAAACAGAGTCTTCTAACATCAAGCTGTATACTTATATAACCCAATCCCTTAAACAGAGTCTTCTAACATCAAGCTGTATACTTATATAACCCAATCCCTTAAACAGAGTCTTCTAACATCAAGCTGTATACTTATATAACCCAATCCATTAAACAGAGTCTTCTAACATCAAGCTGTATACTTATATAACCCAATCCATTAAACAGAGTCTTCATCAAGCTGTATACTTATATAACCCAATCCCTTAAACAGAGTCTTCATCAAACTGTATACTTATATAACCCAATCCCTTAAACAGAGTCTTCATCAAACTGTATACTTATATAACCCAATCCCTTAAACAGATTCTTCATCAAACTGTATACTTATATAACCCAATCCCTTAAACAGAGTCTTCTAACATCAAACTGTATACTTATATAACCCAATCCCTTAAACAGAGTCTTCATCAAACTGTATACTTATATAACCCAATCTCTTAAACAGAGTCTTCATCAAGCTGTATACTTATATAACCCAATCCCTTAAACAGAGTCTTCTAACATCAAACTGTATACTTATATAACCCAATCCCTTAAACAGAGTCTTCATCAAACTGTATACTTATATAACACAATCCCTTAAACAGAGTCTTCTAACATCAAACTGTATACTTATATAACCCAATCCCTTAAACAGAGTCTTCATCAAACTGTATACTTATATAACCCAATCCATTAAACAGAGTCTTCTAACATCAAGCTGTATACTTATATAACCCAATCCCTTAAACAGAGTCTTCTAACATCAAGCTGTATACTTATATAACCCAATCCCTTAAACAGAGTCTTCATCAAGCTGTATACTTATATAACCCAATCCCTTAAACAGAGTCTTCATCAAACTGTATACTTATATAACCCAATCCCTTAAACAGAGTCTTCTAACATCAAACTGTATACTTATATAACCCAATCCCTTAAACAGAGTCTTCATCAAGCTGTATACTTATATAACCCAATCCCTTAAACAGAGTCTTCATCAAGCTGTATACTTATATAACCCAATCCCTTAAACAGAGTCTTCTAACATCAAACTGTATACTTATATAACCCAATCCCTTAAACAGAGTCTTCATCAAACTGTATACTTATATAACCCAACCCCTTAAACAGAGTCTTCATCAAACTGTATACTTATATAACCCAATCCCTTAAACAGAGTCTTCATCAAACTGTATACTTATATAACCCAATCCCTTAAACAGAGTCTTCTAACATCAAGCTGTATACTTATATAACCCAATCCATTAAACAGAGTCTTCTAACATCAAGCTGTATACTTATATAACCCAATCCCTTAAACAGAGTCTTCATCAAACTGTATACTTATATAACCCAATCCCTTAAACAGAGTCTTCTAACATCAAGCTGTATACTTATATAACCCAATCCCTTAAACAGAGTCTTCTAACATCAAACTGTATACTTATATAACCCAATCCCTTAAACAGAGTCTTCTAACATCAAACTGTATACTTATATAACCCAACCCCTTAAACAGAGTCTTCTAACATCAAACTGTATACTTATATAACCCAACCCCTTAAACAGAGTCTTCATCAAACTGTATACTTATATAACCCAATCCCTTAAACAGAGTCTTCATCAAACTGTATACTTATATAAACCAATCCCTTAAACAGAGTCTTCTAACATCAAGCTGTATACTTATATAACCCAATCCCTTAAACAGAGTCTTCTAACATCAAGCTGTATACTTATATAACCCAATCCCTTAAACAGAGTCTTCTAACATCAAGCTGTATACTTATATAACCCAATCCCTTAAACAGAGTCTTCATCAAGCTGTATACTTATATAACCCAATCCCTTAAACAGAGTCTTCATCAAACTGTATACTTATATAACCCAATCCCTTAAACAGAGTCTTCATCAAACTGTATACTTATATAACCCAATCCCTTAAACAGAGTCTTCTAACATCAAGCTGTATACTTATATAACCCAATCCCTTAAACAGAGTCTTCTAACATCAAGCTGTATACTTATATAACCCAATCCCTTAAACAGAGTCTTCATCAAACTGTATACTTATATAACCCAATCCCTTAAACAGAGTCTTCTAACATCAAGCTGTATACTTATATAACCCAATCCCTTAAACAGAGTCTTCTAACATCAAGCTGTATACTTATATAACCCAATCCCTTAAACAGAGTCTTCATCAAACTGTATACTTATATAACCCAATCCCTTAAACAGAGTCTTCATCAAGCTGTATACTTATATAACCCAATCCCTTAAACAGAGTCTTCATCAAGCTGTATACTTATATAACCCAATCCCTTAAACAGAGTCTTCATCAAACTGTATACTTATATAACCCAATCCCTTAAACAGAGTCTTCATCAAACTGTATACTTATATAACCCAATCCCTTAAACAGAGTCTTCTAACATCAAGCTGTATACTTATATAACCCAATCCCTTAAACAGAGTCTTCTAACATCAAGCTGTATACTTATATAACCCAATCCCTTAAACAGAGTCTTCATCAAGCTGTATACTTATATAACCCAATCCCTTAAACAGAGTCTTCTAACATCAAACTGTATACTTATATAACCCAATCCCTTAAACAGAGTCTTCATCAACCTGTATACTTATATAACCCAATCCCTTAAACAGAGTCTTCATCAAGCTGTATACTTATATAACCCAACCCCTTAAACAGAGTCTTCATCAAAACTGTATACTTATATAACCCAATCCCTTAAACAGAGTCTTCATCAAGCTGTATACTTATATAACCCAACCCCTTAAACAGAGTCTTCATCAAACTGTATACTTATATAACCCAATCCCTTAAACAGAGTCTTCTAACATCAAACTGTATACTTATATAACCCAATCCCTTAAACAGAGTCTTCATCAAGCTGTATACTTATATAACCCAATCCCTTAAACAGAGTCTTCATCAAACTGTATACTTATATAACCCAATCCCTTAAACAGAGTCTTCATCAAACTGTATACTTATATAACCCAATCCCTTAAACAGAGTCTTCATCAAGCTGTATACTTATATAACCCAATCCCTTAAACAGAGTCTTCATCAAACTGTATACTTATATAACCCAATCCCTTAAACAGAGTCTTCTAACATCAAGCTGTATACTTATATAACCCAATCCCTTAAACAGAGTCTTCTAACATCAAGCTGTATACTTATATAACCCAATCCCTTAAACAGAGTCTTCTAACATCAAGCTGTATACTTATATAACCCAATCCCTTAAACAGAGTCTTCTAACATCAAGCTGTATACTTATATAACCCAACCCCTTAAACAGAGTCTTCATCAAACTGTATACTTATATAACCCAATCCCTTAAACAGAGTCTTCATCAAACTGTATACTTATATAACCCAATCCCTTAAACAGAGTCTTCATCAAACTGTATACTTATATAACCCAATCCCTTAAACAGAGTCCTTCATCAAACTGTATACTTATATAACCCAATCTCTTAAACAGAGTCTTCATCAAGCTGTATACTTATATAACCCAACCCCTTAAACAGAGTCTTCTAACATCAAGCTGTATACTTATATAACCCAATCCCTTAAACAGAGTCTTCTAACATCAAACTGTATACTTATATAACCCAATCACTTAAACAGAGTCTTCTAACATCAAGCTGTATACTTATATAACCCAATCCCTTAAACAGAGTCTTCATCAAACTGTATACTTATATAACCCAATCCATTAAACAGAGTCTTCATCAAACTGTATACTTATATAACCCAATCCCTTAAACAGAGTCTTCTAACATCAAACTGTATACTTATATAACCCAATCCCTTAAACAGAGTCTTCTAACATCAAGCTGTATACTTATATAACCCAATCCCTTAAACAGAGTCTTCATCAAACTGTATACTTATATAACCCAATCCCTTAAACAGAGTCTTCTAACATCAAGCTGTATACTTATATAACCCAATCCCTTAAACAGAGTCTTCTAACATCAAGCTGTATACTTATATAACCCAATCCATTAAACAGAGTCTTCATCAAACTGTATACTTATATAACCCAACCCCTTAAACAGAGTCTTCTAACATCAAGCTGTATACTTATATAACCCAATCCCTTAAACAGAGTCTTCTAACATCAAACTGTATACTTATATAACCCAATCCATTAAACAGAGTCTTCATCAAACTGTATACTTATATAACCCAATCCCTTAAACAGAGTCTTCTAACATCAAACTGTATAATTATATATAACCCAATCCCTTAAACAGAGTCTTCATCAAACTGTATACTTATATAACCCAATCCCTTAAACAGAGTCTTCATCAAACTGTATACTTATATAACCCAATCCCTTAAACAGAGTCTTCATCAAACTGTATACTTATATAACCCAATCCCTTAAACAGAGTCTTCTAACATCAAGCTGTATACTTATATAACCCAATCCCTTAAACAGAGTCTTCATCAAACTGTATACTTATATAACCCAATCCCTTAAACAGAGTCTTCATCAAGCTGTATACTTATATAACCCAATCCCTTAAACAGAGTCTTCATCAAGCTGTATACTTATATAACCCAATCCCTTAAACAGAGTCTTCATCAAACTGTATACTTATATAACCCAATCCCTTAAACAGAGTCTTCATCAAACTGTATACTTATATAACCCAATCCCTTAAACAGAGTCTTCTAACATCAAGCTGTATACTTATATAACCCAATCCCTTAAACAGAGTCTTCTAACATCAAGCTGTATACTTATATAACCCAATCCCTTAAACAGAGTCTTCATCAAGCTGTATACTTATATAACCCAATCCCTTAAACAGAGTCTTCTAACATCAAACTGTATACTTATATAACCCAATCCCTTAAACAGAGTCTTCATCAACCTGTATACTTATATAACCCAATCCCTTAAACAGAGTCTTCATCAAGCTGTATACTTATATAACCCAACCCCTTAAACAGAGTCTTCATCAAACTGTATACTTATATAACCCAATCCCTTAAACAGAGTCTTCATCAAGCTGTATACTTATATAACCCAACCCCTTAAACAGAGTCTTCATCAAACTGTATACTTATATAACCCAATCCCTTAAACAGAGTCTTCTAACATCAAACTGTATACTTATATAACCCAATCCCTTAAACAGAGTCTTCATCAAGCTGTATACTTATATAACCCAATCCCTTAAACAGAGTCTTCATCAAACTGTATACTTATATAACCCAATCCCTTAAACAGAGTCTTCATCAAACTGTATACTTTTATAACCCAATCCCTTAAACAGAGTCTTCATCAAGCTGTATACTTATATAACCCAATCCCTTAAACAGAGTCTTCATCAAACTGTATACTTATATAACCCAATCCCTTAAACAGAGTCTTCTAACATCAAACTGTATACTTATATAACCCAATCCCTTAAACAGAGTCTTCATCAAGCTGTATACTTATATAACCCAATCCCTTAAACAGAGTCTTCATCAAACTGTATACTTATATAACCCAATCCCTTAAACAGAGTCTTCATCAAACTGTATACTTTTATAACCCAATCCCTTAAACAGAGTCTTCATCAAACTGTATACTTATATAACCCAATCCCTTAAACAGAGTCTTCATCAAACTGTATACTTATATAACCCAATCCCTTAAACAGAGTCTTCATCAAGCTGTATACTTATATAACCCAATCCCTTAAACAGAGTCTTCATCAAACTGTATACTTATATAACCCAATCCCTTAAACAGAGTCTTCTAACATCAAGCTGTATACTTATATAACCCAATCCCTTAAACAGAGTCTTCTAACATCAAGCTGTATACTTATATAACCCAATCCCTTAAACAGAGTCTTCTAACATCAAGCTGTATACTTATATAACCCAATCCCTTAAACAGAGTCTTCTAACATCAAGCTGTATACTTATATAACCCAACCCCTTAAACAGAGTCTTCATCAAACTGTATACTTATATAACCCAATCCCTTAAACAGAGTCTTCATCAAACTGTATACTTATATAACCCAATCCCTTAAACAGAGTCTTCATCAAACTGTATACTTATATAACCCAATCCCTTAAACAGAGTCTTCATCAAACTGTATACTTATATAACCCAATCTCTTAAACAGAGTCTTCATCAAGCTGTATACTTATATAACCCAACCCCTTAAACAGAGTCTTCTAACATCAAGCTGTATACTTATATAACCCAATCCCTTAAACAGAGTCTTCTAACATCAAACTGTATACTTATATAACCCAATCACTTAAACAGAGTCTTCTAACATCAAGCTGTATACTTATATAACCCAATCCCTTAAACAGAGTCTTCATCAAACTGTATACTTATATAACCCAATCCATTAAACAGAGTCTTCATCAAACTGTATACTTATATAACCCAATCCCTTAAACAGAGTCTTCTAACATCAAACTGTATACTTATATAACCCAATCCCTTAAACAGAGTCTTCTAACATCAAGCTGTATACTTATATAACCCAATCCCTTAAACAGAGTCTTCATCAAACTGTATACTTATATAACCCAATCCCTTAAACAGAGTCTTCTAACATCAAGCTGTATACTTATATAACCCAATCCCTTAAACAGAGTCTTCTAACATCAAGCTGTATACTTATATAACCCAATCCATTAAACAGAGTCTTCATCAAACTGTATACTTATATAACCCAACCCCTTAAACAGAGTCTTCTAACATCAAGCTGTATACTTATATAACCCAATCCCTTAAACAGAGTCTTCTAACATCAAACTGTATACTTATATAACCCAATCCATTAAACAGAGTCTTCATCAAACTGTATACTTATATAACCCAATCCCTTAAACAGAGTCTTCTAACATCAAACTGTATAATTATATATAACCCAATCCCTTAAACAGAGTCTTCATCAAACTGTATACTTATATAACCCAATCCCTTAAACAGAGTCTTCATCAAACTGTATACTTATATAACCCAATCCCTTAAACAGAGTCTTCAAACATCAAGCTGTATACTTATATAACCCAATCCCTTAAACAGAGTCTTCTAACATCAAGCTGTATACTTATATAACCCAATCCCTTAAACAGAGTCTTCATCAAACTGTATACTTATATAACCCAATCCCTTAAACAGAGTCTTCATCAAGCTGTATACTTATATAACCCAATCCCTTAAACAGAGTCTTCATCAAGCTGTATACTTATATAACCCAATCCCTTAAACAGAGTCTTCATCAAACTGTATACTTATATAACCCAATCCCTTAAACAGAGTCTTCATCAAACTGTATACTTATATAACCCAATCCCTTAAACAGAGTCTTCTAACATCAAGCTGTATACTTATATAACCCAATCCCTTAAACAGAGTCTTCTAACATCAAGCTGTATACTTATATAACCCAATCCCTTAAACAGAGTCTTCATCAAGCTGTATACTTATATAACCCAATCCCTTAAACAGAGTCTTCTAACATCAAACTGTATACTTATATAACCCAATCCCTTAAACAGAGTCTTCATCAACCTGTATACTTATATAACCCAATCCCTTAAACAGAGTCTTCATCAAGCTGTATACTTATATAACCCAACCCCTTAAACAGAGTCTTCATCAAACTGTATACTTATATAACCCAATCCCTTAAACAGAGTCTTCATCAAGCTGTATACTTATATAACCCAACCCCTTAAACAGAGTCTTCATCAAACTGTATACTTATATAACCCAATCCCTTAAACAGAGTCTTCTAACATCAAACTGTATACTTATATAACCCAATCCCTTAAACAGAGTCTTCATCAAGCTGTATACTTATATAACCCAATCCCTTAAACAGAGTCTTCATCAAACTGTATACTTATATAACCCAATCCCTTAAACAGAGTCTTCATCAAACTGTATACTTTTATAACCCAATCCCTTAAACAGAGTCTTCATCAAGCTGTATACTTATATAACCCAATCCCTTAAACAGAGTCTTCATCAAACTGTATACTTATATAACCCAATCCCTTAAACAGAGTCTTCTAACATCAAGCTGTATACTTATATAACCCAATCCCTTAAACAGAGTCTTCTAACATCAAGCTGTATACTTATATAACCCAATCCCTTAAACAGAGTCTTCTAACATCAAGCTGTATACTTATATAACCCAATCCCTTAAACAGAGTCTTCTAACATCAAGCTGTATACTTATATAACCCAACCCCTTAAACAGAGTCTTCATCAAACTGTATACTTATATAACCCAATCCCTTAAACAGAGTCTTCATCAAACTGTATACTTATATAACCCAATCCCTTAAACAGAGTCTTCATCAAACTGTATACTTATATAACCCAATCCCTTAAACAGAGTCTTCATCAAACTGTATACTTATATAACCCAATCTCTTAAACAGAGTCTTCATCAAGCTGTATACTTATATAACCCAACCCCTTAAACAGAGTCTTCTAACATCAAGCTGTATACTTATATAACCCAATCCCTTAAACAGAGTCTTCTAACATCAAACTGTATACTTATATAACCCAATCACTTAAACAGAGTCTTCTAACATCAAGCTGTATACTTATATAACCCAATCCCTTAAACAGAGTCTTCATCAAACTGTATACTTATATAACCCAATCCATTAAACAGAGTCTTCATCAAACTGTATACTTATATAACCCAATCCCTTAAACAGAGTCTTCTAACATCAAACTGTATACTTATATAACCCAATCCCTTAAACAGAGTCTTCTAACATCAAGCTGTATACTTATATAACCCAATCCCTTAAACAGAGTCTTCATCAAACTGTATACTTATATAACCCAATCCCTTAAACAGAGTCTTCTAACATCAAGCTGTATACTTATATAACCCAATCCCTTAAACAGAGTCTTCTAACATCAAGCTGTATACTTATATAACCCAATCCATTAAACAGAGTCTTCATCAAACTGTATACTTATATAACCCAACCCCTTAAACAGAGTCTTCTAACATCAAGCTGTATACTTATATAACCCAATCCCTTAAACAGAGTCTTCTAACATCAAACTGTATACTTATATAACCCAATCCATTAAACAGAGTCTTCATCAAACTGTATACTTATATAACCCAATCCCTTAAACAGAGTCTTCTAACATCAAACTGTATAATTATATATAACCCAATCCCTTAAACAGAGTCTTCATCAAACTGTATACTTATATAACCCAATCTCTTAAACAGAGTCTTCTAACATCAAGCTGTATACTTATATAACCCAATCCCTTAAACAGAGTCTTCTAACATCAAGCTGTATACTTATATAACCCAATCCCTTAAACAGAGTCTTCTAACATCAAGCTGTATACTTATATAACCCAACCCCTTAAACAGAGTCTTCATCAAACTGTATACTTATATAACCCAATCCCTTAAACAGAGTCTTCATCAAACTGTATACTTATATAACCCAATCCCTTAAACAGAGTCTTCATCAAACTGTATACTTATATAACCCAATCCCTTAAACAGAGTCTTCATCAAACTGTATACTTATATAACCCAATCTCTTAAACAGAGTCTTCATCAAGCTGTATACTTATATAACCCAACCCCTTAAACAGAGTCTTCTAACATCAAGCTGTATACTTATATAACCCAATCCCTTAAACAGAGTCTTCTAACATCAAACTGTATACTTATATAACCCAATCACTTAAACAGAGTCTTCTAACATCAAGCTGTATACTTATATAACCCAATCCCTTAAACAGAGTCTTCATCAAACTGTATACTTATATAACCCAATCCATTAAACAGAGTCTTCATCAAACTGTATACTTATATAACCCAATCCCTTAAACAGAGTCTTCTAACATCAAGCTGTATACTTATATAACCCAATCCCTTAAACAGAGTCTTCATCAAACTGTATACTTATATAACCCAATCCATTAAACAGAGTCTTCATCAAACTGTATACTTATATAACCCAATCCCTTAAACAGAGTCTTCTAACATCAAACTGTATACTTATATAACCCAATCCCTTAAACAGAGTCTTCTAACATCAAGCTGTATACTTATATAACCCAATCCATTAAACAGAGTCTTCATCAAACTGTATACTTATATAACCCAACCCCTTAAACAGAGTCTTCTAACATCAAGCTGTATACTTATATAACCCAATCCCTTAAACAGAGTCTTCTAACATCAAACTGTATACTTATATAACCCAATCCATTAAACAGAGTCTTCATCAAACTGTATACTTATATAACCCAATCCCTTAAACAGAGTCTTCTAACATCAAACTGTATAATTATATATAACCCAATCCCTTAAACAGAGTCTTCATCAAACTGTATACTTATATAACCCAATCCCTTAAACAGAGTCTTCATCAAACTGTATACTTATATAACCCAATCCCTTAAACAGAGTCTTCATCAAACTGTATACTTATATAACCCAATCTCTTAAACAGAGTCTTCTAACATCAAACTGTATACTTATATAACCCAATCCCTTAAACAGAGTCTTCTAACATCAAGCTGTATACTTATATAACCCAATCCCTTAAACAGAGTATTCTAACATCAAACTGTATACTTATATAACCCAATCCCTTAAACAGAGTCTTCTAACATCAAGCTGTATACTTATATAACCCAATCCATTAAACAGAGTCTTCATCAAGCTGTATACTTATATAACCCAATCCCTTAAACAGAGTCTTCTAACATCAAGCTGTATACTTATATAACCCAATCCATTAAACAGAGTCTTCTAACATCAAGCTGTATACTTATATAACCCAATCCCTTAAACAGAGTCTTCATCAAACTGTATACTTATATAACCCAATCCCTTAAACAGAGTCTTCGTCAAGCTGTATACTTATATAACCCAATCCCTTAAACAGAGTCTTCGTCAAGCTGTATACTTATATAACCCAATCCCTTAAACAGAGTCTTCGTCAAGCTGTATACTTATATAACCCAATCCCTTAAACAGAGTCTTCATCAAACTGTATACTTATATAACCCAATCCCTTAAACAGAGTCTTCATCAAACTGTATACTTATATAACCCAATCCCTTAAACAGAGTCTTCTAACATCAAGCTGTATACTTATATAAACCAATCCCTTAAACAGAGTCTTCATCAAACTGTATACTTATATAACCCAATCCCTTAAACAGAGTCTTCATCAAACTGTATACTTATATAACCCAACCCCTTAAACAGAGTCTTCTAACATCAAACTGTATACTTATATAAACCAATCCCTTAAACAGAGTCTTCATCAAACTGTATACTTATATAACCCAATCCATTAAACAGAGTCTTCATCAAACTGTATACTTATATAACCCAACCCCTTAAACAGAGTCTTCTAACATCAAACTGTATACTTATATAACCCAATCCCTTAAACAGAGTCTTCATCAAACTGTATACTTATATAACCCAATCCCTTAAACAGAGTCTTCATCAAACTGTATACTTATATAACCCAACCCCTTAAACAGAGTCTTCTAACATCAAACTGTATACTTATATAAACCAATCCCTTAAACAGAGTCTTCTAACATCAAGCTGTATACTTATATAAACCAATCCCTTAAACAGAGTCTTCTAACATCAAGCTGTATACTTATATAACCCAATCACTTAAACAGAGTCTTCTAACATCAAGCTGTATACTTATATAACCCAATCCCTTAAACAGAGTCTTCTAACATCAAGCTGTATAATTATATAACCCAATCCCTTAAACAGAGTCTTCTAACATCAAACTGTATACTTATATAACCCAACCCCTTAAACAGAGTCTTCATCAAACTGTATACTTATATAACCCAATCCCTTAAACAGAGTCTTCTAACATCAAGCTGTATACTTATATAACCCAATCCCTTAAACAGAGTCTTCATCAAACTGTATACTTATATAACCCAATCCCTTAAACAGAGTCTTCTAACATCAAACTGTATACTTATATAACCCAACCCCTTAAACAGAGTCTTCATCAAACTGTATACTTATATAACCCAATCCCTTAAACAGAGTCTTCTAACATCAAGCTGTATACTTATATAACCCAATCCCTTAAACAGAGTCTTCTAACATCAAGCTGTATACTTATATAACCCAATCCCTTAAACAGAGTCTTCATCAAACTGTATACTTATATAACCCAATCCCTTAAACAGAGTCTTCTAACATCAAGCTGTATACTTATATAACCCAATCCCTTAAACAGAGTCTTCATCAAACTGTATACTTATATAACCCAATCCCTTAAACAGAGTCTTCTAACATCAAACTGTATACTTATATAACCCAACCCCTTAAACAGAGTCTTCATCAAACTGTATACTTATATAACCCAATCCCTTAAACAGAGTCTTCTAACATCAAGCTGTATACTTATATAACCCAATCCCTTAAACAGAGTCTTCATCAAACTGTATACTTATATAACCCAATCCCTTAAACAGAGTCTTCATCAAACTGTATACTTATATAACCCAATCCCATAAACAGAGTCTTCTAACATCAAACTGTATACTTATATAACCCAACCCCTTAAACAGAGTCTTCATCAAACTGTATACTTATATAACCCAATCCCTTAAACAGAGTCTTCTAACATCAAGCTGTATACTTATATAACCCAATCCCTTAAACAGAGTCTTCATCAAACTGTATACTTATATAACCCAATCCATTAAACAGAGTCTTCTAACATCAAGCTGTATACTTATATAACCCAATCCATTAAACAGAGTCTTCATCAAACTGTATACTTATATAACCCAATCCCTTAAACAGAGTCTTCATCAAACTGTATACTTATATAACCCAATCCATTAAACAGAGTCTTCTAACATCAAACTGTATACTTATATAACCCAATCCCTTAAACAGAGTCTTCATCAAACTGTATACTTATATAACCCAATCCATTAAACAGAGTCTTCTAACATCAAGCTGTATACTTATATAACCCAATCCCTTAAACAGAGTCTTCTAACATCAAACTGTATACTTATATAACCCAACCCCTTAAACAGAGTCTTCATCAAACTGTATACTTATATAACCCAATCCATTAAACAGAGTCTTCATCAAACTGTATACTTATATAACCCAATCACTTAAACAGAGTCTTCATCAAGCTGTATACTTATATAACCCAATCCCTTAAACAGAGTCTTCTAACATCAAGCTGTATACTTATATAACCCAATCCATTAAACAGAGTCTTCATCAAACTGTATACTTATATAACCCAATCCCTTAAACAGAGTCTTCATCAAACTGTATACTTATATAACCCAATCCCTTAAACAGAGTCTTCTAACATCAAACTGTATACTTATATAACCCAACCCCTTAAACAGAGTCTTCTAACATCAAGCTGTATACTTATATAACCCAATCCCTTAAACAGAGTCTTCTAACATCAAACTGTATACTTATATAACCCAACCCCTTAAACAGAGTCTTCTAACATCAAACTGTATACTTATATAACCCAATCCCTTAAACAGAGTCTTCTAACATCAAACTGTATACTTATATAACCCAATCCCTTAAACAGAGTCTTCTAACATCAAGCTGTATACTTATATAACCCAATCCCTTAAACAGAGTCTTCATCAAGCTGTATACTTATATAACCCAATCCCTTAAACAGAGTCTTCTAACATCAAACTGTATACTTATATAACCCAATCCCTTAAACAGAGTCTTCTAACATCAAGCTGTATACTTATATAACCCAACCCCTTAAACAGAGTCTTCTAACATCAAGCTGTATACTTATATAACCCAATCCCTTAAACAGAGTCTTCTGACATCAAACTGTATACTTATATAACTCAATCCCTTAAACAGAGTCTTCTAACATCAAGCTGTATACTTATATAACCCAATCCCTTAAACAGAGTCTTCATCAAGCTGTATACTTATATAACCCAATCCCTTAAACAGAGTCTTCATCAAGCTGTATACTTATATAACCCAATCCCTTAAACAGAGTCTTCATCAAGCTGTATACTTATATAACCCAATCCCTTAAACAGAGTCTTCTAACATCAAACTGTATACTTATATAACCCAATCCCTTAAACAGAGTCTTCTAACATCATGCTGTATACTTATATAACCCAATCCCTTAAACAGAGTCTTCATCAAGCTGTATACTTATATAACCCAATCCCTTAAACAGAGTCTTCTAACATCAAGCTGTATACTTATATAACTCAATCCCTTAAACAGAGTCTTCTAACATCAAGCTGTATACTTATATAACCCAATCCCTTAAACAGAGTCTTCATCAAGCTGTATACTTATATAACCCAATCCCTTAAACAGAGTCTTCATCAAACTGTATACTTATATAACCCAATCCCTTAAACAGAGTCTTCATCAAGCTGTATACTTATATAACCCAATCCCTTAAACAGAGTCTTCTAACATCAAACTGTATACTTATATAACCCAATCCCTTAAACAGAGTCTTCATCAAACTGTATACTTATATAACCCAATCCCTTAAACAGAGTCTTCATCAAGCTGTATACTTATATAACCCAATCCCTTAAACAGAGTCTTCATCAAACTGTATACTTATATAACCCGATCCATTAAACAGAGTCTTCATCAAACTGTATACTTATATAACCCGATCCATTAAACAGAGTCTTCTAACATCAAACTGTATACTTATATAACCCAATCCCTTAAACAGAGTCTTCATCAAGCTGTATACTTATATAACCCAATCCCTTAAACAGAGTCTTCATCAAACTGTATACTTATATAACCCAATCCCTTAAACAGAGTCTTCATCAAGCTGTATACTTATATAACCCAATCCCTTAAACAGAGTCTTCTAACATCAAACTGTATACTTATATAACCCAATCCCTTAAACAGAGTCTTCATCAAACTGTATACTTATATAACCCAATCCCTTAAACAGAGTCTTCATCAAGCTGTATACTTATATAACCCAATCCCTTAAACAGAGTCTTCATCAAACTGTATACTTATATAACTCAATCCATTAAACAGAGTCTTCTAACATCAAGCTGTATACTTATATAACCCAATCCCTTAAACAGAGTCTTCTAACATCAAACTGTATACTTATATAACTCAATCCCTTAAACAGAGTCTTCATCAAGCTGTATACTTATATAACCCAATCCCTTAAACAGAGTCTTCTAACATCAAGCTGTATACTTATATAACCCAACCCCTTAAACAGAGTCTTCTAACACCAAGCTGTATACTTATATAACCCAATCCCTTAAACAGAGTCTTCTAACATCAAACTGTATACTTATATAACCCAATCCCTTAAACAGAGTCTTCATCAAGCTGTATACTTATATAACCCAATCCATTAAACAGAGTCTTCATCAAACTGTATACTTATATAACCCAATCACTTAAACAGAGTCTTCATCAAGCTGTATACTTATATAACCCAATCCCTTAAACAGAGTCTTCTAACATCAAGCTGTATACTTATATAACCCAATCCATTAAACAGAGTCTTCATCAAACTGTATACTTATATAACCCAATCCCTTAAACAGAGTCTTCATCAAACTGTATACTTATATAACCCAATCCCTTAAACAGAGTCTTCTAACATCAAACTGTATACTTATATAACCCAACCCCTTAAACAGAGTCTTCTAACATCAAGCTGTATACTTATATAACCCAATCCCTTAAACAGAGTCTTCTAACATCAAACTGTATACTTATATAACCCAACCCCTTAAACAGAGTCTTCTAACATCAAACTGTATACTTATATAACCCAATCCCTTAAACAGAGTCTTCTAACATCAAACTGTATACTTATATAACCCAATCCCTTAAACAGAGTCTTCTAACATCAAGCTGTATACTTATATAACCCAATCCCTTAAACAGAGTCTTCATCAAGCTGTATACTTATATAACCCAATCCCTTAAACAGAGTCTTCTAACATCAAACTGTATACTTATATAACCCAATCCCTTAAACAGAGTCTTCTAACATCAAGCTGTATACTTATATAACCCAACCCCTTAAACAGAGTCTTCTAACATCAAGCTGTATACTTATATAACCCAATCCCTTAAACAGAGTCTTCTGACATCAAACTGTATACTTATATAACTCAATCCCTTAAACAGAGTCTTCTAACATCAAGCTGTATACTTATATAACCCAATCCCTTAAACAGAGTCTTCATCAAGCTGTATACTTATATAACCCAATCCCTTAAACAGAGTCTTCATCAAGCTGTATACTTATATAACCCAATCCCTTAAACAGAGTCTTCATCAAGCTGTATACTTATATAACCCAATCCCTTAAACAGAGTCTTCTAACATCAAACTGTATACTTATATAACCCAATCCCTTAAACAGAGTCTTCTAACATCATGCTGTATACTTATATAACCCAATCCCTTAAACAGAGTCTTCATCAAGCTGTATACTTATATAACCCAATCCCTTAAACAGAGTCTTCTAACATCAAGCTGTATACTTATATAACTCAATCCCTTAAACAGAGTCTTCTAACATCAAGCTGTATACTTATATAACCCAATCCCTTAAACAGAGTCTTCATCAAGCTGTATACTTATATAACCCAATCCCTTAAACAGAGTCTTCATCAAACTGTATACTTATATAACCCAATCCCTTAAACAGAGTCTTCATCAAGCTGTATACTTATATAACCCAATCCCTTAAACAGAGTCTTCTAACATCAAACTGTATACTTATATAACCCAATCCCTTAAACAGAGTCTTCATCAAACTGTATACTTATATAACCCAATCCCTTAAACAGAGTCTTCATCAAGCTGTATACTTATATAACCCAATCCCTTAAACAGAGTCTTCATCAAACTGTATACTTATATAACCCGATCCATTAAACAGAGTCTTCATCAAACTGTATACTTATATAACCCGATCCATTAAACAGAGTCTTCTAACATCAAACTGTATACTTATATAACCCAATCCCTTAAACAGAGTCTTCATCAAGCTGTATACTTATATAACCCAATCCCTTAAACAGAGTCTTCATCAAACTGTATACTTATATAACCCAATCCCTTAAACAGAGTCTTCATCAAGCTGTATACTTATATAACCCAATCCCTTAAACAGAGTCTTCTAACATCAAACTGTATACTTATATAACCCAATCCCTTAAACAGAGTCTTCATCAAACTGTATACTTATATAACCCAATCCCTTAAACAGAGTCTTCATCAAGCTGTATACTTATATAACCCAATCCCTTAAATAGAGTCTTCATCAAACTGTATACTTATATAACTCAATCCATTAAACAGAGTCTTCTAACATCAAGCTGTATACTTATATAACCCAATCCCTTAAACAGAGTCTTCTAACATCAAACTGTATACTTATATAACTCAATCCCTTAAACAGAGTCTTCATCAAGCTGTATACTTATATAACCCAATCCCTTAAACAGAGTCTTCTAACATCAAGCTGTATACTTATATAACCCAACCCCTTAAACAGAGTCTTCTAACATCAAGCTGTATACTTATATAACCCAACCCCTTAAACAGAGTCTTCATCAAACTGTATACTTATATAACCCAATCCATTAAACAGAGTCTTCATCAAACTGTATACTTATATAACCCAATCACTTAAACAGAGTCTTCATCAAGCTGTATACTTATATAACCCAATCCCTTAAACAGAGTCTTCTAACATCAAGCTGTATACTTATATAACCCAATCCATTAAACAGAGTCTTCATCAAACTGTATACTTATATAACCCAATCCCTTAAACAGAGTCTTCATCAAACTGTATACTTATATAACCCAATCCCTTAAACAGAGTCTTCTAACATCAAACTGTATACTTATATAACCCAACCCCTTAAACAGAGTCTTCTAACATCAAGCTGTATACTTATATAACCCAATCCCTTAAACAGAGTCTTCTAACATCAAACTGTATACTTATATAACCCAACCCCTTAAACAGAGTCTTCTAACATCAAACTGTATACTTATATAACCCAATCCCTTAAACAGAGTCTTCTAACATCAAACTGTATACTTATATAACCCAATCCCTTAAACAGAGTCTTCTAACATCAAGCTGTATACTTATATAACCCAATCCCTTAAACAGAGTCTTCATCAAGCTGTATACTTATATAACCCAATCCCTTAAACAGAGTCTTCTAACATCAAACTGTATACTTATATAACCCAATCCCTTAAACAGAGTCTTCTAACATCAAGCTGTATACTTATATAACCCAACCCCTTAAACAGAGTCTTCTAACATCAAGCTGTATACTTATATAACCCAATCCCTTAAACAGAGTCTTCTGACATCAAACTGTATACTTATATAACTCAATCCCTTAAACAGAGTCTTCTAACATCAAGCTGTATACTTATATAACCCAATCCCTTAAACAGAGTCTTCATCAAGCTGTATACTTATATAACCCAATCCCTTAAACAGAGTCTTCATCAAGCTGTATACTTATATAACCCAATCCCTTAAACAGAGTCTTCATCAAGCTGTATACTTATATAACCCAATCCCTTAAACAGAGTCTTCTAACATCAAACTGTATACTTATATAACCCAATCCCTTAAACAGAGTCTTCTAACATCATGCTGTATACTTATATAACCCAATCCCTTAAACAGAGTCTTCATCAAGCTGTATACTTATATAACCCAATCCCTTAAACAGAGTCTTCTAACATCAAGCTGTATACTTATATAACTCAATCCCTTAAACAGAGTCTTCTAACATCAAGCTGTATACTTATATAACCCAATCCCTTAAACAGAGTCTTCATCAAGCTGTATACTTATATAACCCAATCCCTTAAACAGAGTCTTCATCAAACTGTATACTTATATAACCCAATCCCTTAAACAGAGTCTTCATCAAGCTGTATACTTATATAACCCAATCCCTTAAACAGAGTCTTCTAACATCAAACTGTATACTTATATAACCCAATCCCTTAAACAGAGTCTTCATCAAACTGTATACTTATATAACCCAATCCCTTAAACAGAGTCTTCATCAAGCTGTATACTTATATAACCCAATCCCTTAAACAGAGTCTTCATCAAACTGTATACTTATATAACCCGATCCATTAAACAGAGTCTTCATCAAACTGTATACTTATATAACCCGATCCATTAAACAGAGTCTTCTAACATCAAACTGTATACTTATATAACCCAATCCCTTAAACAGAGTCTTCATCAAGCTGTATACTTATATAACCCAATCCCTTAAACAGAGTCTTCATCAAACTGTATACTTATATAACCCAATCCCTTAAACAGAGTCTTCATCAAGCTGTATACTTATATAACCCAATCCCTTAAACAGAGTCTTCTAACATCAAACTGTATACTTATATAACCCAATCCCTTAAACAGAGTCTTCATCAAACTGTATACTTATATAACCCAATCCCTTAAACAGAGTCTTCATCAAGCTGTATACTTATATAACCCAATCCCTTAAACAGAGTCTTCATCAAACTGTATACTTATATAACTCAATCCATTAAACAGAGTCTTCTAACATCAAGCTGTATACTTATATAACCCAATCCCTTAAACAGAGTCTTCTAACATCAAACTGTATACTTATATAACTCAATCCCTTAAACAGAGTCTTCATCAAGCTGTATACTTATATAACCCAATCCCTTAAACAGAGTCTTCTAACATCAAGCTGTATACTTATATAACCCAACCCCTTAAACAGAGTCTTCTAACATCAAGCTGTATACTTATATAACCCAATCCCTTAAACAGAGTCTTCTAACATCAAACTGTATACTTATATAACCCAATCCCTTAAACAGAGTCTTCATCAAGCTGTATACTTATATAACCCAATCCATTAAACAGAGTCTTCATCAAACTGTATACTTATATAACCCAATCACTTAAACAGAGTCTTCATCAAGCTGTATACTTATATAACCCAATCCCTTAAACAGAGTCTTCTAACATCAAGCTGTATACTTATATAACCCAATCCATTAAACAGAGTCTTCATCAAACTGTATACTTATATAACCCAATCCCTTAAACAGAGTCTTCATCAAACTGTATACTTATATAACCCAATCCCTTAAACAGAGTCTTCTAACATCAAACTGTATACTTATATAACCCAACCCCTTAAACAGAGTCTTCTAACATCAAGCTGTATACTTATATAACCCAATCCCTTAAACAGAGTCTTCTAACATCAAACTGTATACTTATATAACCCAACCCCTTAAACAGAGTCTTCTAACATCAAACTGTATACTTATATAACCCAATCCCTTAAACAGAGTCTTCTAACATCAAACTGTATACTTATATAACCCAATCCCTTAAACAGAGTCTTCTAACATCAAGCTGTATACTTATATAACCCAATCCCTTAAACAGAGTCTTCATCAAGCTGTATACTTATATAACCCAATCCCTTAAACAGAGTCTTCTAACATCAAACTGTATACTTATATAACCCAATCCCTTAAACAGAGTCTTCTAACATCAAGCTGTATACTTATATAACCCAACCCCTTAAACAGAGTCTTCTAACATCAAGCTGTATACTTATATAACCCAATCCCTTAAACAGAGTCTTCTGACATCAAACTGTATACTTATATAACTCAATCCCTTAAACAGAGTCTTCTAACATCAAGCTGTATACTTATATAACCCAATCCCTTAAACAGAGTCTTCATCAAGCTGTATACTTATATAACCCAATCCCTTAAACAGAGTCTTCATCAAGCTGTATACTTATATAACCCAATCCCTTAAACAGAGTCTTCATCAAGCTGTATACTTATATAACCCAATCCCTTAAACAGAGTCTTCTAACATCAAACTGTATACTTATATAACCCAATCCCTTAAACAGAGTCTTCTAACATCATGCTGTATACTTATATAACCCAATCCCTTAAACAGAGTCTTCATCAAGCTGTATACTTATATAACCCAATCCCTTAAACAGAGTCTTCTAACATCAAGCTGTATACTTATATAACTCAATCCCTTAAACAGAGTCTTCTAACATCAAGCTGTATACTTATATAACCCAATCCCTTAAACAGAGTCTTCATCAAGCTGTATACTTATATAACCCAATCCCTTAAACAGAGTCTTCATCAAACTGTATACTTATATAACCCAATCCCTTAAACAGAGTCTTCATCAAGCTGTATACTTATATAACCCAATCCCTTAAACAGAGTCTTCTAACATCAAACTGTATACTTATATAACCCAATCCCTTAAACAGAGTCTTCATCAAACTGTATACTTATATAACCCAATCCCTTAAACAGAGTCTTCATCAAGCTGTATACTTATATAACCCAATCCCTTAAACAGAGTCTTCATCAAACTGTATACTTATATAACCCGATCCATTAAACAGAGTCTTCATCAAACTGTATACTTATATAACCCGATCCATTAAACAGAGTCTTCTAACATCAAACTGTATACTTATATAACCCAATCCCTTAAACAGAGTCTTCATCAAACTGTATACTTATATAACCCAATCCCTTAAACAGAGTCTTCATCAAGCTGTATACTTATATAACCCAATCCCTTAAACAGAGTCTTCTAACATCAAACTGTATACTTATATAACCCAATCCCTTAAACAGAGTCTTCATCAAACTGTATACTTATATAACCCAATCCCTTAAACAGAGTCTTCATCAAGCTGTATACTTATATAACCCAATCCCTTAAATAGAGTCTTCATCAAACTGTATACTTATATAACTCAATCCATTAAACAGAGTCTTCTAACATCAAGCTGTATACTTATATAACCCAATCCCTTAAACAGAGTCTTCTAACATCAAACTGTATACTTATATAACTCAATCCCTTAAACAGAGTCTTCATCAAGCTGTATACTTATATAACCCAATCCCTTAAACAGAGTCTTCTAACATCAAGCTGTATACTTATATAACCCAACCCCTTAAACAGAGTCTTCTAACATCAAGCTGTATACTTATATAACCCAATCCCTTAAACAGAGTCTTCTAACATCAAACTGTATACTTATATAACCCAATCCCTTAAACAGAGTCTTCATCAAGCTGTATACTTATATAACCCAATCCATTAAACAGAGTCTTCATCAAACTGTATACTTATATAACCCAATCCCTTAAACAGAGTCTTCATCAAACTGTATACTTATATAACCCAATCCCTTAAACAGAGTCTTCATCAAGCTGTATACTTATATAACTCAACCCCTTAAACAGAGTCTTCATCAAACTGTATACTTATATAACCCAATCCCTTAAACAGAGTCTTCATCAAACTGTATACTTATATAACCCAATCCCTTAAACAGAGTCTTCTAACATCAAGCTGTATACTTATATAACCCAATCCATTAAACAGAGTCTTCATCAAACTGTATACTTATATAACCCAATCCCTTAAACAGAGTCTTCATCAAACTGTATACTTATATAACCCAATCCCTTAAACAGAGTCTTCTAACATCAAACTGTATACTTATATAACCCGATCCATTAAACAGAGTCTTCATCAAACTGTATACTTATATAACCCGATCCATTAAACAGAGTCTTCTAACATCAAGCTGTATACTTATATAACCCGATCCATTACACAGAGTCTTCATCAAACTGTATACTTATATAACCCGATCCATTAAACAGAGTCTTCATCAAACTGTATACTTATATAACCCAATCCCTTAAACAGAGTCTTCATCAAGCTGTATACTTATATAACCCAATCCCTTAAACAGAGTCTTCATCAAACTGTATACTTATATAACCCAATCCCTTAAACAGAGTCTTCATCAAGCTGTATACTTATATAACCCAATCCCTTAAACAGAGTCTTCATCAAACTGTATACTTATATAACCCAATCCCTTAAACAGAGTCTTCATCAAGCTGTATACTTATATAACTCAACCCCTTAAACAGAGTCTTCATCAAACTGTATACTTATATAACCCAATCCCTTAAACAGAGTCTTCATCAAACTGTATACTTATATAACCCAATCCCTTAAACAGAGTCTTCATCAAACTGTATACTTATATAACCCAATCCCTTAAACAGAGTCTTCATCAAACTGTATACTTATATAACCCAATCCCTTAAACAGAGTCTTCATCAAGCTGTATACTTATATAACTCAACCCCTTAAACAGAGTCTTCATCAAACTGTATACTTATATAACCCAATCCCTTAAACAGAGTCTTCATCAAACTGTATACTTATATAACCCAATCCCTTAAACAGAGTCTTCTAACATCAAGCTGTATACTTATATAACCCAATCCATTAAACAGAGTCTTCATCAAACTGTATACTTATATAACCCAATCCCTTAAACAGAGTCTTCATCAAACTGTATACTTATATAACCCAATCCCTTAAACAGAGTCTTCATCAAACTGTATACTTATATAACCCAATCCCTTAAACAGAGTCTTCTAACATCAAACTGTATACTTATATAACCCGATCCATTAAACAGAGTCTTCATCAAACTGTATACTTATATAACCCGATCCATTAAACAGAGTCTTCTAACATCAAGCTGTATACTTATATAACCCGATCCATTAAACAGAGTCTTCATCAAACTGTATACTTATATAACCCGATCCATTAAACAGAGTCTTCTAACATCAAACTGTATACTTATATAACCCAATCCCTTAAACAGAGTCTTCATCAAGCTGTATACTTATATAACCCAATCCCTTAAACAGAGTCTTCATCAAACTGTATACTTATATAACCCAATCCCTTAAACAGAGTCTTCATCAAGCTGTATACTTATATAACCCAATCCCTTAAACAGAGTCTTCTAACATCAAGCTGTATACTTATATAACCCAATCCATTAAACAGAGTCTTCTAACATCGAACTGTATACTTATATAACCCAATCCATTAAACAGAGTCTTCATCAAGCTGTATACTTATATAACCCAATCCCTTAAACAGAGTCTTCTAACATCAAACTGTATACTTATATAACCCAATCCCTTAAACAGAGTCTTCATCAAGCTGTATACTTATATAACCCAATCCCTTAAACAGAGTCTTCTAACATCAAGCTGTATACTTATATAACCCAATCCCTTAAACAGAGTCTTCATCAAACTGTATACTTATATAACCCAATCCATTAAACAGAGTCTTCATCAAGCTGTATACTTATATAACCCAACCCCTTAAACAGAGTCTTCTAACATCAAACTGTATACTTATATAACCCAATCCCTTAAACAGAGTCTTCATCAAGCTGTATACTTATATAACCCAATCCCTTAAACAGAGTCTTCATCAAACTGTATACTTATATAACCCAATCCATTAAACAGAGTCTTCTAACATCAAGCTGTATACTTATATAACCCAATCCCTTAAACAGAGTCTTCTAACATCAAGCTGTATACTTATATAACCCAATCCCTTAAACAGAGTCTTCTAACATCAAGCTGTATACTTATATAACCCAACCCCTTAAACAGAGTCTTCTAACATCAAACTGTATACTTATATAACCCAACCCCTTAAACAGAGTCTTCTAACATCAAGCTGTATACTTATATAACCCAATCCCTTAAACAGAGTCTTCATCAAACTGTATACTTATATAACCCAATCCCTTAAACAGAGTCTTCTAACATCAAGCTGTATACTTATATAACCCAATCCCTTAAACAGAGTCTTCATCAAACTGTATACTTATATAACCCAATCCCTTAAACAGAGTCTTCATCAAGCTGTATACTTATATAACCCAATCCCTTAAACAGAGTCTTCATCAAACTGTATACTTATATAACCCAATCCATTAAACAGAGTCTTCATCAAGCTGTATACTTATATAACCCAATCCATTAAACAGAGTCTCCTAACATCAAACTGTATACTTATATAACCCAATCCATTAAACAGAGTCTTCATCAAGCTGTATACTTATATAACCCAATCCCTTAAACAGAGTCTTCTAACATCAAGCTGTATACTTATATAACCCAATCCCTTAAACAGAGTCTTCTAACATCAAGCTGTATACTTATATAACCCAATCCCTTAAACAGAGTCTTCATCAAACTGTATACTTATATAACCCAATCCATTAAACAGAGTCTTCATCAAGCTGTATACTTATATAACCCAACCCCTTAAACAGAGTCTTCTAACATCAAGCTGTATACTTATATAACCCAATCCCTTAAACAGAGTCTTCATCAAACTGTATACTTATATAACCCAATCCCTTAAACAGAGTCTTCATCAAGCTGTATACTTATATAACCCAATCCCTTAAACAGAGTCTTCATCAAACTGTATACTTATATAACCCAATCCATTAAACAGAGTCTTCATCAAGCTGTATACTTATATAACCCAACCCCTTAAACAGAGTCTTCTAACATCAAGCTGTATACTTATATAACCCAATCCCTTAAACAGAGTCTTCATCAAACTGTATACTTATATAACCCAATCCCTTAAACAGAGTCTTCATCAAACTGTATACTTATATAACCCAATCCCTTAAACAGAGTCTTCTAACATCAAACTGTATACTTATATAACCCAATCCATTAAACAGAGTCTTCTAACATCAAGCTGTATACTTATATAACCCAACCCCTTAAACAGAGTCTTCTAACATCAAGCTGTATACTTATATAACCCAATCCATTAAACAGAGTCTTCTAACATCAAGCTGTATACTTATATAACCCAACCCCTTAAACAGAGTCTTCTAACATCAAGCTGTATACTTATATAACCCAATCCATTAAACAGAGTCTTCTAACATCAAACTGTATACTTATATAACCCAACCCCTTAAACAGAGTCTTCATCAAGCTGTATACTTATATAACCCAACCCCTTAAACAGAGTCTTCATCAAACTGTATACTTATATAACCCAACCCCTTAAACAGAGTCTTCTAACATCAAGCTGTATACTTATATAACCCAACCCCTTAAACAGAGTCTTCATCAAACTGTATACTTATATAACCCAATCCCTTAAGAAGAGTCTTCTAACATCAAACTGTATACTTATATAACCCAATCCATTAAACAGAGTCTTCATCAAACTGTATACTTATATAACCCAATCCCTTAAACAGAGTCTTCATCAAACTGTATACTTATATAACCCAATCCCTTAAACAGAGTCTTCATCAAACTGTATACTTATATAACCCAATCCCTTAAACAGAGTCTTCTAACATCAAACTGTATACTTATATAACCCAATCCATTAAACAGAGTCTTCTAACATCAAACTGTATACTTATATAACCCAACCCCTTAAACAGAGTCTTCATCAAACTGTATACTTATATAACCCAACCCCTTAAACAGAGTCTTCTAACATCAAGCTGTATACTTATATAACCCAACCCCTTAAACAGAGTCTTCTAACATCAAGCTGTATACTTATATAACCCAATCCCTTAAACAGAGTCTTCTAACATCAAACTGTATACTTATATAACCCAATCCATTAAACAGAGTCTTCTAACATCAAACTGTATACTTATATAACCCAATCCCTTAAACAGAGTCTTCTAACATCAAGCTGTATACTTATATAACCCAACCCCTTAAACAGAGTCTTCATCAGGCTGTATACTTATATAACCCAATCCATTAAACAGAGTCTTCTAACATCAAGCTGTATACTTATATAACCCAATCCATTAAACAGAGTCTTCTAACATCAAGCTGTATACTTATATAACCCAACCCCTTAAACAGAGTCTTCATCAAACTGTATACTTATATAACCCAATCCCTTAAACAGAGTCTTCTAACATCAAACTGTATACTTATATAACCCAATCCCTTAAACAGAGTCTTCTAACATCAAACTGTATACTTATATAACCCAATCCATTAAACAGAGTCTTCATCAAACTGTATACTTATATAACCCAATCCCTTAAACAGAGTCTTCATCAAGCTGTATACTTATATAACCCAATCCCTTAAACAGAGTCTTCATCAAACTGTATACTTATATAACCCAAATCCCTTAAACAGAGTCTTCTAACATCAAACTGTATACTTATATAACCCAATCCATTAAACAGAGTCTTCATCAAGCTGTATACTTATATAACCCAATCCCTTAAACAGAGTCTTCTAACATCAAACTGTATACTTATATAACCCAATCCCTTAAACAGAGTCTTCTAACATCAAACTGTATACTTATATAACCCAATCCCTTAAACAGAGTCTTCTAACATCAAGCTGTATACTTATATAACCCAATCCATTAAACAGAGTCTTCATCAAACTGTATACTTATATAACCCAATCCCTTAAACAGAGTCTTCTAACATCAAACTGTATACTTATATAACCCAATCCATTAAACAGAGTCTTCATCAAACTGTATACTTATATAACCCAATCCCTTAAACAGAGTCTTCTAACATCAAACTGTATACTTATATAACCCAATCCATTAAACAGAGTCTTCATCAAACTGTATACTTATATAACCCAATCCCTTAAACAGAGTCTTCATCAAACTGTATACTTATATAACCCAATCCCTTAAACAGAGTCTTCATCAAGCTGTATACTTATATAACCCAATCCATTAAACAGAGTCTTCTAACATCAAACTGTATACTTATATAACCCAATCCATTAAACAGAGTCTTCTAACATCAAACTGTATACTTATATAACCCAATCCCTTAAACAGAGTCGTCATCAAACTGTATACTTATATAACCCAATCCCTTAAACAGAGTCTTCTAACATCAAACTGTATACTTATATAACCCAATCCATTAAACAGAGTCTTCTAACATCAAACTGTATACTTATATAACCCAATCCCTTAAACAGAGTCTTCATCAAACTGTATACTTATATAACCCAATCCCTTAAACAGAGTCTTCTAACA
The DNA here is from genome assembly GCA_032622095.1 of Siphonodentalium dalli. Lineage (NCBI taxonomy): Eukaryota > Metazoa > Mollusca > Scaphopoda > Gadilida > Siphonodentaliidae > Siphonodentalium > Siphonodentalium dalli. The sequence continues at coordinate 14,943,906 of CP136063.1, forward strand.
TCAAACTGTATACTTATATAACCCAATCCATTAAACAGAGTCTTCATCAAGCTGTATACTTATATAACCCAATCCCTTAAACAGAGTCTTCTAACATCAAACTGTATACTTATATAACCCAATCCCTTAAACAGAGTCTTCTAACATCAAACTGTATACTTATATAACCCAATCCCTTAAACAGAGTCTTCTAACATCAAGCTGTATACTTATATAACCCAATCCATTAAACAGAGTCTTCATCAAACTGTATACTTATATAACCCAATCCCTTAAACAGAGTCTTCTAACATCAAACTGTATACTTATATAACCCAATCCATTAAACAGAGTCTTCATCAAACTGTATACTTATATAACCCAATCCCTTAAACAGAGTCTTCTAACATCAAACTGTATACTTATATAACCCAATCCATTAAACAGAGTCTTCATCAAACTGTATACTTATATAACCCAATCCATTAAACAGAGTCTTCTAACATCAAACTGTATACTTATATAACCCAATCCCTTAAACAGAGTCTTCTAACATCAAACTGTATACTTATATAATCCAATCCCTTAAACAGAGTCTTCTAACATCAAACTGTATACTTATATAACCCAATCCCTTAAACAGAGTCTTCTAACATCAAACTGTATACTTATATAACCCAATCCCTTAAACAGAGTCTTCTAACATCAAACTGTATACTTATATAACCCAATCCCTTAAACAGAGTCTTCATCAAACTGTATACTTATATAACCCAATCCATTAAACATAGTCTTCTAACATCAAGCTGTATACTTATATAACCCAATCCCTTAAACAGAGTCTTCATCAAGCTGTATACTTATATAACCCAATCTCTTAAACAGAGTCTTCTAACATCAAGCTGTATACTTATATAACCCAATCCCTTAAACAGAGTCTTCTAACATCAAACTGTATACTTATATAACCCAATCCCTTAAACAGAGTCTTCATCAAACTGTATACTTATATAACCCAATCCATTAAACAGAGTCTTCATCAAACTGTATACTTATATAACCCAATCCATTAAACAGAGTCTTCTAACATCAAGCTGTATACTTATATAACCCAATCCCTTAAACAGAGTCTTCATCAAGCTGTATACTTATATAACCCAATCCCTTAAACAGAGTCTTCTAACATCAAACTGTATACTTATATAACCCAATCCCTTAAACAGAGTCTTCATCAAACTGTATACTTATATAACCCAATCCCTTAAACAGAGTCTTCTAACATCAAACTGTATACTTATATAACCCAATCCCTTAAACAGAGTCTTCTAACATCAAGCTGTATACTTATATAACCCAATCCCTTAAACAGAGTCTTCATCAAGCTGTATACTTATATAACCCAATCTCTTAAACAGAGTCTTCTAACATCAAACTGTATACTTATATAACCCAATCCATTAAACAGAGTCTTCATCAAACTGTATACTTATATAACCCAATCCCTTAAACAGAGTCTTCTAACATCAAACTGTATACTTATATAACCCAATCCCTTAAACAGAGTCTTCATCAAACTGTATACTTATATAACCCAATCTCTTAAACAGAGTCTTCTAACATCAAGCTGTATACTTATATAACCCAATCCCTTAAACAGAGTCTTCTAACATCAAGCTGTATACTTATATAACCCAATCCCTTAAACAGAGTCTTCTAACATCAAACTGTATACTTATATAACCCAATCCCTTAAACAGAGTCTTCTAACATCAAGCTGTATACTTATATAACCCAATCCCTTAAACAGAGTCTTCTAACATCAAACTGTATACTTATATAACCCAATCCCTTAAACAGAGTCTTCTAACATCAAGCTGTATACTTATATAAACCAATCCATTAAACAGAGTCTTCTAACATCAAGCTGTATACTTATATAACCCAATCCCTTAAACAGAGTCTTCATCAAACTGTATACTTATATAACCCAATCCCTTAAACAGAGTCTTCATCAAACTGTATACTTATATAACACAATCCCTTAAACAGAGTCTTCTAACATCAAGCTGTATACTTATATAACCCAACCCCTTAAACAGAGTCTTCATCAAACTGTATACTTATATAACCCAACCCCTTAAACAGAGTCTTCATCAAACTGTATACTTATATAACCCAATCCCTTAAACAGAGTCTTCATCAAGCTGTATACTTATATAACCCAATCCCTTAAACAGAGTCTTCATCAAACTGTATACTTATATAACCCAATCCCTTAAACAGAGTCTTCTAACATCAAGCTGTATACTTATATAACCCAACCCCTTAAACAGAGTCTTCATCAAACTGTATACTTATATAACCCAATCCCTTAAACAGAGTCTTCATCAAGCTGTATACTTATATAACCCAATCCCTTAAACAGAGTCTTCATCAAGCTGTATACTTATATAACCCAATCCCTTAAACAGAGTCTTCATCAAGCTGTATACTTATATAACCCAATCCCTTAAACAGAGTCTTCATCAAACTGTATACTTATATAACCCAATCCCTTAAACAGAGTCTTCATCAAACTGTATACTTATATAACCCAATCCCTTAAACAGAGTCTTCATCAAGCTGTATACTTATATAACCCAATCTCTTAAACAGAGTCTTCTAACATCAAGCTGTATACTTATATAACCCAATCCCTTAAACAGAGTCTTCTAACATCAAACTGTATACTTATATAACCCAATCCCTTAAACAGAGTCTTCATCAAACTGTATACTTATATAACCCAATCCATTAAACAGAGTCTTCATCAAACTGTATACTTATATAACCCAATCCATTAAACAGAGTCTTCTAACATCAAGCTGTATACTTATATAACCCAATCCCTTAAACAGAGTCTTCATCAAGCTGTATACTTATATAACCCAATCCCTTAAACAGAGTCTTCTAACATCAAACTGTATACTTATATAACCCAATCCCTTAAACAGAGTCTTCATCAAACTGTATACTTATATAACCCAATCCCTTAAACAGAGTCTTCTAACATCAAACTGTATACTTATATAACCCAATCCATTAAACAGAGTCTTCATCAAACTGTATACTTATATAACCCAATCCCTTAAACAGAGTCTTCTAACATCAAACTGTATACTTATATAACCCAATCCATTAAACAGAGTCTTCATCAAACTGTATACTTATATAACCCAATCCCTTAAACAGAGTCTTCATCAAACTGTATACTTATATAACCCAATCCCTTAAACAGAGTCTTCATCAAGCTGTATACTTATATAACCCAATCCATTAAACAGAGTCTTCTAACATCAAACTGTATACTTATATAACCCAATCCATTAAACAGAGTCTTCTAACATCAAACTGTATACTTATATAACCCAATCCCTTAAACAGAGTCTTCATCAAACTGTATACTTATATAACCCAATCCCTTAAACAGAGTCTTCTAACATCAAACTGTATACTTATATAACCCAATCCATTAAACAGAGTCTTCTAACATCAAACTGTATACTTATATAACCCAATCCCTTAAACAGAGTCTTCATCAAACTGTATACTTATATAACCCAATCCCTTAAACAGAGTCTTCTAACATCAAACTGTATACTTATATAACCCAATCCATTAAACAGAGTCTTCATCAAGCTGTATACTTATATAACCCAATCCCTTAAACAGAGTCTTCTAACATCAAACTGTATACTTATATAACCCAATCCCTTAAACAGAGTCTTCTAACATCAAACTGTATACTTATATAACCCAATCCCTTAAACAGAGTCTTCATCAAACTGTATACTTATATAACCCAATCCCTTAAACAGAGTCTTCTAACATCAAACTGTATACTTATATAACCCAATCCATTAAACAGAGTCTTCATCAAACTGTATACTTATATAACCCAATCCCTTAAACAGAGTCTTCTAACATCAAACTGTATACTTATATAACCCAATCCATTAAACAGAGTCTTCATCAAACTGTATACTTATATAACCCAATCCATTAAACAGAGTCTTCATCAAGCTGTATACTTATATAACCCAATCCCTTAAACAGAGTCTTCATCAAGCTGTATACTTATATAACCCAATCCCTTAAACAGAGTCTTCATCAAGCTGTATACTTATATAACCCAATCCCTTAAACAGAGTCTTCATCAAGCTGTATACTTATATAACCCAATCCCTTAAACAGAGTCTTCATCAAACTGTATACTTATATAACCCAATCCCTTAAACAGAGTCTTCATCAAACTGTATACTTATATAACCCAATCCCTTAAACAGAGTCTTCATCAAGCTGTATACTTATATAACCCAATCTCTTAAACAGAGTCTTCTAACATCAAGCTGTATACTTATATAACCCAATCCCTTAAACAGAGTCTTCTAACATCAAACTGTATACTTATATAACCCAATCCCTTAAACAGAGTCTTCATCAAACTGTATACTTATATAACCCAATCCATTAAACAGAGTCTTCATCAAACTGTATACTTATATAACCCAATCCATTAAACAGAGTCTTCTAACATCAAGCTGTATACTTATATAACCCAATCCCTTAAACAGAGTCTTCATCAAGCTGTATACTTATATAACCCAATCCCTTAAACAGAGTCTTCTAACATCAAACTGTATACTTATATAACCCAATCCCTTAAACAGAGTCTTCATCAAACTGTATACTTATATAACCCAATCCCTTAAACAGAGTCTTCTAACATCAAACTGTATACTTATATAACCCAATCCCTTAAACAGAGTCTTCTAACATCAAGCTGTATACTTATATAACCCAATCCCTTAAACAGAGTCTTCATCAAGCTGTATACTTATATAACCCAATCTCTTAAACAGAGTCTTCTAACATCAAACTGTATACTTATATAACCCAATCCCTTAAACAGAGTCTTCATCAAACTGTATACTTATATAACCCAATCCCTTAAACAGAGTCTTCTAACATCAAACTGTATACTTATATAACCCAATCCCTTAAACAGAGTCTTCATCAAACTGTATACTTATATAACCCAATCTCTTAAACAGAGTCTTCTAACATCAAGCTGTATACTTATATAACCCAATCCCTTAAACAGAGTCTTCTAACATCAAGCTGTATACTTATATAACCCAATCCCTTAAACAGAGTCTTCTAACATCAAACTGTATACTTATATAACCCAATCCCTTAAACAGAGTCTTCTAACATCAAGCTGTATACTTATATAACCCAATCCCTTAAACAGAGTCTTCTAACATCAAACTGTATACTTATATAACCCAATCCCTTAAACAGAGTCTTCTAACATCAAGCTGTATACTTATATAAACCAATCCATTAAACAGAGTCTTCTAACATCAAGCTGTATACTTATATAACCCAATCCCTTAAACAGAGTCTTCATCAAACTGTATACTTATATAACCCAATCCCTTAAACAGAGTCTTCATCAAACTGTATACTTATATAACACAATCCCTTAAACAGAGTCTTCTAACATCAAGCTGTATACTTATATAACCCAACCCCTTAAACAGAGTCTTCATCAAACTGTATACTTATATAACCCAACCCCTTAAACAGAGTCTTCATCAAACTGTATACTTATATAACCCAATCCCTTAAACAGAGTCTTCATCAAGCTGTATACTTATATAACCCAATCCCTTAAACAGAGTCTTCATCAAACTGTATACTTATATAACCCAATCCCTTAAACAGAGTCTTCTAACATCAAGCTGTATACTTATATAACCCAACCCCTTAAACAGAGTCTTCATCAAACTGTATACTTATATAACCCAATCCCTTAAACAGAGTCTTCATCAAGCTGTATACTTATATAACCCAATCCCTTAAACAGAGTCTTCATCAAGCTGTATACTTATATAACCCAATCCCTTAAACAGAGTCTTCATCAAGCTGTATACTTATATAACCCAATCCCTTAAACAGAGTCTTCATCAAACTGTATACTTATATAACCCAATCCCTTAAACAGAGTCTTCATCAAACTGTATACTTATATAACCCAATCCCTTAAACAGAGTCTTCTAACATCAAACTGTATACTTATATAACCCAATCCATTAAACAGAGTCTTCATCAAACTGTATACTTATATAACCCAATCCATTAAACAGAGTCTTCTAACATCAAACTGTATACTTATATAACCCAATCCCTTAAACAGAGTCTTCTAACATCAAACTGTATACTTATATAATCCAATCCCTTAAACAGAGTCTTCTAACATCAAACTGTATACTTATATAACCCAATCCCTTAAACAGAGTCTTCTAACATCAAACTGTATACTTATATAACCCAATCCCTTAAACAGAGTCTTCTAACATCAAACTGTATACTTATATAACCCAATCCCTTAAACAGAGTCTTCATCAAACTGTATACTTATATAACCCAATCCATTAAACAGAGTCTTCTAACATCAAGCTGTATACTTATATAACCCAATCCCTTAAACAGAGTCTTCATCAAGCTGTATACTTATATAACCCAATCTCTTAAACAGAGTCTTCTAACATCAAGCTGTATACTTATATAACCCAATCCCTTAAACAGAGTCTTCTAACATCAAACTGTATACTTATATAACCCAATCCCTTAAACAGAGTCTTCATCAAACTGTATACTTATATAACCCAATCCATTAAACAGAGTCTTCATCAAACTGTATACTTATATAACCCAATCCATTAAACAGAGTCTTCTAACATCAAGCTGTATACTTATATAACCCAATCCCTTAAACAGAGTCTTCATCAAGCTGTATACTTATATAACCCAATCCCTTAAACAGAGTCTTCTAACATCAAACTGTATACTTATATAACCCAATCCCTTAAACAGAGTCTTCATCAAACTGTATACTTATATAACCCAATCCCTTAAACAGAGTCTTCTAACATCAAACTGTATACTTATATAACCCAATCCCTTAAACAGAGTCTTCTAACATCAAGCTGTATACTTATATAACCCAATCCCTTAAACAGAGTCTTCATCAAGCTGTATACTTATATAACCCAATCTCTTAAACAGAGTCTTCTAACATCAAACTGTATACTTATATAACCCAATCCCTTAAACAGAGTCTTCATCAAACTGTATACTTATATAACCCAATCCCTTAAACAGAGTCTTCTAACATCAAACTGTATACTTATATAACCCAATCCCTTAAACAGAGTCTTCATCAAACTGTATACTTATATAACCCAATCTCTTAAACAGAGTCTTCTAACATCAAGCTGTATACTTATATAACCCAATCCCTTAAACAGAGTCTTCTAACATCAAGCTGTATACTTATATAACCCAATCCCTTAAACAGAGTCTTCTAACATCAAACTGTATACTTATATAACCCAATCCCTTAAACAGAGTCTTCTAACATCAAGCTGTATACTTATATAACCCAATCCCTTAAACAGAGTCTTCTAACATCAAACTGTATACTTATATAACCCAATCCCTTAAACAGAGTCTTCTAACATCAAGCTGTATACTTATATAAACCAATCCATTAAACAGAGTCTTCTAACATCAAGCTGTATACTTATATAACCCAATCCCTTAAACAGAGTCTTCATCAAACTGTATACTTATATAACCCAATCCCTTAAACAGAGTCTTCATCAAACTGTATACTTATATAACACAATCCCTTAAACAGAGTCTTCTAACATCAAGCTGTATACTTATATAACCCAACCCCTTAAACAGAGTCTTCATCAAACTGTATACTTATATAACCCAACCCCTTAAACAGAGTCTTCATCAAACTGTATACTTATATAACCCAATCCCTTAAACAGAGTCTTCATCAAGCTGTATACTTATATAACCCAATCCCTTAAACAGAGTCTTCATCAAACTGTATACTTATATAACCCAATCCCTTAAACAGAGTCTTCTAACATCAAGCTGTATACTTATATAACCCAACCCCTTAAACAGAGTCTTCATCAAACTGTATACTTATATAACCCAATCCCTTAAACAGAGTCTTCATCAAGCTGTATACTTATATAACCCAATCCCTTAAACAGAGTCTTCTTCAAGCTGTATACTTATATAACCCAATCTCTTAAACAGAGTCTTCATCAAACTGTATACTTATATAACCCAATCCCTTAAACAGAGTCTTCATCAAACTGTATACTTATATAACCCAATCCATTAAACAGAGTCTTCATCAAACTGTATACTTATATAACCCAATCCCTTAAACAGAGTCTTCTAACATCAAACTGTATACTTATATAACCCAATCCATTAAACAGAGTCTTCATCAAACTGTATACTTATATAACCCAATCTCTTAAACAGAGTCTTCTAACATCAAGCTGTATACTTATATAACCCAATCTCTTAAACAGAGTCTTCATCAAACTGTATACTTATATAACCCAATCCATTAAACAGAGTCTTCTAACATCAAGCTGTATACTTATATAACCCAATCTCTTAAACAGAGTCTTCATCAAACTGTATACTTATATAACCCAATCCATTAAACAGAGTCTTCTAACATCAAACTGTATACTTATATAACCCAATCCATTAAACAGAGTCTTCATCAAACTGTATACTTATATAACCCAATCCATTAAACAGAGTCTTCATCAAACTGTATACTTATATAACCCAATCCCTTAAACAGAGTCTTCTAACATCAAGCTGTATACTTATATAACCCAATCTCTTAAACAGAGTCTTCATCAAACTGTATACTTATATAACCCAATCTCTTAAACAGAGTCTTCATCAAGCTGTATACTTATATAACCCAATCTCTTAAACAGAGTCTTCATCAAGCTGTATACTTATATAACCCAATCCCTTAAACAGAGTCTTCATCAAACTGTATACTTATATAACCCAATCCATTAAACAGAGTCTTCTAACATCAAGCTGTATACTTATATAACCCAATCCCTTAAACAGAGTCTTCTAACATCAAGCTGTATACTTATATAACCCAACCCCTTAAACAGAGTCTTCTAACATCAAGCTGTATACTTATATAACCCAATCCCTTAAACAGAGTCTTCTAACATCAAGCTGTATACTTATATAACCCAATCCCTTAAACAGAGTCTTCTAACATCAAGCTGTATACTTATATAACCCAATCCCTTAAACAGAGTCTTCATCAAGCTGTATACTTATATAACCCAATCCCTTAAACAGAGTCTTCTAACATCAAACTGTATACTTATATAACCCAATCCCTTAAACAGAGTCTTCATCAAACTGTATACTTATATAACCCAATCCCTTAAACAGAGTCTTCATCAAGCTGTATACTTATATAACCCAATCCCTTAAACAGAGTCTTCATCAAACTGTATACTTATATAACCCAATCCCTTAAACAGAGTCTTCATCAAACTGTATACTTATATAACCCAATCCATTAAACAGAGTCTTCTAACATCAAACTGTATACTTATATAACCCAATCCCTTAAACAGAGTCTTCATCAAACTGTATATTTATATAACCCAATCCCTTAAACAGAGTCTTCTAACATCAAACTGTATACTTATATAACCCAATCCCTTAAACAGAGTCTTCTAACATCAAGCTGTATACTTATATAACCCAATCCATTAAACAGAGTCTTCTAACATCAAGCTGTATACTTATATAACCCAATCCCTTAAACAGAGTCTTCATCAAGCTGTATACTTATATAACCCAATCTCTTAAACAGAGTCTTCTAACATCAAACTGTATACTTATATAACCCAATCCCTTAAACAGAGTCTTCTAACATCAAACTGTATACTTATATAACCCAATCCCTTAAACAGAGTCTTCTAACATCAAACTGTATACTTATATAACCCAACCCCTTAAACAGAGTCTTCTAACATCAAACTGTATACTTATATAACCCAATCCCTTAAACAGAGTCTTCATCAAGCTGTATACTTATATAACCCAATCCCTTAAACAGAGTCTTCTAACATCAAACTGTATACTTATATAACCCAATCCCTTAAACAGAGTCTTCATCAAACTGTATACTTATATAACCCAATCCCTTAAACAGAGTCTTCTAACATCAAACTGTATACTTATATAACCCAATCCCTTAAACAGAGTCTTCATCAAACTGTATACTTATATAACCCAATCTCTTAAACAGAGTCTTCTAACATCAAGCTGTATACTTATATAACCCAATCCCTTAAACAGAGTCTTCTAACATCAAGCTGTATACTTATATAACCCAATCCCTTAAACAGAGTCTTCTAACATCAAACTGTATACTTATATAACCCAATCCCTTAAACAGAGTCTTCTAACATCAAGCTGTATACTTATATAACCCAATCCCTTAAACAGAGTCTTCTAACATCAAACTGTATACTTATATAACCCAATCCCTTAAACAGAGTCTTCTAACATCAAGCTGTATACTTATATAAACCAATCCATTAAACAGAGTCTTCTAACATCAAGCTGTATACTTATATAACCCAATCCCTTAAACAGAGTCTTCATCAAACTGTATACTTATATAACCCAATCCCTTAAACAGAGTCTTCTAACATCAAACTGTATACTTATATAACCCAATCCCTTAAACAGAGTCTTCATCAAACTGTATACTTATATAACCCAATCCATTAAACAGAGTCTTCATCAAACTGTATACTTATATAACCCAATCCATTAAACAGAGTCTTCTAACATCAAGCTGTATACTTATATAACCCAATCCCTTAAACAGAGTCTTCATCAAGCTGTATACTTATATAACCCAATCCCTTAAACAGAGTCTTCTAACATCAAACTGTATACTTATATAACCCAATCCCTTAAACAGAGTCTTCATCAAACTGTATACTTATATAACCCAATCCCTTAAACAGAGTCTTCTAACATCAAACTGTATACTTATATAACCCAATCCATTAAACAGAGTCTTCATCAAACTGTATACTTATATAACCCAATCCCTTAAACAGAGTCTTCTAACATCAAACTGTATACTTATATAACCCAATCCATTAAACAGAGTCTTCATCAAACTGTATACTTATATAACCCAATCCCTTAAACAGAGTCTTCATCAAACTGTATACTTATATAACCCAATCCCTTAAACAGAGTCTTCATCAAGCTGTATACTTATATAACCCAATCCATTAAACAGAGTCTTCTAACATCAAACTGTATACTTATATAACCCAATCCATTAAACAGAGTCTTCTAACATCAAACTGTATACTTATATAACCCAATCCCTTAAACAGAGTCTTCATCAAACTGTATACTTATATAACCCAATCCCTTAAACAGAGTCTTCTAACATCAAACTGTATACTTATATAACCCAATCCATTAAACAGAGTCTTCTAACATCAAACTGTATACTTATATAACCCAATCCCTTAAACAGAGTCTTCATCAAACTGTATACTTATATAACCCAATCCCTTAAACAGAGTCTTCTAACATCAAACTGTATACTTATATAACCCAATCCATTAAACAGAGTCTTCATCAAGCTGTATACTTATATAACCCAATCCCTTAAACAGAGTCTTCTAACATCAAACTGTATACTTATATAACCCAATCCCTTAAACAGAGTCTTCTAACATCAAACTGTATACTTATATAACCCAATCCCTTAAACAGAGTCTTCTAACATCAAGCTGTATACTTATATAACCCAATCCATTAAACAGAGTCTTCATCAAACTGTATACTTATATAACCCAATCCCTTAAACAGAGTCTTCTAACATCAAACTGTATACTTATATAACCCAATCCATTAAACAGAGTCTTCATCAAACTGTATACTTATATAACCCAATCCCTTAAACAGAGTCTTCTAACATCAAACTGTATACTTATATAACCCAATCCATTAAACAGAGTCTTCATCAAACTGTATACTTATATAACCCAATCCATTAAACAGAGTCTTCATCAAGCTGTATACTTATATAACCCAATCCCTTAAACAGAGTCTTCATCAAGCTGTATACTTATATAACCCAATCCCTTAAACAGAGTCTTCATCAAGCTGTATACTTATATAACCCAATCCCTTAAACAGAGTCTTCATCAAGCTGTATACTTATATAACCCAATCCCTTAAACAGAGTCTTCATCAAACTGTATACTTATATAACCCAATCCCTTAAACAGAGTCTTCATCAAACTGTATACTTATATAACCCAATCCCTTAAACAGAGTCTTCATCAAGCTGTATACTTATATAACCCAATCTCTTAAACAGAGTCTTCTAACATCAAGCTGTATACTTATATAACCCAATCCCTTAAACAGAGTCTTCTAACATCAAACTGTATACTTATATAACCCAATCCCTTAAACAGAGTCTTCATCAAACTGTATACTTATATAACCCAATCCATTAAACAGAGTCTTCATCAAACTGTATACTTATATAACCCAATCCATTAAACAGAGTCTTCTAACATCAAGCTGTATACTTATATAACCCAATCCCTTAAACAGAGTCTTCATCAAGCTGTATACTTATATAACCCAATCCCTTAAACAGAGTCTTCTAACATCAAACTGTATACTTATATAACCCAATCCCTTAAACAGAGTCTTCATCAAACTGTATACTTATATAACCCAATCCCTTAAACAGAGTCTTCTAACATCAAACTGTATACTTATATAACCCAATCCCTTAAACAGAGTCTTCTAACATCAAGCTGTATACTTATATAACCCAATCCCTTAAACAGAGTCTTCATCAAGCTGTATACTTATATAACCCAATCTCTTAAACAGAGTCTTCTAACATCAAACTGTATACTTATATAACCCAATCCCTTAAACAGAGTCTTCATCAAACTGTATACTTATATAACCCAATCCCTTAAACAGAGTCTTCTAACATCAAACTGTATACTTATATAACCCAATCCCTTAAACAGAGTCTTCATCAAACTGTATACTTATATAACCCAATCTCTTAAACAGAGTCTTCTAACATCAAGCTGTATACTTATATAACCCAATCCCTTAAACAGAGTCTTCTAACATCAAGCTGTATACTTATATAACCCAATCCCTTAAACAGAGTCTTCTAACATCAAACTGTATACTTATATAACCCAATCCCTTAAACAGAGTCTTCTAACATCAAGCTGTATACTTATATAACCCAATCCCTTAAACAGAGTCTTCTAACATCAAACTGTATACTTATATAACCCAATCCCTTAAACAGAGTCTTCTAACATCAAGCTGTATACTTATATAAACCAATCCATTAAACAGAGTCTTCTAACATCAAGCTGTATACTTATATAACCCAATCCCTTAAACAGAGTCTTCATCAAACTGTATACTTATATAACCCAATCCCTTAAACAGAGTCTTCATCAAACTGTATACTTATATAACACAATCCCTTAAACAGAGTCTTCTAACATCAAGCTGTATACTTATATAACCCAACCCCTTAAACAGAGTCTTCATCAAACTGTATACTTATATAACCCAACCCCTTAAACAGAGTCTTCATCAAACTGTATACTTATATAACCCAATCCCTTAAACAGAGTCTTCATCAAGCTGTATACTTATATAACCCAATCCCTTAAACAGAGTCTTCATCAAACTGTATACTTATATAACCCAATCCCTTAAACAGAGTCTTCTAACATCAAGCTGTATACTTATATAACCCAACCCCTTAAACAGAGTCTTCATCAAACTGTATACTTATATAACCCAATCCCTTAAACAGAGTCTTCATCAAGCTGTATACTTATATAACCCAATCCCTTAAACAGAGTCTTCATCAAGCTGTATACTTATATAACCCAATCCCTTAAACAGAGTCTTCATCAAGCTGTATACTTATATAACCCAATCCCTTAAACAGAGTCTTCATCAAACTGTATACTTATATAACCCAATCCCTTAAACAGAGTCTTCATCAAACTGTATACTTATATAACCCAATCCCTTAAACAGAGTCTTCTAACATCAAACTGTATACTTATATAACCCAATCCATTAAACAGAGTCTTCATCAAACTGTATACTTATATAACCCAATCCATTAAACAGAGTCTTCTAACATCAAACTGTATACTTATATAACCCAATCCCTTAAACAGAGTCTTCTAACATCAAACTGTATACTTATATAATCCAATCCCTTAAACAGAGTCTTCTAACATCAAACTGTATACTTATATAACCCAATCCCTTAAACAGAGTCTTCTAACATCAAACTGTATACTTATATAACCCAATCCCTTAAACAGAGTCTTCTAACATCAAACTGTATACTTATATAACCCAATCCCTTAAACAGAGTCTTCATCAAACTGTATACTTATATAACCCAATCCATTAAACAGAGTCTTCTAACATCAAGCTGTATACTTATATAACCCAATCCCTTAAACAGAGTCTTCATCAAGCTGTATACTTATATAACCCAATCTCTTAAACAGAGTCTTCTAACATCAAGCTGTATACTTATATAACCCAATCCCTTAAACAGAGTCTTCTAACATCAAACTGTATACTTATATAACCCAATCCCTTAAACAGAGTCTTCATCAAACTGTATACTTATATAACCCAATCCATTAAACAGAGTCTTCATCAAACTGTATACTTATATAACCCAATCCATTAAACAGAGTCTTCTAACATCAAGCTGTATACTTATATAACCCAATCCCTTAAACAGAGTCTTCATCAAGCTGTATACTTATATAACCCAATCCCTTAAACAGAGTCTTCTAACATCAAACTGTATACTTATATAACCCAATCCCTTAAACAGAGTCTTCATCAAACTGTATACTTATATAACCCAATCCCTTAAACAGAGTCTTCTAACATCAAACTGTATACTTATATAACCCAATCCCTTAAACAGAGTCTTCTAACATCAAGCTGTATACTTATATAACCCAATCCCTTAAACAGAGTCTTCATCAAGCTGTATACTTATATAACCCAATCTCTTAAACAGAGTCTTCTAACATCAAACTGTATACTTATATAACCCAATCCCTTAAACAGAGTCTTCATCAAACTGTATACTTATATAACCCAATCCCTTAAACAGAGTCTTCTAACATCAAACTGTATACTTATATAACCCAATCCCTTAAACAGAGTCTTCATCAAACTGTATACTTATATAACCCAATCTCTTAAACAGAGTCTTCTAACATCAAGCTGTATACTTATATAACCCAATCCCTTAAACAGAGTCTTCTAACATCAAGCTGTATACTTATATAACCCAATCCCTTAAACAGAGTCTTCTAACATCAAACTGTATACTTATATAACCCAATCCCTTAAACAGAGTCTTCTAACATCAAGCTGTATACTTATATAACCCAATCCCTTAAACAGAGTCTTCTAACATCAAACTGTATACTTATATAACCCAATCCCTTAAACAGAGTCTTCTAACATCAAGCTGTATACTTATATAAACCAATCCATTAAACAGAGTCTTCTAACATCAAGCTGTATACTTATATAACCCAATCCCTTAAACAGAGTCTTCATCAAACTGTATACTTATATAACCCAATCCCTTAAACAGAGTCTTCATCAAACTGTATACTTATATAACACAATCCCTTAAACAGAGTCTTCTAACATCAAGCTGTATACTTATATAACCCAACCCCTTAAACAGAGTCTTCATCAAACTGTATACTTATATAACCCAACCCCTTAAACAGAGTCTTCATCAAACTGTATACTTATATAACCCAATCCCTTAAACAGAGTCTTCATCAAGCTGTATACTTATATAACCCAATCCCTTAAACAGAGTCTTCATCAAACTGTATACTTATATAACCCAATCCCTTAAACAGAGTCTTCTAACATCAAGCTGTATACTTATATAACCCAACCCCTTAAACAGAGTCTTCATCAAACTGTATACTTATATAACCCAATCCCTTAAACAGAGTCTTCATCAAGCTGTATACTTATATAACCCAATCCCTTAAACAGAGTCTTCTTCAAGCTGTATACTTATATAACCCAATCTCTTAAACAGAGTCTTCATCAAACTGTATACTTATATAACCCAATCCCTTAAACAGAGTCTTCATCAAACTGTATACTTATATAACCCAATCCATTAAACAGAGTCTTCATCAAACTGTATACTTATATAACCCAATCCCTTAAACAGAGTCTTCTAACATCAAACTGTATACTTATATAACCCAATCCATTAAACAGAGTCTTCATCAAACTGTATACTTATATAACCCAATCTCTTAAACAGAGTCTTCTAACATCAAGCTGTATACTTATATAACCCAATCTCTTAAACAGAGTCTTCATCAAACTGTATACTTATATAACCCAATCCATTAAACAGAGTCTTCTAACATCAAGCTGTATACTTATATAACCCAATCTCTTAAACAGAGTCTTCATCAAACTGTATACTTATATAACCCAATCCATTAAACAGAGTCTTCTAACATCAAACTGTATACTTATATAACCCAATCCATTAAACAGAGTCTTCATCAAACTGTATACTTATATAACCCAATCCATTAAACAGAGTCTTCATCAAACTGTATACTTATATAACCCAATCCCTTAAACAGAGTCTTCTAACATCAAGCTGTATACTTATATAACCCAATCTCTTAAACAGAGTCTTCATCAAACTGTATACTTATATAACCCAATCTCTTAAACAGAGTCTTCATCAAGCTGTATACTTATATAACCCAATCTCTTAAACAGAGTCTTCATCAAGCTGTATACTTATATAACCCAATCCCTTAAACAGAGTCTTCATCAAACTGTATACTTATATAACCCAATCCATTAAACAGAGTCTTCTAACATCAAGCTGTATACTTATATAACCCAATCCCTTAAACAGAGTCTTCTAACATCAAGCTGTATACTTATATAACCCAACCCCTTAAACAGAGTCTTCTAACATCAAGCTGTATACTTATATAACCCAATCCCTTAAACAGAGTCTTCTAACATCAAGCTGTATACTTATATAACCCAATCCCTTAAACAGAGTCTTCTAACATCAAGCTGTATACTTATATAACCCAATCCCTTAAACAGAGTCTTCATCAAGCTGTATACTTATATAACCCAATCCCTTAAACAGAGTCTTCTAACATCAAACTGTATACTTATATAACCCAATCCCTTAAACAGAGTCTTCATCAAACTGTATACTTATATAACCCAATCCCTTAAACAGAGTCTTCATCAAGCTGTATACTTATATAACCCAATCCCTTAAACAGAGTCTTCATCAAACTGTATACTTATATAACCCAATCCCTTAAACAGAGTCTTCATCAAACTGTATACTTATATAACCCAATCCATTAAACAGAGTCTTCTAACATCAAACTGTATACTTATATAACCCAATCCCTTAAACAGAGTCTTCATCAAACTGTATACTTATATAACCCAATCCCTTAAACAGAGTCTTCTAACATCAAACTGTATACTTATATAACCCAATCCCTTAAACAGAGTCTTCTAACATCAAGCTGTATACTTATATAACCCAATCCATTAAACAGAGTCTTCTAACATCAAGCTGTATACTTATATAACCCAATCCCTTAAACAGAGTCTTCATCAAGCTGTATACTTATATAACCCAATCTCTTAAACAGAGTCTTCTAACATCAAACTGTATACTTATATAACCCAATCCCTTAAACAGAGTCTTCTAACATCAAACTGTATACTTATATAACCCAATCCCTTAAACAGAGTCTTCTAACATCAAACTGTATACTTATATAACCCAACCCCTTAAACAGAGTCTTCTAACATCAAACTGTATACTTATATAACCCAATCCCTTAAACAGAGTCTTCATCAAGCTGTATACTTATATAACCCAATCCCTTAAACAGAGTCTTCTAACATCAAACTGTATACTTATATAACCCAATCCCTTAAACAGAGTCTTCATCAAACTGTATACTTATATAACCCAATCCCTTAAACAGAGTCTTCTAACATCAAACTGTATACTTATATAACCCAATCCCTTAAACAGAGTCTTCATCAAACTGTATACTTATATAACCCAATCTCTTAAACAGAGTCTTCTAACATCAAGCTGTATACTTATATAACCCAATCCCTTAAACAGAGTCTTCTAACATCAAGCTGTATACTTATATAACCCAATCCCTTAAACAGAGTCTTCTAACATCAAACTGTATACTTATATAACCCAATCCCTTAAACAGAGTCTTCTAACATCAAGCTGTATACTTATATAACCCAATCCCTTAAACAGAGTCTTCTAACATCAAACTGTATACTTATATAACCCAATCCCTTAAACAGAGTCTTCTAACATCAAGCTGTATACTTATATAAACCAATCCATTAAACAGAGTCTTCTAACATCAAGCTGTATACTTATATAACCCAATCCCTTAAACAGAGTCTTCATCAAACTGTATACTTATATAACCCAATCCCTTAAACAGAGTCTTCATCAAACTGTATACTTATATAACACAATCCCTTAAACAGAGTCTTCTAACATCAAGCTGTATACTTATATAACCCAACCCCTTAAACAGAGTCTTCATCAAACTGTATACTTATATAACCCAACCCCTTAAACAGAGTCTTCATCAAACTGTATACTTATATAACCCAATCCCTTAAACAGAGTCTTCATCAAGCTGTATACTTATATAACCCAATCCCTTAAACAGAGTCTTCATCAAACTGTATACTTATATAACCCAATCCCTTAAACAGAGTCTTCTAACATCAAGCTGTATACTTATATAACCCAACCCCTTAAACAGAGTCTTCATCAAACTGTATACTTATATAACCCAATCCCTTAAACAGAGTCTTCATCAAGCTGTATACTTATATAACCCAATCCCTTAAACAGAGTCTTCTTCAAGCTGTATACTTATATAACCCAATCTCTTAAACAGAGTCTTCATCAAACTGTATACTTATATAACCCAATCCCTTAAACAGAGTCTTCATCAAACTGTATACTTATATAACCCAATCCATTAAACAGAGTCTTCATCAAACTGTATACTTATATAACCCAATCCCTTAAACAGAGTCTTCTAACATCAAACTGTATACTTATATAACCCAATCCATTAAACAGAGTCTTCATCAAACTGTATACTTATATAACCCAATCTCTTAAACAGAGTCTTCTAACATCAAGCTGTATACTTATATAACCCAATCTCTTAAACAGAGTCTTCATCAAACTGTATACTTATATAACCCAATCCATTAAACAGAGTCTTCTAACATCAAGCTGTATACTTATATAACCCAATCTCTTAAACAGAGTCTTCATCAAACTGTATACTTATATAACCCAATCCATTAAACAGAGTCTTCTAACATCAAACTGTATACTTATATAACCCAATCCATTAAACAGAGTCTTCATCAAACTGTATACTTATATAACCCAATCCATTAAACAGAGTCTTCATCAAACTGTATACTTATATAACCCAATCCCTTAAACAGAGTCTTCTAACATCAAGCTGTATACTTATATAACCCAATCTCTTAAACAGAGTCTTCATCAAACTGTATACTTATATAACCCAATCTCTTAAACAGAGTCTTCATCAAGCTGTATACTTATATAACCCAATCTCTTAAACAGAGTCTTCATCAAGCTGTATACTTATATAACCCAATCCCTTAAACAGAGTCTTCATCAAACTGTATACTTATATAACCCAATCCATTAAACAGAGTCTTCTAACATCAAGCTGTATACTTATATAACCCAATCCCTTAAACAGAGTCTTCTAACATCAAGCTGTATACTTATATAACCCAACCCCTTAAACAGAGTCTTCTAACATCAAGCTGTATACTTATATAACCCAATCCCTTAAACAGAGTCTTCTAACATCAAGCTGTATACTTATATAACCCAATCCCTTAAACAGAGTCTTCTAACATCAAGCTGTATACTTATATAACCCAATCCCTTAAACAGAGTCTTCATCAAGCTGTATACTTATATAACCCAATCCCTTAAACAGAGTCTTCTAACATCAAACTGTATACTTATATAACCCAATCCCTTAAACAGAGTCTTCATCAAACTGTATACTTATATAACCCAATCCCTTAAACAGAGTCTTCATCAAGCTGTATACTTATATAACCCAATCCCTTAAACAGAGTCTTCATCAAACTGTATACTTATATAACCCAATCCCTTAAACAGAGTCTTCATCAAACTGTATACTTATATAACCCAATCCATTAAACAGAGTCTTCTAACATCAAACTGTATACTTATATAACCCAATCCCTTAAACAGAGTCTTCATCAAACTGTATACTTATATAACCCAATCCCTTAAACAGAGTCTTCTAACATCAAACTGTATACTTATATAACCCAATCCCTTAAACAGAGTCTTCTAACATCAAGCTGTATACTTATATAACCCAATCCATTAAACAGAGTCTTCTAACATCAAGCTGTATACTTATATAACCCAATCCCTTAAACAGAGTCTTCATCAAGCTGTATACTTATATAACCCAATCTCTTAAACAGAGTCTTCTAACATCAAACTGTATACTTATATAACCCAATCCCTTAAACAGAGTCTTCTAACATCAAACTGTATACTTATATAACCCAATCCCTTAAACAGAGTCTTCTAACATCAAACTGTATACTTATATAACCCAACCCCTTAAACAGAGTCTTCTAACATCAAACTGTATACTTATATAACCCAATCCCTTAAACAGAGTCTTCATCAAGCTGTATACTTATATAACCCAATCCATTAAACAGAGTCTTCTAACATCAAACTGTATACTTATATAACCCAATCCCTTAAACAGAGTCTTCATCAAACTGTATACTTATATAACACAATCCCTTAAACAGAGTCTTCATCAAACTGTATACTTATATAACCCAATCCCTTAAACAGAGTCTTCATCAAGCTGTATACTTATATAACCCAATCCCTTAAACAGAGTCTTCTAACATCAAGCTGTATACTTATATAACCCAATCTCTTAAACAGAGTCTTCATCAAACTGTATACTTATATAACCCAATCCCTTAAACAGAGTCTTCTAACATCAAGCTGTATACTTATATAACCCAATCTCTTAAACAGAGTCTTCATCAAACTGTATACTTATATAACCCAATCCCTTAAACAGAGTCTTCTAACATCAAACTGTATACTTATATAACCCAATCCCTTAAACAGAGTCTTCATCAAGCTGTATACTTATATAACCCAATCCCTTAAACAGAGTCTTCATCAAGCTGTATACTTATATAACCCAACCCCTTAAACAGAGTCTTCTAACATCAAACTGTATACTTATATAACCCAATCCCTTAAACAGAGTCTTCATCAAACTGTATACTTATATAACCCAATCCCTTAAACAGAGTCTTCTAACATCAAACTGTATACTTATATAACCCAATCCCTTAAACAGAGTCTTCTAACATCAAGCTGTATACTTATATAACCCAATCTCTTAAACAGAGTCTTCATCAAACTGTATACTTATATAACCCAATCCCTTAAACAGAGTCTTCTAACATCAAGCTGTATACTTATATAACCCAATCCCTTAAACAGAGTCTTCTAACATCAAGCTGTATACTTATATAACCCAATCCCTTAAACAGAGTCTTCTAACATCAAACTGTATACTTATATAACCCAATCCCTTAAACAGAGTCTTCATCAAACTGTATACTTATATAACCCAATCCCTTAAACAGAGTATTCTAACATCAAACTGTATACTTATATAACCCAATCCCTTAAACAGAGTCTTCTAACATCAAGCTGTATACTTATATAACCCAACCCCTTAAACAGAGTCTTCATCAAACTGTATACTTATATAACCCAATCCCTTAAACAGAGTCTTCATCAAACTGTATACTTATATAACCCAATCTCTTAAACAGAGTCTTCATCAAACTGTATACTTATATAACCCAATCCCTTAAACAGAGTCTTCATCAAACTGTATACTTATATAACCCAATCCCTTAAACAGAGTCTTCTAACATCAAGCTGTATACTTATATAACCCAATCCCTTAAACAGAGTCTTCTAACATCAAACTGTATACTTATATAACCCAATCCCTTAAACAGAGTCTTCATCAAACTGTATACTTATATAACCCAATCCCTTAAACAAAGTCTTCTAACATCAAACTGTATACTTATATAACCCAATCCCTTAAACAGAGTCTTCATCAAACTGTATACTTATATAACCCAACCCCTTAAACAGAGTCTTCTAACATCAAGCTGTATACTTATATAACCCAATCCCTTAAACAGAGTCTTCTAACATCAAACTGTATACTTATATAACCCAATCCCTTAAACAGAGTCTTCTAACATCAAGCTGTATACTTATATAACCCAATCCCTTAAACAGAGTCTTCTAACATCAAACTGTATACTTATATAACCCAATCCCTTAAACAGAGTCTTCTAACATCAAGCTGTATACTTATATAACCCAATCTCTTAAACAGAGTCTTCATCAAACTGTATACTTATATAACCCAATCCCTTAAACAGAGTCTTCATCAACCTGTATACTTATATAACCCAACCCCTTAAACAGAGTCTTCTAACATCAAGCTGTATACTTATATAACCCAATCCCTTAAATAGAGTCTTCTAACATCAAGCTGTATACTTATATAACCCAATCCCTTAAACAGAGTCTTCATCAAACTGTATACTTATATAACCCAATCTCTTAAACAGAGTCTTCATCAAACTGTATACTTATATAACCCAACCCCTTAAACAGAGTCTTCATCAAACTGTACACTTATATAACCCAATCCCTTAAACAGAGTCTTCATCAAGCTGTATACTTATATAACCCAACCCCTTAAACAGAGTCTTCTAACATCAAACTGTATACTTATATAACCCAATCCCTTAAACAGAGTCTTCATCAAACTGTATACTTATATAACCCAATCCCTTAAACAGAGTCTTCATCAAGCTGTATACTTATATAACCCAACCCCTTAAACAGAGTCTTCTAACATCAAACTGTATACTTATATAACCCAATCCCTTAAACAGAGTCTTCATCAAACTGTATACTTATATAACCCAATCCCTTAAACAGAGTCTTCTAACATCAAACTGTATACTTATATAACCCAATCCCTTAAACAGAGTCTTCTAACATCAAGCTGTATACTTATATAACCCAATCTCTTAAACAGAGTCTTCATCAAACTGTATACTTATATAACCCAATCCCTTAAACAGAGTCTTCATCAAGCTGTATACTTATATAACCCAACCCCTTAAACAGAGTCTTCTAACATCAAGCTGTATACTTATATAACCCAACCCCTTAAACAGAGTCTTCATCAAACTGTATACTTATATAACCCAATCCCTTAAACAGAGTCTTCTAACATCAAACTGTATACTTATATAACCCAATCTCTTAAACAGAGTCTTCATCAAACTGTATACTTATATAACCCAATCCCTTAAACAGAGTCTTCATCAAACTGTATACTTATATAACCCAATCCCTTAAACAGAGTCTTCTAACATCAAACTGTATACTTATATAACCCAATCCCTTAAACAGAGTCTTCATCAAACTGTATACTTATATAACCCAATCCCTTAAACAGAGTCTTCTAACATCAAGCTGTATACTTATATAACCCAATCCATTAAACAGAGTCTTCTAACATCAAGCTGTATACTTATATAACCCAATCCCTTAAACAGAGTCTTCTAACATCAAGCTGTATACTTATATAACCCAATCCCTTAAACAGAGTCTTCTAACATCAAACTGTATACTTATATAACCCAATCCATTAAACAGAGTCTTCTAACATCAAGCTGTATACTTATATAACCCAATCCCTTAAACAGAGTCTTCTAACATCAAACTGTATACTTATATAACCCAATCTCTTAAACAGAGTCTTCATCAAACTGTATACTTATATAACCCAATCCCTTAAACAGAGTCTTCATCAAACTGTATACTTATATAACCCAACCCCTTAAACAGAGTCTTCTAACATCAAGCTGTATACTTATATAACCCAACCCCTTAAACAGAGTCTTCTAACATCAAACTGTATACTTATATAACCCAATCCCTTAAACAGAGTCTTCTAACATCAAACTGTATACTTATATAACCCAATCCCTTAAACAGAGTCTTCATCAAGCTGTATACTTATATAACCCAATCCCTTAAACAGAGTCTTCATCAAACTGTATACTTATATAACCCAATCCCTTAAACAGAGTCTTCTAACATCAAACTGTATACTTATATAACCCAATCCATTAAACAGAGTCTTCTAACATCAAGCTGTATACTTATATAACCCAATCCCTTAAACAGAGTCTTCTAACATCAAACTGTATACTTATATAACCCAATCCATTAAACAGAGTCTTCTAACATCAAGCTGTATACTTATATAACCCAATCCCTTAAACAGAGTCTTCATCAAACTGTATACTTATATAACCCAACCCCTTAAACAGAGTCTTCTAACATCAAGCTGTATACTTATATAACCCAATCCCTTAAACAGAGTCTTCTAACATCAAACTGTATACTTATATAACCCAATCCCTTAAACAGAGTCTTCTAACATCAAGCTGTATACTTATATAACCCAATCCCTTAAACAGAGTCTTCATCAAACTGTATACTTATATAACCCAACCCCTTAAACAGAGTCTTCATCAAACTGTATACTTATATAACCCAATCCCTTAAACAGAGTCTTCTAACATCAAACTGTATACTTATATAACCCAATCCATTAAACAGAGTCTTCATCAAACTGTATACTTATATAACCCAATCCCTTAAACAGAGTCTTCTAACATCAAACTGTATACTTATATAACCCAATCTCTTAAACAGAGTCTTCATCAAACTGTATACTTATATAAACCAATCCCTTAAACAGAGTCTTCATCAAACTGTATACTTATATAACCCAATCCCTTAAACAGAGTCTTCATCAAGCTGTATACTTATATAACCCAATCCCTTAAACAGAGTCTTCTAACATCAAGCTGTATACTTATATAACCCAATCTCTTAAACAGAGTCTTCATCAAGCTGTATACTTATATAACCCAATCCCTTAAACAGAGTCTTCATCAAACTGTATACTTATATAACCCAATCCCTTAAACAGAGTCTTCATCAAACTGTATACTTATATAACCCAATCCCTTAAACAGAGTCTTCATCAAACTGTATACTTATATAACCCAATCCCTTAAACAGAGTCTTCATCAAACTGTATACTTATATAACCCAATCCCTTAAACAGAGTCTTCTAACATCAAGCTGTATACTTATATAACCCAACCCCTTAAACAGAGTCTTCTAACATCAAGCTGTATACTTATATAACCCAATCCCTTAAACAGAGTCTTCATCAAACTGTATACTTATATAACCCAATCCCTTAAACAGAGTCTTCTAACATCAAACTGTATACTTATATAACCCAACCCCTTAAACAGAGTCTTCATCAAGCTGTATACTTATATAACCCAATCCCTTAAACAGAGTCTTCATCAAGCTGTATACTTATATAACCCAATCCCTTAAACAGAGTCTTCATCAAGCTGTATACTTATATAACCCAATCCCTTAAACAGAGTCTTCTAACATCAAGCTGTATACTTATATAACCCAATCCCTTAAACAGAGTCTTCTAACATCAAACTGTATACTTATATAACCCAATCCCTTAAACAGAGTCTTCATCAAGCTGTATACTTATATAACCCAATCCATTAAACAGAGTCTTCATCAAACTGTATACTTATATAACCCAATCCCTTAAACAGAGTCTTCATCAAACTGTATACTTATATAACCCAATCCCTTAAACAGAGTCTTCTAACATCAAGCTGTATACTTATATAACCCAATCCATTAAACAGAGTCTTCATCAAACTGTATACTTATATAACCCAATCCCTTAAACAGAGTCTTCATCAAACTGTATACTTATATAACCCAATCCCTTAAACAGAGTCTTCATCAAACTGTATACTTATATAACCCAACCCCTTAAACAGAGTCTTCATCAAACTGTATACTTATATAACCCAACCCCTTAAACAGAGTCTTCTAACATCAAACTGTATACTTATATAACCCAATCCCTTAAACAGAGTCTTCTAACATCAAACTGTATACATATATAACCCAATCCCTTAAACAGAGTCTTCTAACATCAAGCTGTATACTTATATAACCCAATCCATTAAACAGAGTCTTCATCAAACTGTATACTTATATAACCCAATCCCTTAAACAGAGTCTTCATCAAACTGTATACTTATATAACCCAACCCCTTAAACAGAGTCTTCTAACATCAAACTGTATACTTATATAACCCAATCCCTTAAACAGAGTCTTCTAACATCAAACTGTATACATATATAACCCAATCCCTTAAACAGAGTCTTCTAACATCAAGCTGTATACTTATATAACCCAATCCATTAAACAGAGTCTTCATCAAACTGTATACTTATATAACCCAATCCCTTAAACAGAGTCTTCTAACATCAAACTGTATACTTATATAACCCAATCCCTTAAACAGAGTCTTCTAACATCAAACTGTATACTTATATAACCCAATCCCTTAAACAGAGTCTTCTAACATCAAACTGTATACATATATAACCCAATCCCTTAAACAGAGTCTTCTAACATCAAGCTGTATACTTATATAACCCAATCCATTAAACAGAGTCTTCATCAAACTGTATACTTATATAACCCAATCCCTTAAACAGAGTCTTCTAACATCAAACTGTATACTTATATAACCCAATCCCTTAAACAGAGTCTTCTAACATCAAACTGTATACTTATATAACCCAATCCCTTAAACAGAGTCTTCTAACATCAAACTGTATACTTATATAACCCAATCCCTTAAACAGAGTCTTCTAACATCAAGCTGTATACTTATATAACCCAATCCATTAAACAGAGTCTTCATCAAACTGTATACTTATATAACCCAATCCCTTAAACAGAGTCTTCTAACATCAAGCTGTATACTTATATAACCCAATCCCTTAAACAGAGTCTTCTAACATCAAACTGTATACTTATATAACCCAATCCCTTAAACAGAGTCTTCTAACATCAAGCTGTATACTTATATAACCCAATCCATTAAACAGAGTCTTCATCAAACTGTATACTTATATAACCCAATCCATTAAACAGAGTCTTCATCAAACTGTATACTTATATAACCCAATCCCTTAAACAGAGTCTTCTAACATCAAACTGTGTACTTATATAACCCAATCCCTTAAACAGAGTCTTCATCAAACTGTATACTTATATAACCCAATCCCTTAAACAGAGTCTTCATCAAGCTGTATACTTATATAACCCAATCCCTTAAACAGAGTCTTCATCAAACTGTATACTTATATAACCCAATCCCTTAAACAGAGTCTTCATCAAACTGTATACTTATATAACCCAATCCCTTAAACAGAGTCTTCATCAAACTGTATACTTATATAACCCAATCCCTTAAACAGAGTCTTCATCAAACTGTATACTTATATAACCCAATCCCTTAAACAGAGTCTTCATCAAACTGTATACTTATATAACCCAATCCCTTAAACAGAGTCTTCATCAAGCTGTATACTTATATAACCCAATCCATTAAACAGAGTCTTCATCAAACTGTATACTTATATAACCCAATCCCTTAAACAGAGTCTTCATCAAACTGTATACTTATATAACCCAATCCCTTAAACAGAGTCTTCTAACATCAAGCTGTATACTTATATAACCCAATCCATTAAACAGAGTCTTCATCAAACTGTATACTTATATAACCCAATCCCTTAAACAGAGTCTTCATCAAACTGTATACTTATATAACCCAATCCCTTAAACAGAGTCTTCATCAAACTGTATACTTATATAACCCAACCCCTTAAACAGAGTCTTCATCAAACTGTATACTTATATAACCCAACCCCTTAAACAGAGTCTTCTAACATCAAACTGTATACTTATATAACCCAATCCCTTAAACAGAGTCTTCTAACATCAAACTGTATACATATATAACCCAATCCCTTAAACAGAGTCTTCTAACATCAAGCTGTATACTTATATAACCCAATCCATTAAACAGAGTCTTCATCAAACTGTATACTTATATAACCCAATCCCTTAAACAGAGTCTTCATCAAACTGTATACTTATATAACCCAACCCCTTAAACAGAGTCTTCTAACATCAAACTGTATACTTATATAACCCAATCCCTTAAACAGAGTCTTCTAACATCAAACTGTATACATATATAACCCAATCCCTTAAACAGAGTCTTCTAACATCAAGCTGTATACTTATATAACCCAATCCATTAAACAGAGTCTTCATCAAACTGTATACTTATATAACCCAATCCCTTAAACAGAGTCTTCTAACATCAAACTGTATACTTATATAACCCAATCCCTTAAACAGAGTCTTCTAACATCAAACTGTATACTTATATAACCCAATCCCTTAAACAGAGTCTTCTAACATCAAACTGTATACATATATAACCCAATCCCTTAAACAGAGTCTTCTAACATCAAGCTGTATACTTATATAACCCAATCCATTAAACAGAGTCTTCATCAAACTGTATACTTATATAACCCAATCCCTTAAACAGAGTCTTCTAACATCAAACTGTATACTTATATAACCCAATCCCTTAAACAGAGTCTTCTAACATCAAACTGTATACTTATATAACCCAATCCCTTAAACAGAGTCTTCTAACATCAAACTGTATACTTATATAACCCAATCCCTTAAACAGAGTCTTCTAACATCAAGCTGTATACTTATATAACCCAATCCATTAAACAGAGTCTTCATCAAACTGTATACTTATATAACCCAATCCCTTAAACAGAGTCTTCTAACATCAAGCTGTATACTTATATAACCCAATCCCTTAAACAGAGTCTTCTAACATCAAACTGTATACTTATATAACCCAATCCCTTAAACAGAGTCTTCTAACATCAAGCTGTATACTTATATAACCCAATCCATTAAACAGAGTCTTCATCAAACTGTATACTTATATAACCCAATCCATTAAACAGAGTCTTCATCAAACTGTATACTTATATAACCCAATCCCTTAAACAGAGTCTTCTAACATCAAACTGTATACTTATATAACCCAATCCCTTAAACAGAGTCTTCATCAAACTGTATACTTATATAACCCAATCCCTTAAACAGAGTCTTCATCAAGCTGTATACTTATATAACCCAATCCCTTAAACAGAGTCTTCATCAAACTGTATACTTATATAACCCAATCCCTTAAACAGAGTCTTCATCAAACTGTATACTTATATAACCCAATCCCTTAAACAGAGTCTTCATCAAACTGTATACTTATATAACCCAATCCCTTAAACAGAGTCTTCATCAAACTGTATACTTATATAACCCAATCCCTTAAACAGAGTCTTCATCAAACTGTATACTTATATAACCCAATCCCTTAAACAGAGTCTTCATCAAGCTGTATACTTATATAACCCAATCCATTAAACAGAGTCTTCATCAAACTGTATACTTATATAACCCAATCCCTTAAACAGAGTCTTCTAACATCAAACTGTATACTTATATAACCCAATCCCTTAAACAGAGTCTTCTAACATCAAACTGTATACTTATATAACCCAATCCCTTAAACAGAGTCTTCATCAAACTGTATACTTATATAACCCAATCCCTTAAACAGAGTCTTCATCAAACTGTATACTTATATAACCCAATCCCTTAAACAGAGTCTTCATCAAGCTGTATACTTATATAACCCAATCCATTAAACAGAGTCTTCATCAAACTGTATACTTATATAACCCAATCCCTTAAACAGAGTCTTCTAACATCAAACTGTATACTTATATAACCCAATCCCTTAAACAGAGTCTTCTAACATCAAACTGTATACTTATATAACCCAATCCCTTAAACAGAGTCTTCATCAAACTGTATACTTATATAACCCAATCCCTTAAACAGAGTCTTCTAACATCAAACTGTATACTTATATAACCCAATCCATTAAACAGAGTCTTCATCAAACTGTATACTTATATAACCCAATCCCTTAAACAGAGTCTTCATCAAGCTGTATACTTATATAACCCAATCCCTTAAACAGAGTCTTCTAACATCAAACTGTATACTTATATAACCCAATCCATTAAACAGAGTCTTCTAACATCAAGCTGTATACTTATATAACCCAACCCCTTAAACAGAGTCTTCATCAAGCTGTATACTTATATAACCCAATCCCTTAAACAGAGTCTTCTAACATCAAACTGTATACTTATATAACCCAATCCCTTAAACAGAGTCTTCTAACATCAAGCTGTATACTTATATAACCCAACCCCTTAAACAGAGTCTTCATCAAACTGTATACTTATATAACCCAATCCCTTAAACAGAGTCTTCTAACATCAAACTGTATACTTATATAACCCAATCCCTTAAACAGAGTCTTCTAACATCAAACTGTATACTTATATAACCCAATCCCTTAAACAGAGTCTTCTAACATCAAGCTGTATACTTATATAACCCAATCCCTTAAACAGAGTCTTCTAACATCAAGCTGTATACTTATATAACCCAATCCATTAAACAGAGTCTTCTAACATCAAACTGTATACTTATATAACCCAATCCCTTAAACAGAGTCTTCTAACATCAAACTGTATACTTATATAACCCAATCCCTTAAACAAAGTCTTCTAACATCAAGCTGTATACTTATATAACCCAATCCCTTAAACAGAGTCTTCTAACATCAAGCTGTATACTTATATAACCCAATCCCTTAAACAGAGTCTTCATCAAACTGTATACTTATATAACCCAATCCATTAAACAGAGTCTTCTAACATCAAACTGTATACTTATATAACCCAATTCCTTAAACAGAGTCTTCTAACATCAAACTGTATACTTATATAACCCAATCCATTAAACAGAGTCTTCTAACATCAAACTGTATACTTATATAACCCAATCCATTAAACAGAGTCTTCTAACATCAAACTGTATACTTATATAACCCAATCCCTTAAACAGAGTCTTCTAACATCAAACTGTATACTTATATAACCCAATCCATTAAACAGAGTCTTCTAACATCAAACTGTATACTTATATAACCCAATCCCTTAAACAGAGTCTTCTAACATCAAGCTGTATACTTATATAACCCAACCCCTTAAACAGAGTCTTCTAACATCAAACTGTATACTTATATAACCCAATCCCTTAAACAGAGTCTTCATCAAGCTGTATACTTATATAACCCAATCCCTTAAACAGAGTCTTCTAACATCAAGCTGTATACTTATATAACCCAATCCCTTAAACAGAGTCTTCTAACATCAAACTGTATACTTATATAAACCAACCCCTTAAACAGAGTCTTCATCAAACTGTATACTTATATAAACCAACCCCTTAAACAGAGTCTTCATCAAACTGTATACTTATATAACCCAATCCATTAAACAGAGTCTTCATCAAACTGTATACTTATATAACCCAATCCCTTAAACAGAGTCTTCTAACATCAAGCTGTATACTTATATAAACCAACCCCTTAAACAGAGTCTTCATCAAGCTGTATACTTATATAACCCAATCCATTAAACAGAGTCTTCTAACATCAAACTGTATACTTATATAACCCAATCCCTTAAACAGAGTCTTCTAACATCAAACTGTATACTTATATAAACCAACCCCTTAAACAGAGTCTTCATCAAACTGTATACTTATATAACCCAATCCATTAAACAGAGTCTTCTAACATCAAACTGTATACTTATATAACCCAATCCATTAAACAGAGTCTTCATCAAACTGTATACTTATATAACCCAATCCCTTAAACAGAGTCTTCTAACATCAAGCTGTATACTTATATAAACCAACCCCTTAAACAGAGTCTTCATCAAACTGTATACTTATATAACCCAATCCATTAAACAGAGTCTTCTAACATCAAACTGTATACTTATATAACCCAATCCCTTAAACAGAGTCTTCTAACATCAAACTGTATACTTATATAACCCAATCCCTTAAACAGAGTCTTCTAACATCAAACTGTATACTTATATAACCCAATCCCTTAAACAGAGTCTTCTAACATCAAGCTGTATACTTATATAACCCAATCCTTAAACAGAGTCTTCTAACATCAAGCTGTATACTTATATAACCCAATCCCTTAAACAGAGTCTTCATCAAGCTGTATACTTATATAACCCAATCCATTAAACAGAGTCTTCATCAAACTGTATACTTATATAACCCAATCCCTTAAACAGAGTCTTCATCAAACTGTATACTTATATAACCCAATCCCTTAAACAGAGTCTTCTAACATCAAACTGTATACTTATATAACCCAATCCCTTAAACAGAGTCTTCTAACATCAAGCTGTATACTTATATAACCCAATCCTTAAACAGAGTCTTCTAACATCAAGCTGTATACTTATATCCCAATCCCTTAAACAGAGTCTTCATCAAGCTGTATACTTATATAACCCAATCCATTAAACAGAGTCTTCATCAAACTGTATACTTATATAACCCAATCCCTTAAACAGAGTCTTCATCAAACTGTATACTTATATAACCCAATCCCTTAAACAGAGTCTTCTAACATCAAACTGTATACTTATATAACCCAATCCATTAAACAGAGTCTTCATCAAACTGTATACTTATATAACCCAATCCCTTAAACAGAGTCTTCTAACATCAAGCTGTATACTTATATAACCCAATCCATTAAACAGAGTCTTCTAACATCAAACTGTATACTTATATAACCCAATCCATTAAACAGAGTCTTCATCAAACTGTATACTTATATAACCCAATCCCTTAAACAGAGTCTTCTAACATCAAACTGTATACTTATATAACCCAATCCCTTAAACAGAGTCTTCTAACATCAAGCTGTATACTTATATAACCCAATCCCTTAAACAGAGTCTTCATCAAACTGTATACTTATATAACCCAATCCCTTAAACAGAGTCTTCTAACATCAAACTGTATACTTATATAACCCAATCCATTAAACAGAGTCTTCTAACATCAAACTGTATACTTATATAACCCAATCCCTTAAACAGAGTCTTCATCAAACTGTATACTTATATAACCCAACCCCTTAAACAGAGTCTTCTAACATCAAACTGTATACTTATATAACCCAATCCATTAAACAGAGTCTTCATCAAACTGTATACTTATATAACCCAATCCCTTAAACAGAGTCTTCTAACATCAAACTGTATACTTATATAACCCAACCCCTTAAACAGAGTCTTCATCAAACTGTATACTTATATAACCCAATCCCTTAAACAGAGTCTTCATCAAACGGTATACTTATATAACCCAATCCCTTAAACAGAGTCTTCATCAAACTGTATACTTATATAACCCAATCCCTTAAACAGAGTCTTCATCAAGCTGTATACTTATATAACCCAATCCCTTAAACAGAGTCTTCATCAAACTGTATACTTATATAACCCAATCCCTTAAACAGAGTCTTCTAACATCAAGCTGTATACTTATATAACCCAACCCCTTAAACAGAGTCTTCTAACATCAAACTGTATACTTATATAACCCAATCCATTAAACAGAGTCTTCATCAAACTGTATACTTATATAACCCAATCCCTTAAACAGAGTCTTCTAACATCAAACTGTATACTTATATAACCCAATCCATTAAACAGAGTCTTCATCAAACTGTATACTTATATAACCCAATCCCTTAAACAGAGTCTTCTAACATCAAGCTGTATACTTATATAACCCAATCCCTTAAACAGAGTCTTCTAACATCAAACTGTATACTTATATAACCCAATCCATTAAACAGAGTCTTCTAACATCAAACTGTATACTTATATAACCCAATCCATTAAACAGAGTCTTCTAACATCAAGCTGTATACTTATATAACCCAATCCCTTAAACAGAGTCTTCATCAAACTGTATACTTATATAACCCAATCCCTTAAACAGAGTCTTCTAACATCAAACTGTATACTTATATAACCCAATCCCTTAAACAGAGTCTTCATCAAACTGTATACTTATATAACCCAATCCATTAAACAGAGTCTTCTAACATCAAACTGTATACTTATATAACCCAATCCCTTAACCAGAGTCTTCTAACATCAAACTGTATACTTATATAACCCAATCCCTTAAACAGAGTCTTCATCAAACTGTATACTTATATAACCCAATCCCTTAAACAGAGTCTTCTAACATCAAACTGTATACTTATATAACCCAATCCCTTAAACAGAGTCTTCATCAAACTGTATACTTATATAACCCAATCCCTTAAACAGAGTCTTCTAACATCAAGCTGTATACTTATATAACCCAATCCCTTAAACAGAGTCTTCATCAAGCTGTATACTTATATAACCCAATCCCTTAAACAGAGTCTTCATCAAACTGTATACTTATATAACCCAATCCATTAAACAGAGTCTTCATCAAGCTGTATACTTATATAACCCAATCCATTAAACAGAGTCTTAATCAAACTGTATACTTATATAACCCAATCCCTTAAACAGAGTCTTCTAACATCAAGCTGTATACTTATATAACCCAATCCCTTAAACAGAGTCTTCATCAAACTGTATACTTATATAACCCAATCCCTTAAACAGAGTCTTCTAACATCAAGCTGTATACTTATATAACCCAATCCCTTAAACAGAGTCTTCATCAAACTGTATACTTATATAAACCAATCCCTTAAACAGAGTCTTCATCAACCTGTATACTTATATAACCCAATCCCTTAAACAGAGTCTTCTAACATCAAACTGTATACTTATATAACCCAATCCCTTAAACAGAGTCTTCATCAAACTGTATACTTATATAACCCAATCCCTTAAACAGAGTCTTCTAACATCAAGCTGTATATTTATATAACCCAATCCCTTAAACAGAGTCTTCTAACATCAAACTGTATACTTATATAACCCAATCCCTTAAACAGAGTCTTCTAACATCAAACTGTATACTTATATAACCCAATCCCTTAAACAGAGTCTTCTAACATCAAGCTGTATACTTATATAACCCAATCCCTTAACCAGAGTCTTCATCAAACTGTATACTTATATAACCCAATCCCTTAAACAGAGTCTTCATCAAACTGTATACTTATATAACCCAATCCCTTAAACAGAGTCTTCTAACATCAAACTGTATACTTATATAACCCAATCCATTAAACAGAGTCTTCTAACATCAAGCTGTATACTTATATAACCCAATCCATTAAACAGAGTCTTCTAACATCAAGCTGTATACTTATATAACCCAATCCATTAAACAGAGTCTTCATCAAGCTGTATACTTATATAACCCAATCCCTTAAACAGAGTCTTCATCAAGCTGTATACTTATATAACCCAATCCATTAAACAGAGTCTTCTAACATCAAGCTGTATACTTATATAACCCAATCCCTTAAACAGAGTCTTCTAACATCAAGCTGTATACTTATATAACCCAACCCCTTAAACAGAGTCTTCATCAAGCTGTATACTTATATAACCCAATCCATTAAACAGAGTCTTCATCAAACTGTATACTTATATAACCCAATCCCTTAAACAGAGTCTTCATCAAACTGTATACTTATATAACCCAATCCTTTAAACAGAGTCTTCATCAAGCTGTATACTTATATAACCCAATCCATTAAACAGAGTCTTCATCAAACTGTATACTTATATAACCCAATCCATTAAACAGAGTCTTCTAACATCAAACTGTATACTTATATAACCCAATCCCTTAAACAGAGTCTTCTAACATCAAGCTGTATACTTATATAACCCAATCCATTAAACAGAGTCTTCTAACATCAAGCTGTATACTTATATAACCCAATCCATTAAACAGAGTCTTCATCAAACTGTATACTTATATAACCCAATCCATTAAACAGAGTCTTCTAACATCAAACTGTATACTTATATAACCCAATCCCTTAAACAGAGTCTTCTAACATCAAACTGTATACTTATATAACCCAATCCATTAAACAGAGTCTTCATCAAGCTGTATACTTATATAACCCAATCCCTTAAACAGAGTCTTCTAACATCAAACTGTATACTTATATAACCCAATCCCTTAAACAGAGTCTTCTAACATCAAACTGTATACTTATATAACCCAACCCCTTAAACAGAGTCTTCATCAAACTGTATACTTATATAACCCAATCCATTAAACAGAGTCTTCATCAAACTGTATACTTATATAACCCAATCCATTAAACAGAGTCTTCATCAAACTGTATACTTATATAACCCAATCCATTAAACAGAGTCTTCATCAAACTGTATACTTATATAACCCAATCCCTTAAACAGTGTCTTCTAACATCAAACTGTATACTTATATAACCCAATCCCTTAAACAGAGTCTTCTAACATCAAGCTGTATACTTATATAACCCAATCCCTTAAACAGAGGCTTCATCAAACTGTATACTTATATAACCCAATCCCTTAAACAGAGGCTTCTAACATCAAACTGTATACTTATTTAACCCAATCCCTTAAACAGAGTCTTCTAACATCAAACTGTATACTTATTTAACCCAATCCCTTAAACAGAGTCTTCTAACATCAAAATGTATACTTATTTAACCCAATCCCTTAAACAGAGTCTTCTAACATCAAACTGTATACTTATATAACCCAATCCCTTAAACAGAGTCTTCTAACATCAAACTGTATACTTATTTAACCCAATCCCTTAAACAGAGTCTTCTAACATCAAACTGTATACTTATATAACCCAATCCCTTAAACAGAGTCTTCATCAAACTGTATACTTATATAACCCAATCCCTTAAACAGAGTCTTCTAACATCAAACTGTATACTTATATAACCCAATCCCTTAAACAGTGTCTTCTAACATCAAGCTGTATACGTATTTAACCCAATCCCTTAAACAGAGTCTCCTAACATCAACCTGTATACTTATATAACCCAATCCCTTTAACAGAGTCTTCTAACATCAAACTGTATACTTATATAACCCAATCCCTTAAACAGAGTCTTCTAACATCAAGCTGTATACTTATCCAACCCAATCCCTTAAACAGAGTCTTCTAACTTCAAACTGTATACTTATTTAACCCAATCCCTTAAACAGAGTCTTCTAACATCAAACTGTATACTTATTTAACCCAATCCCTTAAACAGAGTCTTCTAACATCAAACTGTATACTTATATAACCCAATCCTTTAAACAGAGTCTTCTAACATCAAACTGTATACTTATATAACCCAATCCCTTAAACAGAGTCTTCTAACATCAAACTGTATACTTATTTAACCCAATCCCTTAAGCAGAGTCTTCTAACATCAAACTGTATACTTATTTAACACAATCCCTTAAACAGAGTCTTCTAACATCAAACTGTATACTTATATAACCCAATCCCTTAAACAGAGTCTTCTAACATCAAACTGTATACTTATTTAACTTAATCCCTTAAACAGAGTCTTCTAACATCAAACTGTATACTTATATAACCCAATCCCTTAAACAGAGTCTTCTAACATCAAACTGTATACTTATTTAACCCAATCCCTTAAACAGAGTCTTCTAACATCAAACTGTATACTTATATAACCCAATCCCTTAAACAGAGTCTTCTAACATCAAACTGTATACTTATATAACCCATAACCCATAACCCATAACATGTCCCTGTATCGATAATATGGTTGACACCCCTCACCAAACGGGACCCATATAGTCACGTCCCTGCCTCGGGGTTCGCAGTCGGTATTAGTATCGGAATAGGAACCGCGGTAAGTTCGGCTTGAATCTGATAGCGGTTCTCACTGTCAGAGCCGTCGGTAATCGGGATTGCGTGGAACATTTACATCAGGGTTAAGAGGCATGTGTTGGTACGCTTGCACCTGAATTTAATTATATTGTTATAACTTTGATCGCTAACATGTTTCCTGATCTGGCGGGTCGTATTAAGTTCGTGTGTCATGTGGTGATACAAGCTCGCATACACTGTCGATAAGGCCAAACTTTTTTATTTTTCTGCTTTACGGATTTTTTTAACCTTGTTTTGGTAGGGTCGGTCGGAAAAAAAATAAAAATAAAAATGCTCGAATCATTTTTTTTTTTGTGGATATTCGCTAAGGTTGTAACTGTGTCTTTATAATTCTCTGTCAGTCATTTATAGAGAACACTTTTCGGATGTATATCACAAAATTCAAATCCAGTACTATTATTTGAAACATAGCTCAGATTATTGAATAATATTGAAAAAATCCAGAAATAAAGGGTTTGTTTTTGTTCAACATTTTAATTATTGAATAAATGGACTCCCCCATTC
This sequence comes from Siphonodentalium dalli, assembly GCA_032622095.1. NCBI lineage: Eukaryota > Metazoa > Mollusca > Scaphopoda > Gadilida > Siphonodentaliidae > Siphonodentalium > Siphonodentalium dalli. The sequence continues at coordinate 14,982,635 of CP136063.1, forward strand.
AGTTATAATGTATACATTGAAATAGTCCATTATTCATCTGGATGGATGTCATGGAAAAATAAGTAGCCGACAGATAATATATTTGCAGAAGGATTCCTATTAGTTGGTGGGAAATGTTCACATAATAAGTTTAGAACTTGTTGAACTTATTATCTGAACCTTTCCTGAGGAATCTACTTGTCTGGTCAATGAGTATTTAGTATAGAGAGGTTAATAAACACATGGGAATGGTGAGATTAGTGGTACCGGTAGTGATAAATAGTGAATGTGCAACTTGAGCAAACCCACATACTCTTCAGTCTTCAGTCATAAAGATCACCGTAAATTCCCAGGAATACAAAATGTATTCTAAAGGCCATTTAAAGTTTTAAAGAGATGTCAAGATTTATAGAAAGCAAACAGGTATCTTGGTGGCCAACACATATAAACTCAAGCTGACTTAGAACTCAGTTTTCATGGATGTAGTTAAAAGTAATTAAAGCCAGAGATATCTATAGTTGGTGTGTCCTATGCATCTTTAATCAGTGAAATGTGGTTAGATAATTTGTTACTGATAAGCAGAAACAGCTGTCGGCTGTGAAAATAAAAATAAAAATTATATTTGATTTTTATTTCCTTGTCGGGCCATATAAAACAGGGTCGGCGGATCCGTAAAGCAGGAAAATAAAAAAGTTTGGCCTAACCACTCTCGTTAATCGACGCTGTACTGTTACCAGAATTTACAAGATTATTATACATTTAAGAAAATGCGTGCTCGATAATGATTTTGTCGCCGATAAGACAGACTTGTCATATAATAGCAGAATCATGTTAACCCTTTACCCAACAAACCGGCCAAAACCGGCAAAATAAAGCTTCAACAGCCTAAAATATATCGGGTCTGTCTCAATAAAACCATACAAATATGGATATCGTTGGAACCGGCTCCTTGACCACATTGTGATAGTTACAGTTATGCCAATGCATTCTCTTATATATGCGAGTCGACCATAGGTCGCCTCGCATATATAAGAGAATGCATTGGCCTAAAAAATAATCTGTTTTTACATTTTTTTCTTACATTCTTTAACAATTTTATAATTTTAATGTGTTAAGCCAATGCATTCTCTTATATATCCGAGGCGACCTATGGTCGACTCGCATATATAAGAGAATGCATTGGCACAGGGCCGTTCTGTTGGGTAAAGGGCCACATTTGCGTGGAACTACCTTCTCCAGTATAATTATAACTATACCAATGTTTACTCGTATGTTGAAAGTAATGGAAATTAGGTCTAGCTTTAATAAGACTGTAGTTTGTCTACCTATCACGTATATAGACTGCATATTATTATATCTCATGTGTCTTTGGTATCTGAATGGCACATTCACGAAAACAGCTGCACTGCTGTGTCCCATTACTGCTACCAGTATAATGTTATGCACAGTAACCAGGGGGTAGTAACACATTTGTAGGAAGCTATGTCGTTTTTTGCATCTGGCATGTTCGGGTACCCAACACCCCCAAACCTGCAAAGACAAATTATTTGTTACTCCCAATTCTTTGACACCCACCCCCTCAAATACGGGCTGATAGACATTTGTCTACCACATACATGTACATGCAATGGGGTTTCCAGGTCAATGGGTGTTGAGAGTAGGCTATAGGTCTTCCTGCGTGGTCAAATTTCATTGTACTAAATTGCAGCGAATCGATAGAATGTGCAAATACACGTATACAGCAACGCATCATAAGTTGACAGGTGCACATAAAACACTATTATAAGGCATATGCATCCACTTTTACAAAAATAAATGATACATATTCCAGCATACCCCCTGTATATCAAGTGAGGTATCATTTCCCCCAGCAAGCTATTACATGAACCGAACATGTGTTTTGGCTATTTGGCTCTAACACATTTTATGCTCATAACATCTCAGGACAGTGAACTCAATCTTGACTTTCGAGTCACTGTTGACATTATGTAGACATATCCATGACATATCAGTTGTTAAGTTCATTTCAACTTGAATTGACATATTTTGAAAATATATATCTAGAGAGGATATCTGACAGGATGCAATTGGAAATAATATTTTATAATTTGCTGATATCTGCAAACATAGGTCACTGTGCAGGATAGACACAATTCCATCATTTCTAACTATTTCCTGATTTAGTAGTCTGTCAACCAGCACATTATCTAGCACATACAACCTGTGTTAAGTCTACTGACGCATCTTCTTGTATACTAAATGACAAGGCAGCAGTCGCTATGCCAAACTTTAGGTGTTGTGAGTTGCAAATCATTCATTGATTAGCTTGATGCACTGATGAACGTTATTTTCTAGCCAAATGTTTGAGACAGCTGTTCGCTCTCTTGTCCATGCTCATAATGATATTAAAGGTCTTAGAGGTAGTTACAGGAGGACAAGTTTATTTATTTCAGTTTTACAATTCTCGAAGCATCTTTCGAAGGGTGTCGGGAAGGAGGTTGTTCACCTCACCGTCGAATATGCAATCTGTCAGCTTAATGTCTCCTCGACTAAAGCCCATATAAGATCACAGTAACAAACACATGCTGTTTTTGCAGTTATAATATGTTTTAATCTGTTACAGATGTCAAATACGATCACACAAGTTCTTTAGTAAAGCACACACCCACCCCGTCATACCTTCCTGCACATTTTAAATTACCCATCACCCTACAGTAACTCGGTGTTATTTTAATAATACTTTGATAGCAGACGATCATCTAATTCACAATGGAACAGATGCGTTATCGATACGAGACACCACTGGTAAAGATTTTCAGGCGAACTACAACGCAGACAAAATGTCGGCTGTTACGTGATAGCGATAAATTTACAGGCGAACTACAATGAAGACAAAATGTTGGATACTACACCAATAATTCGTTGAAAACGTTGCTGATAACAAGGATTTGTGAATTGTCACATTGTGATGAAGATATTTCTGCTGACACCCTGGTTATGGCAAAGATAAGACATTAAGAGGTGTTAATGTGACCCTACTGACGCCTTGGTTATGGCAGTGATCAGACATTATGGTGTGTTAATGTGACTGCTGACTCCCTGGTTATGGCAGAGATAAGACCTTGTGATGTGTTAATGTGACCATGCTGACTCCCTGACTATGGCATATAAACTATAGTATGATTTGTGAATGTGACCCTGCTGACTCCCTGACTATGGCAGAGAAAATATATTATGATGTGTTAATGTGACCCTGCTGACTCCCTGGTTATGGCAGAGATAAGATATTATGATGTTTTAATGTGACTTTGCTGACTCCCTGGTTATGGCAGAGACAATAGATAAGATATTAGCTGCCGCCATGCCATGGTGTCAATAGTGTCAACGGCATAGAGCTATTACAATTAGTTTAGCCGATTATACTTTTATAGAATGTTAGTTTCATGTTTGCGAATGCCTGTGTGATATGTGATCATATGTTCGTATAATATTGTTTTTAAAGTTGTTTTTTGTGTTTTAATTATGTTTTCATTTTGAGTATAACAAATAAAGTTTAAAACAAATATGTTAGTCACTAATTGTGAACCGACTAGAAAACGATGATTTAATTTGGCCAAAGTGTTTTTTAATTTGGCCAAAACATATTTGGCTAAAGTTTTTTTCATTTGGCTAATAACATTTTCATTTGTCTAAAATTTTGGCAAATTTTTTTTTTCGGTCCAGCGCGAACACTGACCCCTGCAGACGTCACAATTTGGTATGAAGATTTATCGCGATGCCAGAAAGGTCAAAAATTGTCATATATTATACAACACATTTGACTGGCATGGGGTGGAATACACTCTAAATACAGTTTACTTACAGTTGACTAAGCTTTAGTCAACTTTTAACTAAACTATTGGGGTCAAACTTATTCGAGTAAACCACTGGTAACTAAATCTAAGTCTTAACTAAATATTGGGTCAAACGTTTTTGACTAAACATTGGGTAACTAATTATATACTAACTATAATGGCTTACCTCGTTTTCCTCCTACATGATTTTAATTAATTATAACCCAAGCAATTGGGTCCAAACTTAATTAGCCGAATATTTAGTCAGATTATAACCCAATGTGTAAATAATCATGGTGTTATATAATAACACAATGAAAAACTATTTGGCCGTCCAACTGTGTGTGTTACGATACAATTGTATCGTTCGATTTGCTATTATATAAATTATTTAAAGTTATCGAATAACAAAATGATGCATATTGAAACCATGGCCATGTACACAGAACTGTTACAGTGATTTGGCAATGAAGAGAGCTCAAATAATTTAGTTTAAATATTATTACTAGAATATTTATCAATGCTGTGAACGTTTCGAAATAGTTTGTTATCTTATTGGATTAACTATACATTGATGGACAATGCCACTCTGGCTGTCACATTAAGCCTTTACCAAACAGAACGGCCCTGTGCCAATGCATTCTCTTATATATGCGAGTCGACCATAGGTCGCCTCGCATATATAAGATAATGCACTGGGTTAACACATTAAAAATTATAAAATTGTTAAAGAATGTTAGAAAAAATGGTAAAAAGTGTTAAAAATGCATTATGCCAATGTATTCTCTTATATATGCGAGGCGACCTATGATCGACTCGCATATATAAGAGAATGCATTGGCACAGGGCATAACTGTAACTATCACAATGTGGTCAAGGAGCCGGTTCAAAGATATCCATATTTGTATGGTTTTATTGAAACAGACCGAATATATTTTAGGCTGTTGAAGCTTTATTTGGCCGGTTTTGGCCGGTTTGTTGGGTAAAGGGTTAATGGTTACATGAAACTGAATTATTTCGATCTGTGAAATCTGGTCACTGGAGAGTTATTAATAATGAAAATAATAATATTGTAGATAGTGAACATCTCACTTCACATGATTGTCCTCGAATTTACTGCATGTATACAGTAAATATAATTTGTTTTTGTTATCTTCATATTTACAAAGCAATTGCAAAGTAAATAATGCAAAGAAATATGCCAAGTCAAAATTTAATGAAAAAGTTCAAGATTCAATGAAATTGGACAACTCTTCAAAACTCTTAGCATATTATCAAAGACCTGTTAGGAAAATCATCCAGAAATGAAATTCCACCATTGAAGGATAAAGATGGGTGGTTAATTTTCAGTGAGGTAGAAAAGGCTATTCTCCTCAATGACTATTTTATCTCAAATTCGATCTTAGATGATCGAAACTGTATGCTCCCTGAATTCACTAATAAGTGCGAAACAAATATTTCTAACATAGATATTACCACTGAAGATATTATCAGTGCAATTAAAGGTATGAAACCGAATAAGGCACATGGCCACGATAACATCTCGGTTAAAATGATACAAGGCACAGCTGAAGATATAGCTTTGCCTCTTTCAATTATATTTAAAAAGTCACTTGAAATAAATAAGTTCCCCAAGTTCTGGAAACGAGCTAATGTGATTCCAATTCATAAGAAGAATGATCGTGCAGAAGTCACCAACTATCGACCAATATCACTTCTCCCTTCTATAAGTAAGGTATTTGAACGCGTGATTCTCATCCATTTGGCTAAGCACTTTTCTAAGAATAATATTTTATACAAATTTCAATCTGGATTTATCCCCGGCCGTTCTACCACATAGCAGCTTCTGGAGGTATACCATTCTCTGGGCCAGGCTCTTGATAGCCAACTGACTACTTGTGCAATATTTTGTGATATAGCTAAAGCGTTTGAGAGAGTCTGGCACAGAGGATTAGTTTTTAAACTGGAACACTATGGAGTAACTGATCCCTTGCTTGCATGGTTAGAAGACTATCTCCAAAATAGAGAACAGCGTGTGTTAGTGTCTAATAATTACTCTAGTTTTCAAACTGTTGCCTCGGGAGTGCCCCAGGGCTCTAGTTTAGGCCCTTTCTTGTTTTTAATATATATTAATGACTTGGCTGACACAATTGATTCCTTTACTCGAATGTATGCAGATGACACTTGCTTCATCAGCACCGGAATCTATATCGATGAATGTACACATACAATTGATCTTGATCTTATGCATATCTCTCAATGGTCAAAGCAATGGCTAGTAACTTTTAATGCCGACAAGACAAATAGTATGAATTTTTCTTTAGTCTCAAGTGACAACACATTGGACTTAACCCTCGATGAGGACCAGATAGTTATGATTAATTGCCATAAACATCTAGGATTTATTATACAATCAAATTTAAAATGGAATAGTCATATAAATGAAATATGCAATAGAGTTTCTAGTCGTATTTCCCAATTAATAAAACTCAAATTTACACTAAATAGGAAAACCATTGAAATTATGTACAAAACCTATGTCCTTCCATTAATGGTATATGATGATGTTGTTTGGAACAATGCTAGTGATACACTCAAAATGAAACTTGATCGCTTACATATGGATGGTGCCAGAATTTTGTCGGGCTTAACTAGGTCTTAATCCGATACTAGACTCCTTACTGAAGTTGGGTGGCCATCATTAGAAAACAGACGAAAATATCACAAAATACGTATGTGGCATAAAATCATGTCCGACTCACACGAGGTCTCCAGTTTTCTCACAGATATATTTCCACCTTTTATTAATGAGAGTACATACTAAGCATTCAGCAACAAGATGCTAATTCGCACATTCAAACATAACACAGTTCATTGGAAGGTACTGTAGCGTGACGGGGGTAGGGGTATCTAAAGTATGTACCACAGGGCCGAGCGAAACTATAAATGATAGAACCCCGAAGTATATTGAAATGCTTCCACTATTGGTAGAGTGGATAAATAATTTACTACATTAGGAATAACTGGTCAACTCATTTCACTTGCTATACACATCCCAATTGCTAAGCTGAGGTCTGTCTGATAATAACGTTAAATTGATTGGTAATTGCGTGCCGCATAGAGGCTACTGCCCACATAAATAATAAGGAGTCTAATGAGATCCCACCCACCCCCCCATCCCGCCACCCATAGTATCTTATGCGCCACAGGCGCCCGTATATAGGCTACTGCCCACAAAAATAATAAGGAGTCTAATGAGATCCCACCCACCCCCATCCCGCCACCCATAGTATCTTATGCGCCACAGGCGCCGCATAGAGGCTACTGCCCACATAAATAATAAGGAGTCTAATGAGATCCCACCCACCCCCCATCCCGCCACCCATAGTATCTTATGCGCCACAGGCGCCCGTATAGAGGCTACTGCCCACATAAATAATAAGGAGTCTAATGAGATCCCACCCACCCCCCCATCCCGCCACCATAGTATCTATCTTATGCGTCACAGGCGCCCGTATAGAGGCTACTGCCCACATAAATTATAAGGAGTCTAATGAGATCCCACCCACCCCCCCATCCCGCCACCCATAGTATCTTATGTGGGCAGTAGCCTCTATACGGGCGCCTGTGGCGCATAATATACTATGGGTGGCGGAATGAGGGTGGGTGGGATCTCATTATACTCCTTATTATTTATGTGGGCAGTAGCCTCTATACGGGCGCCTGTGGCGCATAAGATACTATGGGTGGCGGGATGGGGGTGGGTGGGTGGGATCTCATTAGACTCCTTATTATTTATGTGGGCAGTAGCCTCTATACGGGCGCCTGTGGCGCATAAGATACTATGGGTGGCGGGATGGGGGGTGGGTGGGATCTCATTAGACTCCTTATTATTTATGTGGGCTGTAGCCTCTATACGGGCGCCTGTGGATAGGATAGGATAGGATAATTTATTTACAATATACACATGAATAATACAATGACAGTAACATATAATAATATAAATGCTGTATATATTGTTGGGGGTTAGCCTAGCCCTATCGGGCTGTCTTCCTGCTACCCCCTAAAACAAGTATCACTATAAGTATTTGCAAAGATGGCTTGTATTTTTTATCCACGCATACGTACAGACTACATGTATTATCGTGTATAAAACTAACTAGAAACTAGTTTTGGGGCATATCACAGACAAGTATTGGTGTGGTTGTGGGACAATCCAGACGAATTGTAAGATACCGCCGTCTTTAGTTAAGTAAGTAAGATAGGAATTATCTATATATATATCGCTGGAAAGTCTTTTTTTGTTGAGTGAGGTGTTGGGATATTCAAATTAACAGTATTACATATATGTAATGTTTATATGTATGTTAGTGTCGAGAACAATTATGATTTTGCATCAAGTATAACAATGAATATTCATATTATTTATAGAGCACAGTCGGGGCATCCTTTGTTTTTACAGCGTACATTTTCTTGGTAATTTCTAAGCATTGCTATCTGTAAGCGCTTCTTCAGTGTGTGCCTGCTTTGGTAAGATGTATAGTCTTTTTCCATGTTGTTCCATGTTGTGGGGTAGGCGTGGTGTGGCAATTTACCTGACCAGTCAGTTCTAGGTAGTTCTAACAGAACGGGATTCGGGTGTCTTGGTGTTGATTTTGCTCGTTTACTGTACATCATTCCAAAAGACGCAGGCAGGCGGTTATAACACCAGTCATGCATAAAAATGGAGGAATTGAGGGTGTGTAAGTCATATATTTTCAAGATATTCTCTCTTTTAAAGAGTGGATCTGTGTGACTCCTATACTTCTTATTGCATATTATACGCATTGCTCTTTTTTGTAATAGGAATATTTTCTTGACTTCCGGAACATGACCCCATATTTGGATACCATAAACTAAGTGGCTTTGAATCAGTGCATAGTACAATGTTTTCAATGCTTTACTTGGGAAAAAATGTTTCACCTTATTGATGCAGTAGATTGCATGTGATAATTTGGAGCAGATTATGGATATGTGCTTTTTGAATGTCAAGTTCTCATCAATATGAATACCTAGAAATTTTGCCGATGATTCATGTCCAAGATTCCCTATTCGGTTCAATTGAGTGTTATTTAGCTTTAATTTCAAAGTATTCCACTTTTGGTCATTGTTTTGAGGGTGTAAAATCATGTAGTTGCTTTTATTAATATTAATTGAGAGTTTATTACAGCAGCACCAGTCTGATACATTGGCTAATTCATTGTTGACGTAACTTTGTACTAGTTCGCCATCTTTACCGCTTGTAAACAGTGTTGTGTCATCGGCATACGATAAAATGTCTATTGTTGTAGAATTTACCATATCATTCACGTATATTAAGAAAATAATCGGCCCAAGAATTGAGCCTTGGGGGACCCCACAGGAAGTGTTCATAAGGTTAGAAGTAGTCCCACCATATTCAACGTATTGCCTCCGCTCATTCAAATAACTATGGAACCATGACATTGCTACACCCCTGATGCCATAGTGTTCCAGTTTCGATATCAGTATGTCGTGGTCGATCGTATCGAATGCTTTAGATAAATCAATAAATACAGCTAAGGTGGAATCCCGTGTCGGTTTATCATTATTTTTAACGAGATGGTCTAGAAGGTGCAAAATCGGGTGAAAAGTTGAGTGATTTGGTCTAAATCCATATTGGTGTTTATACAAGATTTCATGTTCATTTAGAAAATCTACTAGTCGTTTTTGCATTATTTTTTCAAGTAGTTTAGAGAACGATGGCAGGATACTGATTGGGCGGTAGTTTGTTATTTCCTTTGAGTTATTTATTTTAGGAATGGGGACTACTTTGGAAACTTTCATTTTAGCTGGGAATATTCCCTGTTCGAACGATAGATTAAATATATGATTAAGTGGTGTGGCTATTGTGAAGATACTCTCTTTCATAAGTGCGGTCGATATGCCGTTGTAATCTTTGCTCATTTTCCCTTTCATAGTATAGCATGTCAATATTATTTCCTGTATCGATGTAGGTTCGATTTCGAGTGCGTTTATTTGCCTGTCTCGAAGATAATCAGTGAAATTTGCATCGTTTTCAGTGTGTATGGAGTTGCTGGTGTTTCGACCGATTTTTGAAAAGTAGTCATTGAATTTGTCGGCTATTATGTTCGGATCAGATAGCTCTGTATCGTTATCATTAAATGTCTGAGGGTAGTTAGATGATTTATGATTTTTATTGATTGCGGTTTTAAGAATTTTCCATGTGTTTTTTATATCATTCTTATTTTTTTCTAGGCTATCGCAGTAATAATTATTTTTGCATTTCCTTATTAGTTTATTGTATAATTGACGATAATTTAAATAGGCGATTTTATTTGTTTCTGAAGGTGCCTTCAGTTTATTAGAGTATAATTCTTGCTTAGTAATAGAGGATTTAATGAGTCCAGATGTCATCCATGGTTCGCGTTTTATATATTTTTTGGGTACATTTCGTGTTATGAGAGGACAGGCTAGATCATGTGCGTTCATATATATGTCTAAAAATATTTCATATGCCTTATCAGGGGAGTTACAACTGAGAACTGAGTCGAATTTACATGATTTTAACAAGTTTTTGAAAATATTGACATTGTTAGTGTTGTAGTTCCTGTACGTGATTTTTTTATAAGGGGGGTTTATGGGTTTGTGTTTGTTTGATTCAGATAGGAATATGCCGAAATGATCGGAGATGTCGCAAGTAATTATCCCTGTTTGGTGACCAGCTTGTACTTTGTTGGTATATATGTGATCAATTAGGGTAGCTGAGTGCTCAGTCATTCTTGTCGGTTTCGTTATCATGGGCACGAATCCTCTCGTGAAGACATTGTTTATAAAATCGTTAGTTTTTTGATGCGTATCGAAATTTAAGAGGTCGATGTTGAGGTCTCCTATTATATAAGACTTGGTATTGTTCACTTGTTCTAATATATTATCGAATTTCAACATAAATTTGTCCAAGTCGGCCTTTGGTGCTGTGTTCGGTCTATAGATACATCCTACTATATAATTATCGTTCGCTCCTCTGTTTATTTCTATAAATAATGTTTCTATTACATGTGGTATAAATACTGTTAAATCTGGTCTGGGTTTATATTGCAGATTTTCCTTTATATAAATACCAACGCCGCCTCTGGCATCGTCGCCGTCAGGTCGAGATTTGAATTCTAAGGGGTGATATCCTGGAAGTGAAAAATCTGAGGGACTATGCACTTTGAATATTTCTGTTAGGGCAATAACATCAAACAAATTATCTTCTGTTTTCAAGTCACAAAGTAGATTTTTTAGATCTCCGTAATTTGCGTTAAGGCTTCTGCAATTTAGGCCGAAGATAGAGAATTTTATATTATTTGACAGCATCTTTTTACCCTGTATAGGCGAAAAATATTGGCATGTATTTTGATTCCAAAGTTGGATGCTATCGGGGTTGAATTCATCTCCTTCTAATTGAGACCATTTCGCCGCGAAATCGTGTGCCTGTGTATCCCGAACCTCACTCAAAGTTATTCTATTTGCAGACATAGTGGAAATTTCTAAATTTCTGTAATATGCGCCCCGGTATCGCCATATGTTTATGTTGTCGTGCGGAAGATCGATATGTATGCGTGGAAATTAATACGAATATCATTTTTGCTAAACTTGAATTCAAGTTCTTTGGTGGAATTGTATCAATAAATTTATGCGTGAAATGCTGATGTTAATATAAATATAGCATATATGATGTCAATATATTTTGTCAAATACAATTTATATAGATGAATAATTACTAACAAAGACGAATAGGCTAGTATACATATATTAGTCACAGGTGTATAAAATGTATAGATCTATATTCCTACAAATACACACACAACGGTGTATGTAAACGGTGTGTATACATGGTGATCAATAACCATTATTGGGTCTCCGCATTATCACCTCAACCACAACATGTACAGACGGACGGAGGCATGTTGACAGCCAGACAGCGATGAGAACAAACAGTGGAGACAGGGGTGCACGCAGGCCACCTCCGACATGAACAATATGTCAATTCCAGTCGTTTAGAAAAAGGAGTCTCACTTTAACACACCCACATATATATATTGCCATGCATTTATCACTATTACAAGTCGCACCACTGATTTATATAGTTTGGTCTAAACGTTGTTGAATATATTGAAAATTGTCAGTTCTGGCGCTTACTGTATCTGTCCATAATGATGATGTACCCATCGGTCGTAAATATTATGATTGGTTTCGTCACCTGCAGGTGCACGAATTTATCCTGCGTCTCGGACCAGTGAAGTGAAGCGTGACAGGATGATGCGTGTAGGACCTGTTTCTCTGGACTGATGTATACAGAAATTGTCGTTTATCATATTATGTGCATTAAGAAACTTCTCAATTGGAATATAAAATTCACTCAGTTATATTCGATGATATGTGTACATGTTGTGGATGGAGCTAGTAGGTGAATGTCAGAAGATTTGAGGAAGTAATAATTATCTTTGAATACCGTGTGCATAGAAAGATTGAACACAACAATAATATACTATAACAATAATATACTATGGGTGGCAGGATGGGGGGGGTGGGATCTCATTAGACTCCTTATTATTTATGTGGGCAGTAGCCTCTATAGGGCGCCTGTGGCGCATAAGATACTATGGGTGGCGGGATGGGGGGGTGGGTGGGATCTCATTAGACTCCTTATTATCGACAAACCCATTTACACATCGTGTCGTTCTGAATTTATTACACGCTTTGCGTCCTAGAATCTGTGCATTAAAAATACAGGGTTAATGGTATATTTATGATCATACAGGGGGTGTATGTTATGTGTGATGATTCTTTAATTTAAATAGTTCCAGTTTCATGGTTGAGGCGAACGTCATTTTACGTCAACGAGATGTGTATGAAACGTACGTTCCATACGGATTTGTAAATATGGAACAGCAATAACACCGAACTTCTAGGAATAAGCGTGTAATAAAATAATTTATAGAAAGTTCTAGATACATTGACTATGTTTGTTGGTGTCAGTTATTGTTTCTCCGTTTTCTTGTATAATTTTAGACAATGTTTTTGCGGTGACATAACGCTATTCCATATTCAGAAAATATTTGATAGGGTTTTCTCCTTCTTCTCTCCATCTTGATTTTGATCTGACCACTGAACCTTTAATTTGCTTTTCCCTGAATTAACTAAGGATTTTTTTCAACATCATTTATGGTATTGATCATACTTTGACAGGCTACTGTGTCAGCGATGTCCGCTAGTCTGATTTCAAGTGATTAGACGGAAAGGCTATTATATGCCCTCGTATGTCTAAAAGTAGCACATCGAAGAACAACTTATCATTTATTACGAGTTGCACATCATTTACGTTTAGTTCTGGGCCGTTAATATAGTAGTTCTCATATACGATACATGCGTACCTATTTACATTTTCTATTATTATTTGTTTCACATATGTAATTTGAGGTGCATGCCCTGTGTCGATGCATTCTCTTATATATCCTGGCAAAATGTCGAGTCGCGCATATAAAAGAAATCATCGGCCTAACAAATATTATATTAGTTATTATATTTGTAAAATAAATGTAAGAAAAATTATAAAACTTTGTTAAGGAATTTAAGAAATAATTATAAAAAATGATAATAATTGATAAAGAATGAAAGAACAAAATATTCAAAAAGATAAAAAATGTTAAAGAATGTAAGACAAAATGATTAAAATAATAAGATTGTTGAAGATTATCAGAACAAAAATATAAAAATTGTTAAAGAATGTAAGAAACAATGACAACAAATGTTAGAAAATGATCAAAATTGTTAAAGAATGTAAGAAAAAATGCATTGGCACAAGGTATTTAATTATATGCCAGCGCAACCCCGTTATGAAAACTTGACGTGAACATGGGACCTGGCTTGTGTAAGTGTGTTGATAAAATTACACCTTGAATGTTCACCTGGACCCAACATATGAATTGAGCATACATATATATGCACCACCAATTGGCAATCCACAGATGGTCCAACTCATCTTGGGTTCAGGTGATAATTGCTGATAACTGTCTGATTTATCTAAATAAACTGCGTGAGGTAAAACCAGGAACTATAATGCATGACATAGTCAGGGGATCCCTCATGTCTAATCAATCAACATGTTAGTTAACAGCGGTATCAATATATCGCAATATAATACAACAATACGAGTGACAGAACAATTAAAATCAGAACATATAAATAGATTTAAAAACAAGATATTTTCGATCACGACGGACCAGATGGTGCTAACGAAGTGTGAACTTAAGAAGTTTCGAAGACGATTTCGATAATAGAACCGTACCTCACACACGTTCGATCGCCAGCTGCAAGAGCAATGTTCACCCAACTACGTGTTAGCGATCATAGTTTATCCATAGTAAAGGAAGTGTCGAATAACGCAACCAAAAACGCTATTAAAAGAGAGAACTGGTCACATGTGTGATGAACATAAAGTTGAAAAACACATGTTATTATGAATGCAATGCGTACACCGACTATAGAAGAGACTTATTTGATGTTACTCAAAATTAAAACATAGATTTCATAAATCATGAGCGACGATGTGTTCATCTTCTTAATTAAAAAATGGACAACAAAATGGGGAAATAAACTGTGAACGTATTAATTTATCCTCTTATTTAAGGACTATAATCATATAGTCCGCAATAATATTACATGTATTTTGTATTAATTTGTTACTCTTCATGCATTAACTGTTATTTGCAACTGACTCCATTGGTGTATTGCATTAAATCATTTTATCTCACATGACTCACACATGTCAATAAGTATTATATAAACTTACCTTATGATAATATATACGCAATCCAACAATGATTAGATAGGACCGTCATTATATAACAGAAGAAATAAGATAAACGTCTAGTTGCCGTAGATTGAAACAACAGCATTATGTGTGCCATACGGGACACATGAACTATATGATATTAACCGAATGTTACGACCAATGTGCTGATATCGCGACGCTGATAATGAAGCGATTCGAGTAGCGACAGTTAAAAAATCAATCTCCACATGCGGTGTCTACCATCCCGACAAGAAACTCGCTCACAATACCAATTCAATTGTTGTCTGTTATGAAATGTAAGCGCGAAACACGAAACCTGCATCATATCAATTGACTGTTATTGCGGTGCATCGGTTGTTTATATAAAACTTGTTATTCACATGTCAACGCAATGTGATATATAATACCACGGTCTACGTGGACATAATAGTCCCATGCATATCTGACAATTATTTGGGAAACTCATTATTTATGGAGCTGTTTGAAATACGAATCTGGTATTATGTGATAAAACCCGACCAATGAGTGCTCCAAACTACCCAACGATTATTGTCATGTATATGCCTCTCACAGCGTGTCTAAAATCATGCTTGCACGTGGTATCCCAAACCTCACAGTGAGTGTCTCAAAACCATCAGTTAAATGTACCAAGCCATGTCCCAAACCAACAAATGAGTGTCCCAAGCTACACGACGATCATTGCCTCGAACCAACAGAAATGTAAATATCCAACAGGGGTGGTATTCACCAAGCAGGTTTATTTTATAAACCAGGTAGTTTATTTGGTAGTGGCGGAACGCACATGTATCTATTTATCGCCAACGAAACACGCTGTCGATGATGTGATTGATCATGATTCAATCTATCAGAGTTGTCACAGTCAATGGACACCGCCTCACACTTAATTCGTGAACACTCACGTGCACCAATCAGCATGTGTAGCGGTATAATTTTTGGGTATAATTGTATGGAGACTCATGCTGGCGTTTGTACATCTGCAGAATGAGTTTCGATGATATTATTGAGGTTTTTTAATGTCGCCAAAACCATTTCTATTCAGCGAAGAGCTTCCCAAAAAGACGTCACGGATTTAAAAAAATACATCGATGATTGACAGGTGTCCCCACGTGTTATTTGTTGTGCTTCGCAATAACAATGGCCTGTGTCGCGACATATCAACTTACAGAAGATAATATTTGTCGTGTGTGCGACTATTCTTTTTCGGGAGATGAACTCGCTGCATACGAGAGCAAAAAATAAGGTCGTCATCAAAAAAGATGCTTTAGAACTATTTAAAGGCATAAAATTAAGTCATTTCCTCGGTGTTTAACTTTCAGATGACTTTTTTACGACAAACAATTTGATTTGCAAACCATGTTACAATACAGTATAAAAGTAAATCAAATACACGGACATGAGTGAGTTCTATTTATATTTATGGGAGGCCAAGTTGGTACCATGAGCAGGCCGATCTATCAGGTCTAGCACATCCTTCAAATTAATCCGAATCGTACTGAATATATAATTTCGAAGCCATTTTTTCTGTCTCTGTTGTATTTGCAAGCATCGCTTTCGATCGGATAAATACCGACGAAATTCCGCTCTGTTACTATATTTAGAGGTGACATTATGGGAGTCTCGGCCCACTAACACTTGTTTATTAACCCATACGGTTTCATTGGACGGAAAATAATTTACGCAATCAATCAGATTACGGAATCCCCAGGACTTGGAAATGAGATAGCGATGTTATCCGTCAGACCTAATATTCAATGTTGTGATGAATATTTAGGTATGAGTTTACTCAGACTGCAATTTTCCCACATAGCATCTGGGCTGATAATTAATGTCCTTTATTGATCACATCATTAGTTTCCCTTTTAGTCGTCTGATGTCAAATAAACATATCCCATGACAATCCTCTGGTCAGGTAACCCAGCTGTACCATTTTCCCTGCATAGCTTCTGAGCTGATAAGAACCACAATGTATTGCTCATATCTCATGATTGCAACATGTTTGGATATATAATTAACTATTTAGTTAAACTAATTATAAGTGTCAGTTTAGGACATATGATATCAAATAAGATGTCCTGGATCAAATTACCCATTATTTTACCCTGTGCCAATGCATTCTCTTATATATTCGAGTCGACCATAGGTCGCCTCGCATATATAAGAGAATGCATTGACCTAACAATTTTTTACAATTTTAATAATGTTTTCTTGTATTCTTTAACAATTTTATAATTTCACCCATACAGAGCCCCAGACAAACATGAGCAGACGACACTCTTCTATATGATTCTATATATGTGTGGGGCTCCCTGCAGGGTAATGGATGTTTTTTTATTTTATGTCCTAAAAATTGTAAGAAACATTTATTTAAAAAAAATGATAAAACATTATTTGGCCAATGCATTATCTTATATATGCGAGGCGACCTAAGGTCGACTCGCATATATAAGAGAATGCATTGGCACAGGGTAAAGAAATCCCAGTAATCAATCAGGGGTGCTTTGAAAACAAAGGTATGAATAATTGTATACCTTTAAATACCAATATTATTTATTAATTTGTAAGAACACATTTGTGTCATCTACACAGTGGTTTCATAGTACAGCGAAAATTGAGCATTATTATCTGTACTCTAAATTATGAACATACATATGTTAGTTTAATTGATAAGTTGTATCGTTTCCCTACCATACAATTTCGTCCAAATATGGGCACAGTGATAGTGGGGATGACATGTTGGGTGACGGATGACTTGGTGTGTGTCTCGTGCCAACTGCGGTCAAAATATTTCAACAGTTGGAAATGTTATACCAATATGTTGATTAAAACATCTAACGCCACATTCAGGCTAATATGGATCCCATTGTTTAATTTCACAACCAGTAGTTAGTGAGAAATGTGTTTGGAGACCGTTAGTTTGAATCAATAGCATATTTCGACGTTTGGTAAAAATGTGGTCTAAATGGCCACAAGATGCATGGGCATGCTCCAAACCATTCGTGTTCACCTCAGATGTCATAGAAAGGCAGTTATACTTATGTTATACATAGCTTGGCTAAAAGTGTCGAAAAGTGGTGGTCTGTTGTTTAAACACTCCATCACCAGGTACATAACTGACGACGATTCCAGTGATATTTAACATTTTACTGCAGATTTACACATAAACTTACATTCTACAACTGCGTACTCATGTACATAACTCTTTAAAAATTAACCCTTTCGAAAACTCGCGGCCTATGCTTACGTTTCTAATTTCTAAATTTGTAACACCTAACTATGTACCACGCTCCCATCTTTTACTGAAACTACCGGTATGGGACAATCATGAAACTAAAAAATAATTTAATACTCTACGTATAACTAGTTCATTTATGATAGTGCGTGATTCTACGATACTGGTACGCATACTCTGTCATATGTATACCTATATTTTCCAAATTATGCTCCTGTTTTTAATTTTACTGACTATGGAATGTCCAAGTGGCGCTTCGGAATGTGTACCTAGATAATGATCACCTTTGTCCGTGTTACCGAAGACAGGTTTACCCTTGTATTATGTGTTCCCAGCCCCCCGGATCTCTATATTTTACAACAGATGTCATAGACAGGCAGTAATACTTATGTTATACATATCATGGCTAGATGCGACCAAAAATCAAAGCTGAAGATTTGTATTACCCTGCAGGGAGCCCCACACATATATAGAAGCATATAGAAGAGTATCGTCTGCTCATGTTTGTCTGGGGCTCTGTATGGGTGAAATTATAAAATTGTTAAAGAATATGGTCGACTCGCATATATAAGAGAATGCATTGGCACAGGGTAAAAAAAATCATACTGACCCATGCTAATAATATGGACCTACGATTACAAACAATTGACGCAAATATTACGTATTCGTTAGAACTACCAAAATGTCCCACATTTTAAATGCTACCCATGTTCACGAACGGATTATCCCTTTGAGTTTCGACCATCGACTTGAATGTATTCCGTCGAGATTAAGGACATGAATATGAATATTGCACTCAAAATTTTCCAAATGCAAGTTTTACTAAATAACTACATAATACATGCATTGACATGGCCAGGTGGAAGTTTGCCAACTGGAACATCAAACTGTATACTTATATAAACCAATCCCTTAAACAGAGTCTTCTAACATCAAACTGTATACTTATATAAACCAATCCCTTAAACAGAGTCTTCTAACATCAAACTGTATACTTATATAACCCAATCCCTTAAACAGAGTCTTCTAACATCAAACTGTATACTTATATAACCCAATCCCTTAAACAGAGTCTTCTAACATCAAACTGTATACTTATATAACCCAACCCCTTAAACAGAGTCTTCATCAAACTGTATACTTATATAACCCAACCCCTTAAACAGAGTCTTCATCAAACTGTATACTTATATAACCCAACCCCTTAAACAGAGTCTTCATCAAACTGTATACTTATATAACCCAACCCCTTAAACAGAGTCTTCATCAAACTGTATACTTATATAACCCAATCCCTTAAACAGAGTATTCTAACATCAAACTGTATACTTATATAACCCAATCCCTTAAACAGAGTCTTCTAACATCAAACTGTATACTTATATAAACCAATCCCTTAAACAGAGTCTTCTAACATCAAACTGTATACTTATATAACCCAATCCCTTAAACAGAGTCTTCTAACATCAAACTGTATACTTATATAACCCAATCCCTTAAACAGAGTCTTCTAACATCAAACTGTATACTTATATAAACCAGTCCCTTAAACAGAGTCTTCTAACATCAAACTGTATACTTATATAACCCAATCCTTTAAACAGAGTCTTCTAACATCAAACTGTATACTTATATAACCCAATCCCTTAAACAGAGTCTTCATCAAGCTGTATATTTATATAACCCAATCCCTTAAACAGAGTCTTCATCAAACTGTATACTTATATAACCCAACCCCTTAAACAGAGTCTTCATCAAGCTGTATACTTATATAACCCAACCCCTTAAACAGAGTCTTCATCAAACTGTATACTTATATAACCCAATCCCTTAAACAGAGTCTTCATCAAACTGTATACTTATATAACCCAATCCCTTAAACAGAGTCTTCATCAAACTGTATACTTATATAACCCAATCCCTTAAACAGAGTCTTCATCAAACTGTATACTTATATAACCCAATCCCTTAAACAGAGTCTTCATCAAGCTGTATACTTATATAACCCAACCCCTTAAACAGAGTCTTCATCAAACTGTATACTTATATAACCCAATCCCTTAAACAGAGTCTTCATCAAACTGTATACTTATATAACCCAACCCCTTAAACAGAGTCTTCATCAAACTGTATACTTATATAACCCAATCCCTTAAACAGAGTCTTCATCAAACTGTATACTTATATAACCCAATCCCTTAAACAGAGTCTTCATCAAACTGTATACTTATATAACCCAACCCCTTAAACAGAGTCTTCATCAAGCTGTATACTTATATAACCCAATCCCTTAAACAGAGTCTTCATCAAACTGTATACTTATATAACCCAATCCCTTAAACAGAGTCTTCTAACATCAAACTGTATACTTATATAACCCAATCCCTTAAACAGAGTCTTCTAATTCTGGCCAATTTAATTGTTCAACCAGGTTCGCTGCTGATTTATCAGCTATTACATAAAGTTGTCCAACTATTGTGAAATTCATATCGCTCCCTTTGTTTGGAAATTTTGTAAATGTGTCAATTCAGTCTAAAGTATAACGGAAAGTAGTAAGCTACACGCTCCATTATATATGATTCCATCACTACATGGAATGCATAGGTTCATTGGGTTTGGGATCTATGGGTGAACTTTAAAATTATATGATGGACACACCATCACCAAGCGGCGCACCTGCCTCGATATGTCATAAGAGGGCCTAGCAGTTTCAAATTACAGGATGACCACCCTCCTATAAGTGATAGCCATAACATGTCCCTGTATCGATAATATGGTGGACACCCCTCACCAAACGGGACCCATATAGTCACGTCCCTGCCTCGGGGTTCGCAGTCGGTATTAGTATCGGAATAGGAACCGCGGTAAGTTCGGCTTGAATCTGATAGCGGTTCTCACTGTCAGAGCCGTCGGTAATCGGGATTGCGTGGAACATTTACATCAGGGTTAAGAGTCATGTGTCGGTACGCTTGCACCGGAATTTAATTATATTGATATAACTTTGATCGCTAACATGTTTCCGGATCTGGCCGGTCGTATTAAGTTCGTGTGTCATGCGGTGATACAAGCTCGCATTCACTGTCGATAAACCCTCTCGTTAATCGACGCTGTACTGTTACCAGAATTTACAAGATTATTGTACATTTAAGAAAATGCGTGCTCGATAATGACTTTGTCGCCGATAAGACAGACTTATCATATAATAGCAGAATCATGTTAACCCTTTACCCAACACAACGGCCAAAACCGGCCAAATAAAGCTTCAACAGCCTAAAATATCTTCGGTCTGTCTCAATAGAACCATACAAATATGGATATCATTGGAACCGGCTCCTTGACCACATTGTGATAGCTACAGTTATGTCCTGTGCCAATGCATTCTCTTATATATGCGAGTCGACCATAGGTCGCCTCGCATATATAAGAGAATGCATTGGCCTAAAAAAAAATCTTTTTTTAACACTTTTTACCATTTTTCTTACATTCTTTAACAATTTTATAATTTTTAATGTGTTAAGCCAATGCATTCTCTTATATATGCGAGGCGACCTAAGAGAATGCATTGGCACAGGGCCGTTATGTTGGGTAAAGGGTTAAAAAATATCCATAAATGGTGAGTTTTCCATATAAATGCCACATTTGCGTGGAACTACTTTCTCCAGTCTAATTATAACTATACCAATGTTTACACGTATGTTGAAAGTAATGGAAATAAGACTGTATGTCGTCTACCTATCACGTATATAGACTGCATATTATTATATCTCATGTTTCTTTGGTGTCTGAGTGGCACATTCACGAATACAACTGCACTGCTGCGTCCCATTACTGCTACCAGTATAATGTTATGCACAGTAACCAGGGGGTAGTAACACATTTGTAGGAAGCTATGTCGTTTTTTGCATCTGGCATGTTCGGGTACCCAACACCCCCAAACCTGCAAAACAAATTATTTGTTACTCCCAATTCTTTGACACCCACCCCCTCAAATACGGGCTGATAGACATTTGTCTACCACATACATGTACATGTTTCCAGGTCAATGGGTGTTGAGAGTCTGCTATAGGTCTTCCTGTGTGGTCAAATTCCATTGTACTAAATTCCAACGCATCGATAGAGTGTGCAAATACACGTATACAGCAACGCATCATAAGTTGACAGCTGCACATAAAACACTATTATAAGGCATATGTATCCAATTTTACAAAAACAAATGATGCATATTCCAGCATACCCCCTGTATATCCAGTGAGGTATCATTTCCCCCACCAAGCTATTACATGATACCGAACATGTGTTTTGGCTATTTGGCTCTAACACATTTTAAGCTCATAACATCTCAGGACAGTGAACTCAATCTTGACTTTCGAGTCACTGTTGACATTATGTAGACATATCCATGACATATCAGTTGTTAAGTTCAATTCAACTTGAGTTGACATATTTTGAAAATATATATCTAGAGAGGATATCTGACAGGATGCAATTGGAAATAATATTTTATAATTGCTGATATCTGCAAACATAGGTCACTGTGCAGGACACAATTCCATCATTTCTAACTATTTCCTGATTTATTAGTCTGTCAACCAGCACATTATCTAGCACTATTCCATACAACCTGTGTTAAGTCTACTGAAGCATCTTCTTTTATACTAAATGACAAGGCAGCAGTCGCTATGCCAAACTTTAGGTGTTGTGAGTTGCAAATCATTCATTTATTAGCTTGATGCACTGATGAACGTTATTTTCTAGCCAAATGTTTGAGACAGCTGTTCGCTCTCTTTTCCATGCTCACAATGATCTTAAAGGTTTTAGAGGTAGTTACACGAGGACAAGTTTATTTATTTCAGTTTTACAATTCTCGAAGCTTCTTTCGAAGGGTGTCGGGAAGGAGGTTGTTCACCTAACCGTCCAATATGCAATCTGTCAACTTAATGTCTCCTCCACTAAAGCCCATATAAGATCACAGTAACAAAAATATGCTGTTTTTGCAGTTATAATATGTTTTAATCTGTTACAGATGTCAAATACGATCACAACTGTTCTTTAGTAAAGCACACACCCACCCCGTCATTCCTTCCTGCACATTTTAAATTACACACCACCCTACAGTAACTCGGTGTTATTTTAATAATAATTTGATAGCAGACGATCATCTAATTCACAATGGAACAGATGTGATATCGATACGAGACACCACTGGTAAAGATTTTCAGGCGAACTACACCGCAGACAAAATGTCGGCTGTTACGTGATAGCGATAAATTTACAGGCGAACTACAATGAAGACAAAATGTTGGATACTACACCAATAATTCGTTGAAAACGTTGCTGATAACAAGGATTTGTGAATTGTCACATTGTGATGAAGATATTTCTGCTGATATTTCTACTGACAAAGATAAGACATTAAGAGGTGTTAATGTGACCCTACTGACTCCTTGGTTATGGCAGGGATCAGACATTATGGTGTGTTATTGTGACTGCCGACTCCCTGGTTATGGCAGAGATAAGTCCTTGTGATGTGTTAATGTGACCCTGCTGACTCCCTGACTATGGCAGATAAACTATAGTATGATGTGTTAATGTGACCCTGCTGACTCCCTGACTATGGCAGAGAAAATATATTATGATGTGTTAATGTGACTTTGCTGACTCCCTGGTTATGGCAGAGACAAGAGATAAGATATTAGCGGCCGCCATGCCATGGTGTCAATAGTGTCAACGGCATATAGTTATTACAATTAGTTTAGCCGATTATACTTATATAGAATGTTAGTTTCATGTTTGCGAATGCCTGTTTGATATGTGATGATATGTTCGTATAATATTGTTTTTAAAGTTGTTTTTTTGTGTTTTAATTATGTTTACATTCTGAGTATAACAACACTGGGGGAAACTGTTTCACCAGAATCGATTCTATCGCCCTTCCGGTTCCGTCTCTATCGAATTAAGTTCCGACTCTTTCGTGATTTCTAAAACATGTTTTCAAAGTTTTGACCGTTGTTTATAGACTGAATGTCAAAACAGAATGTTTTCTCCAATAACAATCGACAGATTATGTCTTTATACGTGTTTATTGATGACAGTAAAGCAAAATCGGCTGCATGTTGTGCACAGTTACAGACGTAGTGCGTTTGGGTGCATTTCCCATGAAAATTAAGCAGCACTTTGATGCTCAGATTATCGGCCTTGTCTACTTTAAATTGGACTGAAACTTGTCATGTTTTATGGTTGAACATTAGATAATTATAATACAATACCTCCCGACGGTTCCTCGCCGTACAATTCCTTCAAATTAGTGCCTCAAAAAGCAACAAAAGGTTCCGATTCTATTGTGAATGTTTATGTTCACGATCGGTTCTTTCGTTCCTGTTTACAGTACATTCATATTCGATCAGATTATTTGATTGTACATCTATAGTTGCCCAATGACAATCCATGGTCATATATGGTTTTAAATTGCAGCCATAGTAAATCAATAGATGAGTTTCAGTGGTCCCAAACGATCATAGGTCAGATATTAAAGATGATCGACCGATAATCTTTAATATCCAACCTATGATGCTTTGGAACTACTGAACAACTCATATTGGTGTTGCTGTGACTATAGTTTAAACCATATATGGTAATATGGCAACTAGAAACACAAATGAACTCTTTGGTCGAATATAATATTGCATTAAACGGGGGGCGAAAGAACCGATCGTGAACATAAAAATCACATTAGAACCGGAACATTGCGTTGCTTCATTTGGTGGATTAATTTGAGGGTCTTTTACTGTGAGGAGCCATCGAGAGCTGTGCTGTAATCGTGTCCTGGTGTTCGATCATACAAGAAGACATATTTCAGTCTAATTAAAAGGTAAAAAGGCCGATGAAAGGAGCATCAAAATGCTGCTTAATTTACAAAGGAAATGCACACAAACACATTACTCTTCTAAGTGTGCAAAAAATAGCCGACTTCGCATTATTAGCAACCACAACGCGCCGCAGTACCATGGACCTTAAATCAACGATAGAGTGATCACATAACACAACAATTTCGCCAACATTTCAACAACTTGAACTTGAAGATGATCATTTTATTGAATATTCATATTGGCGTTGACCTGTTGTTGACAATACAATGTGTGATTTGTTCTCTGGATTAAAACAAGACTCCAGCTTAAGGCTTAACCAAAGCACTCCAATATGGACTCCGGTTCAAATTTGGGTAATTTTTTAAACGCAGAAAAAAATGGTACAAACTTCACATGAGAAGCTAAAAACAACTATACGTATATTATATGTAGTAAATAACACTTTACCTGTGACAGAAATTGGAAATAGTTCATACTTTCTTCCAAACTGAAATCTGACTTTGTGCACACTTACAGGGTCTGTTGTTGAGAAATTTCCACAAACAAAACTGAATCCTGGTTGGGGAGTTCTCTGTCAAGAACGCTTTGTTGAGAAATCCATATATTACAGCACATAACATGATTTAATTCTCATGTTTTTGAAGCGAGTGATCAAATTTTGAAATGACACAACCAGATATCACACATCAGTATTTGGCAATGACTGTATCCATTGTAAATTTGCTGGTGGGAATTCATTGAGTAATCTCTTGATTAATCTTGATTGGGATTTCCCGTACAGAAACTTCACGTATGATTTGGGTAGAAACACGTTAGAGCACCTTAGAATTATGTTAGTTTTATGTCCTAATTGGCTGGGCTAACTTAGATCTTGTATGAAAGCAGAGCGCTCATTTCAATGCAGCAACTTTGAACCGGCTGTCGACGTAAACCACGCTAGAATTATGTTAGAAATATGTCCTTTATTCTTTTCACCAACTCCTACTTATAAGATTTAGCGGAATTCTCTAAGTCCGGCTTTCTAACGTCAGTGCACATTATAATTATGTTAGAAATATGTCCTTTATACTTTTGATCAAGTCCTGTTTTATAAAATTTAGCGGCATTTTCTAAGTCAGACTTTCTAACATCAGTGCACATTAAAATTATGTTAGAAATCTGTCCTTATACTATTTACAGATCTACTTCTCCTTTTTTTTAATTAGCGGAATTTTCTAAGTCCAACTAAGAAAATTTACTTATAAATCACTGTATAAATGAGAAGAACAAAAATTACTCTATTTTTACTCCAGTCTCGGTGAACGTCGACTCAATATTTGAAATATAGAGTCTGGAGCTAATGTCGCCAAAACCATTTCTATTCAGCGAAGAGCTTCCCCAAAATGACGTCACGGATTTAAAAAAAAAAATCGATGATTGACAGGTGTCCCCACGTGTTGTTTCTTGTGCTTGGCAATAACAATGGTCGACTCGTCAACACATAGAAGGCCTGTGTCTGTATCTGTAGTTGTTACGTCCTAGTGACCAAGGCTGGCTTTTACAGGACGGGATCGAGTAGATCCATAATTTTTCCAGGAAGTTTTTTGCCGAACCCGTGACTTCTTCGCCACGGTAGGGATCTTTAACGTGCGCACATTGTTGCTCACGCGACAGCAATTAGCGTCGGCTCCCGATCCGACGGTGTGCCAAGTGTAGTGTCATCCCTGGTCATGACATTACGAGAGGAGCAGAGGTACGAAGTTAGTCCAGTACGCATTTTTTCAAATTTGTCTGAGACTCTTTGGCTTCTGGAATCTTTCTCAGATCACTGATCGTGGCATCGATGATTGATTTGTGATGCCCATGGTACTGGGAATGCAGATGGCGACACAAAGTCCGACCGATATTTTGTCGGATTTGAACCCTCGACCGTGTCGAAGGTGTAGCTCAGAGGTCGGCCCACAAACCAACTGAGCTATCCGCTCCCCCTGTGTCGCGACATAAACTTACAGAAGATAATATTTGTCGTGTATGCGACTATTCTTTTTCGGGAGATGAACTCGCTGCATCAACGGGAAAGCTGCATCCTAGAGCAAAAAATAAGGTCGTCATCAAAAATGATGCTTTAGAACTATTTAAAAACATAAAATTAAGTCATTTCCTCGGTGTTTAACTTTCAGATGACTTTTTTACGACAAATAATTTGATTTGCAAACCATGTTACAATAAAGTAAATCAAATACACGGACATGAGTGAGTTCTATTTATATTTATGGGAGGCCAAGTTGGTACCATACGCAGGCCTATCTATCAGGTCCAGCACATCCTTCAAATTAATCGGAATCGTACCGAATATATAATTTCGAAGCCATTTTTTCTGTCTCTGTTACTATATTTAGAGGTGACATTATGGGAGTCTCCGCCCACTAACACTTGTTTATTAACCCATACGGTTTCATTGGACGGAAAATAATTTACGCAATCAATCAGATTACGGAATCCCGAGGACTTGGAAATGAGATAGCGATGTTATCCGTCAGACCTAATATTCAATGTTGTAATGAATATTTAGGTATGAGTTTACTCAGACTGTTTTTACTCAAGAATAAATTATTTTATTGAAGAATATAAATCACAAATAATTTAAAGTACAGATTGCTAAGTATCATAATTATATTTAGAACCTGCAGTTGTGAACCCATTCTGTTATTCAATAGTTTTATTTTATATCAAATTAAAATTTCTTCTTGAATCATGAATTTTGAAATCTTGAATCCTTATATTATATTATATCCGCAAAAACTGGTTTTATTGGTTGCACGTTTGAATTTTCAAACGTTGGCATTCGTGACATAACTGATCAACTATTGAGAGTATGTATGAAACAAATTAATATGTGCTAATTATGTACTCTCTCAAACACCATGTTTTTAAATTATATCTATCTCAAATGACAGTGCAAACATAAATGCGAATTTCGTTTAACGAACAACCACTCACTTCATAAATTCATATTATAAATTACATGTATATTGCTATCTTAGTGCGGTGTCGGAAGAGCTTATTTTCGGTCCAGCAACAGACTCATGTTCAAGCAAGATTTTGTTCCTCACAGTATAGAATTATCCCTCTTTGGTGTCAATCTTCTCCGTCTGACAGACGTCGACGTTAAATTGCCACCAGTCCACTGTACCGGCGCGGGAATAAATCAGTACCATTCATTTAAATACTCATAAGTTAACAAGAGAATATATATATCTTTTTTTAAACTGTTTCTTGAACTGATCTGCCCTGAATGATATAAACTACTAGCTGGTGCCGGGGCGAAACGAACAAGCGCGGCGAATTAAAACCCAAATCGTCCTTGCAGTTGGTGCCGTCGAATTGTCGGACAGCATATTAACTCGACAAGACCCCCCCCCGCTGTACGAATAATCCAAATATCCCACCCACCCCATCCACGGTCTCGATGTTTAAAATACCGGGCATTTTATATTATGCGGCGACACAATTGTGGAACTTAACAAAAATAATACCACATTTTTTCCTCAGATGCGAAATGACCAGTTTTCTGACAGTATAGAATTATCTCTCTTTGTCGACATTATAAATCTGCCAGTTCACCTAAGAAATTTTCAATATATTTCACGGGTTATAGGAACTGCTCCGCGAGGAAGTCTAGATTACCTCTTCCGAGTTTTGCCTGAGTTCACTTCCGATCTGCGCACGGTCACTGGGGATTTTCCCAAAGTTAATAACGCAAGTTTTCCACAACGACGAAATATATACATGTGTTCATATATAATGTTCGAAATAAAACTCCAAATTAGACTCAGTTTTGCTTGGAATTAATCTCTAAAGGGTAAATTGTTGCAATACGCAAGTTTGGTAAATGGTCTAGTACAACACGTCTATATCCGCAAAGTCATGAAATTAGTTAACAATTAATGTTTATCGGTTTTATATAGAATCTCGTACGATCTTCAGTATTTAAACACATTCGTTGTCATGGTGTTCTATGCATGGTCTATTTTATGCCATATCTGTGGAGTAATCATAGGAATTGTAGTAACTATCTTAATTTTCCACAAAAACTCATAAGTGAACTCATGGACCAGAAATCGATAATTGAACTGGACCAAAATCGGAAGAGGTATATTCTCTCTCGTGGAGCTGTTCCTACCCCGTGATAGGGGCCTATTAGTCGTTTGATGACTTTGATCAGTAAATGATTTTGATCAGTAACGCAAATTCCGTTATTATAATCAACTTATATCTCATATATATTTTGAAGACCTCTGTCTGTTTGTCTGTCTGTCTGTTTGTCTGTTTGTTTGTTTGTCATTGATACAAATCTACGATTCTCGACCGATCGGGACGAAACTTGGTACGTGTGTGTAGTTTGACCAGGCGGTGGACGTTGTCGTATTGGCGAGCCCGTGCGACGCCCGTACAGCGCATGCGCAGACGAGATATCGGAACGGGTGGAGCTATCGACTTGAAATTTGATATGTGAATGTATCTTGCCCCGGATGCGAATTTTATCGGGTCGCCGAGCCCGTGCGACGCCAGCTTCGCGCATGCGCAGACGAGATCTCGGAAACGGGTGGAGCTATCGACTTGAAATTTGCTATGTGAATGTATCTTGCCCGGATACGAATTTTATCGGGTCGCCGAGCCCGTGCAACGCCATCTTCGCGCATGCGCAGACCAGATATCGGAAACCGGTGGAGCTATCGACTTGAAATTTGCTATGTGAATGTATCTTGCCCTGGATACGAATTTTATCGGGTCGCCGAGCCCGTGCGATGCCATCTTCGCGCATGCACAGACCAGATCTCGGAAACCGGTGGAGCTATCGACTTGAAATTTGCTATGTAAATGTATCTTGCCCTGGATACGAATTTTATCTGGTCGCCGAGCTCGTGCGACGCCAGCTTCGGGCATGCGCAGACCAGATCTCGGAAACGGGTGGAGCTATCGACTTGAAATTTGGTTTTTGAATAGCCCGGACAACGTCGGCTCATCGGCTAGTAATAATATAAAATAATAAGAAAATAATATTAAATGAAATAAATTGACACCATCGTTAGCGATGGTATATAATTGTATAGATAAGGTGGTGTAAGTTTCATGTTCATTTAAAACAAATTTGTATTAGTGTGTCCTAGCCGGCGTCCCGGAGTAATTAGAGCTTGCTAAATAAATTTTGGGTTTAAAAGTGTGGCCAATTTGATAAGTATCGAACCAGTGTTTTCCTGTATAAATTATAATACAGACGCCGATTGCCGCATAATCTATCATATCAAATTTCCGGTCCAAATTCGTGCTACCTTACTCGTATTTACATTGCGCTGTACTATTTTTCGCTCATTTTTAAAATTCGCGCACTTTGAATTCGCGCACCTTGGGAATATACATAAACCCAAATAAATAATGGTGGCGACAATTCATGTGTAAATCTAAAGCTTCCATCGTGTTCTCGTGAACTTTAACCCAACATGTTGGAGTTATGAAATAAATTGTATATACAATGAATTAACGACACGTATGAACCATAGTAACAATTCCCACCTTCAACTGGAAAGTTGTGAAAATAGACCACATGTATAAATTATACACTAATTATAAATTTCCATAATTTCTAATGATAACTTATAAATAACCCGACTGTCAGCACATTGAGCCCCCTTACATTATTAAGGCTCTATTTTGTTCTATAGTAAGAATATAAGCCTTTGAATTCACTTTGGCTACATGTGTTTCTATGTTTTTAAGATTACAGATGGCAAACAAATTCAAGAGGCCGGAATAATTGTTATTTCGCGGCTCGGAACCACACACCCACTCCGTCCTTTTACCATGGATATAGGGCCGGGTGGGTGGGTGGTCCAGAGGCAGAAACAAAACATTTTTCCATGCTTGTAATTGTTTTCAAAATGGGTGTTTTTCAAACAATTTACAAGTATTGGGCATGTAATGTTGTTTGTAAGCATGTGAGTGCCATACTTGTTGGTATATATATAGGGATATATAGGCAGCTATAATGACTCATTAGCCTCATGTTTAGCAACATTCTGGAATTCACAGAATCCTGGTCCACTTCAGTGGACCATCGTAGGCTACGATGGTCCACTGAAATGGACCAGGATTCGTAGCAGTTTTCAGGAAACTTATGATCAACGGAAGATAATAGTTATAGTAAAATCAAACCAAAAACTATATTACAAATTGGACATTACATGGTGAATACTCAAATTATGATTAGATATCATTAACCCAATACATGCATAAAATGCAATTGAAAAAGGTATCTCATCAATTTTGAATGTCTTAAATACTGTCTTGTTCTGGCATGTAAGCAGATGCAAATGTTTTTTGGGTGTAAATATGTTTTATTGCTTAAATAATAGCAAAGGGCTGGTCAACAGGCACGCAGGTTTAATGAAAAATTAGGATCATTGGTTCAATCCTTCTGGTTATTTTTCATCTTGAATGAGTGGAAGTGAATAAAACTGAATAAGATATGATGAATGACCACTTTTAGAACATTCAAAATACTCAGTGCATTTAGTTGATGCAAATCAAACCATTGTCTGAGACCAATGAGATACATATTTACGACATGGATCTGCATTGACATATGTAGTGAATTATTTCCATTGAAAAACCTCTTAAATTTGGATAAAAACATGAGAAAAAGGGGGTGGATCCCCAAAATTTTGGAGGAAAAAAATCTTTTTTTTGCGAATGGGTGGGGGTGGTGGGTCCTAAAAAATTGGAGGAAATTTTTTTGTTGTTGCAGAAATGTGCAATATTTTTTCCAATACCCTCCTGGCCCCTCCTCCTGTTTGGTACCTCATTCTGTTCTGTAGGTAATTCTTCCTCATTAATCAATGTCTTTAGCAACATCTAAGTTTCACTCATCTTATAAGAATTGCCTCGTCGGTCAGACAAAACAAACTTTTAAAATTTTACATATACAAAACCCCATAGTGTGTTGGCATGCTTGATCATGATACAGCATACGTGACCAATGATAAAATCTGCAAGTCAACACCCAAGACATGTCCTGTCGGCAGGTACTGTGGCATTCCGGCGCCGTCTGCGAATACAGCAGGACAGCGCAGGTGTCAGGTGGTCACCTATGATACAGTGACCGGGCGTCCGGTAGGTGTCGTATGATGGCCGGTCACGTTACAGCTGCAGCTCTTCATAGACGGACGTCTTCAACAACTTAATCGTAAGTAGTTTTATATAGTTTATATACTTTTTATCGACAGTGTATAAATAAATCGAAGGTTGACAAAACGCGAGATGCATGGCATGGAATACGGAACATTTATGATCGCCATTGAACAACCGGCCAGCCCGCCACGCGCGCGCGGTCATTATACATCTATTACGCATTTAATTAGCGGAACAGGTTATCGGAACAGAAGGAAAACGTAATTTTAACTAATGCATGCGCCGCACTCAGGTGGCTTGATTACATAATACAATTATCACAGCATAAAGTGCCACAGGAAAGACAACAATTAAAATGCTACTCGGACCATGTGTCGTAATTAAAGGTGCCCATTTCTCCGCGAAACTGAAGTCCAATGATAATTAAATATTTTGCGAGGCAGGGCTGTACAAAAAATTCCTTGGATGTGTGCCCATTTCTCCGCGAAACTGATGTCCGCTGATAATTGAATACTTTGCGAAGAAGGGGCTGTAAACAAAAATTCCTTGGATGTCAGAATAGAATAGAATTTATTAAGCAAAATACGTCCCTGGGTTGGGACAGGTTGCCATACATATATATAATATTAATGTGGTACATGAACACACATAAACTGTATAATAATAACATCACTCAGTCATGTAACTTAATATGCATTATATAATAATATTTATGTATTGTTCAATCTGCACTCGAAAAACCTCCTGACTATGTTGCAAACTTTCGCACAATGTTGTGCCATATATAGCCATCATTTAAACCAACGATGCCGGGACCGTCGTTCATGTAGTTTAAATATCTCTATTTATATATCAAGTATATGGATACAATTGAGTATCCATATACTTGATATATTACACTAAAATTATGGCTTATAACGGGTTATACATGGCTATCCCAAAGGCGACTGTTACGATTGAATGGTGCGAGATTGCGTGACTTATTTATATTATATGAAATGTCTATGTTAACTTGTCCATGTCATAATTTTGACGTATGACAATACACAATTGAATTGAATGTTCCCAATGTGGATACTGATGGCTAGAGTCACCCACCAACACAGCAGTGATCATCTATTGCTTGAGGATTAGCTAGTCCAATTAATTAACTGGGAGCTTGACGAAAAAGGGATAATTAAGATGATTTGACTCATAACAATGTGTGTTAATACCAGTTACTCTCAGTTTTCTCAATGAGTTATAATCATATCCATCTATGATGTTAACAGAACGAATTTGTGCATTATGAATATAACAGAATATGAAATAATCTAATTTAGTAGTGAATTGTATTAAACGACTTTTAATTGGATGTTCAGACATCAAAGGGAATAAATGTTTCATATCTTTTGCAGGCAGTATGGGTGGGCGTCTGTGACTTGACTTGAAACATATTTTATTTGCATAATATACAAAAGGGATTGGGGCACAAGTTTTTACAACTTATGAAGCCCCTCTCCCAACACAATATAGCAACACACATAAAATCAAGATGACGATACAAACGTATTTACATGGTGACAAGTGTTGATGTACGTAATATGTATTGCCTTCCAGAGATTATCAGGCTAGATCTAGGTTGGCTACTGGCCGTGGAAATTTGTGTTTAAGGACGATTTGAAGTATTTGGTATAATGTTGCAAATAAGTACAAATTTGTAAGTACAAATAATCCTATTATTCCATAATATATAATATAGCCAAACGGGGCCTGCGAGTTACAATGGCTTCGAAATGTTACTATTGTGTGTTATCATTTTTGGCTGAGCGTCACGAAGATAAACCATTATTTGAGACTTGCAGGAGCACATAACGTGTAAGAGTTCATTTTCATATGTTTCGCAACACAAGTGACACGCCAGATTGTTACTGTAAGGGCTGGTACACTTACTTTTGTCAACTCCGTTACCACATTTGCACCCCAAAAGAAGATCTCCATACCCTAATTAATAACATTATTTTCTAGGCTATGGTGAATTCTTCGAGATATGATTGTTTTCATTTTCAGTGCTTTTTTCCCTAATGTATCGCGTTTTCGGATTTCTTTTCGTATATCTGAATTAAACCAGAATTTATCATTCGGTCTAATTGTGATATTCAACTGTGGAATTGTTACAGATATTATCTCCATAAATTGTTTTTCAAAAAGTTCAACTGCTTCGTCTATGTTATTTAGTGGCTGGAGGAGATAGTCCCAGTTTATATTTTTAAGTAACTCATTGGTTTTAATGAAATCGCCCCGTTTATAATTCCACATCTTTCTGTCAAATGACGCACACGAGGCATTTTCAAACTTCAGAGTGGCATAAACGGCTAAGTGATCTGATTTACCAAGATCTAAGACATCAGCATCGTGCATAAGGGATTTCCCAATTAGTATTGGATCAAGGAGGGGTTTTGATATGCATGTAATTCTATGGCTTCGTGATAACATTTCGTAGATCATAATAATTTATTAATTGTTTAAGTTTGGCAGACTCTAGTAGTAGGTTAGAGTTAAAATCCCCGCATAATATGAGATTATCGGTTAATTGTAGTGCGTTATCAATAGACTCATCTAAAAGCTCCCGATAGTTTGGGTCACATAATTGTTCGGATCTATATGATACTCCGAGGAGTAATTTTCTTGATTTAGAAAAAACTTCGAACCACATTATCGAAGAGTAAAATTCTAAGATTGGAAATTTTTTGTAAACAATATGATTTGCAAAATATACACAAATGCCACCCCCATCCGAGTCACGATCATTCCTTATTGGTACACACAAATCTTGGAGTTCAATGTTTTCAGACGGGAAATTGGAGTCCAAGTGAGTCTCAGTAAAACACAAAATATCATAATCACAAATACTATCTGCGATTTTTTTCGATCTTATGCCTGATACTACTTATGTTATAATGGAACACAGTTAATGTATGCTCAGTATTGGGTAATGTAGATTGCTGAGCTGGGCCAGGGTTCTTTTCCACATCACCTGATAGCAATATCAAAATTGTAAGGCAGTACATTATACAACGTAAATTTATGCCCCAGAAGTCATGCCTAAGATTTTGTGTTATTTTCCCATTTGATAAGATACTCCCCTTTTTCAGGTCGAAGACCCCGATCGCTGCACGATATTGGTCAGTTGTATTACCCATACAGTATCTTAATTATTTGTCGAAGTTAATTGTTTGCGGGAGCGATCGTACGTATTCGATATGAAAAGATGAGTAATTCACAGGAGATACCCTCTCTGAGAAGCGACAGCCTACACACAAATTATTTGTGTTTATTTCAAATAATTCGTGATTAATATGGATCGACTACATGTGCACAACACTACTCCTGAACATCAGACACATTTCCAGGTGAACCAGGGGGGGGGGTCGGCAAAAACTTCCAGGGTACAAGGTGGACATTTTGAGATTTTCGATTTTTGGGACCCACCACCCCCGGAAGGCATGTTTTTGCCACTCATTTCTAGGACACCCACCCCTCCCGCCCAATTTTTCCTCTAGAAAATCAGGGACCCACCCCTAAAACAGTCATGTATATTACTTAATCATATAATATCACCATTGAGGTTGTTCACCCTCAGCCAGGATGGCTTCCCTGAGATGATTTACCTGTGGTTTTATGTTTGTGTTCTCTTTGCATTGAAATTATATAAATGTTTTCCACCATCAAGGTTTTTAATCTTAAAACCCTGGTTTAGACTAAAGAAGTGTTGAAAAGGGGGAAAATGTTCTCTATTTTGTTCTAAGTTAAGAATATAAGCCTTTGGATTAACTTTGGCTACATAATGTGTCTCTAATATGACATTTAGCAAAACAATGCATGAAGCCGGAAAAGGTGGTATTTTGAGGCTCGGATCCACCCACCCGTCCTTGTACCCTGGAAGTTTTTGCCGACCCCCCCTTGGGTGAACTGTATTTTATTGTATATATTGTTATTATTTATTACCATTAACATTCTTGTTTTTTTCCTATATTATATTTTGATAAATCGCTATTTTTATATGATCGTTAACAAATTGTAAATTTTTCCTGTACTGTTATCCAAGGCACTAACATACTTATACATAATCTCTAACGGCCTATATTATTTGTCAAAGATTATGTGCATTGATTGATAATATGTGATCATGTATATTTTTCTACTGTAGCAATAAATCGAAACTAAATAAAAATTGAAGGCATATTAGTATAGTCTTTTAATTATAGTCACAGGCACAGCCTTTTGTGAGATCTTTTTTTCATATCCAGAATGTACTTGCATTCGACAGTGTGTCATCGGTGGCGTAATTCTTTTAAGTGATACTAATTCAACATAAAACAAACTCACGGTGCATTGAAATACAGACAACAAAAAGTCAACAATTGCAACATTCAACAAGTCAACAAGTTTGGACTTTTGTTGCAGCCCGGTTGTATACGCCGCCAGATGGTAATTAAAAATACAATGCTCATTTAGCCAAAGAAAATGCATGCCATTCCATGCATGTTCTTTGTTTCTAGCCAACGCCATCGTAGAGGCATATTGGAGCGTGGACGTTGGCCGGGCCAATCTCACATGGGCCACCTCAGATTTAGTTATTATTTTATTTTCCCTTTATATATCTGCGTATCGTCAGTTTCAATACTTGCTTATATATATATATATATATATGCATACTGTCGTGGCTCAGTCGTTATAACTTTCATTATGCCAAATTGTTAAACCAGCTTCGCCGCCCCTGTCATAACATAGCCTGACCACCAAAATTTAGCAAATCGAAAACAGATGTCTCCTACATTAAATGTGTGAAAGATATACAGACCGCCTAAAGATTTCTGGAGCTATGTTATTAGGGCAGACGTGGTACTACTAAGGTGTCGGACATTTTCATTACGATGTCTCCAGAGGGTGAATTTAATTAGGCTGTCCAGCATAGCCGGCTAGCATGAGTAAATTCACCCTCTGGGAACCTCATCTGAAGTTAACCGAGCATGGTATATACGTAACGTGAGCCGATCCGAATAGCTATATATATGAGTGGGCCGGCCTGTACAAGTTACTAATTATTCTTCGTCTGGTTGCGTAATTTTAGTTCTGTTCAAATATTTGAAGAAATTATGTTTGCGTTAGTTTATTTCACCGAAGATAGCGGAAAGTTCGAGTGTTTACCGATGAAAAAACTTAAGAAAACTGCTGCGACAAGTAGTGCTGAATTCA
This sequence comes from Siphonodentalium dalli, assembly GCA_032622095.1. Lineage (NCBI taxonomy): Eukaryota > Metazoa > Mollusca > Scaphopoda > Gadilida > Siphonodentaliidae > Siphonodentalium > Siphonodentalium dalli. The sequence continues at coordinate 15,019,826 of CP136063.1, forward strand.
TGCTTTTGGAAACTGTTTCTGTGCAATATAGAATAAAGGCATCCGATGGCACTGGCAAAGAACGAAATATTGACATAGATTACATTGGAACAGTTCAACTCATCCACAAAGGTAAGTACATAATTGATAATATATAATTATACAACAGTCATGGGCCTATTTCACTGTTTCAGCATTTTGATCCACACGCAGGGACGTCCCTACACACCCCTCCCAATATTTGCCAAAATTTTCAATTTTGGGAAATTCGGAGGTCAAAATTCGAAATTTTGGGAATTTCAGGTAGAATTTGGTAGGAATTCTTAAGTTTCTACCTGTAATTTTAATGTTTTAGTTGTCAAATTCCGGAAGTTCGCGAATATTCAGTTGAAAATTTGGAAATTTTAGAATACTGGTAGTAGATTTGGAAAAAAGGGGGGGTGCAAATGGAAATTCCGGAAATTTGAACTTTTAGGGCGGTAGATTTTAAAAATTTTGATCCAAGGGGGTGTGTGCAAATGGAATTTCCTTTATTTGGAAACCTGGTATAGTTGATTCGAAAATTTTGCCCCAAGGCGGGGGGGGGGGGGTGCAATAGGAATTTCGGAAGTGGACATCCCCATCCCTGACCTCGTCGCAACGTCCCTGTCCACACGATTCCATTATGGAACTATTTCATGAGGATATGTTGTTCATTTAGAACCATTTATTTTGAAATACTATAAGGTCCACACTTCACATTTAAATAGTTTCATATATACATATATATTATTTAATATGTGAAACAGTTGAACTAGTGCCTTATTTATAGGACCTAAAACTAACTATTGTCATGAGAACAAGCTGGGAAGCAATGCACTATATATATATAAACTCTAATAGTATGGCAGGCGGCAATTTCACAAGCAGATCTCTCAACAGAGACGTCCACTAACACTCAAATAATGCTTGGCTACCAATGTATCCTCATAAAAAAAGTCCCAGATACCATACCACATGAGATTTAAACATTTTATCAGCAGGATTCACAAACTCCCGGATTTGATTGCATCTTGACATTAATAGGGTTTTCAATCTGCCGCGGAGGAAGATCGGTCAAGTTCCTTCTCTCTCCAGCAACCTCAAAGAGCAATTAAAGCAACCCGGTTTCATGTGCTGGTTTTTATGTGGTGGTTCTACAGTTCACCTTTTCCTGTTTTCCTGCCAAGACCATAACGTGGCCAGGAGCGTATGCGTAGTGGGGGTGGAGGGGCAGGCCGGGTAGCGGAGCGCTTCACGAGCCCCTGTGTTATTAGGCATATGCTCATCGGCACCTCAATACAATAAAATATGTAATTTACCCAGGTGAAATAGAGGACTCAATAGGAGTACTTTGATCTCCAAAATTATAATATCATATGGGGAATGGTACTTATATATTATCCAATAGAGCTGAATATGATACCATTTTATAAAAGTGGCGAGGTGAAATGGGCGCAATTGGAAATTTTTCATGACACAGAATATCAAATAATTTGTCTTGTTTCCACATTGCACCCAACATTCTTTGCCCGACCGACCCCTTCCCCCCTGCTGTCCACGGAAAATGTCTACCAGATGTTGGCTTAGGGCTAGCTACTAGAAATTTCCTTGGAATTAATTTCCAGTGTAGGCTCTTTGCGGGCTAATAGAAAAAATTCCCCCAGGAACCAGCCAGCGTGTGCATTGATCACGGTGTTTGGCAATGTGATAAAAAAATATCACATTGCCAAACACCATGGCATTGCTTGAGATTATATGGCGGATAATGTGACCAATGCTCTTTCCTAGTATATTCGGTACTATTTATAATTATATTGCAGAATTGGACTAAACATTTTCTCTTCACAGTCATATACCTTACTAGTACTTGAATTCGCGCAGTACTATTTTTCGCGCGAATTTAAAACTAAGCGAAATATGGTACGATATATATACAGTATTTTTCCGATAATTTTATTTTAGATAATGAGACGGAGTGAACTATATAATTATTCGGTATTACAGTTGTCTGAAAACACTGATCTGACTACACTTGCTGACAGCCGGGTTATTAATAAGTTATCATTAGAAATAGTGGAATTTTAAAATTAGTGTATCATTTATACATGTGGTCTATTTTCATTGTTACTATGGTTCACACGTGTCGTTAATTCATTGTATATATAATTTATTGCATGTGCTATTTCGAGAACTCCAACATGTTGGGTTGAAGAACTTAAATTTCATGAAAACACGATGGAAACTTTAGATTTATACATGTATTGTCGACACCATTATTTATTTGGGTTTATGTATAGAGCAGCAACTATCATATAGCTTTAAACATTCTCAGATCCCTTGCTGAAGTAAGAAGACTGATTGTCTTAAGATATACAATCAATGAAGAATAACCAACAACTTGGAGTTTTAGCAAATTCTGGGTATTTCTGTATTCATTTTATGTTGTTTCTGAACTGTGACAGCGAAAAGTAGTACTGCGCGAATTTAAATATGAGTAAGGTAATCATAATCAAATTATTCACGAATTTAGTAATAGTATAAGTTACAACACTCACCAAAAAGAAACTCACTGGAATAACAATAACGCACGTACAGAATATATTCAAGTTACTGGAAATCGAAATACAAACTATGATCCGTGCACGGTGTTACACGTCGATACGTTAATGGTAATGGTAAATCTGGAGATTATATCAATTGGAAGTTACTTCCAATGTAACGCCAGGAAACATTATCAACAGCTATATATATATATACCTTTATTTCCTCCAATTTCGGAGAGCAGTAATAACATAATTACAGGTTACATATATATATGCATACATTGTTTGACAAAAGAGAATTGACATGAAAAGCACATAAACTTTTTAACAAATGGATACAACACAAACAGAACACCTGTGTAGTCTCGCAGACTAAACGTCCACGTGCAGTTACAAACAACACGGGCGCACATACAGGATGGCCCTAACTTACATACTTAACTACACATATGCATACATATATACGCATATACATACATATAAACACACATACACAATTACATACATACATACACATACATACACATATACACACACACACACACACACACATATATATATATATACATATACATATATATACACATATATATACATATATACACACATATATATACACATATATATACACATATATATACATACATACACACACACACACACATACATACATATATATATATATATATATATATATATATATATATATATATAGAAACACCACACACGTATGCACGCACATGCATTCACATACTTATACACATACAAATACACCCTTACATATATGCATACACACATATACTCACACACGACGGACATACATCATTCGTTATATGCTAACCTGATCATTCAAACCGACTCTATATACGGGTCAACATATATAAATATACACAAACATGTGTTCATGCGGATGTGAAATAGAGCATGTACATCAGTTACCGACGTTTTATCGGCGTCCTCATTGATAATATTCATGAATTATTACTATCATCACTGCATGTCGGTAATATTTGAGATTGCGTGGTATAAGCTTTCCACAAACAATACGTACTGCATACTACAAAGTCTGTGAATAAGTCAGCTTCATCAATTAAATCAAATAACTCCGGTGGACGTGCAGTGAGAAATACATTCAATTGTACATCTGGGCAAAGGCTGTCTAGTTTGAGAATACATTGAATATTGAACTGGTTCATTAACTCATACCATATGTCGTTTCGATATTCCGCAATGGCGGGGCAGTTAATGATGACGTGTTGAGGGAGATCATCGTAAGCAACACCACATTTGTTGCAAGTTACAAACACGGACTCAGTACAAGCCATGATACCGGCCACAGTCAGGTATGCCATTTTGTGTCTAGGGAACTTTCGACAGCAACGCCACAAATGGGAGACTGATAACTGTGGGTGTATAACATGAAAGCGACTGAGTGATTTGTCACCGATCACCGCGCTTTTCCATCCGTGTTCTGAATATTCAGATATTGCCTTGCGCACTATACTTTTCCATGACGACTTTGTTGGGAATTCACTTTCAGAAACATAATTTGTAAAATACGACATCAACTGGTGGTTACCCAGAATATTTGCAATATCGGAAATGAAGGATTTTCCCGAAACCCCATCTATGAAGAACGAGTGCAGCCTTAATAAGAAAACCGATTTGGCTGCCTTCTCAGTTGTGAGGGCGCATAGACTTCCGAAGAAGAGAAGCTTCTTTTTTTCAATAAAACTGTGAATATTTCCTATTCCCAGCAACCCTTCTACAATGTTGGTCCGTGTTTTGGAATGCAAACCTTGGATCTTTTTAAGGCAAAATCGGTGAGTTCTTTCCAGGGATAATACATCTGAATCGGTCAAGCCACATAGCAGTTCGCATCCAAAGAGACCTTTTGGCAATATTATAGATGTATAGATTGTCCTACTGCTGACTGGTGTTATACCTCCAGCATACATACCGATGTTGGACATAGCAAAATAGCTTGACCTAAGCTTCTGTTTTATTTCGTCAATGAATTCACCGTTTTGATTATGCTTATGTATAGGGACACCTAAGTGTGTAAGACTTTCAACTTCAGATACCTGTTTCCCGCACAGAGTCCATGCCCTGTTAGTACTCGTCTTATTGTGCTCATTTTTACTTTCATTAAAGACAATAACAACTGACTTTTGTTCATTATATCGATACCTCCATTTTCGACTGTAATTGGTGCATATAGTCAGTAGCTGCTGAAGACCTTTTTCCGAAACAGAGAGAAGTGTCATGTCATCAGCTTGTGTTGGGCATGAACAGTTTACAGAATACATATTCAGCCCTGCTCCCGAGTTTGCCAGTTCTACCAAAAGTTGGTCAACAAAGAGCATGTAAAAAAGAGGTGAAATAACGCCTCCTTGTTTTGTTCCTTGCTCTATTTGAAATTGCCTGGACTGGCAATCTCCGTATTTTACGAAACAAGAGGTACCTTTAAGCATCTGATGAAACAGTAGCCATGATTTTCCACCAAAGCCAAGCATGTGCAGCTTATACTTTCTTTTTTTACTTTCAACCTGGGAGATAACCTTTCTCCCTGGAAATAACTTATCTCCCAGGGAGATAACTTTTCTCCCGGGAATTAACTTATCTCTCTGGGAGAAAACTTTTCTCCCGGGAATTAACGTTTCTCCCAGGGAGATAACTTATCTCACAGGGATAAAACTTTTCTCCCGGGAATTAACTTATCTCCCTGGGAGAAAACTTATTTCCCGAGAATTAACTTTTCTCCCAGGGAGATAACTTATCTCCCGGGAATTAACTTTTCTCCCGTGGTGGAAAACCACGTGATGTGATAGGTTTCACGTAACCGATAACATTCAAACATATCCTCCTACGGTTAAAATACACCTGTCACGTGTCATTGTCTGATGGCGCAAAAAAAAAAATTGACAGTCTATATATAACACGCCAATGTTTAGCGCCTGGTGTCACAGGTCCCCTGGTGCGACAACACTACCATAAGTATATACCTTAATACAAGGTTTATGTCTATCAGACCTATATTGAGCATAGACTCACTTGCAATCTAAATTCATCAATATCCTCTATACATAAGATAATGTCACATCCCCAGTTCTCTAGACCATATTCACACCTTTAATTTGGTGTATCTCTTGCATCGATACGTGTACGATCACCAAAGATATATCTGAATGTGTGCACACTTTCAAATCCAGACAAACCCTTGAACAGATTCCCATCAAATATAGCATAGTACTGCTACTGCAGAATTCCACTTGTCACAATGATTCACCATGGATGGTCCTGTCTGTGTGACCTCAGCAGAGTAAATTCTGCAGTGCTACTGTGCTATATTTGATGGGAATCTGTTCAGGGGGTTGTCTGATTTTGAAAGTGTGCACATATTCATATATATCTTTGTCGATCTTGCACGTATCGATGTGGGAGATACACCAAATTAAAGGTGCGAATATGGTCTAAAGCACTTGGTATGCGGCATTATATTATACACATTTTTATCGCAAGCGAATCTATGCTCATTATAGGTCGGATAGATATAAACCTTGTATTAAGGTATATACTCATGGTAGTGTTGTCACACCAGGGGACCTGTGCCTGGTGTAGCATTATGTAGTCGAAGCAGACACCAGACCTGTGCCTGGTCGTAGAAGACATTCAGGAACTGAGGATATGGCTGGAATTGGGAAGAGTCGGAGTGTTTGACTGTTTATAGTATTGGACCATGTTATGTTGTTATGAAATCTTGATATTTCGCCATTAACTATAAAGTTACCTTCGTATCAAATGCTGCCTATTCCGATTGATTATTTTATATTTTTTGTGAATATGTGCCATGGCTGTCGCGGACCCTGGACTCTATAGTCTAAAATATACAGACCATCGCTAGTATAGCGTGGGTCCATTTTGGACTACCGGTGGTCGTGAAATGCACCAAATCGCTCTAAATTGGACCTATAACACGTGTGTGTGGCGAAACAATGGGTACATATCATTAAACGCTCTTTATAATGACATGGCGAAACGATTCTATTGAATGCATAAAGTATCCACGGCATCCTTAAACACTCTTTATGACGTGACGCAACATTAAATTGAAATAAATAGGCGGACCCCCAGATAACATCGAGGTGGTAAAATAATAATATAGCGTGCATTGCCCTATACCCGAGATCACTGCCTGTGTTATTTAACTCAGATTCTATAGCCGATAGCACATCCATAATGTCATCCTTGAATTTTCTCCGTGTCAGGCCCATCGATTTCAGAATTATCTTCAAATGTCGCAAACTCATTGTTATGCCATGGTACAAATGAAGAAAACATAATATTTCGATGTATTCAAATCCAAGGCTAAAATATCTTTCTATTATCCATTCTACACTATGGTTCACTGTGTCCAAAGGTATGTATTGTGGTGGGTGTGCTTCACATATCACTATAAATAACATCAGGATAACTTTAAAGGTACGGTTGGCTTGGCGGTGGCTATCCTGTGAAAATATTTCAACCCGTCAAAAAACCGCCACAAACAGAAAGAACATCAAAATGTAGACAGACTTTGTCCGTATACAAATAAGAAATATCGCATAAACAGTATGTTATTGTCACATATTTGACCATTGTTATGTAAACAAAAGCATATAAAAGTAACTTTTCTGGTGTTTGTTTATATTATGATGGTAAACATAAAGAGCGTTATTTGTTGGTGAATTCATGATATGGAACTAATAAAGAGCGTTTATGTCATTTGTGTGTGATTAGCCAGTAGCATTGTGCTGTCTTCTGTAACATGCTGTTTACGCGATGGTCATGGTATATATGAACGAAACTGTATGCGTTTTAATGTTTTTCAGTTTACGGTGTTTGGAACAAATATGAATATTTTCGACAATTAAGACAAAGATGTTACTCATCCTGTGCACAGCTATAGAGACATTTTTGTTTCCAGAAAACGACACAGAAAGCCATTATATTTTAACTTCGTCATTATAATTTATAAACTTCGTCACGCCGATTCACGATTTCCAAAAGCTTAATTTATTATCAGGCGGGTCTAGGAATTTCTGAAAGGGGGGGGGGGGTCCGATTACAAGTTATGAGAGCGGATAATTTCGGGAATTTTTCGCATGCTATGCATCGACCTATACTGCACTGCATGGGGTATCGGGTTAACCATATATGTGTTTCTATGTCTATGTCAAATGTCATAAGATTGTCAAATAAAACTTACTTACTTATACCGTGAAGATGCTACATGCAACTTTAAAGGAATGACCACCTGTATCCCAAAGTTACCCCAGTCGCCAGGCCACAGACTGTACTAGACATATCCTCAGGCGTGAGTTTGGTACGTTGAGCCACATCATATGCTACCCCATGTTGCTTACCGTGTGGTTTGGTATAAAGGCAGGTTTTAGGACTCCTGAATCATAATTAATTGAGGAGATTAGTTTGATGGATGGCACCATGTATATGCAAGACATATGGCGCATGGGCATGTAATGATTTTTATGCCTAATTTTTTATCGATTTGTTGAATTTGAAAGATGAAAATCCTGTACTACCGGGTGTTAACAACATTGAATTCGTTCTCAGCCAAGCATTACAGCACCCATGGGTTAACCTTTCCTATATTATAACACCTGGTATTACATAATTTTCACCGTTCAAATTCAACAAATCGATACAAATTTGGCACTTAAATTTAAAGTGCATTAAAATGAAAAAATGACATTATGCCCATAAATTCACCGCCATACACACATGCGAGAGCAGATGGGTTAATCCTTAATTACGGGGCGTTGCTTGTGTTCACCTAAATATATATATGGACAATTTCATTGAAATCATACTGATAGATCTTGAGATATTTCCGACGGAACTAGTGGGAACTTTATTTTGTTATGTTGTTTATATTAATAGATAAAACAGTATATATGATATTGTTATATTGGCTTTCACAGATAAATCCGTGATAAAAAAATTGGTGAAAGAGCACAGCAAAGAAATGCAGTTAGCATTAATGGAAAATACACTCCAAGAGTACCTGCTTAAAACAATTCCTGACGAAAATCCTAAGAAAAGAACACCAAAAAGACGGTTAGATAAAGACTATGTGTACGAGGGAGAGAATGACACCCGACCCGTTACTACAAACAGTGAGACACCTGACATTGCCACACCTGATGTCGATGCGACAATCGAATATTTAAAAAAAAATAAAAAATTCGCGCAAGGTTTGTAAATTTATTCACTATTATACTATCGAAAATATTTATGTCTTAATAATATAATTGACATAGCTTAATGTGTAACTTGATATTTTCAATTTAACATGGTCACTTTAATTATAAATATTGTTTGATGTCCGCATTAAAAGTTGGTTTTTCAAACACAATCACTGTTAATTACTAGAAGGACTGGTTTTATTTCTTAATGGGATTACACCTAGCCCATCAATACATGTATTACATGTTCAAAGGCACGTAATGTGCATGTGAGGCCGTGACCCCAGCATGCATATGATTAAGTAATATACAGTGACTGTTTTAGAGGTGGGTCCCTGATTTTCGAGAGGAAAAATTGGGCGGGAGGGGTGGGTGTCCGAGAAGTGAGTGGCAAAAACATGCTTTCCGGGGGTGGTGGGTCCCACAATGTGAAAATCTCACAATTTCCACCTTGTACCCTGAAAGTTTTTGCCGACCCCCCCCCCCTACTTCGAGTAGCATTTTAGATTAATTAGTACACTAATTACATCCAAATTTCACCATGGTTTTGAATCCAGCGCTATCTATTTCGAGGGGGATGGACCATGTCATCACTCGGAGCACGTAGCCATATTGGCATAGCAAACTATAGTTATATACATTTATGGATATATATGTGTGTATTTTCTTCCATGCAACGCCTGTTAATTAATTTTGTACTATTCTGCAATTTTTAGATAAGGGTGGATACACACATGCATGTAATCTCTGTAATTGTCGTGTATTTGGCGTTTTACATGGATCATACAGACCCTGTAATATGTGTCCGTCATTACAGCGACGTTTGACCACAGTGAGCCAAGCTCTGAACGTGCAGAGAATCTTTGACTGAACGAAGTCGTTAGGCCGCTTAAAATAATTGTTCGCGCGATAACCCAAATATTGGACTTACTGTTTACATCATTGATTGTCATTCTTCTCTTGGTTTTTATACAGGTGATGGCCCCTGGATTTCCCCCAACGCAGGGGCTATGATCCCCAACATGGGGGTGTTATCAGGATTTCCTTACGCAGGGGCTATATGATCACCGACTTGGGGCTATATTAGACGCCACATCCGTCCAATCTCGCTACTCTCATCGAGTAGCGAGATTGGACGGATGTGGCGTCTAGGGCTATATATGATCCCGAAGCTACCAGCCGGGGTGGCTAACTCAGAGCTATTTAAGTAAAACATATTATATTGTACCTTCTTGCCCAGATTATTCCGACCAATACATTCAACTAAGACCCTTAACGATTTGAAGCTTTCGAAACCCCACGCCAATCAAGCACCATTGGTCGAAAATGTTCTATATCAAGTCTGTATATACATCAGATGTGTCGCTGCTGGTGTTCGTGCATTAATAAAATGCCAGATATCACACAGACTTAACTAATTTCCACATCCGTAAGAGAAGACCCGTTTTGGACTGGCCTTAAATGTCCTGATAACAGAGAGTTTGACTTCGCTTATCACTACTCACTTGTCTGGCCTGTTAACAATGATCCTCTTGCGTGCAGGTGATCAATGTTGTCAATGATTGGTGTGCCCATGTAAAATACATGTATTTTACATACAGAGATTACATGCATGTGTGTATCCACCCTAACGACCGAAAGGCTCATGAGGTCTTATTGCACACTATATTGTTAATTAATTTATTTGTCAGCATATATGACAAAATCATACAGTATGGAGGACATAAACACCACCATAAACAGGAAATGTCGAGACACGTCCAAAAGATACAAAGATACAGCTGAGGATGTGATTTGATAATTTAAAGGCACACAAAACGTTTAGCACTTTTGCTGATTTCAAAATGACAAAGTCAGATCATCTTTGATATCTATAGATTGTTTAGAAGAGGAGTCAATTCTGCTCAGAAAAATATATTCAGTTCAACCACACGATGCATTTAAACCACCACAATCAGCTTTCAAAGTGGATAATAATGCGTATAAAATATATAAACGCTCTTCACCAAATTTTTAAATAACGAAAATTTGACTTCCTCTTAGTATTTCAGTAATTCTTTTTTACGTCAAAACATTCCCATATGCTATTTCTAGATTTATGTAACATTAACTCCCCACAGTTGTAAAGTTTTAACCGCTATAACGATAGTTTGGTAATACTTCAATATGAATAAATCGCTAGTAGCGATTTAATCAAATCGGTTACACAGTTACTGTTATCTCGATGAAAATAGCGCGATGATCACATCTGATGTGTGGCGATGGTGTTATTTTCTGGTCCACTTTATGTTTATATAATTTATAGCGATATGCTAAACATTTTGTGTCCCTTTAATGTCAACAAAACAGGCTGGCGGACGTGTCGACACGTATGGAGATACACACGGTCATTTTTTTCCGTTTATCATCGGTCAAAATGGCGCCGATTTACATTTTGTACTATCAACGTTTTCATTTTTCTCAAAATTCTACACACCAATTCAATTTTAATTTTTCTCAAAATTCCACACACCAATTCTACACTATCCAATTCACATCATTCGACCATTTTTTTGCGATTAAAGCGTCTACACCTTCACTCCCATTGTTTGTCAATATCATCAAACAACCATATTTGTTATACTTTTCCCCATTCTCCTTCACTCCCACTGGTCCAGATCATGTCACGTGTGCGGCCACACATCACGGTGTTGACCGTTGATCGAGACCATCGACAAGGTTGTTGCCGGTCAACAACTAACCACAATGTCGTAATACAACAACGAAACAGCACAATCAAAAATTACTCCCCTTTAGCGTCACGTCGTTTAATAAATTTAAATTAAAATTTTTTAAATTTTGTTTAACGTTTCTTTTGTTTCTCTCTCGATTTATATATAGCTTTTCTGATTTCTGTTCAATTGTAACGCCTGGATAGTACATTCTGAAAGTCAGTAGCCTATGCATGTATTAGGGCCATACGCATATGGATTATTCAGTTTATGTTTACACTTACGGTTTAGGCAGACGAGATGTATTTATAAACCAGCATTAGGCAGACTTCGAATTTAGGCAGACAACTTTTAGTATGCCTAATTTTATAGCCGTTATTTGAATTGAATCAGAGGTGTCTGTCATTTCATTTGTATTCTAGTATCCAGTTTTTGGGCCAAACCTTCCTTATTAATTCTTGTTTCTAGCCGAACCGCCTCAAAAAGTGTCTTTTGTGTGTCTTTTATTTTGTGTGCATATGTTTCTTAAATACGCAAATTCAGTGTTAGGTTGACATTTTTCAATGGCAGTTTACAATACCAACACGGATATATAAATGAGATTTGTCTTCGCTATACGTCACCAATAGGTGTTCTTTTGAAATCACAGATTTGTACCAAAGAAAACTTGCACATAAAAAACTTGTTTTTTTCCACACCACAAATATCTTGAGATTTTGTTAATTCCGGTTTTACGGAAATAGGCTTCGGTAAACATCGACGGTTTCCGTCTTTTGTGGAAATACGCTTTGGTAAACATCGACGATTTCCGTAATCGTAACTAACATCCAGGTCATCAATGGCCGCTTTATCGTATGGCAAGCTGGTTATTTCGGTCTGCCTAATGCTCAATCTTTGTATAATATATATGATCGGTCTGCCTAATGCTCAATCTTTGTATAATATATCTATATCGGGTCTGCCTAATAACGATGTGTAATGTCTGCGTAAGTTGTACAAAGTATTTGAAAAAATTTAGGCAGACCATGGAAAATATAATCTGTTGTTATGGTGTATATCCTGATATGGGTTAACATACAGCCTTAATGGTTGTAAAAGTAACACTATTACTTAACAATATTGCAGAAATGGCACAATCTAAAAATATATATATAACTGTCTGCCTTATAATGATAGTTTTGGGGTTTAGGTCTACCTAATGGTGAAAGCAGATAAATAAATAAATATATATATATATATATATATATATATATATATATATATATATATATATATATATATATATATATATATATATATAGCCTTTATAAAAAATATTAATCGCATCTTCATGTGCGAGCTTTGGTGGAGATTCTTGAAATCAAAATCACCAATATTCTGATCAATGGGGTTATAAGTCTCGCGAAGCCGGCAGGGGTAATAGCGACCGATTAGGTGTGACGTCAGGAGGGTTTATGGTTTCAAATGAGACGAGTTTAGCCCAAACAATTATGAGATGTGGTCGGCTATAACAGTTAAGATATGCCAGTCCTCTGTTGTTAACGTACGCGTTAAGAGGTATGGCCGATCACAGGACTTATATATCTGTATTCCTTCCAGTATAGAAGATAACAGGATTATATACATTAAATCGGAACATGGAACATATATACATACTGGTAAAAATAAATAAATAAAATAGATTAAACAAACACCCTAATCAATCCATAAGACAATGACACAGAAGAATGTGAATGTCTAGTATTTCTGATTAGCACGGTGAATTACTATATCGTGAGCAGTAGTATACTCTGCATCTAGTTTTCACATCGCATCCGAATGGTCTCACATTCAAATGGACTAGGCTCAAGGAGGACCATATAAAATAAATTACTTTAAATGACTATATCATAGTCATTTATGACACTGCGTTTGTTTACTCGATCTCCCATCCGGCTGAGCTCGCATAAATAAATGCACACATTTATTTTTTATAATCATAACATGCAATATGTCTATTTCGTTATAAGTTTCAAATTAATTTTGAAATATATAACACTTGCGACATATTGCATGTTATTCCAAAAACTCTGTCAACAAAATCCTAAGTGTACATATATACATCAAATTACTTTTATTATAGGGCCCAAATATATAATGTTCCAAAATTCCGTTAATCCTGATGCATGTACATCAGGCCGGCTCGTGTATATAAACCTTTAAGTTTTAGGATGATGTTTTTTTTAAAACATTCATTAATGTCGAAAGAAAAACTATTATTAATTCATATGATAAATTTTAAATTGGGTTTATATTTTGTTCCGATATCACCGAGGGACTCAATATAGTACTTCGTGAAATTGCCCACATATATATATGTCTTTACGGGTATGTGTAACTTTTGTATTTTATAGTATTTTATGATTATTGATGTATTATTATGATGTATTTTACGTATTTATTTATTGATATATATCATTTCATTCAATTTTGAAAAGTTGGCAAATTGGTCTCCTAGGTGGGTGACTAGTTGAAAAGTTCCGAAATATCTGGAATATCCTGTTGGAAATTTTATCCCAATGATGGGGTGTGCAAATGGAACTACATAATTTCCGAAAATTGGAAATATTTAAGAATAGTAGATGTAGATTTGGAAATTTTGGACCCCAACGGGGAGGCGGTGAATATGGAATTTCCGAAATTTGGAATTTTTAGGCCAGTTGATTTGGAAAATTTGGATCCAAGGGGGGGGGGTGCACCAAACTTTAAATAGATCTCAGTCTTTGAGAATGAGAAGGTAGTTGTTCTCCTTGAAAAGGCGACAGATTATATATGAAGTCGGTACAGGTACTTGTCATAACTCGCAAGCCAGCATGTCGACCCAATGGACTGTCTTCTTTCTTCACATTGAACATGCACGTATAACAAAACTCCCTCCATATCAGTCAATAACTGTATATTGTATGCCCCAGTCGTCACAATATTTGTGTCCACTGAGCTCATCTGCTTCCACGTTCTCCTCTCTATGTATCACACAATATGATGCTGCCGCATAATCAATGGAATGTGCATTATTGGAATCACGGAACTAAATGGTTTCCCATAGGCGACAGTGTTAACGTTTCTGCCAAATTCGCTGAACTTAGCCTGCAGGCCATACCAGTGATGTTTACCCAGCTAGATTGACACCAGTTGATCACGAAAATGCAAGAAAAATCATAGGTCATGTGTTTACTTTTTAAAATAAATCCCCAAGTGTACGACAGGGCTATCTCACAGCCAAATTTGATCTGGAAAAACCCAGATCTACAACAGCTAGTTAAATACATTTCCCGCTCACAAAAATCCGTTCCCCCATTCATTCACCAGTTTAAATTATTTAGATATTATGTTCAAATCAAATAAACGCGATGTCATCATTTAATAACGTGTCGCATGTATCAGGTGAAGGTCATTCTTCAGTTACCTTCACCTTTAGGGTTCCACGGTGTACTCGCTCCCCGACTCTAGAACACATTTAGCTCCCTGATTCCTATATATATGTATATGTGTGAATAACAGTGTTTCTTATAGTATTTTATCAAAATATAGACCTTACTGAAATCAAAAATGGATTATATCGAGCAGTAGTGGTTTATTTTTCCAATATGAGGCATCCTGAAAATTAGTGTCAATCCTCAAAATAAAGCCAAAATATTTAGCTTTTTTTTCAATTTTACTAGCTAATGCATCTTTATAACTGAAGTATGTCCTTATATACCATAATATTACTAAATTGAAGAGGAAATGTTAATATACATTTTGAGAGGGATATATTGTCCAATTTTAAACCCTTTTCATGCAGAATTTGGCAATTTATAATAAATATTTACCAAAATTAACAGAAAATAAAAAAAAAAAATATTTTAATAGCAATGTAAAGCAACCATAAGTCAATTTAAATATCGAAACATTATGATACAACATCAGACACAGCCTCAGGCATGAAATTTTACCAGATGGCAGGGCATACTGTCTGTTTAACAAAGCTGCCATGACAGTTTTGCACGACAGTAACTCTAGTGGTGATGCCATCACCCCCCCCCCCCCCCGACTTGGGGTGGGGCTACAGTCCCAGATAAGGCTACTGGGTGCCGGAAAAGCTTAATTAGGTCAAATGACACATTTTCCCAATGGGGGGGGGGGGGGGCTAACACTCCTCAAAATTGTGGGGAGGGGGGCTTTAGACCCCCTGACCCCCTAATGGTACCTGACATCCATGCAAAATTACCAGATTTATCATTTTCTTTACTATCTACAGGCGAATCCATGCGTTTCTTCTTTAAATCTGTCCAAAATGTGGTCATTATCATTTGAAAATAAGAAAATATGGAAATAACAACTTATCATGGTGAGACGTGAAATTTCGTAAAATTCTAATTTTTCTTATAGGAATCATGGAACTAAATGACAGTGTTAACGTTTCGGCCAAATTCGCTGAATTGAAGCCTGCATGCCATACCAGTGATGTTTACCCAGCTAGATTGACACCAGTTGATCGCGAAAATGCAAGAAAAATCATAGGTCATGTGTTTACTTTTTAAAATAAATCCCCAAGTGTACGACAGGGCTATCTCACAGCCAAATTTGATCTGGAAAAACCCAGATCTACAACAGCTAGTTAAATACATTTCCCGCTCACAAAAATCCGTTCCCCCATTCATTCACCAGTTTAAATTATTTAGATATTATGTACAAATCAAATAAACGCGATGTCATCCTTTAATAACGTGTCGCATGTATCAGGTGAAGGTCATTCTTCAGTTACCTTCACCTTTAGGGTTCCACGGTGTACTCGCTCCCCGACTCTAGAACACATTTAGCTCCCTGATTCCTATAGGTGGAACGTGGGCCTTGGTGATAGACCAAGTGTGTTCACTCTACTGTTATAATGACACCAATCGCAAATCATTTGGCCCAAGAGCATGCAAGATTGATAACTCTAAAGTTGTTGGACCACGAATACATGAATTATGTGTCTACGCATTGCTAAATGGTACAATCAGGGGATGTGCACTGCATTATAATCGGCAATGATTGTCTACATAGTGTGATGCTATTTATTAATTTAGAAACATGTTTCAATTAAGTACGGTACGGTAGTGTTAATATTTAGAAAATGATGAGGTATTTTGTCATAAATATATATAATTCACTAGTATACTCATCACGTGTGTATAAAACTGGCTGCAAAACATGCATGCGCTATGTAGATAATTTGCAAAACATGCATGCACTATGTAGATAATTTGCAAAATAAAATGTCTAATGCAGTACACATCGCTGGATAGCACCATTTAGCGAAGCGTAGAAAAACAAGTGTAGGCCGCACTCCCGATTAAGTACATTATAATTATATCTCAGATGGATACATCATACATGCATATAATATGCATGCATAGTTGCATACACACGAGTATTGCAGAAATCACACAGGCCTATCACAATTGCCCATGACTGCAGGCGTTTGAATTTCTGACAAGATTGTTTCTAAAAAAATATAACACAACAAAAAATAAATTTTTATTTGTTTTGTGCGATATTTTTTTTAGAAATGATCTTTTCAGAAATGCCTGTGATAAAATATAACGGAGCGCGTTACAAGCTCCTGTGCATGATTCAAGCCATACAATGTCTCTAACGAAAATTTCAAAGTAGTTTTATTAACATAATGTATAGTGTACGTATATACACATAAATACAACATATCGGATTTCTATTAACTTAAATATGCATAATTCGGTCATAAATGGGAAAACCACTTATATAAATTGCCTAAATTTTGGCAACAAATACAATCCAATTTCAGAAAGAAACAAAAACCGTAATGTCCAAATTTAACGAAACTATGTCGAATTTGTCGGGAAAATTTCCCGAATTTTGAGGCTTACCTATTTTGGTGATGGCATTGATCAATCAACTGTGGAGGAAGCAAAATTTCTCCGCTATATATAAACTAAATCATATTAAGTGCAATGTGTTGTTGATATTGATTTGTTATGTATATTCCATGTATTTATTATATTATTTATTATATAGTCTTGAAAAGCAATATATATATTGTATTATATGTGAAATTGTTTTTGTTACGTAAGCCAGCTGCATGGTATTTAATATATTTAACCTGTCGAAAGTTAATTAATCTGTGTTCTTCCGGTTGTGGAATTGATCAAACTGTTTACGTTTTGCTCCGACAATATGTCATAAAATGTCTTACTTCTGTCGATATTGTTTCATGTGTTGTGCATGTTATGTTTCGTGATGTCTTCCGATTTCATCTGATGTATAAATTATGTTTGGATATGGCACCATGAGGGAGTATTCTTGTTGAACTTATATTCCCTTCTCGCCTCTTTGTTTACATATTGTGTTTTCAAACGACGCCATTTTCCATGCAACATTCAACTTACGCCCAACTTTGTTGTCTTTGTTCAAGTTGAGTGCTACCAATGCACCTATATGCAGTCCAAATAAAAGGTGTGATAAACAATGAATTGTCTGCTTAATACACAGCCGTTATGCACTTACCATAATTGACTCAATCATCAACACAATGGCTAGTGAAACAAGCGGTGACTTAATTGATAGATAGATGATAGATAGTTTATTCTCAAGTCACCATAAATATTGGTATAATAGAGTGAGTATATATATATACATGTGAATAAACCAATTGAACATTTAATATAACATGTATACCAATAGGGCACATTCGTGTATGGGCACATTCGTGTATGGGTGTAGGTACGGTGTATACATGGGGGTGGTAGGGGTGTAAAACAGTATCGCGTGTTATAATTGTCGTATATATATATGTGGGGGGGGGGGGGTCCATTGTATAAGTAATATATAATTGGCAAAAGTAAGGGGTCAGACCTGGGTCGGGGTAATATGGAACATATGCACAAGTCAATCTTTTTATTTCGGAAAGGATGGGTTGTCATTAACTCGCGCGCGTTATATTGCAGTCTTATTGAACGGGTGAGGGGTGCATGGGGCATGTTACATGGTTACTGCGGTTAATCGTTTGTTCATTTATATTCAGGTGGTGTTGTTTGCCACAGGAGCTTCCATTAAACGTAGGGCGTCGCGGATGAATATGCTTAGATTAGTCAGAGTTCGTCTATTGCTGCAGGTGAAAAGCGCATTCAATTTGTATGTGTTGGGCCTAACTCTGTAGTAGAGTTTGATATGTTTCTGTCTTAAATCGAGTAGTTTCTTTCATTTAAGGATGATATGATACTCATCCCCGAGTTCCTCGTTACATAGTGAACATTTTCTATCTGAGTAGTCCTTGTTGGTCCATGATCCGGATTCTACTGGTAGATGATGGTTTCTCGTTCTGAACTTAAGTAAGCGGGTTACTGTTGTCTTGTTATCTAATGCTAAGTATGTTTCTTTTGATAATTCTGTTTTAATAATTCTGTAAAATGCACATTTATTAGAGCTTCCTATATCGCTTTGCCATGATTGTATATACGCGTCGTTCAGTCTGCGTTTAATGAGTGTATTATAGATAGAGGGGGTTGGGGTGGATTGGTCGATCCATATATTGGATAGACCTAGATTATTTAGACTGGTTTGTATATATTCTAACCACGCATTCTTGCATTTGTGTGTTACGTAGTAACTGTACATGACATAGTACAGAATCAGGGGAAGTCTATCGCACGTCATGTTCAATATTTTGCCCCAGTATGACAAACTTCTGTTTCGTATTCTTATACCAATTGGGCTGGACTGGACTGTCAAACACAGGCGTCTGATAGTCAGTCACTTAATAATCACAAACCTATACCGGGAATTGATCCAGAATCGGTTATCGAACTCCTCGCTTCGAAAGTGGAAGAACATAAACCAAATGAATATTCGCTGTACGTGCTCTGGGCAATGGGATGTCTGCACAGTTGCACCAAGGACAAATTTGTTGCAATGTTAGAAACAGGTTGCCTAGAAAACACTTTCAAACTAGACCTGATTCGTTCTGCTGTTTTCTCTGAATGCAAGAAGCTGTCGTCGTTTCCGTTTGAGCAGAATTCAACCCTTAAACGAAGAGTAAATTCGTCTGGTGACACGATATCGAACAAACTTTCCAATGATATCTACAATTTGCTCTATTATATGGTAGAAGAACATCCAGAATGTCTACACGGCCTTGTTTCAACTTCTACAAAAAGTTCAAAATCGAAATCAGCCGGTGCAAGCACAGCCAAAAACGTACAAACTAGTAACGAAGGTTGGGGCCTGAAAATTATTATTGACTATTCAATTCAGTGCAAAGCCGATATTCTAGACCTGAAAGGCCGCGCTCAAGCAGCCGAACACATGCTACACGAATCAGTTCCGAAACTAAAGGCTAATCAAGATTCTCTGGAAAATAGGCTGATCATAATGGATAAGAAAGTGCAGGAAATTCAAAATATGACAAAAGAAAGTTCTGTGGCCGCGACATCAGCTCAAATCACAGTAGAACGGCTACAAGATGATAAATACGACGGCACCGCCAAACTGAAGAACGACTTAAAAACTGTAAAGCAAGATATCGCTGAGTTATCGGAGTCTCTTCTTAAGTCCATCCATCAGAATAAATCCATCACCAGTGCTGTAAGCTGTCTAAGAGGGGAAGTGAAAGTTACGGGGTATAAAATATTAGATTTGAATCGAAGACTCCTGTCCGGAAATGCTTCTATCGATTAATATTAATTTTATTTCGAATATTTTCTGGTCTAAAAAGGTGTGTTTGTTCAGCTAACGAACAATAGTGGTTACTGTTAACAGAGACCAGAAATTATATTGTGCAATTTTGTCACAAATAAACGTTAATTATACCCATTATCGCTTATATCTGTGGAACAAAACAATACAAACAACCAATCTGTGACATTTGACATTCGATGCGTAGCCGTAGGAACAGCCCAGTGCTCTATATCGCAATAAGGTCTCATCCGAATGGTCGGTTCTAAAAATAGTAACATAAATG
This sequence comes from Siphonodentalium dalli, assembly GCA_032622095.1. Taxonomy (NCBI): domain Eukaryota; kingdom Metazoa; phylum Mollusca; class Scaphopoda; order Gadilida; family Siphonodentaliidae; genus Siphonodentalium; species Siphonodentalium dalli. The sequence continues at coordinate 15,040,323 of CP136063.1, forward strand.
GGCCCGATTTAATATTCGAAATAAAATCAATATTAATTGATAGAAGCTTTTCCGGACATAAGTTTTCAGTTCATATCTATTATTTTATACCCACGCAACTATTTAAAATTTGTTATTTAAAGAGATAATCCATCTTTAAGGATGTCACATTTGACTTTCGGTGCGTAGCCATAGGAACAGCCAAGTGCTTTATATCACAATATGATATAATCCGAATGATCTGTTCTAAAATAGACACACAAACGGTCCCGATTAAATATTCGATATACAATCAATATTAATTGATAGAAGCTTTTCCGGACAGGGGTCTTCAGTTCATATTTATCAGCTGTTTATTATTTTATACCCACTCAGCTATTTAAAATTTGTTATTTAAAGAGATAATCCATCTTTAAAATGAAAATTGAATTAAGTGTAATATCGATCACAAAGAGGAAAAGTTAAATATTTGGCAAATTTATGAACCATAATAATAGTCTTCATTTTAGCGAATTTAAGTGTGATATGTGGTAGTGTTCGGTATTCGACGGATTTCGGTATTCGAATATTCGGTTCGAATAACGAGCGAATATTCGAATAGTATTCGAATATTTAGATAAATTATAAAATTACATAGATAACATATTTTGGAACCAATTTATTATTTAATGAAATAGCATATTTATCCATGCACATGCTATACGCAAAACAAGAGAGAAAATAGTCTTTTAGCTTAATAGCAAGAGTTTATGGTTCCACAAGTCGGTCGTAGCGCCACAATAACTAAGAACATGATCTGGATTGAGCTGGCAGGTTGCCTTTTTAGTTTTGGCATCCAACGTGAAGTGAGTCCATATATCTGATTTCTTCGAATTTGACGCCATATTATACACACAAGTGACAACGCGCAAACAAAACAAACGGTCTGGTTTACACCAAGTCAATAAAATTATTTCGACGTCATGACGCCAATCAAATCAGAACGTTACAGTTACGTCATATTAATTCGTTTATGGTCAGTGGTAAATAGACTATACTTTTAACAGACCCTCAGACTAATAACAAACCAGGAAACAATTACCCGGATATTATTCTTGAATATTTGAATAGTCAAATAATTATTCGAATATTTATTTTTACGAGCGAATATTCGACTATTCGAACCGAACACTAATATGTGGCTGCCAGTGACCCTGGAGCATATATGGATTTGGGAATTTATGGGGCATATATGGATTTGGGAATTTATGGGGCATATATGGATTTGGGAATTTATGGGGCATATATGGATTTGGGAATTTATGGGGCATATATGGATTTGGGTATTTATGGGGTATATATATATGTATTTGGGATATTTGGAGATTTATGGGGTATATATAAATTAGGAGATTTATGAGGCATAATTAGTGGGACATATATATATATATATATATATATATCATTTGCATATCATTATATATATATCCTCATAACTTGGTTCTGTGTAGACACCACATAACCAGGTTATATACGGAATACCCCATAAACGGTGTATATATACATGAGTGGTGCTGGGGAAATGGTCGGCGGCTCCGAGTCGGTTAGACTGCACAAAGGAATTGGCGTGTGTGTGTCTTCCAGAGAGAGAGAGAGAGATACCTGATTTGGGTCCAACTCCGGCTTGGTCGTCTCGGAGTATGCCATTTATATCTCTGTAAGTACGATATGGCTGTAGAATGGAATGTTTACTTTATGTAGTGCATGAGTGTGTGTGTATGTGCATGTGTAGTTGGTTCATCATGCATATTGAGACATGTGTTGTAGATATGTTTGTAATCCTAAATTTCTTATACACTGTGTTATGTACCAAATAGTGTTTGTTCTCATAATATAAACATTTATATATGAATCTCCATATATGGAGGATAATAAAGATATATATACATAGGATTACCTGACTTAAGCTAACAGAAATTATCATGCACAAGTTAAATTTATCTAACAGACGATCGATACAGTTAAGTTAAGAAATCCTCGGATGATAGGCGGAAATGAAAGTCAAATTGTTTCTGTTTCGAAACGAGTTTTAAAAAGTGATCGTAAGCAGCGTAGTTTACGAAAAAGTAATTTTGCCTGAAATCTGAATAGCCTGGAAACGGAAGATCTATAAAACAGTTTTTGTGACCGTTTATGGTTTGTGATTCTGGAGGGAATGTTGAATATATGGAACGAGACAGTAATGCGTATGTCGGACCACATTGGCGGCGACAGGTTAGAAAATGATTATGCAGATCAGGATATGGTACCTTCCCTTGAATAGTCCAGACGCTAGGGGCAGTTGGAAATGGTTTTGTTCAACCGGCGTAGTAGAAAATTTCGACTTGTTGCCGGTTGTTGAGGGCCACAATGCGGTCCTAGTTATACTCTGAAAGTGTTGCAATTTTTTTTAATCCATCGTTTTCAAATGTTTCCAGACGAAAATGACCATAAATTGAAAAATTGAACTTGCCAAATCGCGTACACTATCCATTTAAATTTGAGCTATAACGGTGTCATTTGACGTAGTAGCAAAAACATTCGTTCTGGTTTAAGCAGTTTTTAAAATATATGCCATTTAAAACATTTTTTGTGCCAAACGTTGCTTTCTTTTCAAAACTTTTTTAGTGGACAACACGTAGATATGTTGCCTAAAAGGGTAAATTTTCGTAAAAAACCTAACCCTACCCCCCAAAAGCTTGAAATTTACATTATTTGAATTTATTTCTGCAGATTTGTTAATCAGACGTCTATTGTATCACGTAATGATGAACATGCACGTGGTCGTATCGTATATCCAACTGCAGCGCACTTTACATTAAAAACCGAATTATTCCTGAGCAAGGTATTCATGAATAAGCCAAATTGTTCCTGATACGATCCATTTTTCTATAAATAGACAATTCGGAATGAGGTCGTACCAGGAACAATCAGGGAAATATTCTGCTTCCTCTTATGTGTAACATGTGTACGGACAGACGGAGTGGTTCATCGTATGAATATATTTGTATAGTGAATTGACACAACTGAGATGGAGACGAGTCCTCTTAAGTTAATGAGTGTTGCCAAAAAGTGCAAGGTTTCGATTAGCTTCAATCGCTGATCCTAGTTTGGAGTCCTCTCTTGCGTTGGATGTTCGCCAATCATCAGCAGTGTGTGATTTACCGGCTTGGTTATCTACATTTCCCGAAGGACGTGGAGTTGACAACGTCAGCTACTTCTTTTGATCAGACAACCGCAACAGTTAGACGAGAACCGTTTGAGTTCAGGACTAAATGTCTTACACACACACAGTTGTCTCATTGTGGAATCAAGACGTTAGTTCGTGTCAGCACGTTTATATTTTGTGAGACACTCGAACGCCGTGCGAAGGAAAAAAAGGACGAGGAGATGCTGCGTCGTATTGGGTGCAATTTTTCGAAAATGATTGCACTTGAAGTAAGATAACACAGGCTGTGCCACATTAAATATATTAAACATATACGTGGAACCACATAATCCAGCAACACGATCACCGCACACGATGTTGCTTTGGAAAATCTGATGGGTGAGATTCTTCGAACTTAGAGGAAGGTGTCACGTATGATATGGGTCAACTACTACAGCAGTTCCTGGATATATTACATAACATAGACAACACAGCATGTGGCATGGCATATACTAAGCACAAATTGAAGGACAAAATTGAGAAGAATTACCCAGATAAAGTCTTTTTTATTGATCAATCGCGCCCAAAACTTGAACTCGTTATCAGTAAGTCTCTCAATATAAAGGATGCCATCAATACCGCAGCAAAGACCAGGGCTATGCTTAAAGAATTACAGTTATCATCCAGTATTTCAGAGTCTTTGGATCCGCAGTGCCTGTCACAGGAATCACTTCTGTATATGACTGATCTCGTCATCAGAAGACTAGTCGCTGATGGACCCAGAATCACAGTCAAACATCTAAACCCTGGTGATATTTCTATCCGCGTAGCTAAGTCGATCGTGGGACAGGAACTCTATGCACTCTTAAAAATATAGGTACTTCAGAGTACCTATGTAGGTACTAAGCTTTGTCCCAGGGGGAGTACCAACTTTTTGGTACTCTGGAGTACCAAAAGTTTGGGTACTCTAGAGTACCAAAATGTTTGGTACTCTGGAGTACCAACTTCTTGGTACTCTAGAGTACCAAATTGTTGGTACTCTGGATTACCTAATAATTATTCAAGTTCCACCCGGGCATTGTGCATATAATACCCACCCCGCATTTATGTCACCGAAGCCATGACGCTCACGATATGAGGTGCCAAGAAATAGATGCTTTCATGATACGCCCTATATATTATCTGAAGTACCAAAATATCAAGACAGGTACTCTGAAGTATTTAGGTACTACGCATAGATCCAGCAATTTGATACTCCAGAGAACAAAACAGCCCTGATACCGGCAAATTTAACAATGTGACATATTAGATTCCAAATTATGCTGCCACGTTTAAACATCCAATTAAGTACAAAACCACAAAGACACCCTTGCATAGTGCTAAATGAAATAATCCGACAGATCTGCGACCGCGAGTCGACGGGCGGCCATTTTTCACTTTAATTTAATCGTTTGCACACGGCACTCGATATTGACACACCCACGGTCTCCCCCAATCAGCATGGAGCCAACGCATGTGGTTCTATAACGCTAAACAGGCTCTAAAGGCTTATAGTACCAAACTGTCTGGTACTATCGCGGCTTTTGGTTCCATGGGGTACCTAAATCAGTTGCTTTATTTGAGAGTGTGGGTCGAAACAATCCCGAAAGACGGACTGACCATGCCAACCAATATGGCGCATGGCATAGTGACACGAGGTGCTGTTGATAATTTCAACAGTGCACCGAATCGCGAATCACCACGACGTCGTGAATATGGCATTATATCAGGCAGCGGATACGAACAGAGGTTCCATCGGCGTCGTCCCAAGTATGGGTGCCCAGCATAGAGAATCCGTCTGAGCCCTAACATGGGAGGGAAACAACCGGGCCCCGCACATTTGATTGGAAACGTGCGCATCAGTTGGTTCAACCAGTGTTCCCCAAAACAGACATTATTGAGGTCGACTGACAAAAACTATGTTCTCTTGCGTACAATTCAAATGAAGATATTTGATGTAGAGTTTAGTAAATCGTCATCTATTCCTGGCTGGACTGTATATCACGCAAGTGTCACCAATCGAATTAACGTGACCAATACTAACATTGGATACTGTCCGATGATTCCAGGCTCAGCAGCTGATTTCGATACAATCTATACCATGATGAAACAGTTTCAGAATTTGTTCAGGACTCTAGGGCAGAATTGGTCGTACAGTATAAGGCCCGTGGTTTTTTACATGTCCACGGAAGACCACGCGCGATTTTTCCGTGGTTTTTCCGTGTTCAAAATCTGAACTCGCTAAGAACACGGTCTGGGTAAACGTGTTCAATCATGTTCAGATTCTGAACACGCTCTGATCACGTTTGAACACGCTCCGATCACGTTTGAACACGGAACATCCACGCTATGATCGTGGTACGACGAACGGGTGACCACGGCCAAATGATCACGATTGAACACGGAACATCCACGCTATGACCACGGGTGACCGCGACATGAACACGGAGGAACATGGCTGAACACGGAGCCATCGCTAGCGGCCATCGCTTGGCACGCCGCGGTGGCGGAGCTCGCGGTGTGCGTTACGTAATTAGTTATCACCTCCCTAGTCCAAAATATATTCTCGAAATTTCTGCTCAAATTAGCAAATTAGCAAATTAGCAGCACCATTTTATTTAACGGAAATTTCATCGAAATTCAACCCGTCGATTGTGAAAATTGGCCCAGAAAAAGTAAAGATACCAATATAGCGCGATTACTCAGAAAAATAACTTATATATGGGAGTCGGAATTGTACCGATACACATGCATTATTCCAAGCAGGGTGCTAAATTAATACTAAATAACTCGAATATTTTGACAGGAACATATGACTATATATATTTATTGAATTTTATAGATTAACATCTTCTGATCGAAAATATCTTGACGGGACCTTTGATAAATGTTCAATTTAGTTTCAATTAAGAATGTTTCTGGTATCAATGTCCGTTTAGTTTTAAACAAACCTTGATCACGTTTGAATACGGAACATCCACGCTATGACCACGGGTGACCACGGCCATAACACATGTGACCGCGACATGAACACGGAGGAACACGGAGGAACACGGAGGAACATGGCTGAACACGGAGGCATCGCTGGCGGCCGGGGCTTGGCACGCCGCGGTGGCGGAGCTCGCGGTGTGCGTTACGTAATTAATTATCACCTCCCTAGTCCAAAATATATTCTCGAATCTGAACACGCTCTGACCGCGTTTGAACACGCTCTGATCACGTTTGAACACGGAACATCCACGCTATGACCACGGGTGACCACGGCCATAACACAGGTGACCGCGACATGAACACGGAGCCATCGCTGGCGGACGGAGCTTGGCACGCCGCGGTGTGCGTTACGTAATTATTTATCACCTCCCTAGTCCAAAATATATTCTCGAAATTGATGCTCAAATTAGCAAATGAGCAGCACCATTTTATTTAACGGAAATTTCATCGAAATGCGACAATAAAACATGACACGGATATAAAGGCCATAGACACAGATAAACAAATATGCATATATATATAATTCAATATATGAAATTGTTTTTTTATTATAAAAGATTTTATCTGACAATTCTTTATTCATTGACGAAACAATCCGGGCCAAATATACCTAACAAAGCCAACCGCAAGTAATACTGCGGCAACTCTTTGATGTCGCGGATTATTCACACCTCCCGCACTGTCCCTGAAAAGAGTAGGTGTAGCTCTGCATTGGGATGCAGACCACGGGGTAAACACTGCTGACTACGCTATTAGCATGGATGACCACGGCATGAACACGACTTCAACACGGGTGACCACGGAGTGCACTCAGAGTGCATAAATGTCTTTAACTTATGAATTTTTGAAATGTTATATCCAACTTTGCAGCCATTTGTTGGGACACGATATCGACGCACAAACTACCGAAACCGTTTGCGTACATGTAATATGAACAAGCACAAGAAAATATTAATGCCAACTAAAATAAAATGCGACAACAAAACATGACACGGATATAAAGGCCATTGACACGGATTAACAAACATGCAGATATATAATTAAATATATGAAATTGTTTTTTATTATAAAATATTTTATCTGACAATTCTTTATTCATTGACGAAATCAATCCGGCCAAATATACCAGAAAAAAGCCAACCGCAAGTAATACTGCGGCAACTCTTTGATGTCGCGGATTATTCACACCTCCCGCACTGTCCCTGAAACTAGTAGACGCCGCTCTGCACTGGGGTGCAGACCACGCCGTAAACACGGCTGACCACGCTATTAACACGGCATGAACACGATTTCAACACGGATGACCACATGCCGTGTTCAGACCGTTTTTGAACACGCTGGCCATATTGCCGAAATTGATCACGCTAATAACACGACTTCAACACGGATGACCACGGCGTAAACTCGGATGACCACGGCATGTACACACAGATCACATTGATACGGGCGATCCCCGGTGTGGATCCTCTTATGTGAAGTCAGGTGACTCAAGTGAGCAAACGATTTCTCGCACACATCACATTGATACGGACGTTCACCTGTGTGGATTCTCCTATGTGAAGTCAGGTTACAAAACAGGGTAAATGATTTCTCGCACATATCGCATTGATACGGGTGATCACCTGTGTGGATCTTCTTATGTCTCGTCAGGTCACTCGAGTGAGCAAATGATTTCTCGCACACATCAGACTGATGCGGTCGATCACCCGTGTGGATCCTCTTATGTTTCGTCATATTACCAAACAAAGTAAATGATTTCTCGCACACATCACATTGGTACGGGCGATCTCCCGCGTTGATCATCTTGGTTGCCATCGGGATCACATGCCGTGTTCAGACCGTTTTTGAACACGCTGGCCATTTTTCTGAAGTTGACCACGCTAAGACCACGCGCGATTTTTCCGTGTTTTTTCCGTGTTAAAATGTTGGCCACGCGTGGTTTTGAAAAAACCACGGGCCTTGTACTGTATGTTACATACAAAGCGATATACTGCAAGGCTCAGATGATTAAATGGAGAATCCCGGCTGAATTTAAGAACGAGTTAGAGTTGGGAGGCATGCACAGAGCCATGAACTTCATGCAAGATTATGCAGGAAAGTGGATTCGAGGACATTGTTATAGAGGCTGGTGTACATGGTAACGCAACGGTCAATCGGATTTTGTATGGAAAATCGTATATCTGCGGCGTTCGCTTGCATAAATTGATGAACGAAGCTTTCGGACATTTGAGGTGGAAGGCATTTCTGGAATGGCTTAGCTGCAACAGAGAAAAAATTGAGTCGCACATAATGGACAATATTGCAGAAAATGTGATGGAGAGATGATACCAATAGAAGAAATATTTGTATCAATACCAAAACGAATAAGTTGTGTTCTTTCAATATCTAGTATCAACTGCTGATCGGCAAAAAGAAATGCATTATGATAAATATGTATATCTACATGTAGTATGAACTGCTGATCGGCAAAAAGAAATGTATTATGATCTATATGTATTGGTTTACTAATATCTAGTATGAACTGCTGATCGACAAAAAGAAATGTATTATGATCTATATGTATTGGTTTACTAATATCTAGTATGAACTGCTGATCGACAAAAAGAAATGTATTATGATCTATATGTGTTGGTTTACTTATATCAACACTTGTATTGGATGTGACATTCATACAGTTTAAATTTCATTTACTAGTTCATTATTTGTTGAATTGTTAATAAAGTAGCAGTTCATTGGGTGTGTTTGCTGAATTTACTAGGTTCTACTAAACAACGAACACAAACGAACATAAACGAACACAAACGAACACAAGTCCAAAAAGCGGAATATAAGGGTGAAATTGGGTTTGTGGGTGTGTGGATGTCCATTCTATGTGTATGTGGTATTATTTCCAACTTTGATGACTTTTTTAGTTATTAGCGTTCTTTGAATACAAAGCTACTAAACAACGAACACAAACGAACATAACATTGGCCGTATAGCCCTATAAGGCGTTAATCAAGGTGTTAATTGACTACCGCTTACTCTACGGCTTACACTGTCTCCTTGTTAATTACACATCTCTGAGTTGTTTTGACTTTATCTAATTCACTATGGCTCTTTGTTTAACTCCCCTCAGCCTTTATCTGAGCTTGCGACCAACAAACTTCATAGAAGTCAGCCGGATGTAAAACAAATTTCAGTTCGGTTAACAATTAGCTTTAAAATCTCAATATTTTATAGAAATATAATTCAAATGAAGTGCCTAGTCTGGATGCGTGGATCTCTTTAGCTTCACTGGGATCGTATATGTTTTCAGTACTAGAAAGCAAAATTCAATAAATCCGAAATGTTGGACGAATAACAATTGTGAAAGCCTTAACAAAAATAACATATTAGAAAACAATAGGAGGGCAAAATAATCAACTGATTTGACAGAGAATTTAAATGATATACTGACTGACCAACTGTGTGACATTCGAGCCCTCCACGGTGGCGGGGATTTTACCTCATCATATATTGCATCTTCTTCGAAAGTCAGACACGAAATTTGGACAGACATGACAGCAGAACAACGAGACAGACGGGTGCTAAGACTTCTTAATTTTGTGAGTGACATATATATATATATATAATACTTCTGTAGCCTATACAGATCTGTATCCTAGCTGTGTGGTGATGGATTGTGAAATAACACCTTTAAGACCTTTGAAATTTATATACGAACAAGCTTTCGGCTTTCTCAAAGTTACACAGTTATATATTCAAGATCCAACGTAATAGCAATGGCGCGTAATGTGACGTAATCACTGACATAAAAATGGCGCGCAATATACTAGCTAGTAAGTTATAACCATTTGGCCATATCTGATCCATATCTGATCCATCTGTAACAATTTCCCGACATATCTTCTTAGCTGATAAGAAACGCTCTTTATTACTGATCCCAAGCAAAAAATGCTATGTATAAAATATGCAACCAACCATCTCTCAGATATTCAATTCGATAATTTTTTGTTGCAAAGTATTTCAATTTACCTGTCCGTGACGTACGATTCCATTTCAGCTTTCAGCCAATCGAACAAACACATGGTAATTCTAACCGAGGATAAAACTAAATCAAAACGTTTGTAACGCGAAAATAAATTGTTCAATAGCAGAAATGTTGAAATCGCAAGCATTTTCAAACGCAATTTCACAGAATTAAGCTCTCCATTGCCTGAGATTCTCGACAGACGAGTGATTATAGCTTACAGAACAAAATTCCAAGTTTGCGTCATGTTGAAAAATAGTTAGCGATTACTCGCTTGTTGTTAAATCCTCTTCACCCTCATCTATTCTAAATCATGTCAAAAATAGACATTTGTAACAAATATTTTATATGTTATTTGAGGGTAGAATTAAATATTGTTTAAACCAAAAATAATTAGCAGTACTTCTAATAATCATTCATGTGCATGTGAAATTTTAAACTCAATTCAAATCGGTTTTTACGAAGGAAAACCCCAGCGACAAAATACCATCACTTGGAGAAGATCGTGACCTGATAGAAGACCTCGAAATCAACGAAGAGGGGGTAAGAAACTTTTGAAAGATGTGAAGACCGGGAAAGCATCAGGACCGGACGGAATTCCTAACACCGTTCTAAAAACCTGAGCATATTTGATATCACCAGGACTGACAGCAATATTAAAAAACTCATTAGCAACAGGACAACTACCATCTGACTGGTTAAGTGCAAACATCGCACCCGTCTACAAAAAAAGGAGAGTCCATCTTGCAGAAAACTACATACATGTCTCTCTAACATATGTATGTTGCAAAATGCTGGAACATATTGTATGCCGACACATAATGAACTATCTAGAAAAGCATAACATCCTGACGTCACGAAATCATGGATTTAGGAAAGAACACTCATGCGTCAAACAGCTATTGACCACCAACACAGATTTCCTAACAACATTTGACGAGAAAATTCAAACTGACGCCGCAATATTAGACTTCTCCAAAGCATTTAACACCGTACCACACAGAAAACTGCTCGCCAAAATAAGCAACTACGGTATCAAAGGAAAGCTCCACACCTGGCTTCAAAACTTCCTAACACAGAGGCAAATGAGAGTCGTAGTTGAAGGGCAAGCTTCATCCAGCGTATACGTCGACTCTGGCGTGCCACAGGCAACCACACTTGGATCTCTCCTTTTCCTGTGCCACATCAACGACCTACCAAAGTGTGTCTCCTCACATGCGAGGTTTTACGCGGACGACTGTTTACTATATCGCCAAATGAAAATATACAACGATCATGTCACTCTACAAAAATACCTAGATAAGCTAGAGGTATGGGCAGAAACGTTGGGCATCCTATTCAACGCTAAGAAGTGCTACATCATGTCCATGAGCAAAACAACATCATTCACATACCAGCTAAACAACTTCCTACTGATAACACATACCTGGGGGTAACACTCTCCAAGGACATGACGTTGTCATCTCACATCACCAAAATAGCACAGAAGGCGAATAGTACGCTAGGCTTCATTAGAAGAAACCTCAAGAAAGTAAAAAGTAAAAAGCAACCAAAAATTGAATATGTATCAGTTGTCTGGGACCCCCACCTGAAAGAAGACATTGACAAATTGGAAAGGACACAAAAGAGAGCAGCTATATTCATAACTGAGGACTATACATCTCAAGGGGAAGGAACAATTACCAACATGCTGCAAAAGTTACAACTACAAACATTCGAAAAAGACAGCATGCGATCCACCCAAACAACAATGGACGGAGAACCAGCTGAAACCAACCAACCGTCCTAAATCATCCCATCCCACGCGCTTATACATCCGAACTAATCCTGCGCGATACAGATACCAATACCAATACAGATACCAATACAGATACCAATACAGATACCAATACAGATACAGACACAGATACCAATACAGACACAGATACCAATACAGATACAGATACCAATACAGATACAGACACAGATACCAATACAGATACAGACACAGATACCAATACAGATACCAATACAGATAGAGACACAGATACCAATACAGATACAGACACAGATACCAATAGACACATATACCAATACATACACAGATACCAATACAGATACTCATTATAGAGTTCCAAAGATGCATTTACGTAAATCACGCAACCGAAATGAGCCAGTGCCAACTTAATTTTTTTCAAAAATATAAAACATCAAATCCGGCTGACTTCTACGAAATCTTCTGATCCCAAGTCCAGATAAAAATTGAGCGGAGTTAAACAAAGTTAAAACAACTCAGTAATTAACAAAGAGACAGAGTATAAGCTGTAGAGTAAGCGGTAGTTAATTAACACATTGATTAACGCCTTAAAGGTGGATTATCTCTTTGTAAACATGTATTATATAGTTACCGGGGTATAAAATATTAGAGTTGAATCGAAGACTCCTGTCCGGAAATGCTTCTATCGATTAATATTAATTTTATTTCGAATATTTTCTGGTCTAAAAAGGTGTGTTTGTTCAGCTAAAGAACAATAGTGATTACTGTTAACACAGACCAGAAATTATATTGTGCAATTTTGTCACAAATAAACGTTAATTATACTCATTATCGGTTATATCTGTGGAACAAAACAATACAAACAACCAATCTGTGACATTTGACATTCGTTGCGTAGCCGTAGGAACAGCCCAGTGCTCTATATCGCAATACGGTCTCTTCCGAATGGTCGGTTCTAAAAATAGTAACATAAACGGGCCCGATTTAATATTCGAAATAAAATCAATATTAATTGATAGAAGCTTTTCCGGACATAGGTCTTCAGTTCATATCTATTATTTTATACACACGCAATTATTTAAAATTTGTTATTTAAAGAGATAATCCATCTTTAAATTACAGTGCTGTACGGCCAATGTTATGTTCGTTTGTGTTCGTTATTTAGTAGCTTTGTATTCGAATAATGCTAATAACTAAAAAAAATAAGTAATCAAAGTTGGAAATAACACCACATATACATAGAATGGACCCCCAAGCACACACAAACCTAATTTCACCCTTCTATTCCGTGTTTAGACCTGTGTTCGTTTGTCTTCGTTGTTTAGTTGGACCCTTTTCACAAATGCTGAATGTTCCTGGCCACTAATACAATTTTCTGGTGACTGTATAACATCTGAAATATTTTGGTGAGGCAAACTTCTTTTCTTTTAATTTTTTGGTAGTATCACTCTCTCTGATTTTTCTCATCGAGCTAAGTCATTTAGAACCAAACTGTAGACACACAGTTGAAATTTCAGGGTGGGTGCCCCAACTTATTATGTTCTTTGTTGAAACATGTCGCACAAAAAATGGTATTAAATTTATGTTGTGCATTATTTTGGCATGAGTTTCAAAACTCTTTTGTCTTTCATAGTCAGGACAATTTTCAAGTCCCGATACTCCTTGAATTTCCGGTATTTTAATAAAAAAAAATTAGTTGCGAACATATTTACAATGTTTCCTGATTGTTGGGAAAATGACCTCCTGTTACAGTGATTGTTCCTTTGTCTGACAGAACCTCGCTAGGTACATCGATGTCACTGGGGTTATCATCCCATGAGCTCTGACCAAATCTATGCGCGGAATCCATGCCGTATATAAGTTGTGCAAGGCCTCCCAATCATAAAGTCTATAGTTACAAAGATTCATTCCGCCTTCTTTTTCTGCTGACATCAAAATCTAAGATTTTCAATTATCCTGCGACGAACATCTTAAATGTCAGAAACTCCATTTGGAGAGATGTATGTGGGCTTATCTCCGGTGTGGAGAGATGTATGTGGGCTTATCTCCGGTGTGGAGAGATGTATGTGGGCTTATCTCCGGTGTGGAGAGATGTATGTGGCCTTATCTCCGGTGTGGAGAGATGTATGTGGGCTTATCTCCGGTGTGGAGAGATGTATGTGGGCTTATCTCCGGTGTGGAGAGATGTATGTGGGCTTATCTACGGTGTGGAGAGATGTATGTGGGCTTATCTCCGGTGTGGAGAGATGTATGTGGGCTTATCTCCGGTGTGGAGAGATGTATGTGGGCTTATCTCCGGTGTGGAGAGATGTATGTGGGCTTATCTCCGGTGTGGAGAGATGTATGTGGGCTTATCTCCGGTGTGGAGAGATGTATGTGGGCTTATCTCCGGTGTGGAGAGATGTATGTGGGCTTATCTCCGGTGTGGAGAGATGTATGTGGGCTTATCTCCGGTGTGGAGAGATGTATGTGGGCTTATCTCCGGTGTGGAGAGATGTATTTGGGCTTATCTACGGTGTGGAGAGATGTATGTGGGCTTATCTCCGGTGTGGAGGGATGTATGTGGGCTTATCTCCGGTGTGGAGAGATGTATGTGGGCTTATCTCTGGTGTGGAGAGATGTATGTGGGCTTATCTCCGGTGTGGAGAGATGTATGTGGGCTTATCTCCGGTGTGGAGAGATGTATGTGGGCTTATCTCCGGTGTGGAGAGATGTTTGTGGGCTTATCTCCGGTGTGGAGAGATGTTTGTGGGCTTATCTCCGGTGTGGATTCTGTTATGTGTCACCAAATTGCTCGATTGACAAAATGATTTCCCACACATATCACAACGGTAAGGTTTATCTCCGGTGTGGGTTCTCTTATGTTTCACCAAGTCGCTCGGGTCATTAAATGATTTCCTACATATATCACAATGGTAAGGCTTATCTCCGGTGTGGATTCTCTTATGTTTCACCAAGTCGCTCGATTGATTAAATGATTTCCCGCATATATCACAACGGTAAGGCTTATCTCCGGTGTGGATTCTCTTATGTGTCACCAACTTGCACGATTGACAAAATGATTTCCCGCATATATCACAACAGTAAGGTTTATCTCCGGTGTGGATTCTCTTATGTTTCACCAAGGTGCTCGATGAATTAAATGATTTCCCGCATATATTACAATGGTAAGGTTTATCTCCGGTGTGGATTCTCGTATGTGCCACCAAATTACATGTAGTTGATTGACAAAATGATTCATTGCATATATCACAATGGTAATGTTTATCTCCAGTGTGGATTTTCTTATGTGTCGCCAAGATGCTCGATTGATTAAATGATTTCCCGCATATGTCACAACGGTAAGGTTTATCTCCGGTGTGGATTATCCTGTGTATCACCAAACCGCTCGATTGATTAAATGATTTCCCGCATATATCACACCAATAAGGCTTATATCCGGTGTGGATTCTCTTATGATTGACCAAGTGGCTCGATTGATTAAATGATTTACAACATATGTCACAACGGTGAGGTTTATCTCCGGTGTGGATTCTCTTATGCGGCAATATCATACGACTTCCCCGTCGAGATAATTTGTCGCCCAATGTTTTGAGTTTGAAACAAACTTCAGCCCACAATTTACTCGACGGGGAAGTCGTGTGAGATTGCCAAAATAGGATCTAATTAGAACCGATTTCCATTAGCAGTGAAATATCGTATTGTGCGGAATAAACGTGCGCCTCAATATGTGGTTGTGATTAGAAGCACCATTCACGAAACGATAGATGAATACATAGTCTTATTGGGAGTAAGCGTATACTACCAGGCGGTTTAGAGTCACAACATCTCTCTCCTTAAATGGGACAATATAGTAGTATGTTGTTCGATTGATTGCGTGCTTCAGCAAATACAGACAAGATGTTGTGATATTAGGTGTCTGATTAATGAGTGATAATTCAATCTGAAGTAATCGGAACCAGCGGCGCCATTGATATTGGTCTGGAAATTAGAGAAATGTTAGAGGCAATGTCTCACTCTGACCCATGTCTAACTGTGGCCCACATTCCCCTAATCTGGTGCTACAACATATTTTCGTGCAAATAGGTTTATATTGTACCCAAATATTCACATAGGTTCATATTTTGTATTCATTTAAATTTGTTTAAATCAAAATTTAGAAAAACCAACGCCATTATACACTCTGCCAGCGCATCCTGAGTCACCACACCAAATTTCGTTGAAATCCGGGCACCAAAATTAACAAAGACGTGTTGGTCTCAACTTTACTCCAGTCGTATATGTATATATACATGTAAACAGTCCCATGAAACATTTATACATTTATTGATGGACGTGTCGTGAAATGTTCATACAGGATCGGGTTCATTATTCCGAAGTTTCCATATTCCGAAGGTTTATTATTCCGAAGATTCGCTATTCCAAATGTTCGTTATTCCGAAGATTCGCTATTCTGAAGGTTTTCTATTCTGGGCGTATTTAACCAGAACTGAGTTAAAATTTGCAGCCCCACCCCCACAAAAACCACACGAGGAATGAAAAATGATATTACGCTAGTATTCACATATAGTACATTTATACATCCCATTCTAATCCCCAAATTGTCCCAGATGTCGGTTATTAATAGCAAGAAGACAGTATCAGTTTATCGTTCATTATGGAAAGTTTAAAACACGATGACTGCATGACTGAAATAAGCTAGATGTAAGAGTCTAAGTGATACAGTCTGTCCGGACTGGCAATCTGTATTTGAAAGAAACATCAACATTAAAGACCCACTTAATTTTCGAACCCCCAGATCATATATATATAAAATATATGCCATATTGTATACCATGCATTTGAAATAGGAAGCTCTCTAACATTGTATTATCAACTTATCCGCGTGTAATAAACTGTGAACATGTTTTTGTTGAGTTGCCGACGTGTTTTGTGCTAAAGTTTCATCTGGTTTTGTTGTGCAAAGTGTATTATTTTCAATGGAGGGGGGAATAACTCTATATTTTAAAGATAGAGTTATTCCCCTTCCATTGAAAATTCCTTTTTCTAGCTTGAATTATGTTGCATTCTGAGAGCCATAGCGGGGGGGGGGGGGGGGGGGGTTATGATTTCAGGTATTATATATTTATATATGGGCATCTTCTGAGACACAGAAGTTTCAAATGGTGATGGATTATAGTATTTTAATCTTATTTAATGGCATAGATTGTTATTAAAACAGAATATCAATGTTATGGCGCTCCAGTATTCATTAAAGGTGGATTATCTCTTTGTAAACATGTTTTATATAGTTACCGGGGTATGAAATATTAGATCAGAATCGAAGACTCCTGTCCAGAAATGCTTCTATCAATTAATATTAATTTTATTTCGACTATTTTCTAGTCTAAAAAGGTGTAGTTGTTTAGCTAACGAACAATAGTGGTTACTGTTAACAGAGACCAGTAATTATATTGTACAATTTTGTCACAAATAAACGTTACTTATACTCAGTACCGCTTATAACTATGGAACAAAACAATACAAACAATCAATCTGGGACATTTGACTTTTGGTGCGTAGCCTTAGAAACAGCACAGTGCTCTATATCGCAATATGGTATCATCCAAATGGTCTGTTCTAAAAATAGACACATAAACTGTCCTGATTAAATATTCGAAATAAAATCAATATTAATTGATAGAAGCTTTTCCGCACAGGGGTCTTCAGTTCATATTTATTAATTTATACCAACGCAACTATTTAAAATTTGTTATTTAAAGAGATAATCTATCTTTAAGCATTAAAGCCCCACTGTTATAAACCGCCTTTAGTTGGCGTATTCTTGCCTCTAAGATTATTGAGATATAACGCCATGGAAACAAAGCAATTGTGTGGGCTGCCTGACGTCACATTAAATTTCAAGGAAACCCGCGAATTATTTTTACATTTATTGTTTCAATGTTTTAAGTTATTTCCTTCATAAAAAGAGTCTTATGAAAGAACCGTCTCAATACTTTAGAATATAGAATTAAACTTCAAAACAAGAAATTCAATTAATTGAGGAAAAACACCCACTGTCCTGAGTGGTATTGATAAGCTATGGGGGGGGGTCTATCACTTCGCATGCAAAATAACATGAATGACACCAACAGCTTGAATGTGAGAATAACCCACCATATATGGTAGATATTCAACCAGGATGTGCTTAAAGGTACTCAATACGATAAAACTCCTCTCAATTACTATTTCAATGGCTTCGGGGGTCAAAAATATTTGATTCGAGTCGAGGAAGTCACCCATCAAAGCTCAGATTTGTTAGATATCTATTTTAGAAATCTGTTATTTTTCATTATCGGGAATACTTTCTGACCCAGATCTCAGGCAAAATTGCGTTTTTATTACCACTTGATTATAGAGTTATCCATCCTTGTCTGTTTGAATTGAGTTTCGGTGTACAAATCTCGAGCAGGTTACCAAATTGACGTCAGTTATTAGTACTCATCTCGAGCAATTAACAAATTTCTAAAATCAATATCTAATAACTCTGAGCTTTGTTTGATGGGTTCCTCGACTCGAATCAAATATTTTTTACCCCCAAAGCCAAAGAAATAGTAATATAGGACCCTCAGATCGGATTGTTGTTGTTGGAATCTGTTGAGATGGGGACCCTCTGTTCGGATTGAGTATCTTTAAGTTTCTCAACTGATGACTGATGTACATATACAATACACACAAATAGTAATAACAAGTAACGTTGTGATTTTGAAACTAACCATGCTAGAATATTGATGGTAAGGTAGTATTAACTACTATGAACACCATTAATAATAGTACTATTCTTTTATAATATATGTGGGCATGGTGTATGGAAATATTAAAGGACAAACCAATAGTTACAATACAATTATAACCTTTTTATAATTAAGCGCAAGAAGAGCTAATTGTGCTTAAAAGATATCGATTTTAGAAATCTATTATTTTTCATTATCGGGAATTCTTTCTGGCCCAGAAGAGTCACACTTTCGTTATTATTACCACCTGATTATAGAGTTATCCATCCTTGTCTGTTTGAATAGAGTTTTGGCGTAAAATCTCGAGCAAGTTACCAAATTGACGGCAGTTATTAGTACCCATCTCGAGCAATTAACAAATTTCAAAAATCAATATCTTATAACTCTGAGCTTTGTTTGATGGGTTCCTCGACTCGAATCAAATATTTTTTAACCCCAAAGCCAAAGAAATAGTAATATAGGACCCTCTGATCGGATTGTTGTTGTTGGAATCTGTTGAGATGGGGACCCTCTTTTCGGATTGGGCTGAAGCGTAATTAGAGATTCCTTAAGTTATTGCGGTTAATCGAAATTGTCTATTAAATGTCAATTTTGATTCCCATAGAGATCATCAATGATGTCTATGCTCAGGGGCGACGTGCCAATCTTCGCTATTGGGGTTCCAATTGTTGGCTCATTAAATATGCACATATGCTTAAGATACAGTCGCGCACGAAGCGAGCTCCCGTAAGTCGGGTTTTGGATCCCATGCAGTTAATGAAAATATCATTGAAATAATCGGTTTCCCCCAATAAACAACCATATATTCAATATACATGTTTTGGAGAAGAATTAGGCAGTCCATATTGGACGCCATCATGGAATTTATTTTTGTTTGTTTAATTTTCACACATATTTATTAGTTATGTGGATGGAGTTCTCATTAAACCTAACATCCTTAAATTGGTTACAGTAATGCCCAAAGTAATTGACCACTTAACCATATCAGAATTATTGGTAATTTTTCAGGATTTAAAATCCTGAAAAATTACCCATTATTCTGCTGTGGTTAAGTGGTCAATTACTTTGTACATTACTGTATGAGGATTGAGTTATCATTACACCTCAAATCCTTATATTGGTTACAGTAATGCCCAAAGTAATTGACCACTTAACCACAGCAGAATTATGGGTATTTTTTCAGCATTTAAAATCCTGACAAATTACCAATAATTATGCTGCGGTTAAGTGGTCAATTACTTTGGACATTACTGTATGAGAATTGAGTTATCATTACACCTCAAATCCTTATATTGGTTACAGTAATGCCCAAAGTAATTGACCACTTGACCACAGCAGAATTATGGGTAATTTTCAGGATTTAAAATCATGAAAAAATACCCATTATTTTGCTGTGGTTAAGTGATCAATTACTTTGGACATTACTGTATGTAGATGGAGTTAAACCTCACATCAGTGTGTTGTGGATTTGGACCTTGACTTGGGACCTTTTGTTTTTCACGCGACAAATGCGCGTACACCTTATACACAAATTTCTTTATATATGTAACCAGAGTTTTTCTTGGATAAGATGAGTTTGAAGCCTGCTTACATTTTAAAATGTTGTCAGTTTTATATTGTCTGCAGCGGAACTCAACGCGTTGAAGCAAAAGTTACAAAAGATTAAATGTGTACGTAACGAGACTATAATACAACTGAAAAAATAAATTGAGGGAGGGGTGGGCGATACAGGGAACTAAGGGTTGAACCGATATAAATTTGTAGAGCGATAACGACCAATGTTGACATATTATGCATCTGAACTCTACTGTTGCAACAAGGCTATAAAATAGGGTGGTGTCAGAATCTTAGTCATCTCTATATAGTGCCAGAATAGTCATTTATGGACTTCTATAAGATGTTGGGTTGGTTATATGGACTCGGAGAAAAAGTGGTTTGTACCGATGAACTGACATAAATTAGTGGAGCGATGTTGCATCGCGACTGTACTAAAGCATCAATGATATAAAATTGGGGGGGGGGGGGTCTGAAATTATCTATCTCTATAGATGGCACCAGGATTATATAGAAAGGAATAGCAATTGATATACGGTATACTATAGTAATATCATAGACATATAAGTACAAGTATCACGTGATAAAATATTACGTAACGTGACTATACCGATGAAAGAAAGAAATAAATTGGACCCCGGGATTAGAGGTTGGGTTGGTTATATGTGGATAATTGGATATGGAATTCATACCGGTGAAACGATACAAATTAGTGGTGCGATGAAGACCAATGTTGACACTTAGTCAGGCTACGCGGTAGAAAATAGGGGTTGATACGATAGACCAAAATAAATTTGTCGGGTGATAATGACCAATGTTGACCTATAAATTAACGCGACTATACTGTCGCAAAATTATCAGGTGTAACCAGTCAAATATGGACTCTAGTGACCTATATAGAACAGCTCAGAAAACATTCGCAGGGCCCTAAAATTTATTTAACAATGCATTTGCCATTAAAATCGATTTATGTCGATAAAACTGTCATTTTTCAAAATTTTAAGCTGAGACTTGGAGTGTGTGGGTGGGATAGCTACATATTCCTAAAATGACAGAGTACAGCACGTAATTATGTTTTAGATGGAAGAAATTAATTTTTTTCAATGATAAAATTTAACATAGAATTTACCATTAAAATATATTTATGTCGATAAAACTGTCATTTTTCAAAATTTTAGGCTGAGACTTGGTGTACGTGCGTGGGATACATATATGTTCCTAAAATGACAGAGTCCAGTGCGTAATTATGTTTTAGATGGAAGAAATTGAATTTGTTTTCGATAATAAATTTGCACGTTGATGGGTCATCCAGTGCCGAGTGCGCTCAATTTGTAAACAAAGATTTGTCAATAGTCGTTTTGGTCAAACTATCCATTTTTAGACCGGGAAAGCGGATCCGAATAGTAGCTAAGATGTATTTAGATAGAATTATCAAAAGGATTTGACCGATTAGTGTACATTTTAAGAGAATAGAGTGGATAAATATTGGTGAGATTTTCACAAAAACACGCCGATTCGGCAATGACTGTACTTGCAGACGAGCGCTCGTTAATTTTCATGCCAAGAAATGCAGGCGTCAAACTCATTTTTTTGGAAGGTTAATCCGATATACACATATTGAAATAATCCTTCCAGAACACCTTCCAAGATATAGAAGAATATTTTAATAGATTAGGACGCCAAAACAGTCGTGATGAAAGAATTAAAATGCACATCGCCTCCGCTTCGATTATCACTGCGAGACCGCTATCGGCAATTGGAATTCTAATGACGTCATTTGCGTTGCTTACCAACCTTAACCCTTTCCGCTCTCAACGACATTTCAATTGGTTGAAATTAAAAAGTTCTCAAGTTCTAGCTCAACCTGAATCTAGTTACTCAATTGGTAGAAATACCTTAGCAGTAATTCTTAGTTTTATAAGTTATAACTCTAATTTCATTAATGATACGAGCTCAACATCATAATATGTCACTGTTTATGGCGGTGTTATCCAAAAGTGTGCTTTGATAATGATTATAATTTTATTTTGCGATCAAACGTCAGTGCAGCTCAGCAGAAACGCATAGGCACTAGTTCAATTCAGCAGAAACGCATGAGTCCTACGATTATAGTACACCCACTGGACGCGCTTCGCGCGTCGGGCAGTGGGTGAATAACAAAAACCTTCGGAAAAGAGAACATTCGGAATAGAGAATCATCGGAATAGCGAACCTTCGGTATAGTGAACCTTGGGAATAGTGAACATTCGGAATAGCGAACGTTCGGAATAGAGACATGTCGCTATCCATCCGTACTGACGTGATCATATATCGTAAGTTGGCCGGAAACACAGGCACTCCCATGAAACATACATTTATCATTTTATAGATGGACGTACGTGTTTTGGGTTGTCCATACGTACTGACGTAATCATATTAGAAGCCTTTCCGGACAGAGGTCTTCAGTTCATATTTATTAGGTTATACCCACGCAACTGTTTCAAATTTGTTATTTAAAGAGATATATTGCAACTTTAATGGAGTGATTATAAACAATATGTATATAGGTAACGGCTATGTAGTTGATTATATGTGATAATTTTAGGCAACAGTCGACGAAGGCTAATACATGTAGCGGTGATATATTAACATGTAAAGGTAAATAATGCATCAAATGTAGGATTTTAATAATATCTGCATGTGCATGTCTTACTAACTCTTTAACACTTAATTAGTCCATAATTAATCTTAACTACACTTCACTATCCCTCATAAACAAATCGTATTGCTTTAATATTTAGTTTCGCGCTAAAACCTAAGTCAGCCCAATACTTTTATTGGGATGGGTAACTGCACTTCACTATCCCTCATAACAAATCGTATTGCTTTAATATTTAGTTTTGCATCGATCACGAAGCCTAATACACCCCGGGAATCGACCATATAAGTGTGACGTGCGTGAGGAATCATTATCTGCATCCATCATAGAACGCCAGATGTCCAACACCCGAGTAAATGATTTATCGCACACATCACACTGATACGGGCGACCCCCCGTGTGGACCCTCTTATGCCCAGTCAGGTGACTCGACCGGGTAAATGATTTTTCGCACAAATCACGGGCGATCCCCTGTGTGGATCCTAGCGTGTGTAGTCAAGTTACTCATCTCGGTACATTATTACTCGCATACATCACATTGATACGGGCGATCCCCCTTGTGGATCCTCTTGTGCCCGGTCAGGTGACTTGACCGAGTAAATGATTTCTCACACACATTATTGTGACGGTGCTATTTTATATACTATGATAGTATGAATGTCATATTATCCTCAAAACACACATTGTGTGAGTCGAGCGTTTGTTTATATACAGCACATAGAGAGTGAGCAATAAGAACAACACTCAACACCGAGGAAATGTGTTTAGGAGACTTATTCGCAGTGACTCATTCAAAAACACCGAAATCTTGAAAGGTGAGGGTTAGCTAGCGCTATACTGATACGTTATAAACAATTTGGTGGAATTTCTAACCAAAGTTCACTTAATGCATGGGGTATATCTGGCGATTAGTGTTTTGGTTATCTCATACTATTTACATACCGTACTGTTTGTTTACATAACATGGGGTTCATATACATAATTTAGAAATAGCATTTAATACAACTATTAGTTATTTAAGTCAGGCATTTAGGTTCATTGTACCTGTGTACATCTGGTGGGCTAAGTCCTCATTTTGGAAGATTCGTCAGGACTCTATATATCAGCCATTTATTTACTCTGAAATATGTTTGTAAAAGTAAAACATAAAGTGATCCAGACAGACTGATTGACAAAACAAACCAAAGCACTGCCACTGATGGTTATTTAAACCAAATATCCGGCTACCATCTTTGACCAAAAAATCTTAACAAAATATGTACCATGCAAATTTCCATTGCGAACTATTTCTGAATACTGAATAGAACCTGGTATAAAATTGTCTACTGTGAGGGTTTACGAGCAGATAATCTAACCCATTCACAATACAAACCGTTCATAACACCATGCATACATGGCCTCAATAGCCCGAAGACGAGTGTGACTCGTCACACAGTAATATTTCAACCAGGCTATACTCATGATTCATTCAATGAAATGGATATTGCATGTACACTTCTGCTACAGTGATTGGTACTTGATAGCACTATTGGTGCTAATGATATGATATTATATGCATATCGCGATTCAATTTAGTGTTTTAGACTTGGAAAAAGTATTGAAATTTCAGCACGCAGTGACGAATGGTGACCTCGTATAATGATAATTTTTTTTCTCATTTATAATAGCATCCTATTTCATGCCTAAGCTAAAATAAACACTCTGTAACAAATGAATTTGGTACCCGGAGAAGTTCCAAAAAAAAAAGGCACACTATCAGTTCAGAATATGCATTGCATGTACGCAGCAAAACACATTTCAAATAACTTGAATTATAGGTATAAACGGACTGAAATGTAGAAATTACAGTAAGTTTGCACAACCTTCCCCGAAGCAGCATGCAATTTGCCCAAAAGTTCCACAAATAGAGAGCGCCACTGTGTGGTAGGATTTACATGTCATCATGACATAAACTAGATCATGCCATAAATCTCTACTAAAGCTGACGCCCGTAGAGATCATATTTCACCTGTACAAAACCCGGTTTTGACAGGGAACCTTATAAAGTAAAAAAAAATGGGGAATGTAGCCTACTTCTTTGTTCATACATGTACCTGTGGCTTAATGATTTATTCATCGGTACGTGAAGTTCCCAGCTCGATATTACAGAATTGCTTTCGCGTTATGTCGCTTCGGCCAAAGAAAAAAGATTGTATGTTTTCGGTAACCGAGCGAAAAAATTAGGGTAGGTAGGTACACTGGTAGGTAGGGAAATTTTTGTTTTTAATTTTATTTCGATATTTTTTATCCAGCTGCAGAAATATTGAACTACATCGACCGAAGTGACATAAAATGCCAACCCGTGTTGTGGGGAAGTATTACTTGATCAACACAGTGGAAACTGGAAATATACATTAAGGTTGATAAAAAAATCAAATTTCATGCTTAGGTATGTTTTTTTATTATTCACATACATGACATGTAGCACATTTTCATAAATTTGGCTATAAACTTGGTAGGAAATTGATGTCACTAACTTTTTATAAGAATTTTACCAATAATACCGCCATTATATATACTGTACTGTACTGGTATTGTGACGACTACATTCCATTGTCTGGGGGGTAGCCAGTACGTCCACCGAGCATGCCTGGTTTTTGGAGACAGTAGCTATATCCCTAACATATGTGGTGATAACCTCTATACCTATATATATATATACACCCACCATGTCTATTGATAGTGTTCCATAAGTCCCCAACAAGACATAAAGCACTGTAAATTTAGTGTAAAAGCAGGCAGGAGATAGTCTGAGATACACTCTCAGGAAATTAAAAATTGCAAAATGTATGCCCATCAATCCACAACCCATCACACACCTAGGGCCTTTGAGACAGCCGTCAATTCATGGTCACTTTTCACAGGGATATGTTAGAAACCATGTGTTTTGCACACTAAAGGTCATCAATATTTATGAGCATTAGTGGTAAAAATATAAGCAGTAAATTTTATAAAATTTTGACTTTTTCTCAAAATATCAATAAAAAGTTTAGGGTCGGCAGGTTATTTTTAGGGTCGGTCGATGTACGGAAACATAGTATCTTTTTACTTTGGCCTTACGACAATAATTTTCGTGACAGGGAATAAAATAAATATTTATCGCGGAATCGGGTCTCAAAAGTCACGTAAATAATATAATCTCGAGCTGAGAACTTCACTCACCGATGAATAAATAATTAAGCAACAGGTATGAACAAAGAAGTACATTCCCCGCGTTACTTTATAAGGTGGAATATGATCTCTACGGCGTTCTAGCTTTAGTAGAGATTCATGAATCATGGCATGATCTAGACATAAACAATCAGCATCCATCTTACTTCTTCTTAGTCTTACTTGTGTTGATATGTCGTTTGGGACAAGCGTGTCTCCGTGTAATTTATATGTATCCTATTTATGTTACTTTCACAAAACTAGCACTAGTAGTATTCACATTCAAATTAAACAAAGCGGAATGTATATACAAATAGTACAATCCTTGAATTCATGTTGTGACAAGTGAGTAGTGTAAACTGGTAAACAGGTCGGGCAAAGATGCAAAATTGGCTTACTAGCGAAATCGGGCTCAGTAAGCCAGTTCGATCTCTCGTTTTAATGTGTTTTGACAACGCACACCTGACTTTGCCAGGTGCCGCGACAATGCGCAATTCAGTTTTCAACCCATCATTTACGACGCATTAGAGCGCTTTAAAAACCACCATTGTCTCACCTACTCGCAACGGCGGTAATCCTTTTAATTGGTGTTACTTATTGTCTGTTTGCTTTAATTTTAGTGACTGTTTCATAGCCTTGTTCTCGCTATTAAGTTTCTTTTCGACGCGTTCTTGGTCCGGAAATGATAAATTGTGACGGCAGCAGAAAATTTTCACAAGGAAACGCTTATGATTGGCTGTATATATATCTGGCGAGATGCTTGAACCACCTTTATGATTAGTACTCTTTTTAAAATCTACGGAAGACTGCATCAGTTTTGCGGCACAAATACATTCCCGCCGTCATTTTACCACTCTCGTAGCCGGTTTTCCCAACCGCTATCGGTGCAAAAAACATGTATCGAGTTATCTTTCTTAATGACAAAGCGCCATAGAGAGTTACTCTGTGCAAATCGCGGTACCGAAGAGTGCCAATCGATAGTGCGCTGTGTGAAGGTTGACTGATCGGTGTACATTAAAGTGAACTACCGCGATGCTATTTTGATAGACTTGCATTGCTAGGTATATTATAACGAACACGTAACGAAAAAGCAGTAAACAACCACGATAAACGTGCACTGTCAGTTATATCACACACTAAAATGACAAAATTACGTAGGAAATTATGGTTTCGCTAGGATACAAACACATTAAAGTGTCTCATATGTTGAGAACACATGTCATATATAGCGTGTACCTACCTCTGTAAGGTGCTGTGAATCCGTGGACGTCGAAATTTCAAATGTACGTACAATGAGTCCACATGAACTAGCCCCGCTGACTCAGCCAATCGGAGCATCACGTGTGGATATGTGAGTTGTTTGTTGAGATTATCAACCAATAGCCATTACCCACATACAACTGCAACATTATCTCTCAAGCAACAGGATTTCCCATTGGCCCCAATAAAACATGATAGTCACAGGTAGACGTGTATTTAAGCACATATTGAAGGCACAAATGTTGTCAAACATATATTTCCGAAATGGAGAACGATAGCAAAATTCGCTGTGGTTGCAGCTTACATAACTCGATCGCCGGTGACAAGCCGTTCACTTTCAAGAAAGTTGGCAGCAAGAAGATAGAAAAACGAATATTGGAAACACTTTACGAAAATAATCTGATGTCAAGGTACGTCTAACATTTTATCTATATAAGCCCAGTTCCACTGAAATGGCCAGTGTCACCCTTACCGTTCAGTTGGGTACCCAGCTGTTTGAATGTTCACTTGAGTACCCATCTTTTATAAAATTTGATGTGGCTTGTTGACATTCATCGAAAAGCTCTCGGTGAGAGCTTTCCGATGAATGGCAACAAGCCACATATCCGACTAAATCATGAAAATTTACCCATAGTTTTGCTGTGGTTAAGTGGTCAATTACGTTTGGCATTATCGAACGCCAAATTGTAAATATTTACATCTCTATTCGGGACGCAGTGCTTGTAATTAATATATAAGAATGGGGGTGTGTATCTTTAAATAAATTGGTTTTAAATATTTTGCAATATATGTTTTAAATGTTAAACACACTGGATATGTTCATATTATCCAAATACCACGACAATGATAGCTTTATAAAAATAAATATCTGTACTTTTGCGTGATAGCATCAGTTTGCATTACCAGCATCATATATTAAGTCAACGGGACCAACCAGCATCACAGTATATTAGCAGGACCACTTGGCCAGTGGTGACTATGTCCTGTTGTTTCTAATAAGGTGTTTTAAAAATTACAGTGGTTGGAACAAGAGAGTCAACGACTGTTGAGTCGTTAACTTTATTGTAAAGTTTGGGAATAATATCGGCTGTACTTGTCAATCATCTTTAAATAGGTGATACCATGTTTCTCAAAGGGTAGCAATCAATTCACCGCGGATAATGCATAACTTACATGTCAAAATATATTATTGAAGTCCGAGTCAGAAAACATTCAGATTGGAGGGGAGGTGGGAGGGCATAAAATATCTGAAGTATGTATGAGCATAAATTGAAAGTTGCATTTGAGTCTCTGTATTGACAACCGATTAATAGTAGGCTATTTTCATCTCATTTCAGAAAAGCTGTGCGCCTCTGTAGTTTGTGCGAGGAAGATGTTGAACTACAAATGTCACCAGAAACATCTTCGGCAACGTCAGACAACACACCAAAAGATGATATAAATGCTGAAACTGTCATTTCTAAAATAAGGGAAGGTGGATTTTCTCCTACAGAGTTGTCGGCAATTGCGAGAGCAATAGGTGAATCTCAAAATGACACTATATATAAACAGAGTGAAATAAATATGAATTATGATTCCTTAGGACATTTCAACCGAACATATTGGTTGTCGTGCCAAAATGGTGTTTTAGTCTCCTTCTTGGAAGGAATCAGTCAATGCAACATTAAAACAGATAAGAAAATCAACACTTTGTGTATGGCGATCGAGCAAATTAGATATTTGAGAAATACAAAATATATTGGACCTATTTCATTCATGGTTAACCTTTTGACATATTTCGTTACTTCTAGTAAGACAGTGTGTAATATTTTAGGGATATTACACGCTTCAGCCTCATATACATTCATATTGGACTGGGCAAAGGCCAATGCATCACAACCACTAACATGTCCAGTTTCCGGAAATGTGGTCACATTCTTTGACAACAATCAGGTTTTGGGAAGGCGGTGGCGCGTAAACATCAATGCAAAACCACTTCTCAGTGTCATCACCAACATTGTACATATATCTCCTATTTATTATAAAAATGTTCAACATGATGAAAAGTTATCACCAACAATATGGCTGAAAACCAACCTCACAAAACAAAAACAAATTGTTGATTTGATGAGGGAGGAAATAGTTAATTCGCAAAGTTTGTTTAAGGAAGAGCGAGACAAATTCATTTCGGAAAGGTTAAAAAGTGTAATGAATGAGCAGATAGTTTCCGATGGACACGTCACTGACTTTCTGGACATGGATGCTACAAATGATGTTGGTGCAGAAATAGAACCCTCCAAAGTTACGTTTTCGAATACCGGAAAAAGAATCCTTGAAAAAAGTAAGACATTAGACTCTCGCTACACGGGAGTTGCTAGTGCTCACCCACCTGGAAAACCAACTATTAAAATGGGTGATCCTATTGAAACAAACCCATGTTCGTATGTAGCTGTAGAGAGTGTTCTCAGATCCCTCGCATCAAGAGCTATCGAAAACTGTGAGCGCAAATGGTCTGTGATTGGGTGTGATGGAAACCCCTACGTCATCGGTGCAAAAATTATTCAGCGAACACCCGAAAATGACATTTTAAAAAACATCTTACTGACACCAGGTCTCGGCCACATCGAAATTAATATTGTTAGAGCTGTGTTTAAAATTTCGTGGGATTTGATACTAAAGGACGTAGGGAAGATGTTGGGGTTTAAAACACCAAATGCTATGGCGGCATGCAAAGGGGCATATGATCACCACAAGTCCTGGCAAATTCTCCAGATATTCATGTACGCCACTACAGACGAACTTTTGCTTCCATATATACGCGACTGTATCAGCAGAGGAGACTCTCCATCTGTGTCAGGTTTTGACAATTGGACAAATTCGCATTCTCAAGATGCAAATTTTTGCCTGATACATGATTTAGTGTTTACTTATGTTTTCGGACTTAATCTATTCAGGATAGGCGTCAGAAGAAATTCAAGTGAAATAATTGTAGCCGCAACTAATAAATTGTCTCTGCTTTCTTTTGGGCTTAATATGCTTAATTACATGGAAATTTTTATGAGGGATTTGGCGTGTCGTGTTCAGCGGCCACTTGATGTTGCTGATTTTATGGATAAGACAATGTCATTTTCGCAATCCGGAAATCCATGTGCCGGTGAAGGAGGTGATTTTCTATTAGAAAATAAAAACAGAAGGACGAAAATGTGGGTTCCACCTGGTGT
This sequence comes from Siphonodentalium dalli, assembly GCA_032622095.1. Lineage (NCBI taxonomy): Eukaryota > Metazoa > Mollusca > Scaphopoda > Gadilida > Siphonodentaliidae > Siphonodentalium > Siphonodentalium dalli. Next base: position 15,070,880 of record CP136063.1, read on the forward strand.
TCCCGACAGTGCAAGATGGTTCAGGGTATGTCGCAACCTGGACAAACTTGAAAGGGTAAGTTTAATAATTAGTAATACATGTATACAATCAATATTTCACTTCTTTCCCTTTTTCACGTATTTGCCACGCTTTGGCGCTTTACCTTTGCTACCACGTGGCTCCTCATCGGAGTCAGCCGGGGGTGCTACGAAAATGTCAACATTTTTCTTACATGCATCCACAGGCTTGTCTTTTCGCAAAGCCGCAAGCTTGTGCTCATGGCAAAAGAACTTTAATGCTTTGATTTCTTTGTTATCAAGCCCAACTAAGCCGACACAGTACCCATGCACCCAGTACTTGCATGCTTTTACTTTACACCCTACCCAGCGACCAAGCTCGTCGCAGGGTACGGTGTAAATACGTCCGCAGACGCGGCATCTATTCTTGCCGGACGCAATTTCGCCCGTGTTGGTTGCTGACGAAACTCTTCTTATTTTGGGAGCCGACGTTGATGGCAGATTTACTGGCCCTGTTGTTGTTGCTGCTGCTGTTGTTGTTGTTGTTGGTCGTGGTGGTGGTGGTGATGGCACTGCTGGTGACACGCCCTTTTGTTTATTTTTAACCACACCCTTCAATTGAAATTGTGATGTATGTTTCTAGGTGAATTGACACATAATTTTGTGACGTTCAAGTTAAAACTTCGTTCAAGGTCTGAAACACTAAGTACATGTTTTTGATTGTATCGTGATACACTCAACACGATATACTTAGTGTTTCAGACCAACTTAACTATAACAATTTGGATCCCAATATATGTCGTAACAAAACTTTTAGGCAATATAGTTCCATATAAAACTTGTGCAGCTATAATGTAACATAACATAACGTTGTTTATGGTTGATTCAGTGAAACGTCACCATTAGCATTAATGGACAAGGTTATGGTTTATGTTGTATGTGAAGTCGTTCATTCCTGCTTTAAATCTTTAAATTCAAAATATAAATTCACAATGGTTCAAAATACAAATTATTATGGTATACATTGTTATCTTTGGTGGGCGGTAATCAACAGCTACTGTTTACATAAAATTTCTGATCCATTTAAAGATACGGTGGCGTTCGTTGTGGATATTATTGTTAAAATGGTCACTTCCGTTAAAGCCGCCATAAACAGAAAGAATATTTAAATATAGCAACAGAATGTTCTTGTACTAAACCCAAATATTTGCATAAATAGTAGGTTATTGTCAAGTTCGTACGCTTTGCTATGTAAACAAAAGCCAAAAACATTTACACAACATGGATTTTGTTTACATAACAAAGCATACATAAATGATAATAACATATTGTTTATACTATATTTATTATAGGTATAAAATCACATATGTCCATATTTTAATATTCTGTCTGTTTATGTCAGTTTTAAAGGGTGACTATTTTAACAGCATACCCACCAGGAAGACAATCCGTGTCTTTAATTATTTGTTCACAAATCCTCTAATTAATTTCATTTTATTTATTCTGAATACACATCATGCTGTTGTGCGCATTACATAAATGTATGTCATAATTGTCTTAAATTGAATTGGACATTTAACATTATTGGATATGTTGTGGACAATCCTTCAAGCATTTCATTAATATATCGAACTTTATGAATGATGAAATAAAACTGTACCTCATAAACTTCCGCGAAATGTCCTTCGCTGACGAAATACATCTTCTTTCTCCTTTCGTATTCCACGTCAACGAATACATCAGCCCCCGTGGCAACACTCAGTTCCCATGCCTATTTTGATATACAAAATGAATAAACACTATTATTAAACAATAGCTTAATTGAATGAATGCATGTTGCAACTTTACTTTTCTTTCCATCTGGACAATTTTCCTGCCCGGAACAACAAGGGATATAACTCGACTTCTATTAACATATGTACGGAGTAAGATTATCGACATAACAGAATGCCCTCTTTGCTTAGCGCATCTTATTACATGGTACATTTTCGCATGGAGCAATGACGTCATACATTAAAGTTGCGATTTGTTTTTAACTATTATCAAATTCAACATGCTGCTTAATGAAAATTTCTTCCATAGTCTACGAATTACGTATTTTGTTAAATTGTAGATACGATGCAACATGGAAACTATGTTTGGCCAGTCGGCAACTCTCCAAGATCAGGGCGAAGAGAAGCACCAGGCTAGAAATATTGATCTGTCCAAAGAAATCAATGGCTGCAGGAAACTGTTGAGGGGCTCCTCATTTATCTATAGCAATATCGACAGGGTTGCTGCAGTTTCCTTTTCCGGTAAATATATATAATCATATCCCAATCGATCCTATACAAAAAACGAGCAATTGGGAATTAATGTTATAACTATACACTAAATGAATGATGGATGTACAATATATTGCAAAAGGCATGTGTAATTGGATACAACAGTATTATGTTTCAATAATTAGTTGTAATGATGTGTCAATAACTGTGTGATTCAAACGGTACATAATTACTTATTTGTCGAATCGTGTTTTGTTTCTTTTTACAGGAGAAACGCTTGATGACAGACTGCATGTCTTCAGCGATCGATGCAATCGAAACCGTGAGACGTATCTAACCAGATTAGAAGAGAAGGGGGAATACAGACAGGCCCTCGAAGAACCCATCTTCATTAAGCACGCAGACAGGGTACTGGCAGAGTCAATCCAAAGCAAAACAATCCCAGTGTTAAAGGCCATGGCAGAGGGATATCTTGACCAATTGGACCTGGTTGGTGACACCGACGCGCATGCACAATTAAGCAGCGACTACCAGACAGCAAAGAAGGGGAAAAAGGTCGACATCGTAAAATTTTGTCAGCGGCTAAAAAATGCTGTTGCTGCGACACAAGACTATTCAACCTCAGGTATGTGTCATTACACATTTGCATGCATTCAATTATATAGATTATGATTTACATTGGCCAATGTATGTCAAATGTATACAAGGGCGATAAAATATGCCTCACCTTTTTCAAAACAGTGTTACTCCGCTTTCGAAATAATTGTGATCTCTTCACGTTGTCTGTTTCCAAGCTTGGCTTTCTCACCCCCCGTGCATGGGTTTTCGACCTGCATGGTTGGCCTTTTACATTTTTCCCCGGATTTGTACCTTTTTTCCTCTCTATCAACTTCCATTGATGTGGTTCGGCCGAATCGTCCTCGCTGTTCCCAGATTGGGTTTCGGAATCTGACGACTGGAAAAATATGTAGGCTTATAGCCAATTGCTATTTTCACACCAAACATTCCAATTCAGTAGAGTAATTTGTATTATTAAAATCATTAATTTTATTTCAATGTTGTGTTTACAATTGTTGACAAACTGCTTTCATACACTTTCATTGCAGTAAACGTAGAGTTTGCGAGCACAGAAGATGATACTTGTGCGTCGATGGCGATGTAACTAGTCAAAGTTCACCTATAAGTGTATGCAGCTCGCAGGATTGCGGTGTAACGATATAAGATGTGTGAGTACATTTATCTATCTATCTTTTATCTCTGAATAATTCGTACGACATTCGTTCAAAGTGGCATATTGTTATCAACAAAATAACTTGAATCAATGTAAGCCTACGTACCGATTTCATTTTCTGACAGCAATGCACCTCAATATGCGTTCTACAAAATTATGACCAAGCTAGCACTGTTACGAGTATCATTATATTCACCACTGCTTGGTCATGTGACAGGTTAATGAGTTCGGGACACGGGTAATCGTGATAACGAGCTCATTTCATGGTCAATCGTCACGCTTGCGAATTTGATCTTTGTTATTTTGTGATTGTCCGTGCGTGCTTCCATACTATTGTTCTCTTAACCATGAAAATAATGTGAATTTGCGAAATACTATCCTCCAATCAAATTTCTTGCAACCAAAAGCTTACCTTGACCTTTGTAAACAGCTTGTCTTCAAAAAATGACGTGGCCGGCCATCACCTGAATTGCGCTACTAACTTCATCTTGGAAGAATATAGGAAGCTTAATTATCGGCTGTCATTAAACACCAATTAAAAGGATTACCGCCGTGGCGAGTAGGTGAGACAATGGTGGTTTTTAAAGCGCTCTAATGCGTCGTAAATGATGGGTTGAAAACTGAATTGCGCATTGTCGCGGCACCTGGCAAAGTCAGGTGTGCGTTGTCAAAACACATTAAAACGAGAGATCGAACTGGCTTACTGAGCCCGATTTCGCTAGTAAGCCAATTTTGCATCTTTGCCCGACCTGGTAAATGTAATCACGATTCACCGGAAATCTGGCCATTAATTAGAATCAGTAATTTTGAACTAACGCCCGCTAAATCCACGTTGAAAAGACGAAGTCAGAATAATTCCTCACGTCCAAGATGAAGCCTAATTTCATTTCAATTTCAAGGATTTTAATTTTTTGTTTGAGAATTGTCCCGACCTTGTCCTTCACCTTGTTGGAATAACCGGAAATGTGTTTTGAAATTTTGTCCCGGTCTTCGCTAATGACAACTGTTGTTAAGCTTTGGAGTTGGAACAGAGACTGCTGAGAATTGATAAATTAGACGCACTTTTGCGATTAAATTCATTCAGTTGATGGCACCTATGATCTAGTTATCTTGCCAAGTTAACTTTCAGTTAATCATTCATTGAAACATGAACGGCAATAACAAAGACTCAGAGTTTGAAACTGTCAGTTTCAAACACAAACTTGACCAAGCCAGACTCAAACAACGGAAGTCTCAAATCACAGTAAAACTAAAAGAAGTGTTTTGGTGACATTTTTCGGTCCGAAACAATATATGAAGTACAATTTTTTATTTAGATCACTCACCTATGTATATAGTTTTCATCTCATCCTTTTGTTGTGTGATAATAGGTAATTTGTGGAAATACTAACGCCGAGGTGGTGAGTTCTGTATTTGAACTACTAGGCTTAGCAACAACCATGTCTATGCAACGTCAAATCTGATTGGTTAAGATAGACAATCTGACCAATAGGAAAATCATTTTTATTGCGCCTTTCATTTAAGAGAGCGCCACTTTACGTTACGTCAAGCGCGTGCTCTGATACTATTCTCAGGTAACGTGAACTATATATAGAACACAATAATACAGCTTCACAGGTATGCGGATCTCATGCGCGTTACCGTCATGAAAACTTTCAGATTTCGCATCGCGAAATCTGATTAAGTTTTCTATAATTTGACGTTAGTTTCGGGACCGGACAGTAGATATATAATTTGACGTTAGTTTCGCGGCCGGACAGTAGATATATAATTTGACGGTAGTTTCGGACCGGACAGTATATATATAATTTGACGTTAGTTTCGGGGCCGGACAGTAGATATATAATTTGACGTTAGTTTCGGACCGGACAGTAGATATATAATTTGACGTTAGTTTCGGGGCCGGACAGTAGATATATAATTTGACGTTAGTTTCGGACCGGTGTCGGGACCGGACAGTAGATATATAATTTGACGTTAGTTTCGGACCGGACAGTAGATATATAATATGACGTTAGTTTCGGACCGGACAGTAGATATATAATTTGACGTTAGTTTCGGACCGGACAGTAGATATATAATTTGACGTTAGTGTCGGGACCGGACAGTAGATATATAATTTGACGTTAGTTTCGGGACCGGACAGTAGATATATAATGTGACGTTAGTTTCGGACCGGACAGTAGATATATAATTCGGAAATTACATTGTGGTACTTTACCAGTTCATGTTAACAAAAGCGAAAGTCTAGGGCCCCTGTATAATATATATAAATCAACATGGAATTTGACGTTAGTTTCGGGACCGGACAGTAGATATATAATTTGACGTCAGTGTCGGGACCGGACAGTATATATATATAATTTGACGTTAGTGTCGGGACCGGACAGTAGATATATAATTTGACGTTAGTTTCGGGACCGGACAGTAGATATATAATTTGACGTTAGTTTCGGACCGGACAGTAGATATATAATTTGACGTTAGTTTCGGACCGGACAGTAGATATATAATTTGACGTCAGTGTCGGGACCGGACAGTATATATATAATTTGACGTTAGTTTCGGGACCGGACAGTAGATATATAATTTGACGTTAGTTTCGGACCGGACAGTAGATATATAATTTGACGTTAGTTTCGGACCGGACAGTAGATATATAATTTGACGTCAGTGTCGGGACCGGACAGTAGATATATAGTTTGACGTTAGTGTCGGGACCGGACAGTAGATATATAATTTGACGTTAGTGTCGGGACCGGACAGTTAATATATAATTTGACGTTAGTGTCGGGACCGGACAGTAGATATATAATTCGGAAATTACATTGTGGTACTTTACCAGTTCATGTTAACAAAAGCGAAAGTCTCCGAATAGATTTAGAAGACAATACCGTTGTTAAATGAGTAGATGAGTAGATTTGTTAAAGGTACTTAATCCGATCAGATCCTCATAAATTGCTATTTCTTTGGCTTCGGGGGTAAAAATAATTGATTCGAGTCGAGGAACCTACCCATCAACGCTCAGAGTGATCAGATATCAAGTTTTTGTTATTCTATTGTTTGTGGCACAGAACACGCCGTCAAAAGATTGTTTTCGGTCAAAATTGCGTGATTATTACCTCTTGATTTCAGAGTTATCCATCTTCATCCGTTTGAATAAGTGTTTCTGTGGCAATTATTAGTACACATCTCGAGAAAATTACAAAACTTAAAAAATCAATATCTGAACACTCTGAGCTTTGATGTATAGATTACTCGACTCGAATCAGATATTTTTTTACCCCTGAATCCAAAGAAATAGTAAGTTAGGGGGTGCTTAATCGGATTAAGTACCTTTAAGAGATAATGGTAAAATGGTACATATAACAATTTTCCGAGTCAAATCGGTGATTTATTCGTGAGTCGTAAATACACCAAGTAATATAGATATGAGGGTGGTGCTTTAACGGGCCATTGGTATGTATCTTATTGCACTGGTTTGAAAATATTCTGCCAACAACTTTGATGTATCAAAATCAAATGCAAGAGATTGCACCGGCGGTGCTGGCATACCACCACCATGACAAATTCGAACCGACAAAGTATGGTTGATATATCTGCTCGGACAGGAAAGATCTGTATTTTGGTGTGGTAAACTAACATACCAAATTTGGTACATTGGGTCTCATGTGTACCGTTGTAATAGTAGGTATATATTTGCAATACTAGGACATAACATTGATCAGTTATATTATATTATATTAAAATGGCAACAAGATTGGTACCCACGAGTGAGAGGATCGACACATTTTGCATTTATTCGCGCTCAAGTAATATTTCTTCTTCGACATCGGTGGCATGTCGTGCAATTTATTTCACAATAAACATGATTGATTTAAGGCAGATGGCTGTACGACTATCTTTCGGAAAATAATAAGGGAATTGTGTATGTTACATTAAATCTAACACGACATTTAAAGATGGATTATCTCTTTAAATAACAAATTTTAAATAGTTGCGTGGGTATAAAATAATATATATGAACTGAAGACCTATGTCCGGAAAAGCTTCTATCAATTAATATTGATTTTATTTCGAATATTAAATCGGGCCCATTTATGTTACTATTTTTAGAACCGACCATCCGGATGAGACCGTATTGCGATATAGAGCACTGGGCTGTTCCTACGGCTACGCAACGAATGTCAAATGTCACAGATTGGTTGTTTGTACTGTTTTGTTCCACAGATATAAGCGATAGTGAGTATAATTAACGTTTATTTGTGACAAAATTGCACAAAATAATTTCTGGTCTCTGTTAACAGTAAACACTATTGTTCGTTAGCTGAACAAACACACCTTTTTAGACCAAAAAATATTCGAAATAAAATTAATATTAATCGATAGAAGCATTTCCGGACAGGAGTCTTCGATTCAAACATAATATTTTATACCCCGATAACTATATAATACATGTTTACAAATAGATAATCCACCTTTAAATCTAACACGACATTTAAGCATACATGGCACTCTCTATACAGGGACATGAGTATGTAGATAGAGGTGGGGTGGAAGCACTTTAGTCAGACCATTATATGGATCACATGGATACGGAGACACGGTGACAGGGATAGGGATGAACAGGGGTTTGATTAGGCCTTTGGGCAGATCATGTGTGTGCGGGATTTAAAATAATAAAATAATATAATTAAAATATAATAAAAAATATGAATTAAAAATAAATTGTGAAAAATAATTTAAAACAATCCAAGAAGATAATAAAATTGTGTAACAAAAACGCGACCGCGAATAAAATAATTAACCAATTAAAGGCACGTGAGGCCTTAGTTGTCGAAAATATTCATATTTGTTCTAATCACCGTAAACAGAAAAAACATTAAAACGCATACAGTTTGGTTCATATATACCATGAACATCACGTAAGCAGCATGTTATCATAAAGACCTACAATATTTTACCTAAGCAAGAGCCTGATTGTGTTACAGAAGACAGTACAATGCTACTGGCTAATCACACACAAATGGCATAAACGCTCTTTATTAGTTCCATATCAGGAATTCACCAACAAAGAACGCTCTTTATGTTTACCATCATAATATAAACAAACACCAGAAAAGTAACTTTTTATGCTTTTGTTTACATAACAAGGGTAAACAAATTGACAATAACATACTGTTTGTGCGATATTTCTTATTTGTATACGGACAAAGTCTGTCTACATTTTGATGTTCTTTCTGTTTGTGGCGGTTTTTGACGGGTGGAAAAAATTTCACAGGATACCCACCGCCAAGGCCAACCGTACCTTTAACCATTTCGGATTCATATTTCATGAAATAACTCATGTTGATACGAATCGTTAGTTACCCTCTATCAAAGAGGCGTGGTTACAAGAACGGAGCTACTGGTAAATTGGGTCTCATGTATACCGGTCTAATAGTAAGTATAAATGGACATTACTGGGGTTATTTTCCCCATGAGCTTTGACCAAAATCTATGTGCGGTATACACTGCATGCCGCATAGTATTTAAGCAAGGCCTTCCAATCATAAAGTTAATAGTGCAAAGCTAATTTACGAAGATTTATTCTGCCCTCCTTTTCAGTTCTGCCATCGGAATCTAAGATTGTTTCCAATCCTCCTTCGGGGAACATATTAAATGTCACGAACTCCATTGGGGGAGATGTATGTGGGGTTATATCCGGTGTGGATTCTGTTATGTGTCGTCAAATAGCACGATTTATTAAATGATTTCCCGCATATTTCACAACAGTAAAGCTTATGTCCGGTGTGGATTCTCTTATGTGTCACCAAGTTGTTCGATGTATTAAATGATTTCCCGCACATATCACAACGACGAGGCTTATCCCCGGTGTGGATTCTCTTATGTGTCGTCAAGTTGCTCGATTGATTAAATGATTTCCCGCATATATCGCAACGGTAAGGCTTATCTCCGGTGCGGATTCTCCTGTGCGTCACCAGGGCGCCCTACTTATTAAATGAGTCCCGCATTTATCACAACAGTATTCTTTATCTCCGGTGTGGATTATCTTATGTTTGACCAAGCAGCCCGATTGATTAAATGATTTTCCGCAATTTTTCAAAACGGTAAGGCTTATCTCCGGTGTGAATTATCTTATGTTTCACCAAGCTGTCGGATTGATTAAATGATTTCCCGCAAATATCACAATTGTAAGGTTTATCTCCGGTATGGATTCTCTTATGTTTTACTAAGTCGCTCGATTGATTAAATGATTTTCCGCATATATCACAACAGTAAGGCTTATCTCAGTCCTGTGTGGATTCTCTTATGCGTCACGAGGTGACTCGACCGATTAAACGATTTCCCGCATATATCACAGCAATAAGGTTTATCTCCGGTATGGATCCTCTTATGTCTCACCAAGTCACTTGATCGAATAAATGATTTCCCGCATATGTTACAACGGTAAGGTTCATCTCCGGTGTGGATTCTCTTATGTATCGTCAAGCTGCTCGAATCATTAAATGATTTCCCGCATACATCACAATGGTAAGGTTTATCTCCGGTGTGGATTCTCTTATGTGTCACCAAGTTGCCGGATTGATTAAAAGATTTTCCGCATATTTCACAATGGTAAGGTTTATCTCCAGTATGGATTCTATTATGTGTCACCAAGCTGCCCGATGTAACAAATGATTTTCCACATGTATCACAATGGTAAGGTTTATCTCCGATGTGGATTCTCTTATGCGATACCAAGTCGCTTGATTGATTGAAAGATTTCCCGCATATATCACAATGGTAAGGCTTATTTCCGGTGTGAATTCTCTTATGTTTCACCAAGCTGCCCGATTGATTACATGATTTCCCGCATATATCACAATGGTAAGGTTTATCTCCGGTGTGGATTCTCTTATGTTTCACTAAGTCGCTCGATTGATTAAATGATTTGCCGCATATATCGCAATGGTAAGGCTTATCTCCTGTGTGGATTCTCATATGCGTCACGAGGTGACTCGACCGATTAAACGATTTCCCGCACATATCACAACAATAAGGTTTATCTCCGGTGTGGATTCTCTTGTGTGTCACCAAGTTGCCGGATTGATTAAATGATTTTCCGCATATTTCACAATGGTAAGGTTTATCTCCGGTGTGGATTTTCTTATGTGTCACCAAGTTGCCCGATGTTATAAATGATTTTCCGCATGTATCACAATGGTAAGATTTATCTCCTCTGTGGATATTCTTATGCGATACCAAGTCGCTTAAATGATTGAATGATTTCCCGCATATATCACAATGGTGAGGCTTATCTCCGGTGTGGATTATCTTATGTGTCACCAAGTCGCTCGAATCATTAAATGATTTTCCGCATATATCACACCGATAAGGTTTATCTCCGGTGTGGATTCTCTTATGTTTCACCAAGCTGCCTGAAGTGGCGAACAGTTTCCAACATACGTTACAATCATGTCGTGTATTCTCTGTGTGAGCGGTCTCATGGTCATTCAGTTTAGCATCTCCCATTGTGTGGAATAGTCAGATACATGTAGTCCTCCGCTGTTTATCTCGTTACGTCAGATAGTCCTACAATGTATATATCCGCTGTTTATCACGTGACGTCAGATAGTATTAGTTATCTTCGGCAACATCGGGGGTATATGGAGATTTAATACCTGGATGTCTCTTTTTGAACCGCCTCGGGGTTCAAAAAGAGACAACCAGGTATTAAATCTCCATATACCCCACGATGTTGCCGAAGATAACGATTTTGTCCCCACAACAATAGCCATGCGGCCTCAATTTAAGTGTGCTTTTCATAGGTTCTTAGATAAATTAACACCAATCAGCACCAATAAGAATAATTCAGTAGCCGATCTATGGATCCGGCGTCAGGTGACGTAATGCTCGGCGTGCTAGAGCAACGTCACGATTGGTGGAAACTTCCAGTTCAAGGGTCATTCATATACCCCCGATGTTTCACGTGCTCATATACCCCCGATGTTTGGCGCACGTTCTCTTATACCCCGTTGTCAAGGGTGACTGGGGACATGGTGATTTAACCGTGACGTTGTAGCCAGTCAGATTGCTAGTTACAACCGTATGTGGGGACAATCCTACATATCCGCTGTTTTTCTCGTGACGTCAGATAGTCCTATATATCCGCTGTTATCTCGTTAAGTGGCAATATTTATAGATAAGCTGCAGATCATTCTTGGTCCATCGATGTTCAACGACTTCTCCTCGTCCGTGGCAGCGACACCGTTCAAGATACCGATCGCTGTCTCTTAGTTAAAGATAGTCACCTGTTCACACGTGAAATGTTGCACAGACTGATAGTCAGACCTGCACGTCTCCGTGACTTTTATCCAATTGTTGTTTTAGCAATTTAGATGATGTACATATGTACATACCAGAATGTTTCACGCTATATGGATGGACAGTTAAAGAAAAGAAGATAGTGAAGGATCTCTTATCGATGAACAAAGGAAATATCCTATTGTGCGCAATAAACGTGCATCTAAATACGTGGTTGTGATAAGAAGCACCATTCACGAAACGATAGATAAATATACAGCCTACATGGCGTAAGTGTACTATCGGGCAGTTCAGAGTCACAACATTTCTCTCCCCAAAAAGGGGCAATAAAGAATATATGTCGTTCAACTGACGGGTATTTCACCAAATACAGACAAGATGTAAAATTAGGTTCAACTGAATTTAAGTAACCGGAACCAGAGACGACGATAAGGTTACAAACAACTAATTATTAGGTGACAGTGTTAACTAAAAGTCCCGCCGATCATGGGTTAAACACCTAATTATAAGGCGACAGTGTTAACTAAAAGTCCCGCCGGTCATGGGTTAAACCTACATGTACTCACTCCATAAGCTAAGGACAAAATTTAAACACCAGATTGTTGCCTCCTGAAATTCATATTACACATTATTTACAATAACAGTACATAATGTGTGCTCTTAGGCTTACAGTATCGAGAAAAATACCCTCTTCAGTAGCTCAAATATATTTCGGTATTCTAGGGGGGGGGGGGTGATAGGCTTCCAGATGGGTTACCGGTGATATCTTCAGTCATAATTAAGGACACTTAATAATATTTGGTATGTAAACACGTGTCAACTTTGATTACACCCTATGTGTTTACTGGAGTTATGGTCCTTGTAGGCCAATTCGCCAATTATTCTCAACACATATGCACATATATGCATTAGGTCAAACAAAAAACATTGATATTTGTTTCTCATGTCCAACGACAATTAAAATAGCTGACAACCCTAATATGAATTTGTTATATCCACCTTGATGAAACATAACATGGAATTAAAAATTTAAATTGCAGAGATCTAATTAAGGATTTGGGTGCGTTTTTCATAAATTGAAAATGGGGTGAATTATCCACCCAAACTTTCACTTTAATTTGGATTGCGGGTGCGGTTTCTGCCCTAATTTTCAATTTCACTTGGATCATGGGTATGGTACATATGGCCAGTTCCACGAGAAGGAAGTTCTGCCTACCGAGAATCCAACTAACACAGTGAACATATGTATAAATGTTGGGCATGCCAGAAAGTGGGTCTTTTTTCTTATTGAGTAGTATAACCCATATCAAATATTCTGAAGATCAGGCAATGTATACATGTACATGCTAAAGTTGTTGGACCACTACAGGGAAGGGAATCTGAAGCTCATTGTAGATTAAAAGGTGAGGTAACCCTTTATATTGCCTCTCATTTGAATATGCCATGAAAATAGCAATGTTTTCTCATGATCCATTTGAAATTTTGACACTTGTGACATAACCCTTTATATAGGATCTCATTTGAATATGCCACAAAACAACAATGTTTTTTTCAAGATCCGTTGGAAATTTTGACACTTAGATTGTTTTACAGACAAAACATACCTTTGTCGGAACTTGGAAAATTAAAAAAACAAAACAAACAACAAGACCAAATATTACCAGATTCCATTGTTTTTTCCAAAATCCGTTGAGGTTGCTAATAATACGTTTCAGGCCTCAGGGCCCTAAACAACAAGCATGCAAACATATATAACAAATAGATGACTGATGACAACAAAATAAAATGTCCAGGTGAATAAAACTGAAAATAAATGAAATGACCAAAAGGCCACCAACACAAAATCTATACCACCACTCTCATATATATACTTGTACTTTAATTATCGATCCAGTCGACCTAGTTTACCTTTAAATATAAAGGGGTTCAAGCTGAATTAAGATATACTTACATGTAAAGGTTTGTGGTACAGATCTTGAGTCAGAGACCTGTGTTTGAGCTTTGACATGCAGACAGACATGTACGATACAATACATGCATATGACACATACATTAATATTATTATTGCGGGAGATCTCCAGTATGGATCAAATGATTTCCTGCACATATCACATTAGTACGGGCAATCTCTCGTGTGGATCCTCTTATGTATCGTGAGGACAAACGATTGGGTATATGATTTCTCGCACACATCACATGTATACGGGCGTTCACCTGTGTGAATCCTCTTATGTTTCGCCATGTCATTCGACTGAGTAAATGATTTCTCGCACACGTCACATTGATACGGGCGATCACCTGTGTGGATTCTTTTATGTCTCGCCAGGTTACTCAACTTGGTAAATAATTTCTCGCAAATATCACATTGATATGGTCGATCCCCCGTGTGGATCATCGTATGTGTCGTCAGGCTACTCGACTGAGTAAATAATTTCCCGCACACATCACATCGATACGGGCAATCCCCGGTGTGGATTCTCATATGTCTCGCCAGGTAACTCAACTGAGTAAATGATTTTTCGCACACATCGCATTGGTATGGGCGATCTCCAGTGTGTATCATCTTATGTCTCGTCAGGTAACTAAAATGAGTAAATGATTTGTCGCACACATCACACTGATACGGGCGATACCCCGCGTGGATTTTCTTATGCATGGAGAGATTACCCAACTGAGTAAATGATTTCTCGCACACATCGCATTGGTACGGACAATCTCCTGTGTGGACCATCTTATGTTTCGTCAGGTGACTCAACCGAGTAAATGATTTCTCGCACACATCGCATTGGTATGGGCGATCTCCTATGTGGACCATCTTATGTTTCATCCGGCCACTTGATTTATCGCACATCCCACACTGATGTGAACCCTTATGCTTTGTCTTACTGTGCAAACTGCTTGACAACTCTGAATCCGCGGCCATCTGTGACGTACGTATCGATGTGTGCTTATCATCTTCAGTCTCCATTGTTGATGGCTCCACCTCCCCATACATGATTTAACTGTATATGTATATGTAATGTTTCTGTACGGAATCAAATGATCACTCGTTTACACGATATTACCTGACTAAAGCTAACAAAGAGTATCACGAAAGAGTGAAAATAATCGAACAGTCAATCGATACAGTGAAGTTAAGAAACCATGAGATGAAAATAAAAATATTTCTGTCCAGAAAAAAGTGTTTGAATAAGTGGTCTTAAGCAGTGGGGTGCGAAACAGAACAATGTCGCAATACATAGTTAAAACAAATCAATATAATAGTCAATACCGTATACATGTATTAAGTGACAACTTGAAAGCTTTCAGATTGTAGAGCTATGTCACTTAATTTACGGTATTGACTATTATTACCACTTTATATGGCGTTCTCTGCTCTGCAGTTCTTCAAGCCGCCAAGAACCGATATTATGGGGATTTGGTTCTTCGTGCTCCCTGGAACACCCAGATAGCATGACTACGTTGGGCCAACGTTGGCATAATGTCGGCAACGTTGGCAATAGATTTGGTTGGGTTAATGGTGTTGGCCCTTCGTTGGCCCAACGTATCCCCGACCGTTGGAATTATAACGTTGGTCCAACGCGAACGTGCAAACGGAATTTACTGCAGCACATTGGTTGGGTTGACGTTGTTGGCCCTTCGTTAGCCCAACGTATTCCTCCCAACCGTTGGAATTATAACGTTGGGCCAACGCGAACGTGCCAACGGAATATACTGCAGCACATTGGTTGGGTTGACGTTGTTGGCCCTTCGTTATCCCAACGTATTCCTCCCAACCGTTATAATTATAACGTTGTGCCAACGCGAATGTGCCAACGTAATTTATTGGTTGATTTGACGTTGTTGGCACTTCGTAGGCCTAACGTAGGCCTATTCCTCACAACTGTTGGAATTACAACGTAGTCCAACGTTGGGCCAACGCGAACGTGCCAACGAAATTTACTGCAGCACATCGGTCGGGTTGACGTTGGTCCTTCGTTGTTCCAACGTAGGCCTATTCATCCCAACCATTGGAATTATAACGTTGGTCCAACGTTGGGCCAACGCGAACGTGCCAACGGAATTTACTGCAGCACATGCATCGGTTGGGTTGACGTTGTTGGCCCTTCGTTGACCCAACGTAGGCCTATTTCTCCCAACCGTTGGAATTATAACGTTGGTCCAACGTTAGGCCAAAGCGAACATGCCAACGGAATTTACTGCAGCACATTGGTTGGGTTGACGTTGTTGGCCCTTCGTTTGCCCAACGTATTCCTCCCAACCGTTGTAATTATTACGTTGGGCCAACGCGAATGTGGCAACGTAATTTATTGGTTGGGTTGACTTTGTTGGCACTTCGTTGGCCCAACGTAGGCCTAACTTAGGCCTATTCCTCCCAACTGTTTGAATTAAAATGCTGGTCCAACGAAATTTACTTTAGCACATCGGTCGGGTTGACGTTGGTCCTTCGTTGATCCAACGTAGGCCTATTCGTCCCAACCATTGGAATTATAACGTTGGTCCAACGTTGGGCCAACGCGAACGTGCCAACAGAATTTAATGCAGCAAATTGGTTGGGTTGAAGTTATCTGCCCTTCTTGGCCCAACGTATTCCTCTCAACCGTTGGAATTATAATATTGGGCCAACGCGAATGTGCCAACGGAATTTATTGCAGCATATTGGTTGGGTTGAGGTTGTTGGTCCAACGTATGCACACCAACCGTTGAAATTGTAACGTTGGCACAACATTGGGTCAACGCGAACGTTCTTAAACATAGTTTACTGCAACAAATTGACTAAGTTGACGTTGTTACATTTTGGCTGATCCAATGTATTCCCCTCAACAGGGCTAAAATACATTTAATTTTTTGGTCTAACATATTCCAAACGGTAGCTCCAGGGGTAATGTCGCGAGAGCTATACTCGACCTTCACCTCAGAATTTGCAGTCACAACGTTTACCCCCCCCCCCAGGCCTATATGGAACCTGTATGGGGTTCGTGGGTTGCACGTTCGGCTTGTGCGGTGAACACACAGCGATAAGTTTACACATCTACCGACGGACTTAAAGGTATTCCATCCGGTCAGGCTCTCATAAATTACTATTAATTGATTCCAGTCGAGGAACCTACATATCAACGCTCAGAGTGATCATATATCAATCTTTGAAGTCTTGTTATTTATAATGTTTCTGGCCCAGAAACACGCCATCAAAAGGATGGTCTCAGTCAAAATTGAGTTATTAATAAACTTGATTTTAGAGTTATCCATCTTCATCTGTTTTAATAAGTGTTTCTGGGGAAATTATTAGTACACGTCTCGAGAAAATTACAAACTTAGAGGCAATTATTAGTACAAATCTCGAGAAAATTACAAACTTAAAAATTCAATATCTAGTAACTCTGAGCTTTGATGGATGGGTTCCTCGACTCGAATGATATATTTGTTACCCCTGAAGCCAAAGCAATAGAAATTTAGGGGTGCTTAATCGGGTTGAGTACTTGAAATGGCATTATATAGGCCTACGTTTAATTCAATTCACAACATTGGTGCTATGGTGGTCCAACGTTGTGCCAACGTTGTTTTCCCAACGTTGGGCCAACGGGATGGGACGATGGCGTCAAAATGCGCGTGCATGACGTCTTTGGCGTTTTCTTTTAGTTGTGGCGCGAAATGTTCTTTTCCGACCTTCGACGTTTTAGACCAATGTTGAAACCATTGAGGGAACTATTAAGGGTGCCGATAAGACGGACCAACATTTTAGTTCAGTTTAATTGCTTTAGCTCGTGCTCGTTCTTCAAAATATATGCTCTTCGTTGTTCTACATTTCTCTTCTCTCATAATCCCAACATTGGTCCCTCGAACCGAATAGATGGCATCGAAACAACTCAGACTACGTCGAGCCCATCGTGGGCAGAGCTCGAAATTGGTGCATTTGATCACAGGCAGTGGTTGTTTTATAAATAAAAAGGACTATAAGTAAGAATAAAGTACAGGTATATAAGTAATTCTGTAGCAGAAATCACGAAATTTTAAAACATGTTTTTCATTTGCCCACACTTCCGAA
This sequence comes from Siphonodentalium dalli, assembly GCA_032622095.1. NCBI lineage: Eukaryota > Metazoa > Mollusca > Scaphopoda > Gadilida > Siphonodentaliidae > Siphonodentalium > Siphonodentalium dalli. The sequence goes on from CP136063.1 coordinate 15,088,725, forward strand.
ATGTCTGTACTATACACGCTTATATATACTTAATGACATCAAGATATATAATACTACCTTCTTTTGCCACAATTCGTACCTTGAAATGTTTATTTTGAAGTAATAAATTTGTTAAAAATTTGTGTCTGTTACAGATGTCGCCATTACTATGGTTGTACTCGATTGGGGAACTAGCTATACAGAGCCTACACCCGGGCTGTTCGATTACTCAGCTCGGAAAGTTCTCACATTCCAATTTGCATGGAGCTGCTTACCTTGACCTTGAACTCTTTATATCTTCGTACGTGAACGTATTAATATCACTTATAAAAATATATTTTGATGCACAACTTACCACGAGCCGATATATTTCAATTTGTCATATTTGTTTGGGATCTATACCATAGCCATAATAAATGTTCCAGTCATTCTGAGTCATTTATCATTTTTATTTGTATTTTCATTGTAACTGAAAATAGAAGTTAGCCTAGACGGGGGCCATCTTCGTGTGGGGCCGTCTTCGCGCGGGGCCGACTTATCAAGATACCGTCGTAAGTTTCTCAAGAGTTATTTCAGCGCGCGTTTGATTTAATAGTTCCCATTATTTTTGCATACTTATAAACATTGCAAATATCAACTACTAGATATAACTGCAACTCTACAAGGAATAACTATATATTCAGTTTAAAAAAAGCGCAAAATGGGGCAGACGGTTATCTTGTAAGTTAGCGCGTTGTCAGGATAGATAACTCTTGTAAACCATAAAAGACCTAAAAAGGTTAAAATAAATGTGGATAAAAGTTGAAATATAAGACGTACTTTTTGTTATTTTTTAATTCATTTTATAAGTAATTGACATAGGTTATAACAAACTAAAAGGAAATCAACATTTTTGGCATTATAGTAACGACAATAAACGAAAGTGAAATTCCCCAACTACACATTTTACCGATTTCGGACTCGGAGTACAAGTTTTATTACAATTATATATGTCAAGGTCAATTTCACCGGAACTAAGTTCTGGTGTCACGCGGGTGCTCAACCTACAGAAACGTTATCGTAAATGCTTGCAAAAAACTTTTGTTTCTTTCTATACTAATAGTTGGAAGAATCTTTAGTAAGACGAACACTGTAAGTAAAGCTAGTGTTAATTATATATGTATGGACGCGCGACGGTTAATTAACGTCGATAGGGTAAATATTATTACAACGAAAGAAATTCCAATTTCCTCACTGGATATTTAATCTACTTCCGGTTTCCAGTTAGATACCTGTTCATTTATTTACAACAACGGTCACATCATTCTCATGAAAAAGGTATATAAAACTACCAAAACCTGTGATTTGATGGAAGATGCCTTGCACAGCGGCAACGTGACGCAGGGAACTTAGACAATGGTCAGCTTGAAGAAAAAATTTACGAAACTGGAAGAAATCGATTCGAAGATTACTGACCTCCTTGATGAATCGGATGATAAATTTGATGACATTGTGGTAGAAGGTGATGAATTCCTCAATGGACTCGGCAATATAATTACGGAATTCGAAATAGAGTTGAATGTACTTACCCTCAGAAGAGACGAATCAAAAAAGGACATTCTTAAGTGGCAGACATTTTGGGAAATGTTCGATTCATCAATACATTCATGTCGTCAACTCCGCAACATCGACAAATTCACATACCTCAAAACTACCATCACGGGAGATGCCAGAGCTTGCATTGATGGACTGCCCCTAACGGGAGACAATTACGACACAGCCATTGACCTTCTGAAAACGCGCTTTGGACAACCCCACCGCATTACTGAGGCATATATGAAACAGTTGATGGAACTTCCACACACAGAATGGGATTTTTATTCCGTAAGAACATTTTCGGATCAGCTTGAGTCATCTGTACGTGCTCTACAGTCACTTGGCAAAGCGGAAATACCTACGAAGTTATGCTACTTCCAATGCTGTGGGAAAAGTTACCATATCAGTTAAAATGTAACATGGCGAGAGCTCATGGCAACCGAGAATGGAAACTGGCCGAGTTCCGGGAGAGTATACAGTCCGAAATCGCAGCTCTTGAGTCATGTACACCAATAGTACGCCATGCAGAGGAGACTCGTTACATGTATACCGAAGCTGCAACACATGGCATTGTTATCCTCCTCCCTATTTTCCACCCTTCTGATTGGCCCATGTCCTGTCACGTGCCGGGCGACAAATCACACTGTCGCCCGCTGAGCCGGGAGACATTGTTTTTGTCGCCCGCCTGATGTTATATTGCAAGAATATCTCCAAACACACACTGCAGTAACTCATCTATTTCACATCACTATACGTACTAAAAAATCATAGATCTTATATACCCCACGGATTCGCAATACACGCCAATTGTGGTGTTTGCTAATTTGCATATATTTAGTGAACACTAATATTCGAACTTTTAAGTTGATATTTTTATCGGACAAGCGTTATTATTTACTTTTTACATAGAAACATCTCGGTGAATCAATTTGTTCATGTCGACACTATGATGCAATATTGAAAGAGAGGATCCCTTGAGGTTGGTTGGTTATAAATGTTTGCTGGCAGACAACGTAATGCATACGTTTGTCGCGAATGAATGGTACTGTACGCTTATCCTCCTCGATGTCTGCACTGTGGTCATAGAAGTATTTTATGTGAGGATCGCCATGAGCACTGACACATATGAATGTACATTAATGAAATTGACAACTTCCCAATAGCTTTTGGGGAAGACCGTGATGAAATGAACATCGCGGGTAAATTGCGCGCACAAGACGACATTGAATATGCCACATTGCAGAAGACGAGAACATACCTATATGGCTTATTGGTTTACATTGCATGGATCGATATTGCCGATTTAACCACCAAATTGATCGTAAATTTAGTACGCATTTTCGTTATAAGAACTGGAATCGCGTTTTGGTACGCGAGTGATATGCTCTAGTAGTAATGTAACGCTTTAGTGCGAAGGCGACATGCCATTATTATAGCCCAAGATTGTGTACTGATGTTAAAAACCGATATATATGTTATTTTGGTGCTCGAGCACTTGAATATAGCGCTTTGGTGCGCAGGTGTTGGACCTTGTTAATATCGTTTTAACAATCTGGAATTATAAAACCAGGGTATAGAATTTTGATATGTTGGCATGTGATCCATGTTAACTTAACCAAATGTTAAACATCGAATATATGTTTGGCATGTGTAGGGTCGCTTTTGTGTGCGGGTTTTATAAAATTTCCGAGATGCTCGGCATTTGGAAGCGCGTCGGTGCGAGGGTTTGAGGCCCATGATAATAATCAAGATACTCGGCATTTATAACTGGAATCGCGTTTTGGTACGCGAGTGATATGCTATAGTCGAATTGTAACGCTTTAGTGCGAAGGCGTCATGCCATTATTATAGGCCGCGATTGTGTACTATAGTGTTAAAAACTGAAATACATGTTGTTATTTTGGTGCGCGTCGGTGCGAGGGTTTAAGGCCCATGATAATAATCAAGATACTCGGCATTTGGAAGCATGTCGATGAGAGGGCGTGAGGCCCATAATAATTCCCAAAATGCTCGGCATTTTGAAGCACGTCTGCATGTGTGAGGGTTTGAGGCCCATGATAATAGTCAAGAAACTCGGCTTTTGGAACCATGCCGGTGCGAGGGCGTGAGGCCCAAGATAATTTCCAAGATGCTTGGCACTTGGAAGCACGTTTATATATGTGCGAGGGTTTTGAGGCCCATGATAATACTCAAGATGCTCGGCATTTGGAAGCATGCCGTTGCGAGGACTTGAGGTCCATGATAATTTCCAAGATGCTCGGCATTTGGAAGCACGTATATATGTGCGAGGGCTTTGAGGCCCATGCTAATACTCAAAATGCTCGGCATTTGGAAGCATGCCGGTGCGAGGGCGTGAGGCCCATGATAATACTCAAGCATGGAAGCATGTCTGCGTGCGTAGCTTTGAGTATAAGTGATTATGTTTGTATATATGTACATGTATGTTGATTGTTGTAAGGGAGTCAGGAACGTGTGCAAACACGAATTATTGTTCATGTAGAATACAAATATATGATCAACTTTTTGGAAATGGAATCTATTTTTTTCATTATTAGAAGATTAAAGTTTAATATTTAATGATTCCAACGACCAATTATTTGTAATGGATCTAGTGGACCCCGGCGCGGCTTGATGGCAATGATAGTGTTATCATTATTGGAGAATTGAGAATACTGATAATTTTTCAGCGTTTAGTGCAAAGCACATTAGCAGAAAAATACTGCATTCACTGTTAGTGACAATGAGTGACGATCTATTATGGCTGCGTGCATGAACAATGGAAAGAGGTCACGCTATTATAGAGTGTGTGGTGTCATTTCTAGCCAATTCGCCTTGTCCGTCGGGTCAGCTCCATTTTTTTTGTTTCAATCATTTGAGTAATGTTATGGATTGACGGTTCAATAACGTAAGGAGCGGCGTATGTTGAAACTATATATTTGAGAAACAGATATTCTTGTAACGCATGAAATCATGCATATTACAGAAAATCGACGTTGAATTTTGTTCAATAAGCATTAATAAAAGTTAATTGCAAATTTGAAATGTGCGTATCGCACCTTATTTATGAAGTAATAGTTTTATAGTCATTCATATTAAACGCATATAATGTGTCATTCGATCACGATCTTCTCTCCTATATATTTTGATACAATCTATCTAATTTACATATCTCTCTTATATATTTTTGATACAATCTATCTGTTTGTCTGTCTGTCATTTATACAAATCTACGATTCTCCACCGATCGAGACCAAACTTCCTATCTAGGGGTAAAATCCCACGGACACGGTCGTTGTCGTATTGGCGACCCCGTGCGACGCCCGTGCAGCGCATGCGCAGGCGAGATCTCGGAAACGGGTGGAGCTATCGACTTGAAATTTGCTATGTGAATGTATCTTGCCCCGGATACGAATGTTATCGGGTCGCCGAGCCCGTGCGACGCCAGCTTCGCGCATGCGCAGACGAGATCTCGGAAACGGGTGGAGCTATCGACTTGAAATTTGGTATGTGAATGTATCTTGCCCCGGATACGAATTTTATCGGGTCGCCGAGCCCGTGCGACGCCAGCTTCGCGCATGCGCAGACGAGATCTCGGAAACGGGTGGAGCTATCGACTTGAAATTTGGTTTTTGAATAGCTATCGACTTGAAATTTGGTTTTTGAATAGCCCGGACAACGTCGGGCTCATCGGCTAGTCTCATATATATTTTGAAGACCTCTGTCTGTCTGTATGTTTGTCTGTTTGTTTGTCATTTATACAAATCTACGATTCTCAACCGATCGGGACGAAACTTGGTACGTGTGTGTAGTTTGACCAGGCGGTCGTCGTTGTCGTATTGGCGAGCCCGTGCGGCGCCCGCTTCGCGCATGCGCAGACGAGATCTCTGAAACGGGTGGAGCTATCGACTTGAAATTTGGTATGTGAATGTATCTTGCCCCGGATACGAATTTTATCGGGTCGCCGAGCCCGTGCGACGCCAGCTTCGCGCATGCGCAGACGAGATCTCGGAAACGAGTGGAGCTATCGACTTGAAATTTGGTATGTGAATGTATCTTGCCCCGGATACGAATTTTATGGGGTGGCCGAGCCCGTGCGACGCCAGCTTCGCGCATGCGCAGACCAGATCTCGGAAACGGGTGGAGCTATCGACTTGAAATTTGGTTTTTGAATAGTCCGGACAACGTCGGGCTCATCGGCTAGTCTCTTATATATTTTGAAGACCTGTTTGTTTGTCTGTTTGTATGTATGTTTGTCTGTCATTTATACAAATCTACGATTCTCAACCGATCGGGACGAAACTTGGTACGTGTGTGTAGTTTGACCAGGCGGTCGACCTTGTCGTATTGGCGAGCCCGTGCAGCGCATGCGCAGACGAGATCTCGGAAACGGGTCGAGCTATCGACTTGAAATTTGCTATGTGAATGTATCTTGCCCCGGATACCAATTTTATCGGGTCGTCGAGCCCGTGCGACGCCAGCTTCGCACATGCGCAGACGAGATCTCGGAAACGGGTGGAGCTATCGACTTGAAATTTGGTATGTGAATGTATCTTGCCCCGGATACGAATTTTATCGGGTCGCCGAGCCCGTGCGACGCCAGCTTCGCGCATGCGCAGACCAGATCTCGGAAACGGGTGGAGCTATCGACTTGAAATCGTCGGGCTGGGTAGAGCTATCGACTTGGAATTTGGTTTTTGAATAGTCCGGACAACGTCGGGCTCATTGGCTAGTCTATTATATATTTTGGAAGATCTGTCTGTGTGTGTGTGTGTGTGTGTCTGAGGGTGTGTGTGTGTGTGTTCGCGATGAACTCGAAAACGGCCCAGCCGATTTCGATGTAACTTGGTATGTGGGGGTACTTTCGGCCGGGGGGTGACATAGGCATATTAATTTGTCCGTGCGACGTGACCTTGACCTTGAAATCGGGTCAATTCAAGGTCAAATCGCCAATTTTGATGGGATTTCGACGAAATTTTATACATAGGGTTACTTTTATCCACTGGGTGTTTTGGACGGGTCAAATCGTGACCCCGACCTGACCTTGACCTTCAAAATGATCAATTCAAGGTCAAATCGGGTAAAACCGGATGGATTTCGACGGTACTTTTGTCGGGTACTTTTGTCCGGGCAGTGTTTTGGACGGGTCAAACCGTTACCCCACCTGACCGTGACCTTCAAAATGGTCAATTCAAGATCCACGCCCGACGAAGCCGGGTCACCTTCTAGTCTCATATATATTTTGAAGACCTCTGTCTGTATGTATGTTTGTTTGTTTGTCTGTTTGTCTGTCTGTCATTTATACAAATCTACGATTCTCGACCGATCGGGACGAAACTTGGTACGTGTGTGTAGTTTGACCAGGCGGTGAACGTTGTCGTATTGGCGAGCCCGTGCGGCGCCCGCTTCGCGCATGCGCAGACGAGATCTCGGAAACGGGTGGAGCTATCGACTTGAAATTTGCTATGTGAATGTATCTTGCCCCGGATACGAATTTTATCGGGTCGCCGAGCCCGTGCGACACCAGCTTCGCGCATGCGCAGACGAGATCTCGGAAACGGGTGGAGCTATCGACTTGAAATTTGCTATGTGAATGTATCTTGCCCCGGATACGAATTTTATCGGGCCCCCGAGCCCGTGCGACGCCAGCTTCGCGCATGCGCAGACCAGATCTCGGAAACGGGTAGAGCTATCGACTTGAAATCGTCGGGCTGGGTAGAGCTATCGACTTGAAATTTGGTTTTTGAATAGCCCGGACAACGTCGGGCTCATCGGCTAGTCTATTATATATTTTGGGAGATCTGTGTGTGTGTGTGTGAGGGTGGGTTTGTAATAACCTCCGATCGGGGACACACACGAGCATTTGTACTCACCAAATGGGGACACCTGACAAGTGGGGACGTCCACGTTTGTAATTGACGGCCTGGCGTACTCCAGGGGCCATTGTTTACCCATTGAAATCGATATCGTGAAAAGTCCTCACTTCGGCAAGTTTTGAGATAATGTGTATAAATTCTATTTTTAGTAACATCATACATGCACATAACTTGTGTGTTGGGGTCCAACATTCTCATTAAAAAAATTCACTTTATTGTGTGTTTTCCAATAAGGGACATAATGTTTTTTTTTTGTGTGCTTTCAAAATGTGGACATCAAAATAATCCAGACTGCGGACATAGTTTTCTAAAAATAGAATCACACTGCTTAACGAATGTGGATATTTTTATGTTTAAGGTCCTGTGCATTGCATGTGTGTGTGCTTCCGGACTGATTACGACTGGGACATAATATTGGGAACAAAATAGAAACACACTGATGGCATTCTCGTCGGCCTAAATTTTGACATTTTTATAGCAAATTCATGTCTTTGCCGGATAGATTGATAACTTCTGCAATACTGACAGTATTATATTATAGATTAAACTGAAGAGTTGAATGTATGAACAAATCCAAATGAATTGTGATGAAATGAATGTTTCAAGCTAGATTGGACATACAGAATATTTGACCAAACAGTACACACTTTTGGTTGTGTATCCAATAGGGGACAAAGAGTTTCCAACTTCAGTTGACAACAGGGGACCAAATCAATTTGCTAAATGAAATCTTCAAGCTGGATAAGAGATTCAGAATATTTGAAGAAAGAGAAACACACTTTTGGCTGTGTATCCAATAGGGAACACAGATATTTCATCATGCAATTTGCTGTGTACATTGACATGTAGATGGGAACGAGTGATTTTGGCCACAACCATTTAAAACCATGGCCGCCGTGGCCATCTTAGATTTTTCACTCAAATATTTTAGCACGGTATACAGGCCACAATTTTCTTCCAATCCTTTTGAAATTTGTTGTATACATTGACGTGTAGATGGGAACGGGTGATTTTGGCCACGCCCATTCACAAAAACATGGTCGCCGACGGCCATCTTGGATTTTGCCCTCAAATCATTTAGCACGGGCTACAGCAACATTTTTCATCCGATCGTCTTGAAATTTGCTGTGTACATTGACATTAACATGTAGATAGGAAGGTAGGTTATGACCACGCCCATTGTAAAAACATGGTCGCCGGCGGCCATCTTGGATTTTGCTCTTAAATCCTTTCAAAACTTTTTACAAAACATAGTTGCTCAGAGAATGATACACTTTGTTATTGAAGTTAATGTTGTCATCCGCGGGCATCTAGAACATTAATATTCTCATGTTTTGTCATGGAAGTAAATGTTGTCGTCTGCAGGCATCAGGGAGGTTAACACTGGCTTGCTGTTTCATGGATGTTAATGTTGTCAACTGCAGCCACCAAGGAGGTTAACGTTGGCCTGCATGTTTTGTCATGGAAGTTAATGTTGTCATCTATATATATATATATATATTTTGATACTTCCGTATATATATATATATATATATTTATTATGTCAGCTCTTGCAATTAGCCAATCAGCGTCGATATATAGTGACGGTATATGAACCCATATTAGGTCGGTGACCTGATATGAAATCAATATTAGGTGCATAGCCGCCATCTTGTTTTTTTTCAGAAACTCAGTCGCCTCGGGAATATTTTTGGTGTATTTTGGCGCCAAGAAAGGGGCTATTTGTCGGAAATCACTTTCTGTGAATTTAAAAACATATAGTATCATCTACGAAAACCTGCATGCGATATATTTTATCATAAATTAACTATCAAACTCAACAAGTTGTCCTACTTCAGTCTGGTAATTAGCCATTGACTCAATGCGTTGACGTTCAACGCCCAACACGCGTCACTGTGACGTTAAATAAGTTAATGGCCATAGACGACACATTTATCTTACCCAATTACAATAAATTACAGCGACAATTAATTAAAGGGATATGCTGGATTTTGTCCACTGACATAATAAATACCTTACGGGACGCTTAATGTTCGAATATGGTGTCATGCGACGATCAGCGAGATCAATATTAGGCTCGGCCTACGGCATCGCCTAATATTGATCTCACTTCGCGTCACATGACACCATATCCGACCACTAAACGTCCCGTAACTTATAATATGCACACATGTTCTTTCTATGTATATATATAAGTGTGTGTGTGTGTGGGGGGGGGGGGTATTTCATAGAATCGAAAACGGCTGCGCGTATTGAGCTCAAACTTCCTATCTAAGTGTAAAATCCCACGAACACCGTCGTTGTCGCGTTTTGGAGAAGCTCTGAGCACCCTTTCTCCACTCCCAATCATCAAAATCACCGCGAACGGCACTGCGGTAGTGAATCAAGTGATAATTTAATGGACGTTGTATGTGACGCGTCGCTATAAAAAAGCGATTGTTTTACACAATTGAACGCAACGTTATCGCTCGATATATTAGGCAGAGAGATATACGGCAACACTATTTTGAGTGCTTTCCTATGCGGAGAGATTTATTGGAAGTCATAGTACTTTTACAATTGGATTCAACGCAACGTTATCGCTCGAAATATTATGCAGAGAGATATACAGGAACAATATTTTGAGTGCTTTCCTATGCGGAGAGATTTATTGGAAGTCATAGTACTTTTTTACGGGATTAATTGACTGTCCGCTCCTTGCGGGGACTATTGACCATCTCGTAAGGGTGGACAACCTCTGTCAGGGGCTGCTCAATGGCCACGGGCATGTTAAAAAAATCATACCTCTTTTAGGGACGGGCATCACAATTTCTCTTGATTAAAAAGTCTGTCGTTCCTAGGAACGGGGAAGTTTAGAACGGGTACCATGAATTAACTCATTGAAAAACAAAGAATGCTATGTCTGTCGTTCCTAGCAAGGGGGGATTTCATTGGGTCAATTTTTCCGCCAGAAAAAGGCACAAATAACTCACGAAAAAAAAAAATCAATTAAAAAATTAATTAAAACAATTTAAAATTAAAAAAAATTTAAAGTGTTGAATAATAATTCATTATTTCCATTTGCCTTTTACTTTATTCGCCTTGGCATTACAAGGCCAAGAACCAAGGCTCAACATAAGCTGTCTGACATTTGCAGAATGAGGTCCCCAGACGGTGAATTGAGTTATGCTACCCCGCACAGCGGGCTAGCCCCACTAAATTCACCCTCTGGCGACATCATTCTGTTCAAATATGGAGAGCTATCTTCAGAATGAAGTCCCCTGGGTGAATTTGGTGATGCTAACCCGCTATGCGCTGTAGCATCACTAAATTCACCCACTGGGGACCTCATTCTGCAAATGTCAGACATCTTATTTTGAGCCTTTGTTCTTGGCCTTGTAATGCCAAGGTGAATAAAGTAAAAGGCAAAAGGAAATAATACATTATTATTTAACAATTTTAACAAAGTAACAATGCATAATTGAGGTAGTCCAGGTGCGAAATTTGTGAAAATATGTTTTGGCACATGATTTCGACTGATATATTCTATATGAGCTAAATGTTTGAAGACTAGATTATAGTTAAACTTAGATAGAATATTAACTAATATTTAACCGTAAAGCTGTTAAATAGAAGCTTAGTTTTTCCAAACATTTAAATATAAAACTTTTGGAATGTCTGACTTAGACTTTTCGTGACTGAATATGAATGTATTTAAATTTAACATATTTACAAAATTGACGAGAGCATAAATAACGTCAAGAAATATACATCTGGAAAAAAGTTAAGCACCGCCTGATATTTTGGCCATTCCACGTGCGCCACCCTAAAAATGTTGGAGTATACACCAGAACATGTTATAGTTTTCGGAAAGACGTTATCTATCCCGATCCAAAAAGACAATTATCCTGACTTTGTCGGTAATTAAATTGGTATATTGTAAGATATTAAATTATTGACAAAATTTGAGGTAAATTTAAGTAGGACGGATAATGGCGCTTCAGGCCGATCAGAAACATTTGGGAGCATAAATTGTTGCTAGAAATGACAGTCAATTATCCAAGAACCTTTAATATGAAAAACTCAGGCTGACGAGAACGTCCCCAGTCCTTAAGCAGTGTGTTTCTATTTTTAGAAAATTATGCCCCCAGTCGTTATAAGTGCTGAAACACACACTACAGGGACCTTAAATAAGAAAAATTCGGGCCGACTAGAACGTTCCCAGTCGTTAAGGGGTGTGTTTCTGTCTTTAGAAAATTATGTCCCTAGTCGTAATACGTGCTGAAACACACACTACAAGGAACTTAAATATTATAATATTCAGGCTGACGAGAACGTCCCTTAACAGTGTGTTTCTATTTTTAGAAAATGGTGTCCCCAGTCGTAATCAGTGCTGAAACACACAATGCAAAGTACCTTAAAGGGACACAAACAATATAAACATAAAGTCGACCTCTGAATAACACCACGATACATCAAATGCGATCATCAAACTTATTTTGTGGCCTGCCGAGAACCTATGCCATATTTTTAGTCTCTAACCAAAACCAGTTTTTGTTTTAGATTCATCTTAAAACAGTTATATAAGGGATAGTTAATGGGATAAACAAATGTATGAGCTATCTATAGAATTTCAAACTGCACCTTTTCTAATTGGTGGTTGTACCTAATCAGACCTCAAAATAAGGTGCCTGACATTTTCAGAATTATGTCCCCAGAGGGTGAATTTAGTTTGCTACCCCGCATATCTGGCTACTGGCTAGCCTCACTAAATTCACCCTATAGGTGCCTCATTCTGATTATAGTGTTCCAATGTATGAATAGAATTAGGTCCCCAGAGGATGAATTTCGTGATGCTTTTAGCTGGCTAGCCTCACTAAATTCAGCCTCTGGGGACCTCATTCTGATTATAGTGTTCAATGGCTGAATGAGGTCCCCAGAAGATGAGTTTCGTGAGACTAGCCCACTATGTGAGATAGCATCAGTAAATTCAACATCTGGCGACCTCATTCATAGATCAGTGACACATTATCTTCATAAGTAAGTCATGTAATCAACATATGATTACATATAACCTACGCATTTACCATACAACACATATATTGGTAAACTATATAGCCTTAAAACGGATTTAAATTCGCGCAGTATTTCAATTCGCGCACCAAGGGGGTGCGCGAATCTAGTACTGCGCCAATTTAAATACGATTAAGGTATACCAAATGAGCACATGACTTAATTATAATTGTCTCGCTTGAGCATTTTATTTATGAAATTACACATCAAAAGCATAAAATAACAAATTAAATGTACCATTATAAAGATCACACACATCATTAGAATGTTGTCAGATTCTGTAATTAATGGCGGTAATTGTCATGTGGAGTGAGAAAAATAATTGTGGAAGGGTGGAGCGGTGAAATCTCACCTTCGGGTATGATATTTGAGCCAGACACTCGGCAAGCCACGCTGGCCTAAAAATGGTGGAATATACACCAGAACATGTTATAGTTTCGGAAAGATGGTATCTATCGCGATTCAAAAAGACAATTATCCTGACTTTGCCGATAATTAAATTGGTATATTGTAAGATATTAAATTATTGACAAAATTTGAGGTAAATTTAAGTAGGACGGATAATGGTGCTCCAAGCCGAACAGAAATATTTGGGCGCATAAATTGTTGCCAGAAATGACAGTCAATTATCCAAGAACCTTAAATATGAAAAATTCAGGCCGACTAGAACGTCCCCATTCGTTAACGTGTGTGTATATATTTTTAGAAAATTATGTCCTCAGTCGTAATAAGTGCTGAAAGACACACTACAATGACCTTAAATATGAAAAATTCAGGCTGACGAGAACGTCCCCAATCGTTAAACAGTGTGTTTCTATTTTTAGAAAATGGTGTCCCCAGTCAAAATCAGTGCTGAAACACATTAACGCCATTAATTACAGAATCTGACAACATATTGATCGAATATATATGTATTCCCCGTGTGAAAGTACTCTATATATCATAGATGCATAGTTTGTAGAACATTGCCAGAAGAAAACGCCGAAGCGATCAGGGGGGGGGGGGGGGGGTCGGAAAAAAAATTCAGGCACGTATGGCATTTTTTCCCTTTCGATCATTTTTTGTACCCACCCACCCCCACCGCCAATTTTTTTTCCGTTTTCGGCATTTTTTTCCGACCATTTTTTGACACCCACCCCCTTTTAACACTAAAACAGAGATTTGCGGGGGGAAATTCACTGTAAACAGCTGTATATGAATTTCTGTGCATACTATTTATCATGGATGTTAACATGGACATGTAAATAGGAATGAGTAATTTTGAGGTCATTCGGCCAAAAAAAACATGGCTGCCAGCGGCCATCTTGGATTTCAAAATTTGCAACAAAATACAACACGATAACTGCCTGCAGTCAGTTTACCAGTTAGAATTACATTATTTCTCTCATTCAAATTGATTCAAAGTGGTTTTGAAGCCCAACTCATTGCCAAAACACTAAAAACAAGCAGGAATTTTTTTTTTTAGTTGCGGAAAAAATTGCTTGTTGGTGGCTTTGACTACCCACCCACCCACCCCGGCATACGTGCCGGAAGAAATTTTTTCACCCCCCCCCCCTGAAGCGATAAGGAAACATCGCTTTGGGCTCACTCCTCCATGACAGTCTGTGACCAAACAACACGCGCATTATCGAGGTCAATTTTTTTGTATCGCATGCGGAGTGAAATTGACAAGACGAATCTCATTCTAATGATGTGTGTGATCTTTATAATGGTACATTTAATTTGTTATTTTATGCTTTTGATGTGTAATTTCATAATTAAAATGCTCAAGTACCTTAAAGGGACACAAACGATATAAACATAAAGTCGACCTCTAAATAACACCACGATACATCAAATGCGATCATCAAACTTATTTTGTGGCCTGCCGAGAACCTATGCCATATTTTTAGTCTATAACCAAAACCAGTTTTTGTTTTAGATTCATCTTAAAACAGTTAAATAAGGGGTAGTTAATGGGATGAACAAATGTATGAGCTATCTATTAATTTCAAACTACACCTTTTCTAATTGGTGGTTGTACCTAATCAGACCTCAAAATAAGGTGCCTGACATTTTCAGAATTATGTCCCCAGAGGATGAATTTAGTTTGCTACCCCGCATATCTGGCTACTGGCTAGCCTCACTAAATTCACACTATAGGTGCCTCATTCTGATTATAGTGTTCCAATGTATGAATAGAATGAGGTCGCCAGAGGATGAATTTCGTGATGCTTTTAGCTGGCTAACCTCACTATATTCAGCCTCTGGGGGACCTCATTCTGATTATAGTGTTCAATGGCTGAATGAGGTCTCCAGAAGGTGAGTTTCGTGAGACTAGCCCACTATGTGAGATAGCATCAGTAAATTCCACCTCTGGCGACCTCATTCATAGATCAGTGACACATTATCTTCATAAGTAAGTCATGTAATCAACATATGATTACATATAACCTACGCATTTACCATACTACACATATATTGGTAAACTATATAGCCTTAAAACGGATTTAAATTCGCGCAGTATTTCAATTCGCGCACCAAGGATGTACGCGAATCTAGTACTGCGCCAATTTAAATACGATTAAGGTATACCAAATGAGCACATGACTTAATTATAATTGTCTCGCTTGAGCATTTTATATATGAAATTATACATCAAAAGCATTAAATATCAAATTAAATGTACCATGATAAAGATCACACACATCATTAGAATGAGATTCGTCTTGTCAATTTCACTCCGCATGCGATACAAAAAAATTGACCTCGATAATCCACGTGTTGTTTGGTCACAGACTGTCATGGAGGAGTGAGCCCAAACCGATGTTTTCTTATCGCTTCGGTGTTTTCTTCTGGCAATGTTCTACAAACTATGCATCTTTGATATATAGAGTACTTTCCCACGGGGAATACATATATATTCGATCAATATTTTGTCAGATTCTGTAACTAATGGCGGTAATTGTCATGTGGAGGGAGAAAAATAATTGTGGAAGGGTGGCGCGGTGAAATCTCACCTTCGGATTTGATATTTGAGCCAGACACTCGGCAAGCCACACTGGCCTAAAAATGGTGGAATATACACCAGAACATGTTATAGTTTCGGAAAGAGGGTATCTATCGATATCCAAAAAGACAATTATCCTGACTTTGCCGATAATAAAATTGGTATATTGTAAGATATTAAATTATTGACAAAATTTGAGGTAAATTTAAGTAGGACGGATAATGGTGCTCCAAGCCGAACAGAAATATTTGGGCGCATAAATTGTTGCCAGAAATGACAGTCAATTATCCAAGAACCTTAAATACGAAAAATTCGGGCCGACTAGAACGTCCCCATTCGTTAACGTGTGTGTTTCTATTTTTAGAAAATTATGTCCCCAGTCGTAATAAGTGCTGAAAGACACACTACAAGGACCTTAAATATGAAAAATTCAGGCTGACGAGAACGTCCCCGGTCGTTAAACAGTGTGTTTCTATTTTTAGAAAATTATGTCCCCAGTCGTAATAAGTGCTGAAAGACACACTACAAGGACCTTAAATATGAAAAATGCAGGCTGACGAGAACGTCCCCGGTCGTTCAACAGTGTGTTTCTATTTTTAGAAAATTATGTCCCCAGTCGTAATACGTGCTGAAACACACACTACAAGGAACTTAAATATGAAAAAATTCAGACCGACGAGAACGTCCCTATAGTCCTTAAACAGTGTGTTTCTATTTTTAGAAAATGGTGTCCCCAGTCGTAATCAGTGCTGAAACACACAATGCAAAGTACCTTAAAGGGACACAAACAATATAAACATAAAGTCGACCTCTAAATAACACCACGATACATCAAATGCGATCATCAAACTTATTTTGTGGCCTGCCGAGAACCTATGCCATATTTTTAGTCTCTAACCAAAACCAGTTTTTGTTTTAGATTCATCTTAAAACAGTTATATAAGGGATAGTTAATGGGATGAACAAATGTATGAGCTATCTATATAATTTCAAACTACACCTTTTCTAATTGGGGACCTCATTCTGATTATAGTGTTCAATGGCTGAATGAGGTCCACAGAAGGTGAGTTTCGTGAGACTAGCCCACTATGTGAGATAGCATCAGTAAATTCCACCTCTGGCGACCTCATTCATAGATCAGTGACACATTATCTTCATAAGTAAGTCATGTAATCAACATATGATTACATATAACCTACGCATTTACCATACTACACATATATTGGTAAACTATATAGCCTTAAAACGGATTTAAATTCGCGCAGTATTTCAATTCGCACACCAAGGGGGTGCGCGAATCTAGTACTGCGCCAATTTAAATACGATTAAGGTATACCAAATGAGCACATGACTTAATTATAATTGTCTCGCTTGAGCATTTTATTTATGAAATTACACATCAAAAGCATTAAATATCAAATTAAATGTACCATTATAAAGATCACACACATCATTAGAATGAGATTCGTCTTGTCAATTTCACTCCGCATGCGATACAAACAAATTGACCTCGATATTCCGCGTGTTGTTTGATCACAGACTGTCATGGAGGAGTGAGCCCAAAGCGGTGTTTTCTTATCGCTTCAGCGTTTTCTTCTGGCAATGTTCTACAAACTATGCATCTATGATATATAGAGTACTTTCACACGGGGAATACATATATATTCGATCAATATTTTGTCAGATTCTGTAATTAATGGCGGTAATTGTCATGTGGAGGGAGAAAAATAATTGTGGAAGGGTGGAGCGGTGAAATCTCACCTTCGGGTATGATATTTGAGCCAGACACTCGGCAAGCCACGCTGGCCTAAAAATGGTGGAATATACACCAGAACATGTTATAGTTTCGGAAAGAGGGTATCTATCGCGATCCAAAAAGACAATTATCCTGACTTTGCCGATAATTAAATTTGTATATGGTAAGATATTAAATTATTGACAAAATTTGAGGTAAATTTAAGTAGGACGGATAATGGTGCTCCAAGCCGAACAGAAATATTTGGGCGCATAAATTGTTGCCAGAAATGACAGTCAATTATCCAAGAACCTTAAATATGAAAAATTCGGGCCGACTAGAACGTCCCCATTCGTTAACGTGTGTGTATCTATTTTTAGAAAATTATGTCCCCAGTCGTAATACGTGCTGAAAGACACACTACAAGGACCTTAAATATGAAAAATTCAGGCTGACGAGAACGTCCCCGGTCGTTAAACAGTGTGTTTCTATTTTTAGAAAATTATGTCCCCAGTCGTAATAAGTGCTGAAAGACACACTACAAGGACCTTAAATATGAAAAATGCAGGCTGACGAGAACGTCCCCGGTCGTTCAACAGTGTGTTTCTATTTTTAGAAAATTATGTCCCCAGTCGTAATACGTGATGAAACACACACTACAAGGAACTTAAATATGAAAAAATTCAGACTGACGAGAACGTCCCTAGTCCTTAAACAGTGTGTTTCTATTTTTAGAAAATGGTGTCCCCAGTCGCAATCAGTGCTGAAACACACAATGCAAAGTACCTTAAAGGGACACAAACAATATAAACATAAAGTCGACCTCTAAATAACACCACGATACATCAAATGCGATCATCAAACTTATTTTGTGGCCTGCCGAGAACCTATGCCATATTTTTAGTCTCTAACCAAAACCAGTTTTTGTTTTAGATTCATCTTAAAACAGTTATATAAGGGATAGTTAATGGGATGAACAAATGTATGAGCTATCTATATAATTTCAAACTACACCTTTTCTAATTGGTGGTTGTACCTAATCAGACCTCAAAATAAGGTGCCTGACATATTCAGAATTATGTCCCCAGAGGGTGAATTTAGTTTGCTACCCCGCATATCTGGCTAGCCTCACTAAATTCACCCTATAGGTGCCTCATTCTGATTATAGTGTTCCAATGTATGAATAGAATTAGGTCCCCAGAGGATGAATTTCGTGATGCGTTTAGCTGGCTAGCCTCACTAAATTCAGCCTCTGGGGACCTCATTCTGATTATAGTGTTCAATGGCTGAATGAGGTCCCCAGAAGGTGAGTTTCGTGAGACTAGCCCACTATCTGAGATGGCATCAGTAAATTCAACCTCTGGCGACCTCATTCATAGATCAGTGACACATTATCTTCATACGTAAGTCATGTAATCAACATATGATTACATATAACCTACGCATTCACCATACTACACATTTATTGGTGAACATATATAGCCTTGAAAACGGATTAAAATGCGGGCAGTATTTCAATTCGCGCACCAAGGGTGTGCGCGAATTCTAGTACTGCGCCAATATAAATACGAGTAAGGTATACCACATGAGCGCATGACTTAATTATAATTGTCTCGCTTGAGCATTTTAAGTATAAAATTATGCATCAAAAGCATTAAATAACAAATTAAATGTTCCATTATAAATATTACACACATCATTCGAATGAGATTCGTCTTGTCAATTTCACTCCGCATGCGATACAAACAAATTGACCTCGATATTCCGCGTGTTGTTTGATCACAGACTGTCATGGATTAGTGAGCTGTTTTCTTATTGCTTCGGTGTTTTCTTCTGGCAATGTTCCACAAACTATGTATCTATGATATATAGAGTACTTTCACACGGCGAATACATATATATATTCGATCAATATTTTGTCAGATTCTGTAATTAATGGCGGTAATTATCATGTAGAGGGAGAACAATAATTGTGGAAGGGTGGAGCGGTGAAATCTCACCTTCGGGTATGATATTTGAGCCAGACACTCGGCAAGCCATGTGTCTGGCTCAAATATCTTGCCCCTCGGGTGAGATTTCCCCGCCCACACCACTTATATAGGATAATAATAGTCTTCCCACATATTTTTACACACAAAACCACATAATTTTAAATCAAAAATATTTAATGTCACGAATAGGTTCTGGGGCTTTAATGAGTTGTACCTCAAGCCAACGGGTTATATCATATACAATCCCCCAGCTAGCATGATAGCCTGCAACGTTCGGATAGGTGGGTCATTGCCACTATCGGTTTCTATGTTGGGATAATTGGCATGGACACTACTACGTGTTAACTCATACTCTCATAGTGGCAGTGACGACAGAAACATTTAGCGGGAGCGAACGTGTGAAATCAAGGCATAAATTTACCAGATGAAACAGATTGAGGACAAATCATTCTACAGCCAATCCTGTAAATAAGGTGCCCAATATTTGCAGAATAAGGTATGCCCATAGGGTTAATTTATTGATTCTACCCCTCATAGCAGGCTAGCATAACCAAATTCACTCTCTGAGGACCTCAGTCTGAACATAATTCTCCATATTTGATCAATGTATGTACAGAATGAGGTCGCCAGAGGGTGAATTTGGTGATGCTATATTGCTTTATTCATTTATTGTTATTCTCATTCTCCAACATAAGTTCGCCTTCAGTCAGTGTTCGAGGGTATATTATTTACTCCGTTCTGTGCTTACCCAGATTATTTATGTACTTACAGTACCCTAAAATATTACGTTTGTGAAGTCTAGGACCCCATATGTGATATGCCTCTATCACCAGATACTGCCAAATTAATTAAGAAAAATTAGATAAATTAACCCAAATAGTTTTCTGACTCACGAACTTGGGACGATTTTATGGGGTCTATATAAAAGCCTAATTTATGCAATTGTTGCCATATACCATCACACTCTAAACTAATTTATTAATTAATTAATATATATATAGTAATCAGGGGGGGGCAATGATTTACGTAATTCGTGAAGCGGGTGGAGGTTGTAGAAACCCGAATGTGTGATTTAGAGTGATTTTTTATCAGTGTATTAAAATTCGAGGCCAGGGAAACGCGGTCTATCTGGTTTCTGAAACAGTACATGCATGCGCATGATAGCTCGAGTTTCATTAACGGGAATTGCGTTTAACTAGACACCTTTTCAATTTTCATTGATATATTTCTGCATTTTGTTCATTTCTTGGCTTTCTTAATATACCTGTCTGTGTATATTACGCTGTTAATTAACCAAACACTATGTTCCGTGCAACTATCAAGATGTGCAAACAGAAATGCTGTTTAGATACTACAGTCATTATCTGCAAGATTGTGCCCCCCCCCCCGCGTTTAGGGGAGATTTCTCTCACATCGAGTTCACACAATCTATCTTTAGTAACAGTGAAGTTATTTTTAGACTGATTTATTCGTGTTGTCCCTGATTATCTATAGGTTCAAGACACATAATTTATTTCAAAATTTCACAATAACCACCTGAATTCGATCACCAAGGACATAGACGTACGCGAGAAACAATACTCAATATTAAATATAGGTAAAATTATCGTTGATGAATCAAAATTGCATTTGCAAGAAGCATTCATGTCACAACTTTACAACTGATAAAATTAAGTTGTAAACGTCTAGCATAAACGCTTCCTACAAATTAAAGCTGGACGTATCACAGATAAATAAACTAATTTAGGACGTTTTGTATCACCAGTGGAACAACTTCCCATAGGGATTCCCTGGTACAAGGGATTCCATGCTACAAGAGTATATGCACAGATAAATGTGAATGCACCTTTTACAATTTGGCGAAATGGCAAACCCGCTGTGAATCGTATTATTTGAAGCGTTGTTTTCCAAATTTTGAACAATTTTAAGTCTTTTGAATAGTTTTAGCTTGCATGGGCTATTTCAGGCAACACTATTAATCTGAAATTTCTAGTAATATATCCCTTCAATGTGGATGTCGTCCTCTCGTCCCGGACTCCACGTGCATCATGATCGATGACATGCAGTTACTGTATTTATCTCCATATCACGATCTATACTGAATTCGGACGGTCGTTCGATATGCGGCAGCAACTCATAAAGACTCAGTTCCCCTGTTTTCAACAGCATAGTCTCGGGATCTATAAGTTTTCCCGAATATATACAAACTTATTATACAGTTTGGTGTATATAGAACCATTTCCGATTATTTATTATAGCTGCATTCTTTATTCATGAATATGGTCTCATAAAGTATCGGGTTAACACAATCTATTTTTTAGAAACATGAATGTTATTTTTAGACAGACTCCTTTGTTGGTGGTGTCCCCCTTGGTCTCTTTTTGAGGTTAGAATTTTAGTATTTTGAAAACACATGGGAAAAAAATCAAATGTCAGCATTTGGAGACACACAGAGTGTGTGTTTTCCTGTCCCCAATCATCATATGTCTGATCCCTATGTGTGTCCCCCATTACTCACACTTTAATACTTTAATGTCCGTATTCTGAAAACACAGGGAAAAAATTTAATGTCCGCATTTTGAAAACACAGATTGTGTATACTCGTGTCCCCTTTCATCAAATATCTGACCCCGGTGTGTGTCCACCTTTCTCACACTCGGGAAAAAAATAATATATCCCTTCAATGTGGATGTTGTACTCTCGTCCCGGACTCCACGTGCATCATGATCGATGACATGCAGTTACTGTATTTATCTCCATATCACGATCTATACTGAATTCGGACGGTCGTTCGATATGCGGCAACAACTCATAAAGACTCAGTTCCCATGTTTTCAACAGCATAGTCTCGGGATCTATAAGTTTTCCCGAATATATACAAACTTATTATACAGTTTGGTGTATATAGAACCATTTCCGATTATTTATTATAGCTGCATTCTTTATTCATGAATATGGTCTCATAACGTATCGGGTTAACACAATCTATTTTTTAGAAACATGAATGTTATTTTTAGACTGACTCCTTTGTTGGTGGTGTCCCCCTTGGTCTCTTTGTGAGGTTAGAATTTTAGTATTTTGAAAACACATGGGAAACAAATCAAATGTCAGCATTTGGAGACACACAGGGTGTGTGTTTTCCTGTCCCCAATCATCATGTGTATGATCCCGATGTGTGTCCCCCATTACTCACACTTTAATACTTTAATGTCCGTATTCTGAAAACACAGGGGGAAAATTTAATGTCCGCATTTTGAAAACACATATTGTGTATACTCGTGTCCCCTATCATCAAATATCTTACCCCGGTGTGTGTCCACCTTTCTCACACTCGGGAAAACACAGGTGTATCCACGGTGTCCCCTATTAGTACATAACAAACCCCGAATTCTATTTTCAAACATGTCTGGTATACAGATGCTTGCTGTCGCTCATAATGTGTATGTGGTATATGGGACATAACTCTAAAAAATTGGGAGCTCTGCTATTAAAATTAAGGGTGTCCACGATTGTAGGTTTGCAGCTTGTGTCCCCGATTGAACACACATACAAGTATGGGTGTGTCTGTCTGTGTGTTCGCGATGGACTCGAAAATGACCGAACCGATTTCGATGAAACTTGGTATGTGGGGGTACTTTCGGTCGAGGAGTGGCATGGGCCTATTAATTTGCCCGTGCGACGTGACCTTGACCTTGAAATCGGGTCAATTCAAGGTCAAACGCCCGAGTATCACGGGATACTCGGCCGGGGAGTGTCATAAGCCTATTCGTTTGCCCGTGCGACGTGACATTGACCTGGAAATCGGGTCAATTCAAGGTCAAATCGCGAATTTTGATGGGATTTTGACGAAATTTGATACGTAGGGTTACTTTTGTCCACTGAGTGTTTTGGACGGGTCGAGTCGTGACCCCGACCTGACCTTGACCTTCAAAATGATCAATTCGAGGTCAAATCGGGTAAAACCTGATGGATTTCGACGGGTACTTTTGTCGGGTACTTTTGTCCGGGCAGTGTTTTGAACGGGTCAAATCGTGACCCCACCTCACCTTGACCTTCAAAATGGACTATTCAAGGTCAAATCGCGCAATTCGCCGAAAAGCAGAGGGGAAACAGCCCGGACCAATTCAAGGTCAAATCGGGTAAAACCGGATGGATTTCGACGGGTACTTTTGTCGGGTACTTTTGTCCGGGCAGTGTTTTGGACGGGTCAAATCGTGACCCCACCTGAACTTGACCTTCAAAATGGACAATTCAAGGTCAAATCGCGCAATTCGCCGAAAAGCAGAGGGGAAACAGCCCGGACGAAGTCGGGTCCACCTGCTAGTAGTGTATATATTTGAACATGTTATATATGTTAATTTATATTTATATATTATATAGTGTGTGTACAGGTTTGTGTTGCACAATTGATCAATTAGAATGAATTTCCGAACATTTGAGCTGCGTTAAAGATGTTGGTTTCGGAAAACAGGTTTCCATCGTTTTTCCTGACCACCAACGCAGACACAGTAGGGTGTAATTAACCTGTATGTGCCCATCCCTTAACTTGTAAGCATGTATACCAATAAACGCTGATGTCGACCCCTATTGGACTCCGGCGCGGCTTGATGGCAATGATAGTGTTATCATTATTGGAGAATTGAGAATACTGAACATTACGTGCGGCGAACTCTCGGTAGCGTGACGCCATGGAGTTTTTAAATATGGATAATTTATGCATGTCAATATCGAAACATTGGCGACAAGTGTTTATGATACATATTATACCATAGGCATAATTATGTTACACTATGTAACTTAGGGATACTCGATACGGTTCATAGACTGGTGTATTTTATTTGATTATGTAAATATCGAAAACAATTAACGCAGCCAATATAACTTACACAATGCAGAGACGCGTAAATATATAATTTTACACCGACCAACATTCAGTATGATTCCAACCAATTTATGTCATTTGTGTCGCGAAAACACTGTCTAAATGTCAATAATTGAATCGCAAGTCAGAACAAACTCTTCACTAAATATAATAACATTATTGACTATACTTTATGACTCACTAGTTAATATAATGAAATATACGATAATGTTCCGGTAATTGAACATTTTCGTAGCAATTGAGATGAAATAATAACACACATGTTCATTGTCTTCTTACATCATTATCTCAATATCTTATATATGTCCATTACATGCAAAGAAGTGAAGTGCTTTTGATGCTTAAATAATTGAATTTATTATTACTCCTTTCTGTGGGTATATCGACCGTCTGAAACGCATGCTCAGGGGTGTTTTTTCGAGCGACAAAAACCTAAATTTTCCTGGGGAGGACCCCCGAAATCCCACCTAAGTTGAGCCTCCCATGCCTCCAGCAAGCCTACCGGAGGTTGTTTTCTTATTTTAACCTTTACATGCACGCCGAAAAACAGTTTTTCCCCCTGAAAAATGATCCATTCTGCTAGCACGCTCATACAGAACAGCAGGTCTAACATACGGCGTTCTATCTCATTTCATTTTAATCAAATCCAACCCCTCTTATTGATAATCCTTAAATTTGGCTGTTTCGGTACATAGGCCTACATAATGAGGAATCCTGTTTTTGTTTGTCATAGTTTGCATGTATGGAGTCATATACCTTTTTGTGAGATCAATCCTGATATATCTTGTGATCAGGAACAAGTGTTCCCCTGTGGTTGGGATTATGTATTAAACAATATCTAACTACCCCTACCTGAATTTATTTATTTATATGTAATCCTTTAACAATGGCCCGATATATGGATTATATGCATATATCACACGCTGAGCACTATACATTCAGAAGGCTCGCCACAATGGGACATTTATGGCATGCACATGGCTCCACTGTAGACAATATATACGCATACACACCCACCAAATTACTGATAACGACCGGTTCGTTTCGTCTAATTTTGCTCTCTCATGTTCACTTTTAGATGGTACTGAAGTTTTTGAGTTATTTCCCTTAAACATTGACTAACGTTTAAAAGACAAGCCGACAACACGTGCCTCGCGTGGTGGCGATTGACCATATATATTAATGGCCTTTTTGGGTTCCGATTGTTCATTTATAAATGACTAATCCCTAAAGAATTGCCTGAAATAAAATCAGTGAAAACTGGAATTTAGCTCTGGGAATAACAGGTCACCTTATGTTTTGTTTGGAATTCACCTGGACTCTAGAGTAAGGTCATGCTGACATGTTGTGAAAGTTTCACTGGTTATTCCAATGTTCTAGGGTTCATTTTGGGGTAAAAATCACCCTTTTTAGTAAAAATGAGAGCATTCTGGAATCCACCAAAACATAATATACATCGTTAATGGATGAAATTGTATAGCAAGTTTTGTCTAGCTATAATTACGTTTTACATGGGATTAATCCACACAATGTGTCAAAGGTTTTGTTATGGGATTTCGGGTGGAAAATAGGATGTTAATGGGAAATCGTCATTTTCAGAATTTGAGTCTTGAAAAAACAATTTTAAGAGTTTATGGTCTTGAACTCTAACCTATTGTTCACCATCAAGATATGTTGTATATCAAAATGTTCGGCTGTGTGTGGGCAATAAAGAAACAGGTACAATCAGAAACAAAAATCAGTGCGATCTCGGATTATTTAGGGTAAAAACCAATTTTTCATAAGTAAAATCAGTGATAACTGGAATCCAGCTCTATATATATAGGAACTAGAGGTGACCCGACTTCGTCCGGGCTTTGCCCTTGAATTGTCCATTTTGAAGGTCAAGGTCAAGTGGGGTCACGATTTGACCAGTCCAAAACACTGCCCGGACAAAAGTACCCGACACACGTGCCCGTCGAAATCCATCTGGTTTTACCAGATTTGACCTCGAATTTATCATTTTGAAGGTCAAGGTCAGGTCGGGTCACGATTTCACCCGTCCAAAACACTCAGTGGACAAAAGTAAGTCAAGGTCAAGGGGGGTCACGATTTGACCAGTCCAAAAACACTGCCGGACAAAAGTACCCGACAAAAGTACCCGTCGAAATCCATCCGGTTTTACCCGATTTGACCTCGAATTGATCATTTTGAAGGTTAAGGTCAGGTCGGGTTCACGACTCGACCCGTCCAAAACACTCAGTGGACAAAAGTAAACCCACGTATGAAATTTGGTCGAAATCC
The DNA here is from genome assembly GCA_032622095.1 of Siphonodentalium dalli. NCBI lineage: Eukaryota > Metazoa > Mollusca > Scaphopoda > Gadilida > Siphonodentaliidae > Siphonodentalium > Siphonodentalium dalli. The sequence goes on from CP136063.1 coordinate 15,115,084, forward strand.
CATCAAAATTGGCGATTTGACCTTGAATTGACCCGATTTCAAGGTCAAGGTCACGTCGCACGGGAAAATGAATATGCTTATGAGACTCCCCATACGAAAGTACCCACACGTACCAAGTTTAATCGAAATCCCGTGATATTCGAGCATTTGACCTTGAAATGACCCGATTTCAAGGTCAAGGCCACGTCGCACGGGCAAATTAATATGCCCATGTCACTCCCCGGCCGAAAATAACCCAACATACCAAGTTTAATTGAAATCGGCTGGGCCGTTTTCGAGTCCATCGATTACATACAGACAGACACACAGATCTTCCAAAATATATAATAGACTAGCAGGTTAGCCCACTGGCGGCAATAGTCAGATACATGACAATTTTTAAGTTTTAATTAATTTTTTTAATTAATTTTTTAAATTAAATATTTAATTTTTTGTTTTTCAAAGAGTTAAAGGTACGGTTGGCCTTGGCGGTGAGTATCCTGTGAAAATATTTCCACCCGTCAAAAACCGCCACAAACAGAAAGAACAACAAAATGTAGACAGACTTTGTCCGTATACAATTAAGAAATATCGCATAAACAGTATGTTATTGTCATATCTTTGACCATTGTTTTGTAAACAAAAGCATAAAAAGTTACTTTTCTGGTGTTTGTTTATATTATGATGGTAAACATAAAGAGCGTTTTTTGTTGGTGAATTCCTGATATGGAACGAATAAAGAGCGTTTGTGCCATTTGTGTGTGATTAGCCAGCAGCATTGTGCTGTCTTCTGTAACACAATCAGGCTCTTGCTTAGGTAAAATATAGTAAATCTTTATGATAACATGCTGTTTACGCGATGGTCATGGTATATATGAACGAAACTGTATGCGTTTTAATGTTTTTCTGTTTACGGTGATTGGAACAAATATGAATATTTTCGACAACTAAGGCCTCACGTGCCTTTAATTTTGTTGTTTTTCAATGAGTTAATTGTGCCTTTTTAATTTTTTAATTGAATTTTTTGTTTTTAAATTTTACCCGATTTGTTTTGGTTTTTCAATGAGTTAATTGTGCCTTTTTAATTTTTTAATTGAATGTTTTGTTTTTAAATTTTACACGATTTATTTTTTTCAATGAACCCGTCCATGACAGTTCCCGTATTTAGCAAGTTTGAGCTCAATCGGTTTGAGTCTATAAAGGACACACACATATATATGACACTTCCCGTAGGTAGCAAGTTTGAGCTCAATCGGCATTCCCCAGTCAATATTTAGCAAGTTTGAGCTCAATCGGTTCGAGTCTATAAAGGACACACTCATATATATGACACTTCCCGTAGGTAGCAAGTTTGAGCTCAATCGGCATTCCCTGGAATTTCCCAGTCACCAACGCGGCGTAATTTTGGTACATATATAGAGACCAATTGTCCATCGGCTGTCATGTGTAGTAACATAAACTCATTGATGCTAAGTTAGCAATCGTAAGTACACATAGTAATCCATGATGTCTTATAAGCCGACATTGCCGTGGGGATGCCGTGGGGATGCCGTGGGGGTCTAATCCGATGAATATGTCCCCGTTCCTAGGAAGCGAGTTCCAGATAATGTAAACAAACGCCGTCCCCCGTTCAGTATGCGAAATTTCGAGCGATAACGTTGTAAACAAACTCTCTTTTTATAGCGACGCGTCATATACAACGCTCATTAAATTATCACTTGATTAACCACCGCAGTGGCGTTCGCGGTGATTTTGATGATTCGGAGTGGAGAAAGGGTGCTCAGAGCTTCTCCAAAACGCGACAACTACGGTGTCCGTGGGATTTTACCCTTAGATAGGAAGTTTGAGCTCAATCCGACCAGCCGTTTTCGATTCTATGAAGTACCCACACACACACATATATACATATATATATACGGAGTTCTCAAAATATATAGTATAGATAGATAACATTTCACCCTATTTGTGGTCGGTGACTCCATTAGACGACAAAATGTGGTAATTTTCACATGTTGCCTGAGGTGTGTGGTGTAAATCTATTTTTTAGTGTTTGTTTTGGGCTAAAAACCACATTTGTTTTGGAAAGTGAGACAACTATGGAATCCATCAGAACATATTATACATCTTTATTGATAGAAATGTTATAGAACTTATTTAGGGTTACCCAGTAATAGAGTGAGATTAATTGCTTTTAATATTACACAGTTCCATTATATCATTTTGCACATATAAATTTTGGTAAAGTAGAGTTTCCTCCCAAAAGAAACCATCTCAACGATAATTGTATCAACATAGTCAGTCAATACACTGCAGTCGTATCCATGCATTTGCTAAATTTAGAATGTAATACATTTATTTTCATTATAATTGCCATGTTGTTTGGATCGTTCATAGAGCACACGAGTGTATTTTGCACTAATACATGGCTAAAATTCGCTGATATTTTGCAAAAATTCTGTTGAGTATTAAAAGGAGATGGTCCCATAAATGGCCGGCTTTAGTGAACAGTAACCTTTAAGAGACAAGAGTTGGAATCAGCAGAAATGTTCAAAAAAGTTCCCCAAATGTGCGATTCCAATAATGGTTTGATAGAAGATGTTTTTGAGAAAATCAATACATTTGGTTCATACCAGGAATGTCTCTGGTGCCTATGAAATATATACAATTTCATCAAATATTCTAGTCTTCGATACGATGATGAGGCCCCACTTCGTCTCAATTGAGCAAGTATAGACCTAACATACTGGTTGGAATGGAGAATCAAACATCAACACCAAATCACAAGAATGTGTGTGCTGTAAATAGAGTTATCCTTCATTGAACTTAGTCAACTGAGAGTAATGTAAAAATCATTTGCCTCAATAAGTTTCACAATTGTATTGGAACATCTATTCTTATTACCCATGTGCGGTTTTAGCATACAGGTTACAAGAGTTATTATATATAACGCAATGGATGGGGTGTAACGTGCAACCCCGAACGAAGTCCCCACATGCGCCCTTGGTTTGTTAGTTTAGTTTGGGTTTTACGTCGATTTAGCCATTAGGCCATATCACGACTGAGATGTACTGAATCAGGATTAAGTGAAGCAATTGTGTATATACGTAACCGTGAATTAAGACTAAAATTAGACAAAATATATACAAATAAAAACACCCAAATCAGAACCTTAAAGAAACTGACCATTGTGCAAACACATATAAAACATACTATCAAAACATAGAAATACTGCTTTGAGAACAGCAAACATAAAACCTGCATAAAATGTAAACAGCAAATATAAATAATTTAATTAAGGCCCCGGCATATTGAAATATGCGAAGTAAGGTTGGATGATTGATAAGATAATCATGATATATATCTGATGAATCTGGTATGAGTCTTAATCCATTGATCAAGTATCCAATCGGTTGACTCAGTAGGTGATCTCTCGCCCAAAAGACAAACCATCCACATAATCGCATGGGCCTCCCCACCACTCAAAGTTGACCATTTCTCTCGAAGCGTCGTATCGAACTTTGAAAACTCAAAGCTCAACCTCTGCTTCTGAGAGTAAAATGACTTGATAGTCCTTGGCTAGTTTTGTTTTGGAACAATAATAGGATCAACTTGCATAGGTTGTTTCGGAGGATATGTCTTAACGGCAGAATCTGCATCCATTCCCCGCGCTACAGGTACTGAAACAGGAATAGTATCACTCTCCTCAACTTGTGTTGCTGCATGTAGTGATATACTGACGAGTTTGTTTTGACCCTGTACCTGAGTGCTGGCATCAACACACTTTTTGGTAGACAAGATTGCTGAGTATGTTACATGTGGAACGGATGGTCTTGGACCAACTGTTTTCTTAGCATCTATACATGTATATGACAGATGCTTCTCAGCTTTACATAGTTGAATGTTGAATTCATAGTCCCAAAAAACGATCCATTGCGGCATGTGAACCTGGACAGTTCGAATGTTTTTAAAGATTCGTGCAATCCTATAAGACTCCCAGGTATTTCTTTGCACTAAGTCGGCAACTCTCAGACATGGATAAGATTTATTCAACACATTTATAAATAAGTCACAGGCAGCCACAGAGGCAGTATATAATACATCTGTAACGTGTGCGTGCATAGTAGCGAGCATCATAAGAGTTCATAGTGAGAGAGCTTCCAGAAGAGTCTGCCTTTTAGCCAAAACTCTGACAAGTATACATATGCATATAGGCCAACGCCCTTTGTTCCAATGTGTCGCCTGTTGATAGGTCCACATATAGGTGTACCTCAAATAGGTTAACATAATACATTGTTTGTGAGACCAACGAACCCGTGAGTCAATGACCTGGATCATTTCACTCCGGGGTCGCTGTCCCACGATCAAGCCAGGGCACTAACCTCTCATACAGATTTAACCATAATCACGCCATCTAACAGTAGGAAGTGTTACATAACTCGTATCACCTTTTTCAAGATGTTTGTCCTAAGACAAAAAACTTGATGATTTCGTGATAGAGATCCCAACTATCCCATTTGGAATATGGAATGCTCTTAATATAACACACAAGTTCCTAAACACAGTAATGTCCTAATCCGATAAGTTCCTTGGGGCGAAATTGTTGACAACAGGGGATTGTTCCATAATGTTCCAAAACACTGGAATGTCATCGTCCGAGAAGTTCCTTGGGGCGAATCGTTGATAACAGAGGATTGTTCCATAAAGTTCCAAACGTCATTTCGTGAAGATGTATCTGTTCTGTTTTCTTTTGGCTTTCCATGTAGTTGATTCCGATCCAACGGTGGGAATAATGCGTGGCATCCTCTTTACTATCCCGTTCGTCCTGGTATTATCCTAGATAATCGCCTTGTTTAGGTACGAAAGTTGATTATACTTCAACTTGACCTTGAATTCGGGCGTAATTTGGTTAAGGGTCAATATAGTTTAATATCTAGGGTATGACTTCCTATCATGGCTTATATCGCCTTGTTTCGGTACGAAAGTTGATTAAATTTCAACTTGACCTTGAATTCGGGCGTAAATTTGTTAAGGGTCAATTTTATAATGTCTAGTGGAGGACTTCATATGGCCGTTGTGTAAGAACTGAAATTAATTAAGTCTAATGATCTTGGCATCAGCGTGTAACACCACACTGTACGTGTAACTCCACGTGTTCATTCATTGAAATGCCATTTGAACCGTCTAAACATTTTAGGTGGGCTTAAAGGCCCTATACAAGCATGTACACATACTCTATAACATACAATTTTAATAAATTGTTGGCAGCGACGTGTTAGATCACGCCGTTCGTGTAACATCACTATTGCATTGCCTCGAAATGCCAAATTGAACATAACCTGCGGATATCGAGTCATTTCATTGACTACCCGAACCATGGGCCCTTTATTAGTGCCAATATTGGGTATACCCGTCGAGTTACTCATAGTTTGTCAGCCAGTAATTCTAACAACTATCCTGTAACATAAACAACATATACATAAAGAGTAAATGGACATCTATATAAATGCCATATATTTTATATATCTATATTCCTTGTGAATTCGATACACCGAATTCTTTGCGTGACATCGCATATTCTTAAACTCGAACTGCCATTCACAACTAACATAAATTGTACACACTCGGAGACAATTTGCTAATGACATATTTGTTCACATAACTAATACAAAAAATATATTATTACCCAATCCTGATATGTCCCTTTAAAACAAATCAATAGTTCACCATCCAAGCTTTATTTTCATGACCTCAGACAACTTCGAAACGATATGCTATACCCAAATTTCTAATTCATCTGTAGTGAAAGTCTTCAATGACAGGTGTTACCTGGTATTGTTATGGTAATAGAGATAAGTAGGCTTAAGAATTCGTACCACTTTAATATCACAATTGCGACGACATTTAACATGCCTCAGTTATTGACCGTCATTCATTAAATTGTTTGCCTGAACACGGCGACAGATCCACCTAGCACGCGCGACCAATTACAACGGTAACACGAGGTGTATTGGCCTTTGAATTCAATAGATATGTTGAGTGAACGGAAATATGGCCATGAATAGGGTTGTCCGAGTTTCTTGCTAAGAAGGCATTGTGGCTAGTGGTGTCTAATTGCTTTCATTGTTATCTGATTTTAGATGGGGTATCACTTTGCGTGCGGTCAATGACTTGATTTCTAGTGTTATCCATTGTGTTGTCAATTGTGGCTTCCTATTGATGTGACCACGGTGATTGTCCAGTGTACCCCAAATACCAAAGCATTGTGACTTTGTGAATTTTCTATCAGGCATCTGAGTTCCTATTGGAAGGATGTATTTATTTCTCAACGACAATGTTTTCAACATAAAAAAACCGTCAAAATCATCTCTGTCTGATTTGTACTACCGTCAAATTGAATCTCTGGGTGCTATCATTCTTAAGTTCTGGAAGATTACATTATCGTGAGTTACTATGGTTCTCAAAGTATATTTAACCAGTATTATCTTCAATGAAATTATCAGGATTATCTGGATGGATTTTATTTTCTTATGTGTGATTGTTATGGGTAAGTTCTGTTATTTTAAAACCCCTAATATCTGTGTGAACCCACTTTTAAACATAGCAGTGTTTCACTAACTTTTTTTTATATTTAATTATTTGTTCATGATATATTCTATTCCGGATATCCTGTGCCGTCAATAGACTCTCAGACATTTTATGGAATCATGTCAGTACGTCCAGTATTACCCGCAGACACTCTAGGATCCCGTAACAGATTTAATCATGGCACCATCAATTTTCTATACATTTTTGTGTGTGTGGTTACACCATGATTGTTATTCAGTTACATGCCTTATTTTCCATCTTGTCAACTCTGATCAACTTTGGACTTGTTCGAAACCTGAACACATTAAGTTCTGATTATCTTGTATAACGCATACCTACAATGTCGATACATGTACATCGATCTATATATTTTAAAAAATCGAAATTTTAACCTCATTCGAGCGTGTCGTAACACAAAATGCCACCAACCATGCATGTAAATATACTTGCAAAATATTTGAACTATTTGGCTAACCTGAAACATTCCCGAACAATTGTTTTTAATACTTCAAACTTCAAGCCTCTATATCTTGACTACAAATTATTTAATTTAAAATTTCTTGAATCACCTTTCTCACTTTTTTCTTATTGCCATCACATTGAAAAGCCCAATGTGAACTCGAGTTGCATATAAAGCAGTTACCGTATGGTGGTATCCATTTTGTATTCTTTAAAACTTCTAATGCAATCTTTCGTAAATGTTGTAGGTTGTTACTCTGCAATCTTGGATCCATTGTGAGCGTTCGGTGCGTTATTCAATCGTCAGTGAAACGACGACGTGATGAAAAAGCGCGTCGCTTTTATGCTCTGACACGGACGATGACTGCGCATGTCCGTCTCAGAGCATAAAAGTGACGCGAATTTTCATCACGTCGTCATTTCACGATGAAGCGTCTTGTGCCATATTCAGATAGCGAAAGCGAACGAGATAATAGAAAGAGAGTGCGACTGGATGATGACTGTAAATATTATACTATAAAAAATCTGACCGATAAATACTCGAGGAAATTTAAAACAGCATCAAAGAGATTCAACGTCACATTTCAAGAATTTCATCAACCATTTCAAACTGTTCACAGAATTTTCAAAGATCTGGTGAACAGTTTGAAAGATGAGTGTGATGCAGGACCAAAAGATCAAATGAGAATTTCCATCTTTCATCCAGGGCTAGATCTAGGGATTCACGTCCCGTTCACTGAAGCAAAAGCCCTGACGGGTGAATTATTGTTTGACAACATAGAAAAGGTTGGACAATCGAACAAAAAATTCAAAATTCATGACGGACAGATGCCATTTGACATCACTGTCAAGCATATGCCTACAGGGACCGCAAGACATACATTACATTTTGGAGAATTCGGTGAACAAAATCAAATTAAAACAGTAAAAAAAAGTATTCATCTGATTCAGAACGCAGAAGATAACATGTGTTTTGCGAGGGCTGTCGTTGTTGGTATGTGTAATGCTAACAAAAAATATACAGCTGAATGGAAGCAACAATGAAAACGGATTACGAGGCCAGCAAGACCTCCACAACGGGAAGCTGCAAAGTCATTGTTGGATAAAGTGGGGTTATCACACGACACCAGTTGCGGGGTTGAGGAATACAAAATTATTCAATAACAACTATATCCTGAGTATGTTATAGAAATACATAATCAATTTGCTGACGAAGGCTTTCTTTTTCAACCACCACCAGTTGGGAAAGAAAGTAAAGTTGTCCATCTATATTTCAATGACAGCCACTACGATGTGATCACAACTGTCACACTTCCTTGGATGTCATTATTACTGTGAACACTGTGATGTCGGTTCGAACAGCAGAGGTGATCATTTATGTCCATATAAGTTTATGTGTTTCGAGGGTCAGATATGTCCCTTTGAACGATGGATACAACGCATCAAATGTAAGAGGACTTTTAGAAGTAAACGATGTCTCGACAATCATTTAAAAAAATCACCAAAACAAGACAAAACTACCTGTGATATGATACACAAATGCCAGAAATGTGGGAATGACATCGTCACACGAAAGGAGAAAAGACATATATGTTCGGAAACAAAGAATTGCAAATACTGTAAGGAAATCGTCGCATCAGATCACATATGTCATATCCAACAGTACCAAAAGAGAGAAACACAGAAAGAAGTAAAGGTACCATTCATATATTTTGATTTTGAATGCCAACAAGATACTGGTGTTCATATACCCAATTTTTGTGTTGCACAAACTGCTTGTGAAAATTGTATATGTAAACCCATTGATGAAATATGCATTTTATGTGATTCTGTATTGTCAAACAGATAATATGTTTTTAAAGGTGAGAATGTATTGGAAAGATTTTGCAAAAGGTTGTTTTACACCAACGACCATAAAGGTACAACATGTATTGCTCACAATGCAAGAGGTTACGACAGTCAGTTCCTCTTACATTACTTGGTGAACAATGGAAATTCAAAACCTAATGTTATTATGAATGGTAACAACATACTGAGTTTACAATGCAATGGTGTTAGAGTAATCGATTCATTGAGTTTCATCCCAATGGCATTATCTAAATTTCCAAAAACATTCCAACTTGAAGAAATGGCTAAAGGTTATTTTCCACATTGGGCAAATACACAGGACTTTCAGAATTACGTAGGACCATATCTAGACAAAAAATACTATAAACCTGAAATCATGTCTGAGGAAAATAGGGATTCATTTCTGAAATGGTACGAAGCTAGGGGTGAGGATATTTTTGATTTCCAAAAAGAAATTCAAAAGTATTGTAAATCAGATGTAGACATTTTAAGACGTGGATGTGGAAAATTCAGACTATGGAAACTGATCAAATAGATCCATTACGGGAAACAATAACATTAGCTCAAACCTGTAACCTTGCATGGAGAAGAAATTCATTACCAGAGAATTATCTAGGTATAATTTCAGATGCTGGATATCCACAAGCGCGTAAATTTTCAATGAAAGCAATGCGATGGCTACAGTACAGTGCTACAAAACAAAATTTAAATATAAAACATGCTTTAAATGGTGGTAAAGTTAAAATAAGCACACATTGTGTTGATGGTTATCATGCAGGATCCAACACAGTGTATGAAATGTATGGGTGTTTTTTCATGGCTGTCCTACTTGCTATCCAGATAGAAATCGCCGAAACCCATACAGTAATATAACAATGCATGAATTGTATGAACAAACAATAAAAACGGAAAATGAAATCAAAAGCTTGGGATGCAAATTAATATGGATCTGGGAACATGACCTGGACAATAAATGTAAAGCAGACACAAATTTAAAACAAACTATGGATCAATTATATTTGCATCAAGACCCAATTAAACCAAGGGAAGCATTATTTGGTGGCAGGACTAATGCTCTAAAATTATATCATGAAATAGAACCAACAACTAAACAGGAAATAAAATATACTGATTTATGCAGTTTGTATCCTAGTGTTAATAAATATAAGGAGTACACACTTGGTCATCCTGCAATTCTAAGTCAGGAACAAATAGGAGACATCAAATCCTACAAAGGAGTCATTAAATGCAAAGTATTACCTCCAATTAAATTGTACATTCCAGTGCTACCGATCCACTGTAATAACAAAATGATATATACATTGTGTAAAACTTGTGCAGAACATGAAAGTGGACAGTGTAATCATAAAACCGAACAGCGTGCTTTAGTTGGAGTTTGGAGACATGTAGAATTATTCAAAGCAATATAATTGGGTTACCAAATTCTGGAAGTGTATCAAGTTTGGCATTGGACTGAGTGGTCGGACAAAGTATACAGGGATTACATTGATAAATACCTCAAAATTAAACAAGAAGCAAGTGGATATCCAAATTATGTTAAAAGTGAAGAAGATAAAGATAAATACATTAAAGATTATTATGAGGTTGAAGGTATAACAATTGAAAAAGAAAACATAAAAAACACACCAGGACTCCACCAGTGCGCAAAATTAATGATAAATTGCATATGGGGAAAAAATGCACAAAATAATATTCTTACTAAAACTGAATATATCTGAGAACCATCCAGATATTTTGAACTTTTAACTGATAAAAATATCACCGTCAAAGCAGTTGAAATTTTTGAACAGGATAAATTCATATTATTCAGCTATGAAAATATAACCGATATTATAGAACCACATCCATCTGCCAATGTAGTTGTTGCATCATTTGTCACAGCATATGCACGCTTGGAGTTGTATAAAGTTTTAGAAAAACTCCCAGACAGGGTGTTGTATTTCGACACCGATAGTTGTATGTATATTTTCGATCCAGAAAAAGAAAATATCAAAACCGAAGACAGCTACCTTGGTAAATGGACTGATGAACATCCGGATACTAAAATCATGAAATTTGTAGGGTTAGGACCGACAAATTATGGATATCAGTACATGAAAGATGGTGTCATAAAATCTGTATGTAAAGTCAAGGGTATCACTCTGGATTATAAAACTAAACAGCAAATAAATGTTCATTCAATGGTTGAATGTGTTAACGACTGGTTAAATTTTCAACGTGTCATAAACTATCCATGCATAATTAAACGCACAAAGAACCGAGAAGTAATTAGTGAAAAGCAAACAAAGACATTCCGATCTGTGTACACCAAACGACTTGTTGTGGGTGAATACAACACAATTCCTTATGGATGGAATTGATGTGTTACCAGCAGAAATGCTTTATAATAGCTTGATCGAAATGTCAAAAATGGATCAAGAAATCAAACGAGAACTTAAGCAAACTTGGTTTTTGAGGGAAAGTAGAATTATAATGGAGACTTTGCTGAACGGATCTTTTCTCTGAGGGGCAGAGTCGACTGAGATGTTTGATTGAGAGATCAGAATTTTAAACTGGTTTCTTAATGGATATATTGGATCAACATCACTTTAACCTGGGCAACGGCGGGTAACTCTGCTAGTATATATATATATACACACACAACACAACATGGTACTAATATCCCGTAGTTGTGGGACACAGAGTCCAAGTATTCGATGAGTCCGATTCGCCCTATCTGAAAACACGTTTGAAATGTCCCAGTGAATTGTCGATTTTCCTGTACTTTTTTCTTCGCGGCATAAGTCGACCACCAGCACTCAGTTGAATGATCATGGCTTCCTGGTATGCTTGCTCTTTCCTGATGAAGTCTATCATCTTGTAGATGTTAGGATGAGAACCAGCGATGAATAGCTGTAGCTTACGATGCCATCCTTCAACGTGGTTTGTGGTACGGGGTCCGATGGTATCGTGGTGGTTCCATGTGCATTGGCTTGGAGTAACATATAACTTTCTGCTTCAGCTCTGCAAGGAATGCATCTACGGCAACCTGGCCAATGTCGGAAGTATGGTTGTGTTGCCCACTGGTTGTTGTGATCAAGTCGTTCATCGAGTTAACGGTGGCACCACACTCTTTCTTGCAGCATCGCCAGTGAATTTATACTGAACTTATAACTATCAAATATAAGATATTTTCCGCCTCTACCATTTGGAATGTAATGAACATTTACTTGCGCATTAGCCATGATGAAATAAAGATGATATAACATGACAAATATTTCATGTTATATATCATAATGGTTACTGACCACAGTTCATAGTGAACAAACTCATTGATAACATTATCAATGTTGAGTCGTGATATATATATATATAACCGCGATAGGGGAAAGGTTGCGACTGAAACAACAACCTCGCGACGGTACTTAACACTGCCGGGCAAGTGGGAACGAAACATACTCTTAATTTGATATGGACTATAACTGCGGTGTTAATTGTGTAACTGGTCGCTGCCGGGTGAACGGGAATAACCTGCCATCAGTAGCAAGTTACGGGTCGTGGCTTCCTCGTTTGACCAGGACTAGATCGACCATCCGACCTACGTGTCGTTGCTATGTTGGGCAATGCGTCGCTATTAATGTCGTTGCTATTTACGTCACGCTATTGATCGGTATGTATATGGGGTATTGTCTATTGTTTTCCCCCTCCTTTGTGGGTGGGGACGTCTTGTCCTGGTCGTTGGTAGTGAATTCTATGGTCTTATTTTAATTTGTTGGTTATGAATTAAACCACTCTCCCTGATGATTTGAAATTCTATTGTCTTAGAAATTATAATTTTATGGGAGGTTAATATAATTGGCTGGTTGATAGCTGTGAATTATATGGGGTCTGTGAGTTAGACTACTCAGTGGGGGTAAATTAATCTAAATCGTATAGTCTTTAAATTATATGGGTCACCTACGTAATTTGGCTTGGTTGATAGGAAAATTATAGAGCTTTAAAAGTTTGAATTATATGGGTACATACGTAATTTTGCTTGGTTGTTATGAAAAATGTATTATCTGGTTGGTAGAAGCTAATTTGGTTTGTAAATAATTAGACTCCTCGACCCCCTTTAGAAATGGCGTAAAATAAATTTAGTCACGTACACGGTATTGATCCGTATTTCTATGGGACATATCTCTATATTTATTCCCCTATATGGTGGGAACTTGGCAGGTCTTAGTAGTGTATTATATGGGGTTAATTGTTGTTGTTATTATAATTAATCTACTCTCCTTATAAAAACTAAAATTCTATGGCCTCAGAAGATTTACTTCTATGGGAACCTTAATGTACTTGGCTCGTTAACAGCAGCGAATTCTACCAGCGTGGTGGGGGAAACCTGGCTGGTCGTTAGTAGTGAATTATGTGGTGTATTTGTTGTTGGTTATGAATTAAAGAACTCGACCAATGGATTTAAATCATATAGCCGTTGATATTTATATTCTATGGACGACTAATGTACTTCGCTGGTTGATAGCAGTGAATGCTGTATGGGATATTTGTCATTGTATGGTAATGAATTTGACTCATCGGATGGGGTAAGTGATTTAATTTCTATATCCTTTACAGTTCTATGGCGTACCTACGTACTTGGCTGGTTAGTGGGAAAATGTTGTTCTAAAGTAGGTAGAAGGCAATCTAGTTCAATACTATTTAGGCTCCCTGTGAGTCTAATTTACTTGACTGGTTGACATCCCGTAATGAAAGGTTTAAGAATGAAATTGGATTTCTGGGGCATTTTTCTCCAACAATGATCATCCGCGATCTGACACATGTCAGTTGAATAGGTAACCAAGGCTTTCAAGGCTTTCAAACTGGTAGTCGACGCGAAAATGACACAACCACTCGTCTAAAAACCTATTTGTTTTACTTGAAAACTATTTCTGTTTCTCTGGAGCATATTCACAGTCCGGCTATAATCGCACCACAGGATGAATGCCTTAATATATGTATTCCTACCTAGCCGTTCTCTTTTTATTAAAATGATTAAACACCCGCAGCTTCTCGAAAATACAATGATTTAGCCAGATAGGTGACCTTGCAACCAAGAGAGGCGGCAATCGATTGGTAGATGTATGTGTGTTTACAATCATGTTTCGATTACAGCTGAGGCCACAGGCAAACAAGATGGATTTCCTCATAACACCTGGTACCAATCTATCAAACTAACAGGATTCCCATACCAGATGAAAAACCCAGTATGCTACGGAAAAATCAACTCCAGAAATTTCTGCAACTGCAAACACAGATAAATACGACAGGTAAATACTGTATTCACTGTTCGTGATAATGAGTGTGCGATCTATTATCGCTGCGTGCATGAACAATGGAAAGAGGTCACGCTATTATAGAGCGTGTGGTGTCATTTCTAGCCAATTCGCCTTGTCCGCCGGGTCAACTCCAATTTTTTTGTTCGTTTCCTTGTGTTTGTGGTTATGGTCAGACTGGATAACATACAACAGAGAACTCGGACATCCGACTGTCAGATGCCAGCGTAATGACCAATTGGTGGAAGAGATCATCTTCAAGTCGAACCTTTTGCGTTCGCATTTATAAGTTAAGTACCATTGTATTTTTGCAACAGAAGAGATATGTGTCCTGGCAGATTTCTGATTATTTTAAGTTTAACATGTAGTTTACAGTCAGAAAAATAATTTAAGGGTAGAATGAACCATATATATATGGTTCTGTTTATAATTTTACACACAAATGGTAAAAAGATGGTCAGTATTTAATAACATTTTTGTTACAAAATAAAGATAATCGCGAAGATATATGTTTTGAGAATGTTGCTGTGATATAAATTAGCACATGTATAAGGAAATAATAAATGAATTTACATATTCAAATGCCGCCAAATTTATTTGGTGATAAGACAGTATTTATTCACCGGTTATTTTTCGTTAAAAATGTTCGCAAGAACTGTTTTGTCATTCTGATGGAAATATTTCCAGACTTAATGGGTAAAATTTAACCCTTATAGCTGATGATTCAATTCGAGGGAATGCACGAGGCAGTGGGTGACATGCAGATGATCTGAGCGAACAGACTGCAGTATGATGCTTACCGATTGGATCGAATCATACGATTTGCATGAAGTCCATGGAATGAATTGGAATAAGATGAGTATAGTAGTTGCTTGCATGTTTTTGGTAGTGCGACTTGGTGAAGCACGTTTTATATAGCGATATAGCAGAATAATATATGTGTTCAGTTGTTTTGAGGTCAAAAGCAAATACTTTAAGTTTCTGGAAACTACACAAATGCATATAGTCCGTGATACATGTACATACATTAAATTGATTCTAGGTGTTATATATACGTATGCGCGGAAGTATATAATTGGACAAGAACGCCAATAATGTTTGATAGTAATAAATAATAAATTTAGAAAATTCCAGCCAAGGGATTAATAATCAAGTTAAAAAATGTGATATTTCGT
The DNA here is from genome assembly GCA_032622095.1 of Siphonodentalium dalli. Classification (NCBI taxonomy): domain Eukaryota; kingdom Metazoa; phylum Mollusca; class Scaphopoda; order Gadilida; family Siphonodentaliidae; genus Siphonodentalium; species Siphonodentalium dalli. The sequence goes on from CP136063.1 coordinate 15,130,442, forward strand.
GGTGTGTTGATTATACCTGATTAGTCACTCAGTATGGTGTTCAGCTGTTTCAAATGTACTCTATCCAGTTAAGTGCATTTCCATTTTGCATGTAAACTTTTTTTTTTTTTTAAATACAAAATAATGCGAATAGTTTATGCGGTTTTGCTATGCATATTGCTGATTTTGGACCCTTTTTGATGTGGGGGAAAAAGGAATGGGGAATTAGCATGTTGATATAATGACATGATATCATGTGATACATTTGTTTTCATGACATATTTACGGTGAGCTAAATAACCACGAGCATATAATTATACGGTGTATGTATATGTGTATGTAAAATGGAGGCTATGTGTCTTGATAGACACGCCATACACGAAACAGTGTAGTTCTATACATGCGTATGCATGTGATATATGTATATTTGCGTGTGTATATATATATGTGGTATATAAAGTGCGAGAACTGTTTTATTCTCGGACAGAATTGATATCGTAATTCAGTCAATATATCGAAAGCGCTATATCAATTGTAAAATAAATCGAATAATTAACGATGATGGGTTGCAAGGAAAGAGTAACGGGATTAGATTTGTTGTTTGTGGTTACATCATATATAAACATGTATGTTTTGAAATCATACAAACCGTCTATAAGTTTGAAGTAATGCATTGACGGTGGCGAGAGCCCATGCTATTCTGGTTTCCTGTTCGTTTGTAGAACAGGGTTAATTTGAGACCGGAGCACGTGCGGGGCGCAGCTATTGGTGTTAATGACATGTTTCTTAAACATGGACTGACGATACTGTATATTGTGATAAATTATGTTCCTTGTGTGCGGACATATGTATTCTAACAGAATACGAAGTGTGTATGCACGATTCTATATATATGTCAGATATTTTTTAAAATAATGAAGTTGTATTGTTGGGGAAATTGGGAATGAACCGGATGTATATATTTATATATATACATATTATATATGTGTTTATATACATATCGTAATTTTGAGGAAGATTGTTTGGTACATTGTGAATAAAATTTACTTTGCAGATACGATACATCTCTTATATTTGATCATGGTGTATTTGGAACCAATTTATGGGGATCTATCTTGCGGTGGTGTATAACAAAAGCCAAAAAAACAATTTATGGGGATCTATGTTGCGGTGGTGTATAACAAAAGGAAAACAACGTAGACGAATGGACAGCTATAATTCGTGAATTCATCGATGGACATTCGAGTGAAAATAAGCTTAAAACGCGAAAAGTGACTATGGTTGGCGGTGGTATATATATATTTATATACATTGTATAGACTGAAAGATTATAACAAATGTTAGTAATGTTATTGAAATGTTTATATGACGGGCACGTCTATTTAATATGTATGAAGAAAATGTTATTTGATATTCCACCCATATAGATGCTTGTGGATGTGAGCAGGGAATGTGTAGTGTTAATTTTGTTAACGCATATAAACGTGTTCGGTTGTACCGATGGTTATGGTGTGTACATGCATGGATACGGTGGAACACTATATATACACGAAATGTATATATCAGGGCGTGAGGCCACTGAAATAAATGATAATAGAGAATGCGGCTATAGACCACCATGATATATATCAACATTAAACGTTGTGCGCTTGTCTGAAGGACCTGAGATATAATGACTATAGTTTTGTGCGGGCCTGAGGTTCCCGATGGTGAAACTAAATAGTTTACGCGTGAATGGAGACGCACTCTTTGTTTTACGTTGAAATGGTGTGTGTGCGGAGACCCCCGATATAGTAACACTAAATTGTGTGTGGAAACGCCCGTATATATAGTGTGCGCGGGCATGAACGGTCTTTGATAAAGTGACGAAAATATTATTGGGTGCGAAGCTGAAGAACGCTACGATATGGAGCGAGGGTGTATGTGTTGTTGAAATAAACGCTTAACCCTTTACCCAACAGAAGGGCCCTGTGCCAATGCATTCTCTTATATATGCGAGTTGACCATAGGTCGCCTCGCATATATAAGAGAATGCATTGGCTTAACACATTAAAAATTATAAAATTGTTAAAGAATGTAAGAAAAAATGGTAAAAAGTGTTAAAAAGATTTTTTTTAGGCCAATGCATTCTCTTATATATGCGAGGCGACCTATGGTCGACTCGCATATATAAGAGAATGCATTGGCACAGGGCATAACTGTAACTATCACAATGTGGTCAAGGAGCCGGTTCCAATGATATCCATATTGGTATGGTTCTATTGAGACATACCGAAGATATTTTAGGCTGTTGAAGCTTTATTTGGCCGGTTTTGGCCGGTTTTGGCCGGTTTGTTGGGTAAAGGGTTAAATATATAATGCGTGGCCGTGAGTGCCTATAGATACATGTATATAGAAATGTTTATAAAACGCTGCGTGGACGTACCGATAATTATTCGAATATATTGTACCTAACGATACAATTGCGACATGACATATGGTCGTCAGCATGATATATGCAAAACAAGTGCGCGGCCGTTGATCAGGTCCAAAAAATGTCAGTGATTTTGTGGTATGTACACGAGGTCGTGGTAATAGGGATTTAGTACGCATTTTCGTTTTAAGAACTGGAATCGCGTTTTGGTACGCGAGTGATATGCTCTAGTAGTAAAGTAACGCTTTAGTGCGAAGGCTGTGATGTAATGAACACATAGATATAGTAGGTACAAGTCTTTATTATGTTGTGAATAAGATATATATAAAATGATAGGCAAGCAGTGATAATGCGTGCTATATTGATATGTAGGATAAGGTGTGATAATAGAATATAGAGATACAAGTATGAGAAGTAATGAATATAACAATACGGTAATAGTGCATGGTATGTTTTGTAAATGATGTACATTGGTGATGTATTATATAAATGCATGTTGTATTGTTAATAAAATCATGAGGATATGTATACATTCGGTATTGGGGTAATGAGAGAGACCAAATGTTTCTCATCTGCCGTCAATTGCACAGGGAATTGTTGAGAGCATGTGTCAGAGGTGAAATGTTGTTTGGAGTGTGGTATATGAGGCATTTATTAATGCGTTTGTTGATAGGTGGCGAAATCCGTTACCAATGTTATTGATGATAATCGGCGGTCAGTTGTCTAATTCTTGGGATTGGCAAAATTTAGATTTTGATAGTTTAACTATTAAGCCGTATTCCCTGAGTCTGTCAAATAATTTTGTGAGCTGCTGTATATGCGTTTGAGGATCGGAGCTATGACAGATCAGGTCATCGACAAATCCTTCTACAAATGGTAAATCGTGTAGGGCCATGTTCATGAGTTTTAAAAAATACCCTGAGCTCGAGACATATCCCATCGGGGCTCTTTGATAACTGTATTGTCCTTCGGACGTATTCATAGTTAATATGGGTACATGTTCGGGTTCGACTCCAATAACATGATAAGCATTTGATAAATCAAAGATACTGAAAATAGTTGAGCCGAGTAACTTGGACGATATTTCTGTAAAACTAGGCATGGACCATTTTAATGGAAAGGAAACATCATTGAGTTTTCTCAGATCGATTACCAATCGGTAATTTGGAGTACCATCGGGGTTGGGAGTGGATTTGCTTATGAGGAGACTGGGAAATCCCCACGATGAATGGGCAGTGGGTCTAATAATGTCTGCATCTAATAATTTTTTTATCTCAGCAGCCATAATTCGTTGTTTGTTCAGTGGTGTCGGATATTTTTTGCAAAAAATAGGTAAAGTATTTGGTTTGAGGTCGATTTTCATTTTAATTTTTGGACAATATCCTATCTTGTTTATGTCATTTGTAAAAACATCAGGGTATTGTGATACTAGTTGCAATATTTGCTGTTTAAGGTGTTGAGGTGCCACGATATCATCGACAGATATAGGTTGAGTCTTAGTGACTGGAGGGTTAATGTCTTGCCGGTCACCTATGGTGTTCATACTGTGTTTGATTGGCGGAGATGAGTTAATGTTTTGCTCATCGGATGCCCTGCATATCATTTGCTCTTGAGTGCCAAATGCTTGTGCTATTACACGACATTTCCTAATGGACATATGTGACGCCGATTGGTTTTCTATCATGACGCAAATATTTGGATTATTTGCATCTGCTAGCGTGTCGGTTACATGTACATTTGGTTCGTGTTCGAAAATGGACATGTTACCTTTGCCTATTCGGATTATAGGTGTGTTAAACATATCATTTGGCCCTATGAGTCTGCCTGTTATGATGGCGCATGAGTGGGGTGATAATGAAACGTTATTTGTTGATCGGATGAGTGATGCAATGTGACCATCCCTTAACATTGGGTATAATTGGTTCCGTATTCTGATTTTTTTCTAGATCAAAGTAAAGTCTAATACTGTGTTGTTTCATAAAATCGCGCCCTAAAATGCAGGGACGGGACAAGGTTGCACATATGACAAATTTGTGAGTAAGAATGAGTTTTCCGATTCTAAATGTGAGATGTGTGGATCCAAAAACTTTCATTGGGGTTCCATCAGCTGATGTGAGTAACACATGTTCTTTAATTAAAGGTGGTCGATTTGGTATGGATCTATAAATGTCGTATTTCAAGCAACTGGTGGTTGCTCCGGAGTCTAATAGTGATCTAATCCGTTGTTTGTGTATTTTAATGATAGTTGAGCATGGTGTTTGGTTTAGAGCACCATCTGTCATATCACTTGGATATTTAAGTACTGGTATAGTGTGTTGTATGGGTTTGACTGGTGGTATTATAGGGTTAATTGCAGTATTGGAATGTGATTCGCGAGAATTGGTGCATGTTGACTTTCTTTTGGATGATGAGTAAGAATTAGTAATGTGTTGGTGCTTGGGCTTTTCAAGGCGATTCAGGGTTTTAAAATGGGAAGGAAAGTTTAAGTCAAGAAGCGGTGAGATAGACTTATTGGAAGAATTATGAAATCTGGGTTTCATAGAGGGACACCTGTTATGGCAGAAGGTGGTATGTGTTACCTGCCTGTGGCGAGGGAGATTAAGTGGGCGCCGCGTGCGGTAATTAATATATCGTTGGTTTTGGCACTTTGATGGTAGCGTGGGGTAATGATTAATGGGTTGCAGCTGTGAATGATAGACTCTATGCTTTTGAGATTCGTATGTTCGATGAGCTTTAGCATATCTATGATTGTGGCCGCCTATGGTGCTAATCTGATGTGTAATTGGACTCATTGGCTTGCGTCTACTTGGGGTCAAATTTGTGTAGCAATGAGTCCTTATCTGTTTAAAAATTGGTTATTATTTTGAGCCCGACGTCTGCATTGGTCTGTGGTATGATTGTTTAATCTGCAGTATGTACAGAAGAGGGGTCGTTGAGCTGTTGTAGTATATCTTGCATCCATGGTTTGGATGCGGTTGGGATGGGAGACCCTTGGTTCAGAGTAGGGGTGGTGAGAATTTGAAGGTTGGCGCCTGTGGGGGTGATCATTGATTCGGTGTCTGTCTTTGGATTGGCGGGGGGTGTAAGTGGATTGTGATGGCCCTCTTGGAATGTGCCGGTGGTTATTGTCGATATCCATTGGTTGAGGGGATTGTAACTGTGGGAATTGGTTATAATCATTATGATGTTCACCGTAACGTAAGCGATAGCGTTGCCGAAGGTTCATTTCGCGTAGGGCAATATCAGTAGCTCTATCAAGCGTTACGGGGTCGTCTTTGAGAAGCCTGAATTTGATACTAGAGTCGCGAATACCGTCGGAAAAAAATGCTACTAATTGTGTTTGCACTGCTCTTGTGTTAATTTCATCAGTAAACGCGTGTTTAGCAAGAGTACGTATGTGTTCTGCAAACATGGCAATTGTTTCCGTATGTCTCTGCCTAATGGCTCGTAATGAGGAAAGGGCTTGAGGAGAATCAGTTATGGAACTGAATAATGAGCGTAACTGTGATTTCAGATCGGTCCAGGTGAACGTGAATTTTCCGTCTGTGTTATTTTCATTTATGAAGCGTTGAATAAATTCAGAAACTTGAGATTTACATGTCTGAGCGGCAATTTTTATGATAGTCTCATCTTGTGCCGAAATCGCGCGGGAGTATTTTCCACCGCATGGACCCATTGGGGAAAATCGTCAGGCTTGCCATCGAAGGGTTCAATAATGGAATTCATCCCCAACAGTGCTGTTATTGTTGTTTGTGTTTTTAAACTTTCAGTCTGGTCGCGGATAGAACTAGTGAAATGGCTAATTTCATGGGTAAGCCGTGACAATAGCAAGTTTTGAGCATCTTTGCCCATTTCATTAGTAATGTCTGTGTGGGGGATCTTGCGTTTGATCGGTCCATTTCCCTGTTTAATTCAAGGTGATGCTGATAATTTTGGCTTGGATGAAAATAATCGCTGCTCTGCGGGGGTGGTGACTCCATTATGTTATTAAGGATTAACGGTGTCTGTTTTGGGATCTATGGTATGGGTGCGAAATATGTTGTATTTTTTTGCAAGTGCCGTGGCGGTGTATTATGCGATTCAGGTGTATTTGACACGATTCAGGTGATTTATTAGGATGTTTTATGGGAATTGCCGCGACTATAGAGTTGACAATAAGTTTTGGATAATCCGTAAAATGAGCCGGAAATGTATGCCACTCGTTCCAAGAATCTAGTGTATGTCCTGAGTAGTTATTTGTAATCATACAACGCACGTATAAGCGGATTGTATCTTGCATTATATCAATGCGAATGGGATTGCAATATTTAATGAGTTGTGGCGATAAAGTTATTTGGTGGGGTAAAGCGTATCTACAGTAAGTTTTAAAATTAAGAACTGAATGTTGTTTGTAAGAGGTGGGTGGCATGGGCTGATCGTTTGAAGCATGTATTGTAGTAGGATGGGTAGGTAGTGTAGGTGTAGTAGAATCAGGTGATGTGTCCATAACCCACGTGAAAAAAAAAGGAGTAAAAGAATGCTAAAAATAGGGGGTGTGCAATTTGACAGCAAATGGGAAAGAAAAGATGGTCCCGCACCAATTTCCGAGAAGAATAATGTGCACAAGTCTGTGATGATGAATGATGTACAGAATGTTCTTGTCGTGTTTATTGGAAGCCGAAGGATGTCCAAATCGGATGTTAATGTTTATGTGGATCTGAATCTGGTCTGCAAGAGGCGTGAGTAATGTTTTTAGCTGGATACACGATGTGAGCTGGTTGTATGAGAATAAAAGGTTGATTCGTCTATATCAGATGAGTATGTATGCGGTCCTGTGTGTCCGAAGGGTTGGTGTGCGGTCCTGTGTGTCCGAAGGGTTGGTGTGCGGTCCTGTGTGTCCGAAGGGTTGGTATGCGGTCCTGTGTGTCCGAAGGGTTGGTATGCGGTCCTGTGTGTCGAATGGTTGAGTTATGGTTGACCGATGCAGTGGTCTAGTGTGTGAGGCTGTCTATCCGTGGCTGGAGTGTAAGGCTGTATCCCCGTGGTTGAGTAGCGGTTTGAGATTGTTTCTGCTCTGTAGTGATCGTCTAGTGGCCGAGACTTCAAGTTGTGTGGTGAGACGTAGAACTGTTCACGGTACCATTAATACTATGTGAGGTAATGAACACATAGATATAGTAGGTACAAGTCTTTATTATGTTGTGAATAAGATATGCAGTGTGTACAAATATAATGATCAAGAGTCGCCGCGAAGTGATGTCCCCGAATGGGTAATGCCTGGTGTGAATGATGCCTGGATATAACCTCGAGATGAGATGAGTCTAGTGAAAAGCATGATGTGATGGGATGTGGTTGTTTCTTATATACTATTTGGGATGCATATTAGATGAGGCGTTTGGCAATACACATCGGGATTGGTTCCACCGTTATGGTCATCTCCCTTGACCATATTTGGGAGCCATCTTCATTGTGTGTATGTCTTCGCTGGGAGTAAGACGTGTGAGGTTTCGTTAAGAACCGAACACGAATATCTGAGTTTGGGGTTTTATATATTGGGACATTCGTATAGTTTGAATCAAGTTGTGAGATTATAATGGGTAGTTATCTCACAAGGCGACATGCCATTATTATAGCCCAAGATTGTGTACTGATGTTAAAAACCGATATATATGTTAGTTTGGTGCTCGAGCACTTGAATATAGCGCTTTGGTGCGCAGGTGTTGGACCTTGTTAATATCGTTTTAACAATCTGGAATCATAAAACCAGGGTATAGAATTTTGATATGTTGGCATGTGGTCCATGTAAACTTAACCAAATGTTAAACATCGAATATATGTTTGGCATGTGTAGGGTCGCTTTTGTGTGCGGGTTTTATAAAATTTCCGAGATGCTCGGCATTTGGAAGCGCGTCGGTGCGAGGGTTTGAGGCCCATGATAATAATCAAGATACTCGGCATTTAGAACTGGAATCGCGTTTTGGTACGCGAGTGATATGCTATAGTCGAATTGTAACGCTTTAGTGCGAAGGCGTCATGCCATTATTATAGGCCGCGATTGTTTACTATAGTGTTAAAAACTGAAATACATGTTGTTATTTTGGTGCGCGTCGGTGCGAGGGTTTAAGGCCCATGATAATAATCAAGATACTCGGCATTTGGAAGCATGTCGATGAGAGGGCGTGAGGCCCATAATAATTCCCAAAATGCTCGGCATTTTGAAGCACGTCTGCATGTGTGAGGGTTTGAGGCCCATGATAATAGTCAAGAAACTCGGCTTTTGGAACCATGCCGGTGCGAGGGCGTGAGGCCCATGATAATTTCCAAGATACTTGGCACTTGGAAGCACGTTTATATATGTGCGAGGGTTTTGAGGCCCATGATAATACTCAAGATGCTCGGCATTTGGAAGCATGCCGTTGCGAGGACTTGAGGTCCATGATAATTTCCAAGATGCTCGGCATTTGGAAGCACGTATATATGTGCGAGGGCTTTGAGGCCCATGCTAATACTCAAAATGCTCGGCATTTGCAAGCATGCCGGTGCGAGGGCGTGAGGCCCATGATAATACTCAAGCATGGAAGCATGTCTGCGTGCGTAGCTTTGAGTATAAGTGATTATGTTTGTATATATGTACATGTATGTTGATTGTTGTAAGGGAGTCAGGAACGTGTGCAAACACGAATTATTGTTCATGTAGAATACAAATATATGATCAACTTTTTGGAAATGGAATCTATTTTTTTCATTATTAGAAGATTAAAGTTTAATATTTAATGATTCCAACGACCAATTCTTTGTAATGGATCTAGTGGACCCCGGCGCGGCTTGATGGCAATGATAGTGTTATCATTATTGGAGAATTGAGAATACTGATAATTTTTCAGCGTTTAGTGCAAAGCACATTAGCAGAAAAATACTGCATTCACTGTTCGTGATAATGAGTGACGATCTATTATGGCTGCGTGCATGAACAATGGAAAGAGGTCACGCTATTATAGAGTGTGTGGTGTCATTTCTAGCCAATTCGCCTTGTCCGTCGGGTCAGCTCCAATTTTTTTGTTTCAAACATTTGAGTAATGTTATGGATTGACGGTTCAATAACGTAAGGAGCGGCGTATGTTGAAACTATATATTTGAGAAACAGATATTCTTGTAACGCATGAAATCATGCATATTACAGAAAATCGACGTTTAATTTTGTTCAATAAGCATTAATAAAAGTTAATTGCAAATTTGAAATGTGCGTATCGCACCTTATTTATGAAGTAATAGTTGTATAGTCATTCATATTAAACGCATATAATGTGTCATTCGATCACGATCTTCTCTCCTATATATTTTGATACAATCTGTATTCGAGAGATAACCCACATCCTCCGGACCTCAATGATATGATCGTGAATGAGTATTGATATACCCCACTAAACTTTGACAAACACCAGTAATGTTTAAGAGTTTATGGTCTTGAACTCTAACCTGTTGTTCACCATCAAGATATGTGTGTGGGCAATAAAGAAACAGGTACAATCAGAAACAAAAATCAGTGCGATCTCGGATGTTTTAGGGTAAAAACCAAATTTTCATAAGTAAAATCAGTGATAACTGGAATCCAGCTCTATATATAGGAACTAGAGGTGACCCGACTTCGTCCGGGCTTTGCCCTTGAATTGTCCATTTTGAAGGTCAAGGTCAAGTGGGGTCACGATTTGACCAGTCCAAAACACTGCCCGGACAAAAGTACCCGACAAACGTGCCCGTCGAAATCCATCCGGTTTTACCCGATTTGACCTCGAATTGATCATTTTGAAGGTCAAGGTCAGGTCGGGGTCACGATTTCACCCGTCCAAAACACTCAGTGGACAAAAGTAAGTCAAGGTCAAGGGGGGTCACGATTTGACCAGTCCAAAAACACTGCCCGGACAAAAGTACCCGACAAAAGTACCCGTCGAAATCCATCCGGTTTTACCCGATTTGACCTCGAATTGATCATTTTGAAGGTCAAGGTCAGGTCGGGTTCACGACTCGACCCGTCCAAAACACTCAGTGGACAAAAGTAAACCCACGTATGAAATTTGGTCGAAATCCCATCAAAATTGGCGATTTGACCATGAATTGACCCGATTTCAAGGTCAAGGTCACGTCGCACGGGGAAATGAATATGCTTATGAGACTCCCCATACGAAAGTATCCACACGTACCAAGTTTAATCGAAATCCCGTGATATTCGGCGTTTGACCTTGAAATGACCCGATTTCAAGGTCAAGGCCACGTCGCACGGGCAAATTAATATGCCCATGTCACTCCCCGGCCGAAAATAACCCAAAATACAAAGTTTAATTGAAATCGGCTGGGCCGTTTTCGAGTCCATCGATTACATACAGACAGACACACAGATCTTCCAAAATATATAATAGACTAGCGGGTTAGCCCACTGGCGGCAATAGTCAGATACATGACAATTTTTAAGTTTTAATTAATTTTTTTAATTAATTTTTTAAATTAAATATTTAATTTTTTGTTTTTCAATGAGTTAATTTTGTTGTTTTTCAATGAGTTAAGTGTGCCTTTTTAAATTTTTAATTTAATTTTTTGTTTTTAAATTTTACCCGATTTGTTTTGGTTTTTCAATGAGTTAATTGTTCCTTTTTAATTTTTTAATTGAATGTTTTGTTTTTAAATTTTATCCGATTTTTTTTTTTTCAATGAACCCGTCCATGACAGTTCCCGTATTTAGCAAGTTTGAGCTCAATCGGTTTGAGTATATAAAGGACACACACATATATATGACACTTCCCGTAGGTAGCAAGTTTGAGCTCAATCGGCATTCCCCAGTCAATATTTAGCAAGTTTGAGCTCAATCGGTTCGAGTTTATAAAGGACACACTCATATATATGACACTTCCCGTAGGTAGCAAGTTTGAGCTTAATCGGCATTCCCTGGAATTTCCCAGTCACCAACGCGGCGTAATTTTGGTACATATATAGAGACCAATTGTCCATCGGCTGTCATGTGTAGTAACATAAACTCATTGATGCTAAGTTAGCAATCGTAAGTACACATAGTAATCCATGATGTCTTATAAGCCGACATTGCCGTGGGGATGCCGTGGGGATGCCGTGGGGGTCTAATCCGATGAATATGTCCCCGTTCCTAGGAAGCGAGTTCCAGATAATGTAAACAAACGCCGCCCCCCGTTCAGTATGCGAAATTTCGAGCGATAACGTTGTAAACAAACTCTCTTTTTATAGCGACGCGTCATATACAACGCTCATTAAATTATCACTTGATTAACCACCGCAGTGGCGTTCGCGGTGATTTTGATGATTCGGAGTGGAGAAAGGGTGCTCAGAGCTTCTCCAAAACGCGACAACTACGGTGTCCGTGGGATTTTACCCTTAGATAGGAAGTTTGAGCTCAATCCTACCAGCCGTTTTCGATTCTATGAAGTACCCACACACACACATATATACATATATATACGGAGTTCTCAAAATATATAGTATAGATAGATAACATTTCACCCTATTTGTGGTCGGTGACTCCATTAGACGACAAAATGTGCTAATTTTCACATGTTGCCTGAGGTGTAAATCTATTTGTTAGTGTTTATTTTGGGGTAAAAACCACATTTGTTTTGGAAAGTGAGACAACTATGGAATCCATCAGAACATATTATACATCTTTATTGATAGAAATGTTATAGAACTTATTTAGGGTTACCCAGTAATAGAGTGAGATTAATTGCTTTTAATATTACACAGTTCCATTATATCATTTTGCACATATAAATTTTGGTAAAGTAGAGTTTCCTCCCAAAAGAAACCATTTCAACGATAATTGTATCAATATAGTCAGTCAATACACTGCAGTCGTATCCATGCATTTGCTAAACTTAGAATGTAATACATTTATTTTCATTATAATTGCCATGTTGTTTGGATCGTTCATAGAGCACACGAGTGTATTTTGCACTAATACATGGCTAAAATTCGTTGATATTTTGCAAAAATTCTGTTGAGTATTAAAAGGAGATGGTCCCATAAATGGCCGGCTTTAGTGAACAGTAACCTTTAAGAGACAAGAGTTGGAATCAGCAGAAATGTTCAAAAAAGTTTCCCAAATGTGCGATTCCAATAATGGTTTGATAGAAGATGTTTTTGAGAAAATCAATACATTTGGTTCATACCAGGAATGTCTCTACAATTTCTTCAAATATTCTAGTCTTCGATACGATGATGAGGCCCCACTTCGTCTCAATTGAGCAAGTATAGACCTAACATACTGGTTGGAATGGAGAATCAAACATCAACACCAAATCACAAGAATGTGTGTGCTGTAAATAGAGTTATCCTTCATTGAACTTAGTCAACTGAGAGTAATGTAAAAATCATTTGCCTCAATAAGTTTCACAATTGTATTGGAACATCTATTCTTATTACCCATGTGCGGTTTTAGCATACAGGTTACAAGAGTTATTATATATAACGCAATGGATGGGGTGTAACATGCAACCCCGAACGAAGTCCCCACATGCGCCCTTGGTTTGTTAGTTTAGTTTGGGTTTTACGTCGATTTAGCCATTAGGCCATATCACGACTGAGATGTACTGAATCAGGATTAAGTGAAGCAATTGTGTATATACGTAACCGTGAATTAAGACTAAAATTAGACAAAATATATACAAATAAAAACACCCAAATCAGAACCTTTAAGAAACTGACCATTGTGCAAACACATATAAAACATACTATCAAAACATAGAAATACTGCTTTGAGAACAGCAAACATAAAACCTGCATAAAATGTAAACAGCAAATATAAATAATTTAATTAAGGCCCCGGCATATTGAAATATGCGAAGTAAGGTTGGATGATTGATAAGATAATCATGATATATATCTGATGAATCTGGTATGAGTCTTAATCCATTGATCAAGTATCCAATCGGTTGACTCAGTAGGTGATCTCTCGCCCAAAAGACAAACCATACACATAATCGCATGGGCCTCCCCACCACTCAAAGTTGACCATTTCTCTCGAAGCGTCGTATCGAACTTTGAAAACTCAAAGCTCAACCTCTGCTTCTGAGAGTAAAATGACTTGATAGTCCTTGGCTAGTTTGTTTTGGAACAATAATAGGATCAACTTGCATTGGTTGTTTCGGAGGATATGTCTTAACGGCAGAATCTGCATCCATTCCCCGCGCTACAGGTACTGAAACAGGAATAGTATCACTCTCCTCAACTTGTGTTGCTGCATGTAGTGATATACTGACGAGTTTGTTTTGACCCTGTACCTGAGTACTGGCATCAACACACTTTTTGGTAGACAAGATTGCTGAGTATGTTACATGTGGAACGGATGGTCTTGGACCAACTGTTTTCTTAGCATCTATACATGTATATGACAGATGCTTCTCTAGTCTAGTCTAGTGTCATTCTGTTGTGTGATATGCATAATGCCATAAACTAGTCGAGTATCATTATGTTGTGTGATATGAATAATGTCATAAACTAGTCTAGTGTCATTATGTTCTGTGATATGAATACTGTCATAAACTAGTCGAGTGTCATTCTGTTGTTTGATATGAATAATGTCATAAACTAGTCGAGTGTCATTATGTTGTGTGATATGAATAATGCCATAAACTAATCTAGTGTCATTCTGTTGTGTGGTATGAATAATGCCATAAACTAGTCTAGTGTCATTCTGTTGTGTGATGTGCATAATGCCATAAACTAGTCTAGTGTCATTCTGTTGTGTGATGTGCATAATGGCATAAACTAGTCGAGTGTCATTATGTTGTGTGATGTGCATAATGCCGTAAACTCGTCGAGTGTCATTCTGTTGTGTGATATGCATAATGTCATAAACTAGTCTAGTGTCATACTGTTGTGTGATATGCATAATGTCATAAACTAGTATAGTGTCATTCTGTTGTGTGATATGCATAATTTCATAAACTAGTCGAGTATCATTCTGTTGTGTGATATGAATAATGTCATAAACTAGTCGAGTATCATTCTGTTGTGTGATATGAATAATGTCATAAACTAGTCTAGTGTCATTCTGTTGTGTGATATGCATAATGCCATAAACTAGTCGAGTATCATTATGTTGTGTGATATGAATAATGTCATAAACTAGTCTAGTGTCATTATGTTCTGTGATATGAATACTGTCATAAACTAGTCGAGTGTCATTCTGTTGTTTGATATGAATAATGTCATAAACTAGTCGAGTGTCATTATGTTGTGTGATATGAATAATGCCATAAACTAATCTAGTGTCATTCTGTTGTGTGGTATGAATAATGCCATAAACTAGTCTAGTGTCATTCTGTTGTGTGATGTGCATAATGCCATAAACTAGTCTAGTGTCATTCTGTTGTGTGATGTGCATAATGGCATAAACTAGTCGAGTGTCATTATGTTGTGTGATGTGCATAATGCCGTAAACTCGTCGAGTGTCATTCTGTTGTGTGATATGCATAATGTCATAAACTAGTCGGATGTCATATGTTGTGTTATGTGCATAATGTCATAAACTAGTCTAGTGTCATTCTGTTGTGTGATATGCATAATGTCATAAACTAGTCTAGTGGCATTCTGTTGTGTGATATGCATAACGCCATAAACTAGTCGAGTATCATTATGTTGAGTGATGTGCATAATGTCATAAACTAGTCGAGTGTCATTCTGTTGTGTGATATGAATAATGCCATAAACTAGTCTAGTGTCATTCTGTTGTGTATTATGCATAATGTCATAAACTAGTCGAGTGTCATTCTGTTGTGTGATATGAATAATGCCATAAACTAGTCTAGTGTCATTCTGTTGTGTGATATGCATAATGGCATAAACTAGTCGAGTGTCATTCTGTTGTGTGATGTGCATAATGTCATAAACTAGTCGAGTGTCATTCTGTTTTGTGATATGCATAATGTCATAAACTAGTCGAGTGGCATTATGTTGTGTGATGTGCATAATGCCATAAACTAGTCGAGTGTCATTCTGTTGTGTGATACGCATAATGTCATAAACTAGTCGAGTGTCATTCTGTTGTGTGATATGAATAATGCCATAAACTAGTCGAGTGTCATTCTGTTGTGTGATATGAATAATGCCATAAACTAGTCTAGTGTCATTCTGTTGTGTGATATGCATAATGGTATAAACTAGTCGAGTGTCATTCTGTTGTGTGATATGAATAATGCCATAAACTAGTCTAGTGACATTATGTTGTGTGATATGAATAATGCCATAAACTAGTCTAGTGTCATTCTGTTGTGTGATATGCATAATGTCATAAACTAGTCTAGTGGCATTATGTTGTGCGATATGCATAATGCCATAAACTAGTCGAGTATCATTATGTTGTGTGATGTGCATAATGTCATAAACTAGTCGAGTGACATTCTGTTGTGTGATATGAATAATGCCATAAACTAGTCTAGTGACATTCTGTTGTATGATGTGCATAATGTCATAAACTAGTCTAGTATAATTATGTGGTGTGATGTGCATAATGTCATAAACTAGTCGAGTATCATTCTGTTGTGTGATGTGAATGATGTCATAAACTAGTCTAGTGACATTATGTTGTGTGATATGAATAGTGCCATAAACTAGTATAGTGACAGTCTGTTGTGTGATATGAAACTGCCATAAACTATTCTAGTGACATAATGTTTTGTGATATGCATAATGTCATAAACTAGTCTAGTGACATTCTGTTGTGTGATATGAATAGTGCCATAAACTAGTCTAGTGACATTCTGTTGTGTGATATGAATACTGCCATAAACTAGTCTAGTGACATTATGTTGTGTGATATGCATAATGCCATACACTAGTCTAGTGACATTCTGTTGTGTGATGTGCATAATGTCATAAACTAGTCTAGTATAATTATGTTGTGTGATGTGCATAATGCCATAAACTAGTCGAGTATCATTATGTTGTGTGATGTGCATAATGTCATAAACTAGTCTAGAGACATTCTGTTGTGTGATGTGCATAATGCCATAAACTAGTCTAGTGACATTCTGTTGTGTGATATAAATAATGTCATAAACTAGTCTAGTATCATTCTGTTGTGTGATATGAATAATGTCATAAACTAGTCTAGTGTCATTCTGTTGTATGATGTATATAATGTCATAAACTAGTCTAGTATCATTCTGTTGTATGATGTGCATAATGTCATAAACTAGTCTAGTGTAATTATGTTGTGTGGTATGAATAAAGTCATAAACTAGTCGAGTGTCATTCTGTTGTGTGATATGAATAATGTCATAAAGTAGTCGGGTGTCATTATGCTGTGTGATATGAATAATGTCATAAACTAGTCGAGTGTCATTATGTTGTGTGATATGAATAATGTCATAAACTAGTCGAGTGTCATTCTGTTGTGTGATGTGAATAATGTCATAAACTAGTCTAGTATAATTATGTGGCGTGATGTGCATAATGTCATAAACTAGTCGAGTGTAATTATGAGGTGTGATGTGCATAATGTCATAAACTAGTCGAGTATAATTATGTGGTGTGATGTGCATAATATCATAAACTAGTCTAGTGTCATTATGTGGTGTGATGTGCATAATGTCATAAACTAGTCGAGTGTAATTATGTGGTGTGATGTGCATACTGTCATAAACTAGTCGAGTGTAATTATGTGGTGTGATGTGCATAATGCCATAAACTAGTGGAGTGTAATTATGTGGTGTGATGTGCATAATGTCATAAACTAGCCGGGTGTCAGCTGTTGTGTGATGTGCATAATACCATAAACTAGTCGAGTATAATTATGTGGTGTGATGTGCATAATGTCATAAACTAGTCGAGTATCATTCTGTTGTGTGATATGAATAATGTTATAAACTAGTCGAGTGTCACTCTGTTGTGTGATATGAATAATGTCATAGACTAGTCGAGTATCATCCTGTTGTGTTATATGAATAATGGCATAAACTAGTCGAGTGTCATTCTGTTGTGTGATATGAATAATGTCATAAACTAGTCGAGTGTCATTCTGTTGTGTGATATGAATAATGTCATAAACTAGTCGAGTGTCATTCTGTTGTGTGATATGAATAATGTCATAAACTAGTCGAGTATCATTCTGTTGTGTGATATGAATAATGTCATAAACTAGTCGAGTGTCATTCTGCTGAGTGATATGAATAATGTCATAAACTAGTCGAGTGTCATTCTGTTGTGTGATATGAATAATGACATAGACTAGTCGAGTATCATTATGTTGTGTGATATGAATAATGTCATAAACTAGTCGAGTGACATTATGTTGTGTGATACGAATAATGTCATAAACTAGTCGAGTGTCATTCTGTTGTGTGATATGAATAATGTCATAAACTAGTCGAGTATCATTATGTTGTGTGATATGAATAGTGTCATAAACTAGTCGAGTGTCATTCTTTTGTGTGATATGAATAATGTCATAAAGTAGTCGAGTGTCATTATGCTGTGTGATATGAATAAAGTCATAAACTAGTCGAGTGTCATTCTATTGTCTGATATGAATAATGTCATAAACTAGTCGAGTGTCATTATGTTGTGTGATATGAATAATGTCATAAACTAGTCGAGTGTCATTCTGTTGTGTGATATGAATAATGTTATAAACTAGTCTAGTATCATTTTGTTGTGTGATATGCATAATGTCATAAACTAGTCTAGTGTCATTATGTTGTGTGATATGCATAATGTCATAAACTAGTCGAGTATAATTATGTGGTGTGATGTGCATAATGTCATAAACTAGTCGAGTGTCATTCTGTTGTGTGATATGAATAATGTCATAAACTAGTCGTGTGTCATTCTGTTGTGTGATATGAATAATGTCATAAACTAGTCGAGTATCATTCTGTTGTGTGATATGAATAATGTCATAAACTAGTCGAGTGTCATGCTGTTGTGTGATATGAATAATGTCATAAACTAGTCGTGTGTCATTCTGTTGTGTGATATGAATAATGTCATAGACTAGTCGAGTATCATTATGTTGTGTGTTATGAATAATGTCATAAACTAGTCGAGTGTCATTCTGTTGTGTGATACGAATAATGTCATAAACTAGTCGAGTGTCATTCTGTTGTGTGATATGAATAATGTCATAAACTAGTCGAGAATCATTTTGTTGTGTGATATGAATAGTGTCATAAACTAGTCGAGTGTCATTCTGTTGTGTGATATGAATAATATCATAAAGTAGTCGAGTGTCATTATGCTGTGTGATATGAGTAATGTCATAAACTAGTCGAGTGTCACTCTCTTGTGTGATATGAATAATGTCATAAACTAGTCGAGTGTCATTCTGTTGTGTGATTTGCATAATGTCATAAACTAGTCTAGTGTCATTCTGTTGTGTGATATGCATAATGTCACAAACTATTCGAGTATAATTATGTGGTGTGATGTGCATAATGTCACAAACTAGTCTAGTGACATTATGTTGTGTGATATGAATAATGTCATAAACTAGTCGAGTGTCATTCTGTTGTGTGATATGAATACTGTCATAAAGTAGTCGAGTGTCATTATGCTGTGTGATATGAATAATGTCATAAACTAGTCTAGTGTCATTCTGTTGTGTGATATGAATAATGTCATACACTAGTCGAGTATCATTCTGTTGTGTGATATGTATAATGTCATAAACTAGTCTAGTGTCATTCTGTTGTGTGATATGCATAATGCCATAAACTAGTCGAGTATCATTATGTTGTGTGATATGAATAATGTCATAAACTAGTCTAGTGTCATTATGTTCTGTGATATGAATACTGTCATAAACTAGTCGAGTGTCATTCTGTTGTTTGATATGAATAATGTCATAAACTAGTCGAGTGTCATTATGTTGTGTGATATGAATAATGCCATAAACTAATCTAGTGTCATTCTGTTGTGTGGTATGAATAATGCCATAAACTAGTCTAGTGTCATTCTGTTGTGTGATGTGCATAATGCCATAAACTAGTCTAGTGTCATTCTGTTGTGTGATGTGCATAATGGCATAAACTAGTCGAGTGTCATTATGTTGTGTGATGTGCATAATGCCGTAAACTCGTCGAGTGTCATTCTGTTGTGTGATATGCATAATGTCATAAACTAGTCGGATGTCATATGTTGTGTTATGTGCATAATGTCATAAACTAGTCTAGTGTCATTCTGTTGTGTGTTATGCATAATGTCATAAACTAGTCTAGTGGCATTCTGTTGTGTGATATGCATAACGCCATAAACTAGTCGAGTATCATTATGTTGAGTGATGTGCATAATGTCATAAACTAGTCGAGTGTCATTCTGTTGTGTGATATGAATAATGCCATAAACTAGTCTAGTGTCATTCTGTTGTGTATTATGCATAATGTCATAAACTAGTCGAGTGTCATTCTGTTGTGTGATATGAATAATGCCATAAACTAGTCTAGTGTCATTCTGTTGTGTGATATGCATAATGGCATAAACTAGTCGAGTGTCATTCTGTTGTGTGATGTGCATAATGTCATAAACTAGTCGAGTGTCATTCTGTTGTGTGATATGCATAATGTCATAAACTAGTCGAGTGGCATTATGTTGTGTGATGTGCATAATGCCATAAACTAGTCGAGTGTCATTCTGTTGTGTGATACGCATAATGTCATAAACTAGTCGAGTGTCATTCTGTTGTGTGATATGAATAATGCCATAAACTAGTCGAGTGTCATTCTGTTGTGTGATATGAATAATGCCATAAACTAGTCTAGTGTCATTCTGTTGTGTGATATGCATAATGGCATAAACTAGTCGAGTGTCATTCTGTTGTGTGATATGAATAATGCCATAAACTAGTCTAGTGACATTATGTTGTGTGATATGAATAATGCCATAAACTAGTCTAGTGTCATTCTGTTGTGTGATATGCATAATGTCATAAACTAGTCTAGTGGCATTATGTTGTGCGATATGCATAATGCCATAAACTAGTCGAGTATCACTATGTTGTGTGATGTGCATAATGTCATAAACTAGTCGAGTGACATTCTGTTGTGTGATATGAATAATGCCATAAACTAGTCTAGTGACATTCTGTTGTATGATGTGCATAATGTCATAAACTAGTCTAGTATAATTATGTGGTGTGATGTGCATAATGTCATAAACTAGTCGAGTATCATTCTGTTGTGTGATGTGAATGATGTCATAAACTAGTCTAGTGACATTATGTTGTGTGATATGAATAGTGCCATAAACTAGTATAGTGACAGTCTGTTGTGTGATATGAAACTGCCATAAACTATTCTAGTGACATAATGTTTTGTGATATGCATAATGTCATAAACTAGTCTAGTGACATTCTGTTGTGTGATATGAATAGTGCCATAAACTAGTCTAGTGACATTCTGTTGTGTGATATGAATACTGCCATAAACTAGTCTAGTGACATTATGTTGTGTGATATGCATAATGCCATACACTAGTCTAGTGACATTCTGTTGTGTGATGTGCATAATGTCATAAACTAGTCTAGTATAATTATGTTGTGTGATGTGCATAATGCCATAAACTAGTCGAGTATCATTATGTTGTGTGATGTGCATAATGTCATAAACTAGTCTAGAGACATTCTGTTGTGTGATGTGCATAATGCCATAAACTAGTCTAGTGACATTCTGTTGTGTGATATAAATAATGTCATAAACTAGTCTAGTATCATTCTGTTGTGTGATATGAATAATGTCATAAACTAGTCTAGTGTCATTCTGTTGTATGATGTGTATAATGTCATAAACTAGTCTAGTATCATTCTGTTGTATGATGTGCATAATGTCATAAACTAGTCTAGTGTCATTCTGTTGTGTGGTATGAATAAAGTCATAAACTAGTCGAGTGTCATTCTGTTGTGTGATATGAATAATGTCATAAAGTAGTCGGGTGTCATTATGCTGTGTGATATGAATAATGTCATAAACTAGTCGAGTGTCATTATGTTGTGTGATATGAATAATGTCATAAACTAGTCGAGTGTCATTCTGTTGTGTGATGTGAATAATGTCATAAACTAGTCTAGTATAATTATGTGGCGTGATGTGCATAATGTCATAAACTAGTCGAGTCTAATTATGAGGTGTGATGTGCATAATGTCATAAACTAGTCGAGTATAATTATGTGGTGTGATGTGCATAATATCATAAACTAGTCTAGTGTCATTATGTGGTGTGATGTGCATAATGTCATAAACTAGTCGAGTGTAATTATGTGGTGTGATGTGCATACTGTCATAAACTAGTCGAGTGTAATTATGTGGTGTGATGTGCATAATGCCATAAACTAGTGGAGTGTAATTATGTGGTGTGATGTGCATAATGTCATAAACTAGCCGGGTGTCAGCTGTTGTGTGATGTGCATAATACCATAAACTAGTCGAGTATAATTATGTGGTGTGATGTGCATAATGTCATAAACTAGTCGAGTATCATTCTGTTGTGTGATATGAATAATGTTATAAACTAGTCGAGTGTCACTCTGTTGTGTGATATGAATAATGTCATAGACTAGTCGAGTATCATCCTGTTGTGTTATATGAATAATGGCATAAACTAGTCGAGTGTCATTCTGTTGTGTGATATGAATAATGTCATAAACTAGTCGAGTGTCATTCTGTTGTGTGATATGAATAATGTCATAAACTAGTCGAGTGTCATTCTGTTGTGTGATATGAATAATGTCATAAACTAGTCGAGTATCATTCTGTTGTGTGATATGAATAATGTCATAAACTAGTCGAGTGTCATTCTGCTGAGTGATATGAATAATGTCATAAACTAGTCGAGTGTCATTCTGTTGTGTGATATGAATAATGACATAGACTAGTCGAGTATCATTATGTTGTGTGATATGAATAATGTCATAAACTAGTCGAGTGACATTATGTTGTGTGATACGAATAATGTCATAAACTAGTCGAGTGTCATTCTGTTGTGTGATATGAATAATGTCATAAACTAGTCGAGTATCATTATGTTGTGTGATATGAATAGTGTCATAAACTAGTCGAGTGTCATTCTTTTGTGTGATATGAATAATGTCATAAAGTAGTCGAGTGTCATTATGCTGTGTGATATGAATAAAGTCATAAACTAGTCGAGTGTCATTCTGTTGTCTGATATGAATAATGTCATAAACTAGTCGAGTGTCATTATGTTGTGTGATATGAATAATGTCATAAACTAGTCGAGTGTCATTCTGTTGTGTGATATGAATAATGTCATAAACTAGTCTAGTATCATTTTGTTGTGTGATATGCATAATGTCATAAACTAGTCTAGTGTCATTATGTTGTGTGATATGCATAATGTCATAAACTAGTCGAGTATAATTATGTGGTGTGATGTGCATAATGTCATAAACTAGTCGAGTGTCATTCTGTTGTGTGATATGAATAATGTCATAAACTAGTCGTGTGTCATTCTGTTGTGTGATATGAATAATGTCATAAACTAGTCGAGTATCATTCTGTTGTGTGATATGAATAATGTCATAAACTAGTCGAGAGTCATGCTGTTGTGTGATATGAATAATGTCATAAACTAGTTGTGTGTCATTCTGTTGTGTGATATGAATAATGTCATAGACTAGTCGAGTATCATTATGTTGTGTGTTATGAATAATGTCATAAACTAGTCGAGTGTCATTCTGTTGTGTGATACGAATAATGTCATAAACTAGTCGAGTGTCATTCTGTTGTGTGATATGAATAATGTCATAAACTAGTCGAGAATCATTTTGTTGTGTGATATGAATAGTGTCATAAACTAGTCGAGTGTCATTCTGTTGTGTGATATGAATAATATCATAAAGTAGTCGAGTGTCATTATGCTGTGTGATATGAGTAATGTCATAAACTAGTCGAGTGTCGTTATGTTGTGTGATATGAATAATGTCATAAACTAGTCGAGTGTCACTCTCTTGTGTGATATGAATAATGTCATAAACTAGTCGAGTGTCATTCTGTTGTGTGATATGAATAATGTCATAAACTAGTCTAGTGTCATGTTGTTGTGTGATTTGCATAATGTCATAAACTAGTCTAGTGTCATTCTGTTGTGTGATATGCATAATGTCATAAACTATTCGAGTATAATTATGTGGTGTGATGTGCATAATGTCACAAACTAGTCTAGTGACATTATGTTGTGTGATATGAATAATGTCATAAACTAGTCGAGTGTCATTCTGTTGTGTGATATGAATACCGTCATAAAGTAGTCGAGTATCATTCTGTTGTGTGATATGAATAATGTCATAAACTAGTCGAGTATCATTATGTTGTGTGATATGAATAATGTCATAAACTAGTCTAGTGTCATTCTGTTGTGTGATATGCATAATGCCATAAACTAGTCGAGTATCATTATGTTGTGTGATATGAATAATGTCATAAACTAGTCTAGTGTCATTATGTTCTGTGATATGAATACTGTCATAAACTAGTCGAGTGTCATTCTGTTGTGTGAGATGCATAATGTCATAAACTAGTCGAGTATCATTCTGTTGTGTGATACGAATAATGTCATAAACTAGTCGAGTATCATTCTGTTGTGTGATATGAATAATGTCATAAACTAGTCTAGTGTCATTCTGTTGTGTGATATGAATAATGTCATAAACTAGTCGAGTTTCATTATGTTGTGTGATATGAATAATGTCATAAACTAGTCTAGTGTCATTCTGTTGTGTGATATGCATAATGTCATAAACTAGTCTAGTGTCATTCTGTTGTGTGATATGCATAATGTCATAAACTAGTCTAGTGTCATTCTGTTGTGTGATATGCATAATTTCATAAACTAGTCGAGTATCATTCTGTTGTGTGATATGAATAATGTCATAAACTAGTCGAGTATCATTATGTTGTGTGATATGAATAATGTCATAAACTAGTCTAGTGTCATTCTGTTGTGTGATATGCATAATGCCATAAACTAGTCGAGTATCATTATGTTGTGTGTTATGAATAATGTCATAAACTAGTCTAGTGTCATTATGTTCTGTGATATGAATACTGTCATAAACTAGTCGAGTGTCATTCTGTTGTGTGATATGAATAATGTCATAAACTAGTCGAGTGTCAATATGTTGTGTGATATGAATAATGCCATAAACTAATCTAGTTTCATTCTGTTGTGTGATATGAATAATACCATAAACTAGTCTAGTGTCATTCTGTTGTGTGATGTGCATAATGCCATAAACTAGTCGAGTGTCATTCTGTTGTGTGGTGTGCATAATGCCATAAACTAGTCGAGTGTCATTCTGTTGTGTGATATGAATAATGTCATAAACTAGTCGAGTGTCATTCTGTTGTGTGATATGAATAATGTCATAAACTAGTCGAGTGTCATTCTGTTGTGTGATATGAATAGTGTCATAAACTAGTCGAGTATCATTCTGTTGTGTGATATGAATAATGTCATAAACTAGTCGAGTGTCATTCTGCTGAGTGATATGAATAATGTCATAAACTAGTCGAGTGTCATTCTGTTGTGTGATATGAATAATGACATAGACTAGTCGAGTATCATTATGTTGTGTGATATGAATAATGTCGTAAACTAGTCGAGTGACATTCTGTTGTGTGATACGAATAATGTCATAAACTAGTCGAGTGTCATTCTGTTGTGTGATATGAATAATGTCATAATCTAGTCGAGTATCATTATGTTGTGTGATATGAATAGTGTCATAAACTAGTCGAGTGTCATTCTTTTGTGTGATATGAATAATGTCATAAAGTAGTCGAGTGTCATTATCCTGTGTGATATGAATAAAGTCATAAACTAGTCGAGTGTCATTCTGTTGTGTGATATGAATAATGTCATAAACTAGTCGAGTGTCATTATGTTGTGTGATATGAATAATGTCATAAACTAGTCGAGTGTCATTCTGTTGTGTGATATGAATAATGTCATAAACTAGTCAAGTGTCATTTTGTTGTGTGATATGCATAATGTCATAAACTAGTCTAGTGTCATTATGTTGTGTGATATGCATAATGTCATAAACTAGTCGAGTATAATTATGTGGTGTGATGTGCATAATGTCACAAACTAGTATAGTGTCATTCTGTTGTGTGATGTGCATAATGCCATAAACTAGTCTAGTGTCATTCTGTTGTGTGATATGAATAATGTCATAGACTAGTCGAGTATCATTCTGTTGTGTTATTTGAATAATGTCATAAACTAGTCGAGTGTCATTCTGTTGTGTGATATGCATAATGTCATAAACTAGTCGAGTGTCATTCTGTTGTGTGATATCAATAATGTCATAAACTAGTCGAGTGTCATTCTGTTGTGTGATATGAATAATGTCATAAACTAGTCGAGTATCATTCTGTTGTGTGATATGAATAATGTCATAAACTAGTCGAGTGTCATTCTGTTGTGTGATATGAATAATGTCATAAACTAGTCGTGTGTCATTCTGTTGTGTGATATGAATAATGTCATAGACTAGTCGAGTATCATTATGTTGTGTGTTATGAATAATGTCATAAACTAGTCGAGTGTCATTCTGTTGTGTGATACGAATAATGTCATAAACTAGTCGAGTGTCATTCTGTTGTGTGATATGAATAATGTCATAAACTAGTCGAGAATCATTTTGTTGTGTGATATGATTAGTGTCATAAACTAGTCGAGTGTCATTATGTTGTGTGATATGAATAATATCATAAAGTAGTCGAGTGTCATTATGCTGTGCGATATGAGTAATGTCATAAACTAGTCGAGTGTCGTTATGTTGTGTGATATGAATAATGTCATAAACTAGTCGAGTGTCACTCTGTTGTGTGATATGAATAATGTCATAAACTAGTCGAGTGTCATTCTGTTGTGTGATATGAATAATGTCATAAACTAGTCTAGTGTCATGTTGTTGTGTGATATGCATAATGTCATAAACTAGTATAGTGTCATTCTGTTGTGTGATATGCATAATGTCATAAACTATTCGAGTATAATTATGTGGTGTGATGTGCATAATGTCACAAACTAGTCTAGTGACATTCTGTTGTGTGATGTGCATAATGCCATAAACTAGTCTAGTGTCATTATGTTGTGTGATATGAATAATGTCATAAATTAGTCGAGTGTCATTCTGTTGTGTGATATGAATACTGTCATAAAGTAGTCGAGTGTCATTATGCTGTGTGATATGAATAATGTCATAAACTAGTCTAGTGTCATTCTGTTGTGTGATATGAATAATATCATACACTAGTCGAGTGTCATTCTGTTGTGTGATATGAATAATATCATAAACTAGTCGAGTGTCATTCTGTTGTGTGATATGAATAATGTCATAAACTAGTCGAGTGTCATTATGTTGTGTGATATGAATAATGTCATAAACTAGTCGAGTGTCATTCTGTTGTGTGATATGAATAATGTCATAAACTAGTCGAGTATCATTATGTTGTGTAATATGAATAATGTCATAAACTAGTCGATTGTCATTCTGTTGTGTGAGATGCATAATGTCATAAACTAGTCGAGTATCATTCTGTTGTGTGATATGAATAATGTCATAAACTAGTCGAGTGTCATTCTGTTGTGTGATATGAATAATGTCATAAACTAGTCTAGTGTCATTATGTTGTGTGATATGCATAATGTCATAAACTAGTCGAGTATAATTATATGGTGTGATGTGCATAATGTCACAAACTAGTATAGTGTCATTCTGTTGTGTGATGTGCATAATGCCATAAACTAGTCTAGTGTCATTCTGTTGTGTGATATGAATAATGTCATAGACTAGTCGAGTATCATTCTGTTGTGTTATTTGAATAATGTCATAAACTAGTCGAGTGTCATTCTGTTGTGTGATATGCAGAATGTCATAAACTAGTCGAGTGTCATTATGTTGTGTGATATCAATAATGTCATAAACTAGTCGAGTGTCATTCTGTTGTGTGATATGAATAATGTCATAAACTAGTCGAGTATCATTCTGTTGTGTGATATGAATAATGTCATAAACTAGTCGAGTGTCATTCTGTTGTGTGATATGAATAATGTCATAAACTAGTCGTGTGTCATTCTGTTGTGTGATATGAATAATGTCATAGACTAGTCGAGTACCATTATGTTGTGTGTTTTGAATAATGTCATAAACTAGTCGAGTGTCATTCTGTTGTGTGATACGAATAATGTCATAAACTAGTCGAGTGTCATTCTGTTGTGTGATATGAATAATGTCATAAACTAGTCGAGAATCATTTTGTTGTGTGATATGAATAGTGTCATAAACTAGTCGAGTGTCACTCTGTTGTGTGATATGAATAATGTCATAAACTAGTCGAGTGTCATTCTGTTGTGTGATATGAATAATGTCATAAACTAGTCTAGTGTCATGTTGTTGTGTGATATGCATAATGTCATAAACTAGTATAGTGTCATTCTGTTGTGTGATATGCATAATGTCATAAACTATTCGAGTATAATTATGTGGTGTGATGTGCATAATGTCACAAACTAGTCTAGTGACATTATGTTGTGTGATGTGCATAATGCCATAAACTAGTCTAGTGTCATTATGTTGTGTGATATGAATAATGTCATAAACTAGTCGAGTGTCATTCGTTTGTGTGATATGAATACTGTCATAAAGTAGTCGAGTGTCATTATGCTGTGTGATATGAATAATGTCATAAACTAGTCTAGTGTCATTCTGTTGTGTGATATGAATAATATCATACACTAGTCGAGTGTCATTCTGTTGTGTGATATGAATAATATCATAAACTAGTCGAGTGTCATTCTGTTGTGTGATATGAATAATGTCATAAACTAGTCGAGTGTCATTATGTTGTGTGATATGAATAATGTCATAAACTAGTCGAGTGTCATTCTGTTGTGTGATATGAATAATGTCATAAACTAGTCGAGTGTCATTATGTTGTGTGATATGAATAATGTCATAAACTAGTCGAGTGTCATTCTGTTGTGTGATATGAATAATGTCATAAACTAGTCGAGTATCATTCTGTTGTGTGATATGAATAATGTCATAAACTAGTCGATTGTCATTCTGTTGTGTGATATGAATAATGTCATAAACTAGTCTAGTGTCATTCTGTTGTGTGATATGAATAATGTCATAAACTAGTCGAGTTTCATTATGTTGTGTGATATGAATAATGTCATAAACTAGTCTAGTGTCATTCTGTTGTGTGATATGCATAATGTCATAAACTAGTCTAGTGTCATTCTGTTGTGTGATATGCATAATGTCATAAACTAGTCTAGTGTCATTCTGTTGTGTGATATGCATAATTTCATAAACTAGTCGAGTATCATTCTGTTGTGTGATATGAATAATGTCATAAACTAGTCGAGTATCATTATGTTGTGTGATATGAATAATGTCATAAACTAGTCTAGTGTCATTCTGTTGTGTGATATGCATAATGCCATAAACTAGTCGAGTATCATTATGTTGTGTGATATGAATAATGTCATAAACTAGTCTAGTGTCATTATGTTCTGTGATATGAATACTGTCATAAACTAGTCGAGTGTCATTCTGTTGTGTGATATGAATAATGTCATAAACTAGTCGAGTGTCAATATGTTGTGTGATATGAATAATGCCATAAACTAATCTAGTTTCATTCTGTTGTGTGATATGAATAATACCATAAACTAGTCTAGTGTCATTCTGTTGTGTGATGTGCATAATGCCATAAACTAGTCGAGTGTCATTCTGTTGTGTGGTGTGCATAATGCCATAAACTAGTCGAGTGTCATTCTGTTGTGTGATATGAATAATGTCATAAACTAGTCGAGTGTCATTCTGTTGTGTGATATGAATAATGTCATAAACTAGTCGAGTGTCATTCTGTTGTGTGATATGAATAATGTCATAAACTAGTCGAGTATCATTCTGTTGTGTGATATGAATAATGTCATAAACTAGTCGAGTGTCATTCTGCTGAGTGATATGAATAATGTCATAAACTAGTCGAGTGTCATTCTGTTGTGTGATATGAATAATGACATAGACTAGTCGAGTATCATTATGTTGTGTGATATGAATAATGTCATAAACTAGTCGAGTGACATTCTGTTGTGTGATACGAATAATGTCATAAACTAGTCGAGTGTCATTCTGTTGTGTGATATGAATAATGTCATAATCTAGTCGAGTATCATTATGTTGTGTGATATGAATAGTGTCATAAACTAGTCGAGTGTCATTCTTTTGTGTGATATGAATAATGTCATAAAGTAGTCGAGTGTCATTATCCTGTGTGATATGAATAAAGTCATAAACTAGTCGAGTGTCATTCTGTTGTGTGATATGAATAATGTCATAAACTAGTCGAGTGTCATTATGTTGTGTGATATGAATAATGTCATAAACTAGTCGAGTGTCATTCTGTTGTGTTATATGAATAATGTCATAAACTAGTCTAGTGTCATTTTGTTGTGTGATATGCATAATGTCATAAACTAGTCTAGTGTCATTATGTTGTGTGATATGCATAATGTCATAAACTAGTCGAGTATAATTATGTGGTGTGATGTGCATAATGTCACAAACTAGTATAGTGTCATTCTGTTGTGTGATGTGCATAATGCCATAAACTAGTCTAGTGTCATTCTGTTGTGTGATATGAATAATGTCATAGACTAGTCGAGTATCATTCTGTTGTGTTATTTGAATAATGTCATAAACTAGTCGAGTGTCATTCTGTTGTGTGATATGCATAATGTCATAAACTAGTCGAGTGTCATTCTGTTGTGTGATATCAATAATGTCATAAACTAGTCGAGTGTCATTCTGTTGTGTGATATGAATAATGTCATAAACTAGTCGAGTATCATTCTGTTGTGTGATATGAATAATGTCATAAACTAGTCGAGTGTCATTCTGTTGTGTGATATGAATAATGTCATAAACTAGTCGTGTGTCATTCTGTTGTGTGATATGAATAATGTCATAGACTAGTCGAGTATCATTATGTTGTGTGTTATGAATAATGTCATAAACTAGTCGAGTGTCATTCTGTTGTGTGATACGAATAATGTCATAAACTAGTCGAGTGTCATTCTGTTGTGTGATATGAATAATGTCATAAACTAGTCGAGAATCATTTTGTTGTGTGATATGATTAGTGTCATAAACTAGTCGAGTGTCATTCTGTTGTGTGATATGAATAATATCATAAAGTAGTCGAGTGTCATTATGCTGTGCGATATGAGTAATGTCATAAACTAGTCGAGTGTCGTTATGGTGTGTGATATGAATAATGTCATAAACTAGTCGAGTGTCACTCTGTTGTGTGATATGAATAATGTCATAAACTAGTCGAGTGTCATTCTGTTGTGTGATATGAATAATGTCATAAACTAGTCTAGTGTCATGTTGTTGTGTGATATGCATAATGTCATAAACTAGTATAGTGTTATTCTGTTGTGTGATATGCATAATGTCATAAACTATTCGAGTATAATTATGTGGTGTGATGTGCATAATGTCACAAACTAGTCTAGTGACATTCTGTTGTGTGATGTGCATAATGCCATAAACTAGTCTAGTGTCATTATGTTGTGTGATATGAATAATGTCATAAACTAGTCGAGTGTCATTCTGTTGTGTGATATGAATACTGTCATAAAGTAGTCGAGTGTCATTATGCTGTGTGATATGAATAATGTCATAAACTAGTCTAGTGTCATTCTGTTGTGTGATATGAATAATATCATACACTAGTCGAGTGTCATTCTGTTGTGTGATATGAATAATATCATAAACTAGTCGAGTGTCATTCTGTTGTGTGATATGAATAATGTCATAAACTAGTCGAGTGTCATTATGTTGTGTGATATGAATAATGTCATAAACTAGTCGAGTGTCATTCTGTTGTGTGATATGAATAATGTCATAAACTAGTCGAGTATCATTCTGTTGTGTGATATGAATAATGTCATAAACTAGTCGATTGTCATTCTGTTGTGTGAGATGCATAATGTCATAAACTAGTCGAGTATCATTCTGTTGTGTGATATGAATAATGTCATAAACTAGTCGAGTGTCATTCTGTTGTGTGATATGAATAATGTCATAAACTAGTCTAGTGTCATTATGTTGTGTGATATGCATAATGTCATAAACTAGTCGAGTATAATTATATGGTGTGATGTGCATAATGTCACAAACTAGTATAGTGTCATTCTGTTGTGTGATGTGCATAATGCCATAAACTAGTCTAGTGTCATTCTGTTGTGTGATATGAATAATGTCATAGACTAGTCGAGTATCATTCTGTTGTGTTATTTGAATAATGTCATAAACTAGTCGAGTGTCATTCTGTTGTGTGATATGCAGAATGTCATAAACTAGTCGAGTGTCATTCTGTTGTGTGATATCAATAATGTCATAAACTAGTCGAGTGTCATTCTGTTGTGTGATATGAATAATGTCATAAACTAGTCGAGTATCATTCTGTTGTGTGATATGAATAATGTCATAAACTAGTCGAGTGTCATTCTGTTGTGTGATATGAATAATGTCATAAACTAGTCGTGCGTCATTCTGTTGTGTGATATGAATAATGTCATAGACTAGTCGAGTACCATTATGTTGTGTGTTATGAATAATGTCATAAACTAGTCGAGTGTCATTCTGTTGTGTGATACGAATAATGTCATAAACTAGTCGAGTGTCATTCTGTTGTGTGATATGAATAATGTCATAAACTAGTCGAGAATCATTTTGTTGTGTGATATGAATAGTGTCATAAACTAGTCGAGTGTCATTCTGTTGTGTGATATGAATAATATCATAAAGTAGTCGAGTGTCATTATGCTGTGTGATATGAGTAATGTCATAAACTAGTCGAGTGTCGTTATGTTGTGTGATATGAATAATGTCATAAACTAGTCGAGTGTCACTCTGTTGTGTGATATGAATAATGTCATAAACTAGTCGAGTGTCATTCTGTTGTGTGATATGAATAATGTCATAAACTAGTCTAGTGTCATGTTGTTGTGTGATATGCATAATGTCATAAACTAGTATAGTGTCATTCTGTTGTGTGATATGCATAATGTCATAAACTATTCGAGTATAATTATGTGGTGTGATGTGCATAATGTCACAAACTAGTCTAGTGACATTCTGTTGTGTGATGTGCATAATGCCATAAACTAGTCTAGTGTCATTATGTTGTGTGATATGAATAATGTTATAAACTAGTCGAGTGTCATTCGTTTGTGTGATATGAATACTGTCATAAAGTAGTCGAGTGTCATTATGCTGTGTGATATGAATAATGTCATAAACTAGTCTAGTGTCATTCTGTTGTGTGATATGAATAATATCATACACTAGTCGAGTGTCATTCTGTTGTGTGATATGAATAATACCATAAACTAGTCGAGTGTCATTCTGTTGTGTGATATGAATAATGTAATAAACTAGTCGAGTGTCATTATGTTGTGTGATATGAATAATGTCATAAACTAGTCGAGTGTCATTCTGTTGTGTGATATGAATAATGTCATAAACTAGTCGAGTATCATTCTGTTGTGTGATATGAATAATGTCATAAACTAGTCGATTGTCATTCTGTTGTGTGAGATGCATAATGTCATAAACTAGTCGAGTATCATTCTGTTGTGTGATATGAATAATGTCATAAACTAGTCGAGTATCATTCTGTTGTGTGATATGAATAATGTCATAAACTAGTCTAGTGTCATTCTGTTGTGTGATATGAATAATGTCATAAACTAGTCGAGTATCATTATGTTGTGTGATATGAATAATGTCATAAACTAGTCTAGTGTCATTCTGTTGTGTGATATGCATAATGTCATAAACTAGTCTAGTGTCATTCTGTTGTGTGATATGCATAATGTCATAAACTAGTCTAGTGTCATTCTGTTGTGTGATATGCATAATTTCATAAACTAGTCGAGTATCATTCTGTTGTGTGATATGAATAATGTCATAAACTAGTCGAGTATCATTATGTTGTGTGAT
Source organism: Siphonodentalium dalli (assembly GCA_032622095.1). Lineage (NCBI taxonomy): Eukaryota > Metazoa > Mollusca > Scaphopoda > Gadilida > Siphonodentaliidae > Siphonodentalium > Siphonodentalium dalli. Next base: position 15,163,879 of record CP136063.1, read on the forward strand.
ATGAATAATGCCATAAACTAGTCTAGTGTCATTCTGTTGTGTGATATGCATAATGCCATAAACTAGTCGAGTATCATTATGTTGTGTGATATGAATAATGTCATAAACTAGTCTAGTGTCATTATGTTCTGTGATATGAATACTGTCATAAACTAGTCGAGTGTCATTCTGTTGTGTGATATGAATAATGTCATAAACTAGTCGTGTGTCATTATGTTGTGTGATATGAATAATGCCATAAACTAATCTAGTTTCATTCTGTTGTGTGATATGAATAATACCATAAACTAGTCTAGTGTCATTCTGTTGTGTGATGTGCATAATGCAATAAACTAGTCGAGTGTCATTCTGTTGTGTGGTGTGCATAATGTTATAAACTAGTCGAGTGTCATTCCGTTGTGTGATATGAATAATGCCATAAACTAGTCTAGTGTCATTCTGTTGTGTATTATGCATAATGTCATAAACTAGTCGAGTGTCATTCTGTTGTGTGATATGAATAATGCCATAAACTAGTCTAGTGTCATTCTGTTGTGTGATATGCATAATGGCATAAACTAGTCGAGTGTCATTCTGTTGTGTGATGTGCATAATGTCATAAACTAGTCGAGTGTCATTCTGTTGTGTGATATGCATAATGTCATAAACTAGTCGAGTGGCATTATGTTGTGTGATGTGCATAATGCCATAAACTAGTCGAGTGTCATTATGTTGTGTGATACGCATAATGTCATAAACTAGTCGAGTGTCATTCTGTTGTGTGTTATGAATAATGCCATAAACTAGTCGAGTGTCATTCTGTTGTGTGATATGAATAATGCCATAAACTAGTCTAGTGTCATTCTGTTGTGTGATATGCATAATGGCATAAACTAGTCGAGTGTCATTATGTTGTGTGATATGAATAATGCCATAAACTAGTCTAGTGACATTATGTTGTGTGATATGAATAATGCCATAAACTAGTCTAGTGTCATTCTGTTGTGTGATATGCATAATGTCATAAACTAGTCTAGTGGCATTCTGTTGTGCGATATGCATAATGCCATAAACTAGTCGAGTATCATTATGTTGTGTGATGTGCATAATGTCATAAACTAGTCTAGTGACATTATGTTGTATGATGTGCATAATGTCATAAACTAGTCTAGTATAATTATGTGGTGTGATGTGCATAATGTCATAAACTAGTCGAGTATCATTCTGTTGTGTGATGTGAATAATGTCATAAACTAGTCTAGTGACATTATGTTGTGTGATATGAATAGTGCCATAAACTAGTCTAGTGACATTATGTTGTGTGATATGAATACTGCCATAAACTAGTCTAGTGACATTATGTTGTTTGATATGCATAATGCCATACACTAGTCTAGTGACATTCTGTTGTGAGATGTGCATAATGTCATAAACTAGTCTAGTATAATTATGTTGTGTGATGTGCATAATGCCATAAACTAGTCTAGTATAATTATGTTGTGTTATGTGCATAATGTCATAAACTAGTCTAGTGACATTCTGTTGTGTGATGTGCATAATGCCATAAATTAGTCTAGTGGCATTACGTGGTGTGATATGCATAATGTCATAAACTAGTCGAGTATAATTATGTTGTGTGATGTGCATAATGTCATAAACTAGTCGAGTGTAATTATGTTGTGTGATGTGCATAATGTCATAAACTATTCGAGTATAATTATGTGGTGTGAAGTGCATAATGTCATAAACTAGTCTAGTGACATTCTGTTGTGTGATGTGCATAATGCCATAAACTAGTCTAGTGGCATTATGTGGTGTGATGTGCATAATGCCATAAACTAATCTAGTGGCATTATGTGGTGCGATGTGCATATTGTCATAAACTAGTCTAGTGGCATTATGTGGTGTGATGTGCATAATGCCATAAACTAGTCTAGTGGCATTATGTTGTGTGATATGAATAGTGCCATAAACTAGTCTAGTGACATTCTGTTGTGCGATATGAATACTGCCATAAACTATTCTAGTGACATTATGTTTTGTGATATGCATAATGCCATAAACTAGCCTAGTGACATTATGTTGTGTGATATGAATAGTGCTATAAACTAGTCTAGTGACATTATGTTGTGTGATATGAATACTGCCATAAACTAGTCTAGTGACATTATGTTGTGTGATATGAATAATGTCATAAACTAGTCGAGTATCATTATGTTGTGTGATATGAATAATGTCATAAACTAGTCTAGTGTCATTCTGTTGTGTGATATGCATAATGTCATAAACTAGTCTAGTGTCATTCTGTTGCGTGATATGCATAATGTCATAAACTAGTCTAGTGTCATTCTGTTGTGTGATATGCATAATTTCATAAACTAGTCGAGTATCATTCTGTTGTGTGATATGAATAATGTCATAAACTAGTCGAGTATCATTATGTTGTGTGATATGAATAATGTCATAAACTAGTCTAGTGTCATTCTGTTGTGTGATATGCATAATGCCATAAACTAGTCGAGTATCATTATGTTGTGTGATATGAATAATGTCATAAACTAGTCTAGTGTCATTATGTTCTGTGATATGAATACTGTCATAAACTAGTCGAGTGTCATTCTGTTGTGTGATATGAATAATGTCATAAACTAGTCGAGTGTCATTATGTTGTGTGATATGAATAATGCCATAAACTAATCTAGTTTCATTCTGTTGTGTGATATGAATAATACCATAAACTAGTCTAGTGTCATTCTGTTGTGTGATGTGCATAATGCCATAAACTAGTCGAGTGTCATTCTGTTGTGTGGTGTGCATAATGTTATAAACTAGTCGAGTGTCATTCTGTTGTGTGATGTGCATAATGCCATAAACTAGTCGAGTGTCATTATGTTGTGTGATATGCATAATGTCATAAACTAGTCGAGTGTCATTATGTTGTGTGATGTGCATAATGCCATAAACTAGTCTAGTGTCATTATGTTGTGTGATATGCATAATGGCATAAACTAGTCGAGTGTCATTCTGTTGTGTGATGTGCATAATGTCATAAACTAGTCGAGTGTCATTCTGTTGTGTGATATGCATAATGTCATAAACTAGTCGAGTGGCATTATGTTGTGTGATGTGCATAATGCCATAAACTAGTCGAGTGTCATTATGTTGTGTGATACGCATAATGTCATAAACTAGTCGAGTGTCATTCTGTTGTGTGTTATGAATAATGCCATAAACTAGTCGAGTGTCATTCTGTTGTGTGATATGAATAATGCCATAAACTAGTCTAGTGTCATTCTGTTGTGTGATATGCATAATGGCATAAACTAGTCGAGTGTCATTCTGTTGTGTGATATGAATAATGCCATAAACTAGTCTAGTGACATTATGTTGTGTGATATGAATAATGCCATAAACTAGTCTAGTGTCATTCTGTTGTGTGATATGCATAATGTCATAAACTAGTCTAGTGGCATTCTGTTGTGCGATATGCATAATGCCATAAACTAGTCGAGTATCATTATGTTGTGTGATGTGCATAATGTCATAAACTAGTCTAGTGACATTATGTTGTATGATGTGCATAATGTCATAAACTAGTCTAGTATAATTATGTGGTGTGATGTGCATAATGTCATAAACTAGTCGAGTATCATTCTGTTGTGTGATGTGAATAATGTCATAAACTAGTCTAGTGACATTATGTTGTGTGATATGAATAGTGCCATAAACTAGTCTAGTGACATTATGTTGTGTGATATGAATACTGCCATAAACTAGTCTAGTGACATTATGTTGTTTGATATGCATAATGCCATACACTAGTCTAGTGACATTCTGTTGTGTGATGTGCATAATGTCATAAACTAGTCTAGTATAATTATGTTGTGTGATGTGCATAATGCCATAAACTAGTCTAGTATAATTATGTTGTGTTATGTGCATAATGTCATAAACTAGTCTAGTGACATTCTGTTGTGTGATGTGCATAATGCCATAAATTAGTCTAGTGGCATTACGTGGTGTGATATGCATAATGTCATAAACTAGTCGAGTATAATTATGTTGTGTGATGTGCATAATGTCATAAACTAGTCGAGTGTAATTATGTTGTGTGATGTGCATAATGTCATAAACTATTCGAGTATAATTATGTGGTGTGAAGTGCATAATGTCATAAACTAGTCTAGTGACATTCTGTTGTGTGATGTGCATAATGCCATAAACTAGTCTAGTGGCATTATGTGGTGTGATGTGCATAATGCCATAAACTAATCTAGTGGCATTATGTGGTGCGATGTGCATATTGTCATAAACTAGTCTAGTGGCATTATGTGGTGTGATGTGCATAATGCCATAAACTAGTCTAGTGGCATTATGTTGTGTGATATGAATAGTGCCATAAACTAGTCTAGTGACATTCTGTTGTGCGATATGAATACTGCCATAAACTATTCTAGTGACATTATGTTTTGTGATATGCATAATGCCATAAACTAGCCTAGTGACATTATGTTGTGTGATATGAATAGTGCTATAAACTAGTCTAGTGACATTATGTTGTGTGATATGAATACTGCCATAAACTAGTCTAGTGACATTATGTTGTGTGATATGAATAATGTCATAAACTAGTCGAGTATCATTATGTTGTGTGATATGAATAATGTCATAAACTAGTCTAGTGTCATTCTGTTGTGTGATATGCATAATGTCATAAACTAGTCTAGTGTCATTCTGTTGCGTGATATGCATAATGTCATAAACTAGTCTAGTGTCATTCTGTTGTGTGATATGCATAATTTCATAAACTAGTCGAGTATCATTCTGTTGTGTGATATGAATAATGTCATAAACTAGTCGAGTATCATTATGTTGTGTGATATGAATAATGTCATAAACTAGTCTAGTGTCATTCTGTTGTGTGATATGCATAATGCCATAAACTAGTCGAGTATCATTATGTTGTGTGATATGAATAATGTCATAAACTAGTCTAGTGTCATTATGTTCTGTGATATGAATACTGTCATAAACTAGTCGAGTGTCATTCTGTTGTGTGATATGAATAATGTCATAAACTAGTCGAGTGTCATTATGTTGTGTGATATGAATAATGCCATAAACTAATCTAGTTTCATTCTGTTGTGTGATATGAATAATACCATAAACTAGTCTAGTGTCATTCTGTTGTGTGATGTGCATAATGCCATAAACTAGTCGAGTGTCATTCTGTTGTGTGGTGTGCATAATGTTATAAACTAGTCGAGTGTCATTCTGTTGTGTGATGTGCATAATGCCATAAACTAGTCGAGTGTCATTATGTTGTGTGATATGCATAATGTCATAAACTAGTCGAGTGTCATTATGTTGTGTGATGTGCATAATGCCATAAACTAGTCTAGTGTCATTCTGTTGTGTGATATGCATAATGGCATAAACTAGTCGAGTGTCATTCTGTTGTGTGATGTGCATAATGTCATAAACTAGTCGAGTGTCATTCTGTTGTGTGATATGCATAATGTCATAAACTAGTCGAGTGGCATTATGTTGTGTGATGTGCATAATGCCATAAACTAGTCGAGTGTCATTATGTTGTGTGATACGCATAATGTCATAAACTAGTCGAGTGTCATTCTGTTGTGTGATATGAATAATGCCATAAACTAGTCGAGTGTCATTCTGTTGTGTGATATGAATAATGCCATAAACTAGTCTAGTGTCATTCTGTTGTGTGATATGCATAATGGCATAAACTAGTCGAGTGTCATTCTGTTGTGTGATATGAATAATGCCATAAACTAGTCTAGTGACATTATGTTGTGTGATATGAATAATGCCATAAACTAGTCTAGTGTCATTCTGTTGTGTGATATGCATAATGTCATAAACTAGTCTAGTGGCATTCTGTTGTGCGATATGCATAATGCCATAAACTAGTCGAGTATCATTATGTTGTGTGATGTGCATAATGTCATAAACTAGTCTAGTGACATTCTGTTGTATGATGTGCATAATGTCATAAACTAGTCTAGTATAATTATGTGGTGTGATGTGCATAATGTCATAAACTAGTCGAGTATCATTCTGTTGTGTGATGTGAATAATGTCATAAACTAGTCTAGTGACATTATGTTGTGTGATATGAATAGTGCCATAAACTAGTCTAGTGACAGTCTGTTGTGTGATATGAAACTGCCATAAACTATTCTAGTGACATTATGTTTTGTGATATGCATAATGCCATAAACTAGTCTAGTGACATTATGTTGTGTGATATGAATAGTGCCATAAACTAGTCTAGTGACATTATGTTGTGTGATATGAATACTGCCATAAACTAGTCTAGTGACATTATGTTGTTTGATATGCATAATGCCATACACTAGTCTAGTGACATTCTGTTGTGTGATGTGCATAATGTCATAAACTAGTCTAGTATAATTATGTTGTGTGATGTGCACAATGCCATAAACTAGTCGAGTATCATTATGTTGTGTTATGTGCATAATGTCATAAACTAGTCTAGTGACATTCTGTTGTGTGATGTGCATAATGCCATAAATTAGTCTAGTGGCATTACGTGGTGTGATATGCATAATGTCATAAACTAGTCGAGTATAATTATGTTGTGTGATGTGCATAATGTCATAAACTAGTCGAGTGTAATTATGTTGTGTGATGTGCATAATGTCATAAACTATTCGAGTATAATTATGTGGTGTGAAGTGCATAATGTCATAAACTAGTCTAGTGACATTCTGTTGTGTGATGTGCATAATGCCATAAACTAGTCTAGTGGCATTATGTGGTGTGATGTGCATAATGCCATAAACTAATCTAGTGGCATTATGTGGTGTGATGTGCATATTGTCATAAACTAGTCTAGTGGCATTATGTGGTGTGATGTGCATAATGCCATAAACTAGTCTAGTGGCATTATGTTGTGTGATATGAATAGTGCCATAAACTAGTCTAGTGACATTCTGTTGTGCGATATGAATACTGCCATAAACTATTCTAGTGACATTATGTTTTGTGATATGCATAATGCCATAAACTAGCCTAGTGACATTATGTTGTGTGATATGAATAGTGCCATAAACTAGTCTAGTGACATTATGTTGTGTGATATGAATACTGCCATAAACTAGTCTAGTGACATTATGTTGTGTGATATGCATAATGACATACACTAGTCTAGTGACATTCTGTTGTGTGATGTGCATAATGTCATAAACTAGTCTAGTATAATTATGTTGTGTGATGTGCATAATGCCATAAACTAGTCGAGTATCATTATGTTGCGTGATATGCATAATGTTATAAACTAGTCTAGTGACATTCTGTTGTGTGATGTGCATAATGCCATAAACTAGTCGAGTATAATTATGTGGTGTGATGTGCATAATGTCATAAACTAGTCGAGTATAATTATGTGGTGTGATGTGCATAATTACATAAACTAGTCGAGTGTAATTATGTGGTGTGATGTGCATAATGTCATAAACTAGTCGAGTATAATTATGTTGTGTGATGTGCATAATGTCATAAACTAGTCTATTGACATTATGTTGTGTGATGTGCATAATGCCATAAACTAGTCGAGTATAATTATCTGGTGTGATGTGCGTAATGTCATAAACTAGTCGAGTATAATTATGTGGTGTGATGTGCATAATGCCATAAACTAGTCGAGTGTACTTATGTGGTGTGATGTGCATAATGTCATAAACTAGTCGAGTGTAATTATGTGGTGTGATGTGCATAATGTCATAAACTAGTCTAGTGACATTCTGTTGTGTGATGTGCATAATGTCATAAACTAGTCGAGTGTAATTATGTGGTGTGATGTGCATAATGACATAAACTAGTCGAGTATGATTATGTGGTGTGATGTGCATAATGCCATAAACTAGTCTGTGACATTCTGTTGTGTGATGTGCATAATGTCAAACACTAGTCGAGTGGCATAATGTGGTGTGATGTGCATAATGTCATAAACTAGTCGAGAGTAATTATGTGGTGCGATGTGCATAATGCCATAAACTAGTCTAGTGGCATTATGTGGTGTGATGTGCATAATGCCATAAACTAGTCTAGTGACATTCTGTTGTGTGATGTGCATAATGCCATAAACTAGTCTAGTGGCATTACGTGGTGTGATGTGCATAATGTCATAAACTATTCGAGTATAATTATGTGGTGTGATGTGCATAATGTCACAAACTAGTCTAGTGACATTATGTTGTGTGATATGAATAATGTCATAAACTAGTCGAGTGTCATTCTGTTGTGTGATATGAATACTGTCATAAAGTAGTCGAGTGTCATTATGCTGTGTGATATGAATAACGTCATAAACTAGTCTAGTGTCATTCTGTTGTGTGATATGAATAATGCCATAAACTAGTCTAGTGACATTCTGTTGTATGATGTGCATAATGTCATAAACTAGTCTAGTATAATTATGTGGTGTGATATGCATAATGTCATAAACTATTCGAGTATAATTATGTGGTGTGATGTGCATAATGTCACAAACTAGTCTAGTGACATTATGTTGTGTGATATGAATAATGTCATACACTAGTCGAGTGTCATTCTGTTGTGTGATATGAATAATATCATAAACTAGTCGAGTGTCATTCTGTTGTGTGATATGAATAATGTCATAAACTAGTCGAGTGTCATTATGTTGTGTGATATGAATAATGTCATAAACTAGTCGAGTGTCATTCTGTTGTGTGATATGAATAATGTCATAAACTAGTCGAGTATCATTCTGTTGTGTGATATGAATAATGTCATAAACTAGTCGATTGTCATTCTGTTGTGTGATATGCATAATGTCATAAACTAGTCGAGTATCATTCTGTTGTGTGATATGAATAATGTCATAAACTAGTCGAGTATCATTCTGTTGTGTGATATGAATAATGTCATAAACTAGTCTAGTGTCATTCTGTTGTGTGATATGAATAATGTCATAAACTAGTCGAGTATCATTATGTTGTGTGATATGAATAATGTCATAAACTAGTCTAGTGTCATTCTGTTGTGTGATATGCATAATGTCATAAACTAGTCTAGTGTCATTCTGTTGTGTGATATGCATAATGTCATAAACTAGTATAGTGTCATTCTGTTGTGTGATATGCATAATTTCATAAACTAGTCGAGTATCATTCTGTTGTGTGATATGAATAATGTCATAAACTAGTCGAGTATCATTCTGTTGTGTGATATGAATAATGTCATAAACTAGTCTAGTGTCATTCTGTTGTGTGATATGCATAATGCCATAAACTAGTCGAGTATCATTATGTTGTGTGATATGAATAATGTCATAAACTAGTCTAGTGTCATTATGTTCTGTGATATGAATACTGTCATAAACTAGTCGAGTGTCATTCTGTTGTTTGATATGAATAATGTCATAAACTAGTCGAGTGTCATTATGTTGTGTGATATGAATAATGCCATAAACTAATCTAGTGTCATTCTGTTGTGTGGTATGAATAATGCCATAAACTAGTCTAGTGTCATTCTGTTGTGTGATATGAATAATGCCATAAACTAGTCTAGTGTCATTCTGTTGTGTGATAAGAATAATGCCATAAACTAGTCGAGTATCTTTCTGTTGTCTGATGTGAATAATGCCTTAAACTAGGATAGTGACATTCTGTTGTGTGGTATGCATAATGCCATAAACTAGTCTAGTGATATTCTGTTGTATGATGTGCATAATGTCATAAACTAGTCTAGTATCATTCTGTTGTGTGATATAAATAATGTCATAAACTAGTCTAGTATCATTCTGTTGTGTGATATGAATAATGTCATAAACTAGTCTAGTGTCATTCTGTTGTATGATGTGTATAATGTCATAAATTAGTCTAGTATCATTCTGTTGTATGATGTGCATAATGTCATAAACTAGTCTAGTGTCATTCTGTTGTGTGGTATGAATAAAGTCATAAACTAGTCGAGTGTCATTCTGTTGTGTAATATGAATAATGTCATAAAGTAGTCGAGTGTCATTATGCTGTGTGATATGAATAATGTCATAAACTAGTCGAGTGTCATTATGTTGTGTGATATGAATAATGTCATAAACTAGTCGAGTGTCATTCTGTTGTGTGATGTGAATAAATTTCATAAACTAGTCTAGTATAATTATGTGGCGTGATGTGCATAATGTCATAAACTAGTCGAGTGTAATTATGAGGTGTGATGTGCATAATGTCATAAACTAGTCGAGTATAATTATGTGGTGTGATGTGCATAATATCATAAACTAGTCTAGTGTCATTATGTGGTGTGATGTGCATAATGTCATAAACTAGTCGAGTGTAATTATGTGGTGTGATGTGCATACTGTCATAAACTAGTCGAGTGTAATTATGTGGTGTGATGTGCATAATGCCATAAACTAGTGGAGTGTAATTATGTGGTGTGATGTGCATAATGTCATAAACTAGCCGGGTGTCAGCTGTTGTGTGATGTGCATAATACCATAAACTAGTCGAGTATAATTATGTGGTGTGATGTGCATAATGTCATAAACTAGTCGAGTATCATTCTGTTGTGTGATATGAATAATGTTATAAACTAGTCGAGTGTCACTCTGTTGTGTGATATGAATAATGTCATAGACTAGTCGAGTATCATCCTGTTGTGTTATATGAATAATGGCATAAACTAGTCGAGTGTCATTCTGTTGTGTGATATGAATAATGTCATAAACTAGTCGAGTGTCATTCTGTTGTGTGATATGAATAATGTCATAAACTAGTCGAGTGTCATTCTGTTGTGTGATATGAATAATGTCATAAACTAGTCGAGTATCATTCTGTTGTGTGATATGAATAATGTCATAAACTAGTCGAGTGTCATTCTGCTGAGTGATATGAATAATGTCATAAACTAGTCGAGTGTCATTCTGTTGTGTGATATGAATAATGACATAGACTAGTCGAGTATCATTATGTTGTGTGATATGAATAATGTCATAAACTAGACGAGTGACATTATGTTGTGTGATACGAATAATGTCATAAACTAGTCGAGTGTCATTCTGTTGTGTGATATGAATAATGTCATAAACTAGTCGAGTATCATTATGTTGTTTGATATGAATAGTGTCATAAACTAGTCGAGTGTCATTCTTTTGTGTGATATGAATAATGTCATAAAGTAGTCGAGTGTCATTATGCTGTGTGATATGAATAAAGTCATAAACTAGTCGAGTGTCATTCTGTTGTGTGATATGAATAATGTCATAAACTAGTCGAGTGTCATTATGTTGTGTGATATGAATAATGTCATAAACTAGTCGAGTGTCATTATGTTGTGTGATATGAATAATGTCATAAACTAGTCTAGTGTCATTTTGTTGTGTGATATGCATAATGTCATAAACTAGTCTAGTGTCATTATGTTGTGTGATATGCATAATGTCATAAACTAGTCGTGTATAATTATGTGGTGTGATGTGCATAATGTCACAAACTAGTATAGTGTCATTCTGTTGTGTGATGTGCATAATGCCATAAACTAGTCTAGTGTCATTCTGTTGTGTGATATGAATAATGTCATAGACTAGTCGAGTATCATTCTGTTGTGTTATTTGAATAATGTCATAAACTAGTCGAGTGTCATTCTGTTGTGTGATATGCATAATGTCATAAACTAGTCGAGTGTCATTCTGTTGTGTGATATCAATAATGTCATAAACTAGTCGAGTGTCATTCTGTTGTGTGATATGAATAATGTCATAAACTAGTCGAGTATCATTCTGTTGTGTGATATGAATAATGTCATAAACTAGTCGAGTGTCATTCTGTTGTGTGATATGAATAATGTCATAAACTAGTCGTGTGTCATTCTGTTGTGTGATATGAATAATGTCATATAGTAGTCGAGTATCATTATGTTGTGTGTTATGAATAATGTCATAAACTAGTCGAGTGTCATTCTGTTGTGTGATACGAATAATGTCATAAACTAGTCGAGTGTCATTCTGTTGTGTGATATGAATAATGTCATAAACTAGTCGAGAATCATTTTGTTGTGTGATATGAATTGTGTCATAAACTAGTCGAGTGTCATTCTGTTGTGTGATATGAATAATATCATAAAGTAGTCGAGTGTCATTATGCTGTGTGATATGAGTAATGTCATAAACTAGTCGAGTGTCGTTATGTTGTGTGATATGAATAATGTCATAAACTAGTCGAGTGTCACTCTCTTGTGTGATATGAATAATGTCATAAACTAGTCGAGTGTCATTCTGTTGTGTGATATGAATAATGTCATAAACTAGTCTAGTGTCATGTTGTTGTGTGATTTGCATAATGTCATAAACTAGTCTAGTGTCATTCTGTTGTGTGATATGCATAATGTCATAAACTATTCGAGTATAATTATGTGGTGTGATGTGCATAATGTCACAAACTAGTCTAGTGACATTATGTTGTGTGATATGAATAATGTCATAAACTAGTCGAGTGTCATTCTGTTGTGTGATATGAATACTGTCATAAAGTAGTCGAGTGTCATTATGCTGTGTGATATGAATAATGTCATAAACTAGTCTAGTGTCATTCTGTTGTGTGATATGAATAATGTCATACACTAGTCGAGTGTCATTCTGTTGTGTGATATGAATAATATCATAAACTAGTCGAGTGTCATTCTGTTGTGTGATATGAATAATGTCATAAACTAGTCGAGTGTCATTATGTTGTGTGATATGAATAATGTCATAAACTAGTCGAGTGTCATTCTGTTGTGTGATATGAATAATGTCATAAACTAGTCGAGTATCATTCTGTTGTGTGATATGAATAATGTCATAAACTAGTCGATTGTCATTCTGTTGTGTGATATGCATAATGTCATAAACTAGTCGAGTATCATTCTGTTGTGTGATATGAATAATGTCATAAACTAGTCGAGTATCATTCTGTTGTGTGATATGAATAATGTCATAAACTAGTCTAGTGTCATTCTGTTGTGTGATATGAATAATGTCATAAACTAGTCGAGTATCATTATGTTGTGTGATATGAATAATGTCATAAACTAGTCTAGTGTCATTCTGTTGTGTGATATGCATAATGTCATAAACTAGTCTAGTGTCATACTGTTGTGTGATATGCATAATGTCATAAACTAGTATAGTGTCATTCTGTTGTGTGATATGCATAATTTCATAAACTAGTCGAGTATCATTCTGTTGTGTGATATGAATAATGTCATAAACTAGTCGAGTATCATTCTGTTGTGTGATATGAATAATGTCATAAACTAGTCTAGTGTCATTCTGTTGTGTGATATGCATAATGCCATAAACTAGTCGAGTATCATTATGTTGTGTGATATGAATAATGTCATAAACTAGTCTAGTGTCATTATGTTCTGTGATATGAATACTGTCATAAACTAGTCGAGTGTCATTCTGTTGTTTGATATGAATAATGTCATAAACTAGTCGAGTGTCATTATGTTGTGTGATATGAATAATGCCATAAACTAATCTAGTGTCATTCTGTTGCGTGGTATGAATAATGCCATAAACTATTCTATTGTCATTCTGTTGTGTGATGTGCATAATGCCATAAACTAGTCTAGTGTCATTCTGTTGTGTGATGTGCATAATGGCATAAACTAGTCGAGTGTCATTATGTTGTGTGATGTGCATAATGCCGTAAACTCGTCGAGTGTCATTCTGTTGTGTGATATGCATAATGTCATAAACTAGTCGGATGTCATATGTTGTGTTATGTGCATAATGTCATAAACTAGTCTAGTGTCATTCTGTTGTGTGATATGCATAATGTCATAAACTAGTCTAGTGGCATTCTGTTGTGTGATATGCATAACGCCATAAACTAGTCGAGTATCATTATGTTGAGTGATGTGCATAATGTCATAAACTAGTCGAGTGTCATTCTGTTGTGTGATATGAATAATGCCATAAACTAGTCTAGTGTCATTCTGTTGTGTATTATGCATAATGTCATAAACTAGTCGAGTGTCATTCTGTTGTGTGATATGAATAATGCCATAAACTAGTCTAGTGTCATTCTGTTGTGTGATGTGCATAATGGCATAAACTAGTCGAGTGTCATTCTGTTGTGTGATGTGCATAATGTCATAAACTAGTCGAGTGTCATTCTGTTGTGTGATATGCATAATGTCATAAACTAGTCGAGTGGCATTATGTTGTGTGATGTGCATAATGCCATAAACTAGTCGAGTGTCATTCTGTTGTGTGATACGCATAATGTCATAAACTAGTCGAGTGTCATTATGTTGTGTGATATGAATAATGCCATAAACTAGTCGAGTGTCATTCTGTTGTGTGATATGAATAATGCCATAAACTAGTCTAGTGTCATTCTGTTGTGTGATATGCATAATGGCATAAACTAGTCGAGTGTCATTCTGTTGTGTGATATGAATAATGCCATAAACTAGTCTAGTGACATTATGTTGTGTGATATGAATAATGCCATAAACTAGTCTAGTGTCATTCTGTTGTGTGATATGCATAATGTCATAAACTAGTCTAGTGGCATTATGTTGTGCGATATGCATAATGCCATAAACTAGTCGAGTATCATTATGTTGTGTGATGTGCATAATGTCATAAACTAGTCGAGTGACATTCTGTTGTGTGATATGAATAATGCCATAAACTAGTCTAGTGACATTCTGTTGTATGATGTGCATAATGTCATAAACTAGTCTAGTATAATTATGTGGTGTGATGTGCATAATGTCATAAACTAGTCGAGTATCATTCTGTTGTGTGATGTGAATGATGTCATAAACTAGTCTAGTGACATTATGTTGTGTGATATGAATAGTGCCATAAACTAGTATAGTGACAGTCTGTTGTGTGATATGAAACTGCCATAAACTATTCTAGTGACATAATGTTTTGTGATATGCATAATGTCATAAACTAGTCTAGTGACATTCTGTTGTGTGATATGAATAGTGCCATAAACTAGTCTAGTGACATTCTGTTGTGTGATATGAATACTGCCATAAACTAGTCTAGTGACATTATGTTGTGTGATATGCATAATGCCATACACTAGTCTAGTGACATTCTGTTGTGTGATGTGCATAATGTCATAAACTAGTCTAGTATAATTATGTTGTGTGATGTGCATAATGCCATAAACTAGTCGAGTATCATTATGTTGTGTGATGTGCATAATGTCATAAACTAGTCTAGAGACATTCTGTTGTGTGATGTGCATAATGCCATAAACTAGTCTAGTGACATTCTGTTGTGTGATATAAATAATGTCATAAACTAGTCTAGTATCATTCTGTTGTGTGATATGAATAATGTCATAAACTAGTCTAGTGTCATTCTGTTGTATGATGTATATAATGTCATAAACTAGTCTAGTATCATTCTGTTGTATGATGTGCATAATGTCATAAACTAGTCTAGTGTAATTCTGTTGTGTGGTATGAATAAAGTCATAAACTAGTCGAGTGTCATTCTGTTGTGTGATATGAATAATGTCATAGACTAGTCGAGTATCATTCTGTTGTGTTATTTGAATAATGTCATAAACTAGTCGAGTGTCATTCTGTTGTGTGATATGCATAATGTCATAAACTAGTCGAGTGTCATTCTGTTGTGTGATATCAATAATGTCATAAACTAGTCGAGTGTCATTCTGTTGTGTGATATGAATAATGTCATAAACTAGTCGAGTATCATTCTGTTGTGTGATATGAATAATGTCATAAACTAGTCGAGTGTCATTCTGTTGTGTGATATGAATAATGTCATAAACTAGTCGTGTGTCATTCTGTTGTGTGATATGAATAATGTCATATAGTAGTCGAGTATCATTATGTTGTGTGTTATGAATAATGTCATAAACTAGTCGAGTGTCATTCTGTTGTGTGATACGAATAATGTCATAAACTAGTCGAGTGTCATTCTGTTGTGTGATATGAATAATGTCATAAACTAGTCGAGAATCATTTTGTTGTGTGATATGAATTGTGTCATAAACTAGTCGAGTGTCATTCTGTTGTGTGATATGAATAATATCATAAAGTAGTCGAGTGTCATTATGCTGTGTGATATGAGTAATGTCATAAACTAGTCGAGTGTCGTTATGTTGTGTGATATGAATAATGTCATAAACTAGTCGAGTGTCACTCTCTTGTGTGATATGAATAATGTCATAAACTAGTCGAGTGTCATTCTGTTGTGTGATATGAATAATGTCATAAACTAGTCTAGTGTCATGTTGTTGTGTGATTTGCATAATGTCATAAACTAGTCTAGTGTCATTCTGTTGTGTGATATGCATAATGTCATAAACTATTCGAGTATAATTATGTGGTGTGATGTGCATAATGTCACAAACTAGTCTAGTGACATTATGTTGTGTGATATGAATAATGTCATAAACTAGTCGAGTGTCATTCTGTTGTGTGATATGAATACTGTCATAAAGTAGTCGAGTGTCATTATGCTGTGTGATATGAATAATGTCATAAACTAGTCTAGTGTCATTCTGTTGTGTGATATGAATAATGTCATAAACTAGTCGAGTGTGATTATGTTGTGTGATATGAATAATGTCATAAACTAGTCGAGTGTCATTCTGTTGTGTGATATGAATAATGTCATAAACTAGTCGAGTATCATTCTGTTGTGTGATATGAATAATGTCATAAACTAGTCGATTGTCATTCTGTTGTGTGATATGCATAATGTCATAAACTAGTCGAGTATCATTATGTTGTGTGATATGAATAATGTCATAAACTAGTCTAGTGTCATTCTGTTGTGTGATATGAATAATGTCATAAACTAGTCGAGTATCATTATGTTGTGTGATATGAATAATGTCATAAACTAGTCTAGTGTCATTCTGTTGTGTGATATGCATAATGTCATAAACTAGTCTAGTGTCATACTGTTGTGTGATATGCATAATGTCATAAACTAGTATAGTGTCATTCTGTTGTGTGATATGCATAATTTCATAAACTAGTCGAGTATCATTCTGTTGTGTGATATGAATAATGTCATAAACTAGTCGAGTATCATTCTGTTGTGTGATATGAATAATGTCATAAACTAGTCTAGTGTCATTCTGTTGTGTGATATGCATAATGCCATAAACTAGTCGAGTATCATTATGTTGTGTGATATGAATAATGTCATAAACTAGTCTAGTGTCATTATGTTCTGTGATATGAATACTGTCATAAACTAGTCGAGTGTCATTCTGTTGTTTGATATGAATAATGTCATAAACTAGTCGAGTGTCATTATGTTGTGTGATATGAATAATGCCATAAACTAATCTAGTGTCATTCTGTTGTGTGGTATGAATAATGCCATAAACTAGTCTAGTGTCATTCTGTTGTGTGATGTGCATAATGCCATAAACTAGTCTAGTGTCATTCTTTTGTGTGATGTGCATAATGGCATAAACTAGTCGAGTGTCATTATGTTGTGTGATGTGCATAATGCCGTAAACTCGTCGAGTGTCATTCTGTTGTGTGATATGCATAATGTCATAAACTAGTCGGATGTCATATGTTGTGTTATGTGCATAATGTCATAAACTAGTCTAGTGTCATTCTGTTGTGTGATATGCATAATGTGATAAACTAGTCTAGTGGCATTCTGTTGTGTGATATGCATAACGCCATAAACTAGTCGAGTATCATTATGTTGAGTGATGTGCATAATGTCATAAACTAGTCGAGTGTCATTCTGTTGTGTGATATGAATAATGCCATAAACTAGTCTAGTGTCATTCTGTTGTGTATTATGCATAATGTCATAAACTAGTCGAGTGTCATTCTGTTGTGTGATATGAATAATGCCATAAACTAGTCTAGTGTCATTCTGTTGTGTGATATGCATAATGGCATAAACTAGTCGAGTGTCATTCTGTTGTGTGATGTGCATAATGTCATAAACTAGTCGAGTGTCATTCTGTTGTGTGATATGCATAATGTCATAAACTAGTCCAGTGGCATTATGTTGTGTGATGTGCATAATGCCATAAACTAGTCGAGTGTCATTCTGTTGTGTGATACGCATACTGTCATAAACTAGTCGAGTGTCATTATGTTGTGTGATATGAATAATGCCATAAACTAGTCGAGTGTCATTCTGTTGTGTGATATGAATAATGCCATAAACTAGTCTAGTGTCATTCTGTTGTGTGATATGCATAATGGCATAAACTAGTCGAGTGTCATTCTGTTGTGTGATATGAATAATGCCATAAACTAGTCTAGTGACATTATGTTGTGTGATATGAATAATGCCATAAACTAGTCTAGTGTCATTCTGTTGTGTGATATGCATAATGTCATAAACTAGTCTAGTGGCATTATGTTGTGCGATATGCATAATGCCATAAACTAGTCGAGTATCATTATGTTGTGTGATGTGCATAATGTCATAAACTAGTCGAGTGACATTCTGTTGTGTGATTTGAATAATGCCATAAACTAGTCTAGTGACATTCTGTTGTATGATGTGCATAATGTCATAAACTAGTCTAGTATAATTATGTGGTGTGATGTGCATAATGTCATAAACTAGTCGAGTATCATTCTGTTGTGTGATGTGAATGATGTCATAAACTAGTCTAGTGACATTATGTTGTGTGATATGAATAGTGCCATAAACTAGTATAGTGACAGTCTGTTGTGTGATATGAAACTGCCATAAACTATTCTAGTGACATAATGTTTTGTGATATGCATAATGTCATTAACTAGTCTAGTGACATTCTGTTGTGTGATATGAATAGTGCCATAAACTAGTCTAGTGACATTCTGTTGTGTGATATGAATACTGCCATAAACTAGTCTAGTGACATTATGTTGTGTGATATGCATAATGCCATACACTAGTCTAGTGACATTCTGTTGTGTGATGTGCATAATGTCATAAACTAGTCTAGTATAATTATGTTGTGTGATGTGCATAATGCCATAAACTAGTCGAGTATCAGTATGTTGTGTGATGTGCATAATGTCATAAACTAGTCTAGAGACATTCTGTTGTGTGATGTGCATAATGCCATAAACTAGTCTAGTGACATTCTGTTGTGTGATATAAATAATGTCATAAACTAGTCTAGTATCATTCTGTTGTGTGATATGAATAATGTCATAAACTAGTCTAGTGTCATTCTGTTGTATGATGTAT
The DNA here is from genome assembly GCA_032622095.1 of Siphonodentalium dalli. Classification (NCBI taxonomy): domain Eukaryota; kingdom Metazoa; phylum Mollusca; class Scaphopoda; order Gadilida; family Siphonodentaliidae; genus Siphonodentalium; species Siphonodentalium dalli. The sequence goes on from CP136063.1 coordinate 15,183,092, forward strand.
ATAATGTCATAAACTAGTCTAGTATCATTCTGTTGTATGATGTGCATAATGTCATAAACTAGTCTAGTGTAATTCTGTTGTGTGGTATGAATAAAGTCATAAACTAGTCGAGTGTCATTCTGTTGTGTGATATGAATAATGTCATAAAGTAGTCGGGTGTCATTATGCTGTGTGATATGAATAATGTCATAAACTAGTCGAGTGTCATTATGTTGTGTGATATGAATAATGTCATAAACTAGTCGAGTGTCATTCTGGTGTGTGATGTGAATAATGTCATAAACTAGTCTAGTATAATTATGTGGCGTGATGTGCATAATGTCATAAACTAGTCGAGTGTAATTATGAGGTGTGATGTGCATAATGTCATAAACTAGTCGAGTATAATTATGTGGTGTGATGTGCATAATATCATAAACTAGTCTAGTGTCATTATGTGGTGTGATGTGCATAATGTCATAAACTAGTCGAGTGTAATTATGTGGTGTGATGTGCATACTGTCATAAACTAGTCGAGTGTAATTATGTGGTGTGATGTGCATAATGCCATAAACTAGTGGAGTGTAATTATGTGGTGTGATGTGCATAATGTCATAAACTAGCCGGGTGTCAGCTGTTGTGTGATGTGCATAATACCATAAACTAGTCGAGTATAATTATGTGGTGTGATGTGCATAATGTCAAAAACTAGTCGAGTATCATTCTGTTGTGTGACATGAATAATGTTATAAACTAGTCGAGTGTCACTCTGTTGTGTGATATGAATAATGTCATAGACTAGTCGAGTATCATCCTGTTGTGTTATATGAATAATGGCATAAACTAGTCGAGTGTCATTCTGTTGTGTGATATGAATAATGTCATAAACTAGTCGAGTGTCATTCTGTTGTGTGATATGAATAATGTCATAAACTAGTCGAGTGTCATTCTGTTGTGTGATATGAATAATGTCATAAACTAGTCGAGTATCATTCTGTTGTGTGATATGAATAATGTCATAAACTAGTCGAGTGTCATTCTGCTGAGTGATATGAATAATGTCATAAACTAGTCGAGTGTCATTCTGTTGTGTGATATGAATAATGACATAGACTAGTCGAGTATCATTATGTTGTGTGATATGAATAATGTCATAAACTAGTCGAGTGACATTATGTTGTGTGATACGAATAATGTCATGAACTAGTCGAGTGTCATTCTGTTGTGTGATATGAATAATGTCATAAACTAGTCGAGTATCATTATGTTGTGTGATATGAATAGTGTCATAAACTAGTCGAGTGTCATTCTTTTGTGTGATATGAACAATGTCATAAAGTAGTCGAGTGTCATTATGCTGTGTGATATGAATAAAGTCATAAACTAGTCGAGTGTCATTCTGTTGTCTGATATGAATAATGTCATAAACTAGTCGAGTGTCATTATGTTGTGTGATATGAATAATGTCATAAACTAGTCGAGTGTCATTCTGTTGTGTGATATGAATAATGTTATAAACTAGTCTAGTATCATTTTGTTGTGTGATATGCATAATGTCATAAACTAGTCTAGTGTCATTATGTTGTGTGATATGCATAATGTCATAAACTAGTCGAGTATAATTATGTGGTGTGATGTGCATAATGTCATAAACTAGTCGAGTGTCATTCTGTTGTGTGATATGAATAATGTCATAAACTAGTCGTGTGTCATTCTGTTGTGTGATATGAATAATGTCATAAACTAGTCGAGTATCATTCTGTTGTGTGATATGAATAATGTCATAAACTAGTCGAGTGTCATGCTGTTGTGTGATATGAATAATGTCATAAACTAGTCGTGTGTCATTCTGTTGTGTGATATGAATAATGTCATAGACTAGTCGAGTATCATTATGTTGTGTGTTATGAATAATGTCATAAACTAGTCGAGTGTCATTCTGTTGTGTGATATGAATAATGTCATAAACTAGTCGAGTGTCATTCTGTTGTGTGATATGAATAATGTCATAAACTAGTCGAGTGTCATTCTGTTGTGTGATATGAATAATGTCATAAACTAGTCGAGTGTCATTCTATTGTGTGATATGAATAATGACATAGACTAGTCGAGTATCATTATGTTGTGTGATATGAATAATGTCATAAACTAGTCGAGTGACATTATGTTGTGTGATACGAATAATGTCATGAACTAGTCGAGTGTCATTCTGTTGTGTGATATGAATAATGTCATAAACTAGTCGAGTATCATTATGTTGTGTGATATGAATAGTGTCATAAACTAGTCGAGTGTCATTCTTTTGTGTGATATGAACAATGTCATAAAGTAGTCGAGTGTCATTATGCTGTGTGATATGAATAAAGTCATAAACTAGTCGAGTGTCATTCTGTTGTCTGATATGAATAATGTCATAAACTAGTCGAGTGTCATTATGTTGTGTGATATGAATAATGTCATAAACTAGTCGAGTGTCATTCTGTTGTGTGATATGAATAATGTTATAAACTAGTCTAGTATCATTTTGTTGTGTGATATGCATAATGTCATAAACTAGTCTAGTGTCATTATGTTGTGTGATATGCATAATGTCATAAACTAGTCGAGTATAATTATGTGGTGTGATGTGCATAATGTCATAAACTAGTCGAGTGTCATTCTGTTGTGTGATATGAATAATGTCATAAACTAGTCGTGTGTCATTCTGTTGTGTGATATGAATAATGTCATAAACTAGTCGAGTATCATTCTGTTGTGTGATATGAATAATGTCATAAACTAGTCGAGTGTCATGCTGTTGTGTGATATGAATAATGTCATAAACTAGTCGTGTGTCATTCTGTTGTGTGATATGAATAATGTCATAGACTAGTCGAGTATCATTATGTTGTGTGTTATGAATAATGTCATAAACTAGTCGAGTGTCATTCTGTTGTGTGATATGAATAATGTCATAAACTAGTCGAGTGTCATTCTGTTGTGTGATATGAATAATGTCATAAACTAGTCGAGTGTCATTCTGTTGTGTGATATGAATAATGTCATAAACTAGTCGAGTATCATTCTGTTGTGTGATATGAATAATGTCATAAACTAGTCGAGTGTCATTCTGCTGAGTGATATGAATAATGTCATAAACTAGTCGAGTGTCATTCTGTTGTGTGATATGAATAATGACATAGACTAGTCGAGTATCATTATGTTGTGTGATATGAATAATGTCATAAACTAGTCGAGTGACATTATGTTGTGTGATACGAATAATGTCATGAACTAGTCGAGTGTCATTCTGTTGTGTGATATGAATAATGTCATAAACTAGTCGAGTATCATTATGTTGTGTGATATGAATAGTGTCATAAACTAGTCGAGTGTCATTCTTTTGTGTGATATGAACAATGTCATAAAGTAGTCGAGTGTCATTATGCTGTGTGATATGAATAAAGTCATAAACTAGTCGAGTGTCATTCTGTTGTCTGATATGAATAATGTCATAAACTAGTCGAGTGTCATTATGTTGTGTGATATGAATAATGTCATAAACTAGTCGAGTGTCATTCTGTTGTGTGATATGAATAATGTTATAAACTAGTCTAGTATCATTTTGTTGTGTGATATGCATAATGTCATAAACTAGTCTAGTGTCATTATGTTGTGTGATATGCATAATGTCATAAACTAGTCGAGTATAATTATGTGGTGTGATGTGCATAATGTCATAAACTAGTCGAGTGTCATTCTGTTGTGTGATATGAATAATGTCATAAACTAGTCGTGTGTCATTCTGTTGTGTGATATGAATAATGTCATAAACTAGTCGAGTATCATTCTGTTGTGTGATATGAATAATGTCATAAACTAGTCGAGTGTCATGCTGTTGTGTGATATGAATAATGTCATAAACTAGTCGTGTGTCATTCTGTTGTGTGATATGAATAATGTCATAGACTAGTCGAGTATCATTATGTTGTGTGTTATGAATAATGTCATAAACTAGTCGAGTGTCATTCTGTTGTGTGATACGAATAATGTCATAAACTAGTCGAGTGTCATTCTGTTGTGTGATATGAATAATGTCATAAACTAGTCGAGAATCATTTTGTTGTGTGATATGAATAGTGTCATAAACTAGTCGAGTGTCATTCTGTTGTGTGATATGAATAATATCATAAAGTAGTCGAGTGTCATTATGCTGTGTGATATGAGTAATGTCATAAACTAGTCGAGTGTCACTCTCTTGTGTGATATGAATAATGTCATAAACTAGTCGAGTGTCATTCTGTTGTGTGATATGAATAATGTCATAAACTAGTCTAGTGTCATGTTGTTGTGTGATTTGCATAATGTCATAAACTAGTCTAGTGTCATTCTGTTGTGTGATATGCATAATGTCATAAACTATTCGAGTATAATTATGTGGTGTGATGTGCATAATGTCACAAACTAGTCTAGTGCCATTATGTTGTGTGATATGAATAATGTCATAAACTAGTCGAGTGTCATTCTGTTGTGTGATATGAATACTGTCATAAAGTAGTCGAGTGTCATTATGCTGTGTGATATGAATAATGTCATAAACTAGTCTAGTGTCATTCTGTTGTGTGATATGAATAATGTCATACACTAGTCGAGTATCATTCTGTTGTGTGATATGAATAATGTCATAAACTAGTCTAGTGTCATTCTGTTGTGTGATATGCATAATGCCATAAACTAGTCGAGTATCATTATGTTGTGTGATATGAATAATGTCATAAACTAGTCTAGTGTCATTATGTTCTGTGATATGAATACTGTCATAAACTAGTCGAGTGTCATTCTGTTGTTTGATATGAATAATGTCATAAACTAGTCGAGTGTCATTATGTTGTGTGATATGAATAATGCCATAAACTAATCTAGTGTCATTCTGTTGTGTGGTATGAATAATGCCATAAACTAGTCTAGTGTCATTCTGTTGTGTGATGTGCATAATGCCATAAACTAGTCTAGTGTCATTCTGTTGTGTGATGTGCATAATGGCATAAACTAGTCGAGTGTCATTATGTTGTGTGGTGTGCATAATGCCGTAAACTCGTCGAGTGTCATTCTGTTGTGTGATATGCATAATGTCATAAACTAGTCGGATGTCATATGTTGTGTTATGTGCATAATGTCATAAACTAGTCTAGTGTCAATCTGTTGTGTGATATGCATAATGTCATAAACTAGTCTAGTGGCATTCTGTTGTGTGATATGCATAACGCCATAAACTAGTCGAGTAGCATTATGTTGAGTGATGTGCATAATGTCATAAACTAGTCGAGTGTCATTCTGTTGTGTGATATGAATAATGCCATAAACTAGTCTAGTGTCATTCTGTTGTGTATTATGCATAATGTCATAAACTAGTCGAGTGTCATTCTGTTGTGTGATATGAATAATGCCATAAACTAGTCTAGTGTCATTCTGTTGTGTGATATGCATAATGGCATAAACTAGTCGAGTGTCATTCTGTTGTGTGATGTGCATAAGTCATAAACTAGTCGAGTGTCATTCTGTTGTGTGATATGCATAATGTCATAAACTAGTCGAGTGGCATTATGTTGTGTGATGTGCATAATGCCATAAACTAGTCGAGTGTCATTCTGTTGTGTGATACGCATAATGTCATAAACTAGTCGAGTGTCATTATGTTGTGTGATATGAATAATGCCATAAACTAGTCGAGTGTCATTCTGTTGTGTGATATGAATAATGCCATAAACTAGTCTAGTGTCATTCTGTTGTGTGATATGCATAATGGCATAAACTAGTCGAGTGTCATTCTGTTGTGTGATATGAATAATGCCATAAACTAGTCTAGTGACATTATGTTGTGTGATATGAATAATGCCATAAACTAGTCTAGTGTCATTCTGTTGTGTGATATGCATAATGTCATAAACTAGTCTAGTGGCATTATGTTGTGCGATATGCATAATGCCATAAACTAGTCGAGTATCATTATGTTGTGTGATGTGCATAATGTCATAAACTAGTCGAGTGACATTCTGTTGTGTGATATGAATAATGCCATAAACTAGTCTAGTGACATTCTGTTGTATGATGTGCATAATGTCATAAACTAGTCTAGTATAATTATGTGGTGTGATGTGCATAATGTCATAAACTAGTCGAGTATCATTCTGTTGTGTGATGTGAATGATGTCATAAACTAGTCTAGTGACATTATGTTGTGTGATATGAATAGTGCCATAAACTAGTATAGTGACAGTCTGTTGTGTGATATGAAACTGCCATAAACTATTCTAGTGACATAATGTTTTGTGATATGCATAATGTCATAAACTAGTCTAGTGACATTCTGTTGTGTGATATGAATAGTGCCATAAACTAGTCTAGTGACATTCTGTTGTGTGATATGAATACTGCCATAAACTAGTCTAGTGACATTATGTTGTGTGATATGCATAATGCCATACACTAGTCTAGTGACATTCTGTTGTGTGATGTGCATAATGTCATAAACTAGTCTAGTATAATTATGTTGTGTGATGTGCATAATGCCATAAACTAGTCGAGTATCATTATGTTGTGTGATGTGCATAATGTCATAAACTAGTCTAGAGACATTCTGTTGTGTGATGTGCATAATGCCATAAACTAGTCTAGTGACATTCTGTTGTGTGATATAAATAATGTCATAAACTAGTCTAGTATCATTCTGTTGTGTGATATGAATAATGTCATAAACTAGTCTAGTGTCATTCTGTTGTATGATGTGTATAATGTCATAAACTAGTCTAGTATCATTCTGTTGTATGATGTGCATAATGTCATAAACTAGTCTAGTGTCATTATGTTGTGTGGTATGAATAAAGTCATAAACTAGTCGAGTGTCATTCTGTTGTGTGATATGAATAATGTCATAAAGTAGTCGGGTGTCATTATGCTGTGTGATATGAATAATGTCATAAACTAGTCGAGTATCATTATGTTGTTTGATATGAATAGTGTCATAAACTAGTCGAGTGTCATTCTTTTGTGTGATATGAAAAATGTCATAAAGTAGTCGAGTGTCATTATGCTGTGTGATATGAATAAAGTCATAAACTAGTCGAGTGTCATTCTGTTGTGTGATATGAATAATGTCATAAACTAGTCGAGTGTCATTATGTTGTGTGATATGAATACTGTCATAAACTAGTCGAGTGTCATTCTGTTGTTTGATATGAATAATGTCATAAACTAGTCGAGTGTCATTATGTTGTGTGATATGAATAATGCCATAAACTAATCTAGTGTCATTCTGTTGTGTGGTATGAATAATGCCATAAACTAGTCTAGTGTCATTCTGTTGTGTGATGTGCATAATGCCATAAACTAGTCTAGTGTCATTCTGTTGTGTGATGTGCATAATGGCATAAACTAGTCTAGTGTCATTATGTTGTGTGATGTGCATAATGCCGTAAACTCGTCGAGTGTCATTCTGTTGTGTGATATGCATAATGTCATAAACTAGTCGGATGTCATATGTTGTGTTATGTGCATAATGTCATAAACTAGTCTAGTGTCAATCTGTTGTGTGATATGCATAATGTCATAAACTAGTCTAGTGGCATTCTGTTGTGTGATATGCATAACGCCATAAACTAGTCGAGTATCATTATGTTGAGTGATGTGCATAATGTCATAAACTAGTCGAGTGTCATTCTGTTGTGTGATATGAATAATGCCATAAACTAGTCTAGTGTCATTCTGTTGTGTATTATGCATAATGTCATAAACTAGTCGAGTGTCATTCTGTTGTGTGATATGAATAATGCCATAAACTAGTCTAGTGTCATTCTGTTGTGTGATATGCATAATGGCATAAACTAGTCGAGTGTCATTCTGTTGTGTGATGTGCATAATGTCATAAACTAGTCGAGTGTCATTCTGTTGTGTGATATGCATAATGTCATAAACTAGTCGAGTGGCATTATGTTGTGTGATGTGCATAATGCCATAAACTAGTCGAGTGTCATTCTGTTGTGTGATACGCATAATGTCATAAACTAGTCGAGTGTCATTCTGTTGTGTGATATGAATAATGCCATAAACTAGTCGAGTGTCATTCTGTTGTGTGATATGAATAATGCCATAAACTAGTCTAGTGTCATTCTGTTGTGTGATATGCATAATGGCATAAACTAGTCGAGTGTCATTCTGTTGTGTGATATGAATAATGCCATAAACTAGTCTAGTGACATTATGTTGTGTGATATGAATAATGCCATAAACTAGTCTAGTGTCATTCTGTTGTGTGATATGCATAATGTCATAAACTAGTCTAGTGGCATTATGTTGTGCGATATGCATAATGCCATAAACTAGTCGAGTATCATTATGTTGTGTGATGTGCATAATGTCATAAACTAGTCGAGTGACATTCTGTTGTGTGATATGAATAATGCCATAAACTAGTCTAGTGACATTCTGTTGTATGATGTGCATAATGTCATAAACTAGTCTAGTATAATTATGTGGTGTGATGTGCATAATGTCATAAACTAGTCGAGTATCATTCTGTTGTGTGATGTGAATGATGTCATAAACTAGTCTAGTGACATTATGTTGTGTGATATGAATAGTGCCATAAACTAGTATAGTGACAGTCTGTTGTGTGATATGAAACTGCCATAAACTATTCTAGTGACATAATGTTTTGTGATATGCATAATGTCATAAACTAGTCTAGTGACATTCTGTTGTGTGATATGAATAGTGCCATAAACTAGTCTAGTGACATTCTGTTGTGTGATATGAATACTGCCATAAACTAGTCTAGTGACATTATGTTGTGTGATATGCATAATGCCATACACTAGTCTAGTGACATTCTGTTGTGTGATGTGCATAATGTCATAAACTAGTCTAGTATAATTATGTTGTGTGATGTGCATAATGCCATAACCTAGTCGAGTATCATTATGTTGTGTGATGTGCATAATGTCATAAACTAGTCTAGAGACATTCTGTTGTGTGATGTGCATAATGCCATAAACTAGTCTAGTGACATTCTGTTGTGTGATATAAATAATGTCATAAACTAGTCTAGTATCATTCTGTTGTGTGATATGAATAATGTCATAAACTAGTCTAGTGTCATTCTGTTGTATGATGTGTATAATGTCATAAACTAGTCTAGTATCATTCTGTTGTATGATGTGCATAATGTCATAAACTAGTCTAGTGTCATTCTGTTGTGTGGTATGAATAAAGTCATAAACTAGTCGAGTGTCATTCTGTTGTGTGATATGAATAATGTCATAAAGTAGTCGGGTGTCATTATGCTGTGTGATATGAATAATGTCATAAACTAGTCGAGTATCATTATGTTGTTTGATATGAATAGTGTCATAAACTAGTCGAGTGTCATTCTTTTGTGTGATATGAATAATGTCATAAAGTAGTCGAGTGTCATTATGCTGTGTGATATGAATAAAGTCATAAACTAGTCGAGTGTCATTCTGTTGTGTGATATGAATAATGTCATAAACTAGTCGAGTGTCATTATGTTGTGTGATATGAATAATGTCATAAACTAGTCGAGTGTCATTATGTTGTGTGATATGAATAATGTCATAAACTAGTCTAGTGTCATTTTGTTGTGTGATATGCATAATGTCATAAACTAGTCTAGTGTCATTATGTTGTGTGATATGCATAATGTCATAAACTAGTCGTGTATAATTATGTGGTGTGATGTGCATAATGTCACAAACTAGTATAGTGTCATTCTGTTGTGTGATGTGCATAATGCCATAAACTAGTCTACTGTCATTCTGTTGTGTGATATGAATAATGTCATAGACTAGTCGAGTATCATTCTGTTGTGTTATTTGAATAATGTCATAAACTAGTCGAGTGTCATTCTGTTGTGTGATATGCATAATGTCATAAACTAGTCGAGTGTCATTCTGTTGTGTGATATCAATAATGTCATAAACTAGTCGAGTGTCATTCTGTTGTGTGATATGAATAATGTCATAAACTAGTCGAGTATCATTCTGTTGTGTGATATGAATAATGTCATAAACTAGTCGAGTGTCATTCTGTTGTGTGATATGAATAATGTCATAAACTAGTCGTGTGTCATTCTGTTGTGTGATATGAATAATGTCATATAGTAGTCGAGTATCATTATGTTGTGTGTTATGAATAATGTCATAAACTAGTCGAGTGTCATTCTGTTGTGTGATACGAATAATGTCTTAAACTAGTCGAGTGTCATTCTGTTGTGTGATATGAATAATGTCATAAACTAGTCGAGAATCATTTTGTTGTGTGATATGAATTGTGTCATAAACTAGTCGAGTGTCATTCTGTTGTGTGATATGAATAATATCATAAAGTAGTCGAGTGTCATTATGCTGTGTGATATGAGTAATGTCATAAACTAGTCGAGTGTCTTTATGTTGTGTGATATGAATAATGTCATAAACTAGTCGAGTGTCACTCTCTTGTGTGATATGAATAATGTCATAAACTAGTCGAGTGTCATTCTGTTGTGTGATATGAATAATGTCATAAACTAGTCTAGTGTCATGTTGTTGTGTGATTTGCATAATGTCATAAACTAGTCTAGTGTCATTCTGTTGTGTGATATGCATAATGTCATAAACTATTCGAGTATAATTATGTGGTGTGATGTGCATAATGTTACAAACTAGTCTAGTGACATTATGTTGTGTGATATGAATAATGTCATAAACTAGTCGAGTGTCATTCTGTTGTCTGATATGAATACTGTCATAAAGTAGTCGAGTGTCATTATGCTGTGTGATATGAATAATGTCATAAACTAGTCTAGTGTCATTCTGTTGTGTGATATGAATAATGTCATACACTAGTCGAGTGTCATTCTGTTGTGTGATATGAATAATATCATAAACTAGTCGAGTGTCATTCTGTTGTGTGATATGAATAATGTCATAAACTAGTCGAGTGTCATTATGTTGTGTGATATGAATAATGTCATAAACTAGTCGAGTGTCATTCTGTTGTGTGATATGAATAATGTCATAAACTAGTCGAGTATCATTCTGTTGTGTGATATGAATAATGTCATAAACTAGTCGATTGTCATTCTGTTGTGTGATATGCATAATGTCATAAACTAGTCGAGTATCATTCTGTTGTGTGATATGAATAATGTCATAAACTAGTCGAGTATCATTCTGTTGTGTGATATGAATAATGTCATAAACTAGTCTAGTGTCATTCTGTTGTGTGATATGAATAATGTCATAAACTAGTCGAGTATCATTATGTTGTGTGATATGAATAATGTCATAAACTAGTCTAGTGTCATTCTGTTGTGTGATATGCATAATGTCATAAACTAGTCTAGTGTCATACTGTTGTGTGATATGCATAATGTCATAAACTAGTATAGTGTCATTCTGTTGTGTGATATGCATAATTTCATAAACTAGTCGAGTATCATTCTGTTGTGTGATATGAATAATGTCATAAACTAGTCGAGTATCATTCTGTTGTGTGATATGAATAATGTCATAAACTAGTCTAGTGTCATTCTGTTGTGTGATATGCATAATGCCATAAACTAGTCGAGTATCATTATGTTGTGTGATATGAATAATGTCATAAACTAGTCTAGTGTCATTATGTTCTGTGATATGAATACTGTCATAAACTAGTCGAGTGTCATTCTGTTGTTTGATATGAATAATGTCATAAACTAGTCGAGTGTCATTATGTTGTGTGATATGAATAATGCCATAAACTAATCTAGTGTCATTCTGTTGTGTGGTATGAATAATGCCATAAACTAGTCTAGTGTCATTCTGTTGTGTGATGTGCATAATGCCATAAACTAGTCTAGTGTCATTCTGTTGTGTGATGTGCATAATGGCATAAACTAGTCGAGTGTCATTATGTTGTGTGATGTGCATAATGCCGTAAACTCGTCGAGTGTCATTCTGTTGTGTGATATGCATAATGTCATAAACTAGTCGGATGTCATATGTTGTGTTATGTGCATAATGTCATAAACTAGTCTAGTGTCATTCTGTTGTGTGATATGCATAATGTCATAAACTAGTCTAGTGGCATTCTGTTGTGTGATATGCATAACGCCATAAACTAGTCGAGTATCATTATGTTGAGTGATGTGCATAATGTCATAAACTAGTCGAGTGTCATTCTGTTGTGTGATATGAATAATGCCATAAACTAGTCTAGTGTCATTCTGTTGTGTATTATGAATAATGCCATAAACTAGTCTAGTGTCATTCTGTTGTGTATTATGCATAATGTCATAAACTAGTCGAGTGTCATTCTGTTGTGTGATATGAATAATGCCATAAACTAGTCTAGTGTCATTCTGTTGTGTGATATGCATGATGGCATAAACTAGTCGAGTGTCATTCTGTTGTGTGATGTGCATAATGTCATAAACTAGTCGAGTGTCATTCTGTTGTGTGATATGCATAATGTCATAAACTAGTCGAGTGGCATTATGTTGTGTGATGTGCATAATGCCATAAACTAGTCGAGTGTCATTCTGTTGTGTGATATGAATAATGCCATAAACTAGTCGAGTGTCATTCTGTTGTGTGATATGAATAATGCCATAAACTAGTCTAGTGTCATTCTGTTGTGTGATATGCATAATGGCATAAACTAGTCGAGTGTCATTCTGTTGTGTGATATGAATAATGCCATAAACTAGTCTAGTGACATTATGTTGTGTGATATGAATAATGCCATAAACTAGTCTAGTGTCATTCTGTTGTGTGATATGCATAATGTCATAAACTAGTCTAGTGGCATTATGTTGTGCGATATGCATAATGCCATAAACTAGTCGAGTATCATTATGTTGTGTGATGTGCATAATGTCATAAACTAGTCGAGTGACATTCTGTTGTGTGATATGAATAATGCCATAAACTAGTCTAGTGACATTCTGTTGTATGATGTGCATAATGTCATAAACTAGTCTAGTATAATTATGTGGTGTGATGTGCATAATGTCATAAACTAGTCGAGTATCATTCTGTTGTGTGATGTGAATGATGTCATAAACTAGTCTAGTGACATTATGTTGTGTGATATGAATAGTGCCATAAACTAGTATAGTGACAGTCTGTTGTGTGATATGAAACTGCCATAAACTATTCTAGTGACATAATGTTTTGTGATATGCATAATGTCATAAACTAGTCTAGTGACATTCTGTTGTGTGATATGAATAGTGCCATAAACTAGTCTAGTGACATTCTGTTGTGTGATATGAATACTGCCATAAACTAGTCTAGTGACATTATGTTGTGTGATATGCATAATGCCATACACTAGTCTAGTGACATTCTGTTGTGTGATGTGCATAATGTCATAAACTAGTCTAGTATAATTATGTTGTGTGATGTGCATAATGCCATAAACTAGTCGAGTATCATTATGTTGTGTGATGTGCATAATGTCATAAACTAGTCTAGAGACATTCTGTTGTGTGATGTGCATAATGCCATAAACTAGTCTAGTGACATTCTGTTGTGTGATTAAATAATGTCATAAACTAGTCTAGTATCATTCTGTTGTGTGATATGAATAATGTCATAAACTAGTCTAGTGTCATTCTGTTGTATGATGTATATAATGTCATAAACTAGTCTAGTATCATTCTGTTGTATGATGTGCATAATGTCATAAACTAGTCTAGTGTAATTCTGTTGTGTGGTATGAATAAAGTCATAAACTAGTCGAGTGTCATTCTGTTGTGTGATATGAATAATGTCATAAAGTAGTCGGGTGTCATTATGCTGTGTGATATGAATAATGTCATAAACTAGTCGAGTGTCATTATGTTGTGTGATATGAATAATGTCATAAACTAGTCGAGTGTCATTCTGTTGTGTGATGTGAATAATGTCATAAACTAGTCTAGTATAATTATGTGGCGTGATGTGCATAATGTCATAAACTAGTCGAGTGTAATTATGAGGTGTGATGTGCATAATGTCATAAACTAGTCGAGTATAATTATGTGGTGTGATGTGCATAATATCATAAACTAGTCTAGTGTCATTATGTGGTGTGATGTGCATAATGTCATAAACTAGTCGAGTGTAATTATGTGGTGTGATGTGCATACTGTCATAAACTAGTCGAGTGTAATTATGTGGTGTGATGTGCATAATGCCATAAACTAGTGGAGTGTAATTATGTGGTGTGATGTGCATAATGTCATAAACTAGCCGGGTTTCAGCTGTTGTGTGATGTGCATAATACCATAAACTAGTCGAGTATAATTATGTGGTGTGATGTGCATAATGTCATAAACTAGTCGAGTATCATTCTGTTGTGTGATATGCATAATGTTATAAACTAGTCGAGTGTCACTCTGTTGTGTGATATGAATAATGTCATAAACTAGTCGAGTATCATTATGTTGTGTGATATGAATAATGTCATAAACTAGTCGAGTGTCATTCTGCTGAGTGATATGAATAATGTCATAAACTAGTCGAGTGTCATTCTGTTGTGTGATATGAATAATGACATAGACTAGTCGAGTATCATTATGTTGTGTGATATGAATAATGTCATAAACTAGTCGAGTGACATTATGTTGTGTGATACGAATAATGTCATGAACTAGTCGAGTGTCATTCTGTTGTGTGATATGAATAATGTCATAAACTAGTCGAGTATCATTATGTTGTGTGATATGAATAGTGTCATAAACTAGTCGAGTGTCATTCTTTTGTGTGATATGAATAATGTCATAAAGTAGTCGAGTGTCATTATGCTGTGTGATATGAATAAAGTCATAAACTAGTCGAGTGTCATTCTGTTGTCTGATATGAATAATATCATAAACTAGTCGAGTGTCATTATGTGTGATATGAATAATGTCATAAACTAGTCGAGTGTCATTCTGTTGTGTGATATGAATAATGTTATAAACTAGTCTAGTATCATTTTGTTGTGTGATATGCATAATGTCATAAACTAGTCTAGTGTCATTATGTTGTGTGATATGCATAATGTCATAAACTAGTCGGGTATAATTATGTGGTGTGATGTGCATAATGTCATAAACTAGTCGAGTGTCATTCTGTTGTGTGATATGAATAATGTCATAAACTAGTCGTGTGTCATTCTGTTGTGTGATATGAATAATGTCATAAACTAGTCGAGTATCATTCTGTTGTGTGATATGAATAATGTCATAAACTAGTTGAGTGTCATGCTGTTGTGTGATATGAATAATGTCATAAACTAGTCGTGTGTCATTCTGTTGTGTGATATGAATAATGTCATAGACTAGTCGAGTATCATTATGTTGTGTGTTATGAATAATGTCATAAACTAGTCGAGTGTCATTCTGTTGTGTGATACGAATAATGTCATAAACTAGTCGAGTGTCATTCTGTTGTGTGATATGAATAATGTCATAAACTAGTCGAGAATCATTTTGTTGTGTGATATGAATAGTGTCATAAACTAGTCGAGTGTCATTCTGTTGTGTGATATGAATAATATCATAAAGTAGTCGAGTGTCATTATGCTGTGTGATATGAGTAATGTCATAAACTAGTCGAGTGTCACTCTCTTGTGTGATATGAATAATGTCATAAACTAGTCGAGTGTCATTCTGTTGTGTGATATGAATAATGTCATAAACTAGTCTAGTGTCATGTTGTTGTGTGATTTGCATAATGTCATAAACTAGTCTAGTGTCATTCTGTTGTGTGATATGCATAATGTCATAAACTATTCGAGTATAATTATGTGGTGTGATGTGCATAATGTCACAAACTAGTCTAGTGACATTATGTTGTGTGATATGAATAATGTCATAAACTAGTCGAGTGTCATTCTGTTGTGTGATATGAATACTGTCATAAAGTAGTCGAGTGTCATTATGCTGTGTGATATGAATAATGTCATAAACTAGTCTAGTGTCATTCTGTTGTGTGATATGAATAATGTCATACACTAGTCGAGTATCATTCTGTTGTGTGATATGAATAATGTCATAAACTAGTCTAGTGTCATTCTGTTGTGTGATATGCATAATGCCATAAACTAGTCGAGTATCATTATGTTGTGTGATATGAATAATGTCATAAACTAGTCTAGTGTCATTATGTTCTGTGATATGAATACTGTCATAAACTAGTCGAGTGTCATTCTGTTGTTTGATATGAATAATGTCATAAACTAGTCGAGTGTCATTATGTTGTGTGATATGAATAATGCCATAAACTAATCTAGTGTCATTCTGTTGTGTGGTATGAATAATGCCATAAACTAGTCTAGTGTCATTCTGTTGTGTGATGTGCATAATGCCATAAACTAGTCTAGTGTCATTCTGTTGTGTGATGTGCATAATGGCATAAACTAGTCGAGTGTCATTATGTTGTGTGATGTGCATAATGCCGTAAACTCGTCGAGTGTCATTCTGTTGTGTGATATGCATAATGTCATAAACTAGTCGGATGTCATATGTTGTGTTATGTGCATAATGTCATAAACTAGTCTAGTGTCAATCTGTTGTGTGATATGCATAATGTCATAAACTAGTCTAGTGGCATTCTGTTGTGTGATATGCATAACGCCATAAACTAGTCGAGTATCATTATGTTGAGTGATGTGCATAATGTCATAAACTAGTCGAGTGTCATTCTGTTGTGTGATATGAATAATGCCATAAACTAGTCTAGTGTCATTCTGTTGTGTATTATGCATAATGTCATAAACTAGTCGAGTGTCATTCTGTTGTGTGATATGAATAATGCCATAAACTAGTCTAGTGTCACCGATAAAGGCACACAATCCCGGAATGTCAATTAAGATAGTGCTGTGCAGTGGAGTCGGCTGGTCTGGGTGTTTTTTAGACACACCCCTCACAACCGGTCTCATGTGGGAAATGGTGTTCACTTTATGTTTGACGTCTATAATTGTATGGTAATTGTCGACCAGGAATATGATGGTCCCGGCTGATTTTTGAAAAAAGAGGGGCCTAAGTTTACTGTTTAGGGGACTGAACCCCAATTTTGACCTCTAAAAGCTAATTGATCACCTAAATGCCACTCAGTTATCAAATTCACAAATATCATTATTCCATTCTTGAGTTATTATTCTTTGGTTATCTGGAAACATTAGAATGTCGATCCGTCGGATGTCTGTTCATGATAACAGTTAGAATGACATAGCTATTTCCATCCTTAACTCGAGAGATGATTAAATTTATCAAATGGGAAATTTCGACTTCACAAAACAAGGCGCCATCACCCTAATTCGCAATTACAAAGGAATAAATCTAAGTTGGCGTCCTATTTCACCTAAATGTTTAGTAGAAACTTTCAAGATCGTGTACAGCCTATAGGCTGAAAACAGTTATTCTTCTGTATCAGGAGAGAACAATCTGTTTTGTTTACAAGGCAGATTTATAGGAGATACTACGAGGCGCTAATACAATCATGGTCTTAGTCATGAAACTAACATGGACCTAATACCCGGAATGAAACTAACATGCACCTAAAACACAGAATGAAACTAACATTCACCTAAAACCCGGAATGAAACTAACATGCACCTAAAACCCGGAATGAAACTAACATGCACCTACAACCCGGAATGAAATTAACATGCACCTACATGTAAAACCCGCAATGAAACTAACATGCACCAAAACCCGGAATGAAACTGACATGCGCCTACATGTAAAACCCGCAATGAAACTAACATGCACCAAAACCCGGAATGAAACTAACATGCACCTACTGTACATGTAAAACCCGGAATGAAACTAACATGCACCTACAACCCGGATTGAAACTAACATGCACCTACATGTGAAACCCAGAATGAAACTAACATGCACTAAAAACCTGGAATGAAACTAACATGCACCTACATGTAAAACCCGGAATGAAACTAACATACACCTACGTGTAAAACCCGGAATGAAACTAACTAACATGCACCTACATGTGAAACCCGGAATGAAACTAACATGCACATACAACCCGGAATGAAAATAACATGCAACTACATGTAAAACCCGGACTGAAATAACATGCACCAAACCCCGGAATGAAACTAACATGCACCTACGTGTAAAACCCGGAATGAAACTAACAAGCACGTAAAACCCTAACATTCCTATATTTGTGTTGGCTGCCCGCATGTAAACACTTTATAATTGATGTTGCTATTTGGTGCAAATCAAATAGTATGTATCGCCTGTTGGCCACGAGAGAGATTGCAATTCTTGGATCCCTGTCAATAGGCGATAACTCTATGGCGAATCTGTTTTGGCTACTGATAAAACAATACATATATAAAACTAAATTTAATCCTGATATGTTAATGTTATCACTAAAATCCTTTCTATCAGAACTACCATCTGGATATTTACAGGAGAAATTATTGGCACACTGCCAAATGAAATTAGCCTCTTTCGAGAAAAAATGATTTTTAATCATGGAAGTTCTTAACAAAACGCCAGAAGTAACCAAACGATGATATATCAAAATATCGTTCCCACCGAAACCAACTGTATCTCAAACTCACAAGATCTGGCCAGATGAATAAGTGCCGAGAAACCGCCGAGTTGATATATATATATGCACTGCGTTGGCAAGTCAAACGGGAAAAAGCCTGGCGTCCTGAATCGTCGTGCCCAATGCGAGAACTAATGTAACAAGGCTATGGTGAAACTAAAGTTCCCAGTAGGTCTTCTTTAAATCCTTTAGCAAATGTGTTTTACCCTCAATACTTACATAATGGTAAGAGGACAAATTCATATATTGCCGATTTGTCCTCTAATAATCAGAGGACACCAAATTCTATGGAAGAGACCAGTGAGCTTACAACATCGTCATCGGTGCACGATATTGATAAAACCTTAAATGGGGCATTGGTCAATAATATAGCAGATTGTACACAATCTGAGTCGGAAATCACTGAAGATGTGAAAACATGTATATTTCGATATCCGGAGCATGAACCTAAAGACGTCGAGTGCAATGATCATGATTTGTACACAGTGGAAAAGCCTTGCGCCCATGTAGATGTTTCCGAGCTCAATGATCTCGCACAAGACATTCGATCGACAATTAAAACATTTTATCTTATCAGGAATTCTGGCAAGTATAAATATGAGGGTTGTAAAATTCCAGTGGGATCCCACTTAAATATTCTAAGATTAGATCCCATGTTATCAAAGTACGACGATCAAATGTTAGAATTTTTGGAATTTGGGTTATCAATCGGTTATCAATCGAATATTTTCATCAATCTCTCATTTGTCATAAGAATCACACAGGCGCCAGAGACTTTCCTGCAGCTATTAAAAGTTTCACCGATAAAGCAGAGTCATGGCGCCATTGTCGGTCCTTTTCCCAAGGAGAGCTTCGGGAGAAGTTTCAAAGTTAGTTCCTTAAATACAGTTCCCAAGCACAATTGTATGAAAAGAAGGGTCATTTTAGACCTTGGTTTTTCACAAGAGACTTTCACTAATGACGACATTCAGAAAACATCATATCTGGGATCTGATACAAAACTTTGATATTCCCAGTGTAGATAATCTTGTGGATATTATCAGACAAAAAGGACAGAGCATGTCTTCTTTTCAGTAAAGATCTTCAAAGAGCGTACAAGCAGATTTATATCGATACAGGGGATGTCAACTTGATGATGTACGATATTGATGGGAAACTTTTTGTGTGATAAAGTCCTGAGCATGGGTTTGAGATATGCGGATGCAGTGACATACTGCATGCACACTGAAGGTTTTCAAATCGTGAATTATCTGGATTATTTATCTGGGGCTGAAATCACACTGGATATTCCGTGAACTCGATTACCGGTTAGGCGAACTACGTACAACGGTCATTTTTTTAATTTTTACGTCAAAGCTACTGCACACAATCGATGAGTATTAAACAAAACAATGATATTATCCATATCCGATTAATTAAAAAACGTGTGAGAATGAACCATCTATGATAAGAAGTAATCCATTGCCGAAACAATGTCTTAATCGTGTCACAAAATAGATTTATATACCTTATTTCTTGAATAAGTTTACGATTTCAATCGTTTGGTGAGACCCTGTCGGCTGTTCTCTGAATATATGTTATTTGTCTCCAAATAGGCTATCATCTCAGCATACTTATATGTTGAACCCAGTTGTTATAACAAGGTGAAAGGCATGTATACGGTATGCACTTAGGTTAAGCAAACATGGTTAATAACACGCACACCGGTTTTTCAATATTATAAAAAAATATTAAACCTCCATAACATGGTCGACATATAGTATATACCTAAGGGGTTTCAGCGTTATGCGCGCACAAGGCGCATTGGTTTAAACAATAGAGTCAGCACTGGGCCTTTTACATAATTGCATAAAAAGACGTCCGTTAATTTTAGTGGACAACTTTACTAAGCAATCAGTAAATTGGTGTGTGAATGCATTGCGCGATGCCCAGAAATGCACAAATGTATGTGACGAGATCAAGACTCCCATATAAAGGAGCACTGTACTAAAGTACTCTACCATGCTTTTGGTTACAATTGGTACTACCATGCGTTGTACCATGGTACCATGGAAAGTACGTACTATAGGGTAAACTACAATGTTACAGTTGATGCCGTTGTAAAGTGTCTTTTGTCATATTAGACTAGATTATTTTACAATATAATTAGACCAAGTATTATCGGCCCACAACTGCTCGGGATATTGACTCTACATACAAGGTTACATATTTTGATGAATACATTTTGAACAAGCGAATGGAGATAAATGCATTGCATGGGTGTGAAACGCTTGCGTTATGCGGAAAGCTAACGGATAGTTCAATGCACTTATATGTGAAAGGTACATGTATACGCACCGTGCGTAACGCGTGTGTTAAACTCATGTACACGAAAGCAGCTTAAGAATTAAGACAGGTGCCTCCGTTCCGCGCTGTATCCGCGCTATGATATACGAGTGCTAAGCTATATAAAGTGTGCATATACTTGTTTTTGTCCATATATAATAGTATTTAATTCACAGAGATGATATTATTTCAGATTAAAGTCTGAGTGTTGTAGCATAATCACATTGAGCTTTTAAAAATTTATACGATTCTATTCGTGGGTGGATAAAAACTTCCACCCATAGTGTACAGCAAAAATGAACAAGAAAATATGCTCGAGTCGGAAACATATTTTTCATTTATCAGCCCATATATACAAAGAAATTTGATTAAACACTGGAGTTTTGGCGATCATGCAATAGAACCATTATATACACACACAATGAACTCGGAAAATATTTGAATTATGGAACATTGCATGGGTATATATCATAAAAATTACACATTCCGTCCGTCGATGTTAACCGTTGTTCGAGTTCTCAACCGTTGTTTGAGTTCACGGATCTCCAGAGCCGTAATTTCGCTAAAATCCGGATTGAGAATCCAAAGCCGATTACGGGGGGCGGAGCTAATTTCGGATTCTAGGTCAGATTTTGAAATCCACGTGGTCTCCGAAAATCTCTCCCAGCGTCAAACATGGCTCATGTATTTGACAAAAGTATCATTTGTATCTTATATTTATAAAGTGCATGTTTGTTGTGAAATCATGCTTTTCGTCTATGTGTATATACACGGCACATAATTTGCTGCCAATCCGACTTAATCGCATTTTTTTTTTCAAGTTAAAGTGTGTTTATTGATGTTGGCAAGCATATCTAAACATGACAGCTCTAGGCCTCCTGAATCAAATTCCAAAGATGTTGTGAAGAACACACGAAACTTGTTAGTTGAACAGGGACGTGACGACAGGGGTTGCTTGTGTGTCTCGACCCCCACCCCGATTTTTGGTACAATTTGCTAAGCTGTGCAGTCATTCATACGTGAGGAAAATCAGGATTATTTTGACTAACTGTTTCAAATAATGATACGTACAAGCCAACAAACGCAACAAACAAACAAACCCGATTTTAAATAAATACATATACAAACTTATGACTAACTCGGGAGAGGGGGTGTCCAGTGATCTGTATATATGTTCAACTTGTTTTGGTAGTCATGTACGTTGCTTTGCCATTACTAATTATTTATTTTTTCAGTGTAATAACATTTGAGAGAGGGGGTACCCTTAAGTGAGTCAGTACTTGTCCCCCAATTCCTTTGTATGTATAAACAAATGTATGTGTTATATATCATGTGTTATCTAAATTTGACATATATTTGAAATAAATATATCTAAACTAAACTTTGGTACATTCCAGCAGTCGGAAATTTCATGCATGACACAACATTAGTTGGACATTAATTTGACACCATATATAGGTTGGCATTGTTCTCATTGTTTGATTTTTTTCAACCAGTAAAAGTTGGTAATTTTCCAATCTTAGTGTTTGTCAGATTGGATATTTCCAAGGGGAGCAAATTGAATTCTGCGAACCTGTGAGATTGATGTTTGGTTCAAGGGGGGGGGGGGGGGGGGGGTGCAGTTGGCCGTAAATTTAAGGAAACTTCTAGCCACGTCCCTAGAACATGTGTCTGTTGTCTATACAGAAACTATTGTGCAAAACGACTGCATTTAACGAAACAAAACATGTTAAACATGAAATTGCTATAACATTAAGACTAGATGATAGTACATACGTGTATCTGATAATCCATCGATACCATATCATCCTACTATTTCTTGAATAAGAAGAAACATTATAATAACGAACACAGCAGAAGACATATCCATGCAGGTGCATATGAACTCGGTCAATGGTGACGTATCCGCCGAATTCGAAATCGACATGCGTTCGGGCGGTATTTTAAGGATGGAATTATGAAATGGACATATGAAAGTGACAATCAACAATGAATTGCAATTTCTTCGCCATCAACCGAAAGGCTCCCCCAGCGTTACTATCAATAGCGTTATTATTTGGCTAATTTCAGTAATATTCTCCCAGTTTACATTCAATAAAACAAATTTGTCTCCGCATTTAAAATTCTTTGATATAGATCGTTTATATTCTGCAATAATTTGTACACAAGAGACGGATTCTTATGTTTTATTGTGTTTTTAAACTCTGAGGTGGCGAAATCTCGGTTTGTTTACATTACGAACATTTGAGTCCGTAATCGGAATCCGAATCCCTATCGGATTCCCACGAAATTAGGATTACGGTCTGTTCGTTTACTGATTCTGGAAATTTGTGGTCTGTTCTTTTGCCGAACCAAGTCGTACGGGGACAAATCTGTAATCTGAATCCAGAATCCAAATCGGATTTTAGCGAAATAACGCCTCTGGGTGGAAATTGGCTTAAAAGCTAATTTGGCTTTTGAAACATTGGAACACATTTTGGAAAGTTGGTGTTTGAAAGAATCAATAGACAAATCTTGTAACCCGCCACCAACATGGTTTTCTTAGGTGTTCTTTTCGACACTGAAACATTAACTGGACAAGTAACAGAAGATAGGCTGAATGAGATTCAAATTATGGTGGATGGTTGGTTGGTCAAAGTCAGTGCCTCTATTAAAGAAGTACAATCTGTATTAAGGACAGTGTTCGCGCTGGACCGAAAAAAACTTTAGCCAAAAGTTTAGCCAAATGAAAATTTTATTAGCCAAATGAAAAAAACTTTAGCCAAATGTTTTTTGGCCAAATTAAAAAAAACTTTGGCCAAATTAAATCATCGTTTTCTGGTCGGTTCACAATTAATGACTAAAACGTAAAATCTAACAGACAAAGGTAAAATACACAATAATTTAAATAATTTTGATGAACTAGAAGTATTTTTATATATATCATTTATTAAAACTTTATTAATCTTTATGTGAAAGAGTGATATGGGGGGGGGGGACCCGGGATTGTCCTTCTTAATGTCATTATTTTTTTGTTTTATATCAATATCTATTTTTAAATCATTAAATATTTATCCTTGCAAAAATATCTGAGTGACATCTGGAAACTAATAACTTAATATTGTTACGCCATTATCAAATTACAATCTGTCATAAAAGCATGCATATTATTTTGACTGTATCGGTTGACGACAAATAGCCACAAAATATATGTCGTGATTCATATTTGGCTGATTAAGCTATTGTCTTACACTTGGTGCTCATAAACCTCGACCGTCATAAATACAATGTCATCATAAACATGCATTGTGCAGGCGCGCCGTGAATGACCAGACAGACAATGGGCTGAATGGGGGATTAGGGGATTAAATGTAAAAATTAATAATGACCTTTTGCTGCTTCGTGCAGAGTGACGTAATCTTTCTCAAGATTAAAACAGCCTGCACATGTTACGAACAAATTGCTTATATACCGGCGTTAATGCACTTTACAAAACATTGCTTTCTTCACATTGTCATAATTCAACCACGGTCGGTTTAATGTCCATGCGTCTTTGAATGTCCGTCTTGTGAAAACTAAAGATGATTGCATATCACTTTGTGATCGCTTGGTTGATAGAGTTGTCGATCGGTTTTCCCTTTGTACGATATTTCATAAGTACGAAAATAATGAAATACTTTCGTCACCTAACTTCGTCTTGAATGTCGATCTATTGAGCGCTTTTATTAATTAGCTTTCTGGCTCCATGCTTTCAGTCTCCATTTGGGTTCAAAAAAAGTTTAGCCAAAAGTTTAGCCAAATGAAATTTTTATTAGCCAAATTCGAAAAAGATTAGCCATTGGCTAATTTGGCTACCGACAGCGCGAACACTGATTAAGCAAATTGCCTTTCGTTTCACTGTGCGTTAGACCAGGGCGTATATTCGTGGCCAGAATTTTGATGTGGCTTCGTACATTTAATGCTGAAAATAAACAGTCACAAAACATTCCAAAATATGTCAAATATGATGTAACTTGATGGACGAATTTCCCTTTTCAGTACAATGGAAGATACAAATGTTCTAAATATATGTCGAGGTGCTTCTCTATTCTGGTGCTATATATTGGCTAATCATTTTCAGTTTAAAAGAAATGATGTTGTGCATGTATAATAGCTACATGTGCCAGACACAGTGAGATTTTGAGTTGTTTATGTTAGGCGATGAGTCTGTCCTAAAAAATGAAAGAAATCCACTGTAGCGGGTAGATATACCCTTGCCAGATGTCACTGTTGGAGGATCCTGAAAATTCATGTGCTATGGACTGTTTTTTTTGCTTTATCTCAGTAGTAACCATATTTGACTGCACACTGTGACCACTATTTTTGAACAGGTTTTCTCTTTATTTCCATATCTCTTGGCAATTATAACTTTTTTGTGGTAACTATATTGAATGGGACAGGCTCAATCATGTTGTAAATCCCAATATATTTCTCACGCACACCTCCCGGACCCTCCCCCAATTGAAACGTCCAACACAATAGGAACGCTTCAGTTGAAGCCAGCCTATATACTAGGATTAGCGATTTTCTTGTATATTTTTCAAAATGTTCTCACCCGGGCCGAACAACCATGGACAGCCCGGTGTGTCCTGGTCTCTTGTCCGTAGCCGTGTGCATTTGTCTGGAGTTAGACCGCTATATGTTAGAATTTATGCAATTTCCAGGTAAAACTATCTGAAAGGTCTCATACCGGGAATATATAGAACCATGGTTCATGAATATATATAGGATATTAGACCAGAGCACTGTGGTGCAAGAGGGGTGCAAACGGAAGTATGCTAAAACATGTATTTGGTCTGATTCTGATTCAAGAGGGTGCAGTTGGAAGTCCCCAATGTGGACACCCCCTGAACAGATTCTGATTCAAGGCGGGTGCAGATGGGCCGGTATTATATTCATTTTCTGGGTCGTTTTTTTGCCCCAGTCCGCTTCTGTCTGTAGTTCTCACAATCTGTTTATTAGTGCTTTTGTCGCATTTGCTCGTCCATTTACTTGTATTTCAAGGCGGATATCTCTAAATAACTTATTTTATCAGGTGGTTTTGAACTTAGTCATATATACATGTCTCTCACTCCCTCCCTATGTCTGTCAGTTTCTCTCTCCCTCCCTATCCTCTGTATTTATCGATCGCTCTCTCTCTCGCTCCCGTTCTCTCTCTCCCGTTCTCTCTCTCCCCCTCTATCTCTCTCTCTCTCTTTCTCTCTCTTTCTCACACACTCTCTCTCTCTCGTTCTGTCATTAGTCCATGAATGCTGAGTGCAGATGTACTTACACATCGGGAATCGATTCCGGACCCGGATCCAACCCACTTTTTAAAATTACTTTAAATCACTATTTTGTGATAGTTTCGCATTATATATCGTATCCGGATCGGACCCACTTTTTTTAAATTGCTTTAAATCACTATTATGTGATATTTTCGCATTATATCACCGTTGTATATGCTATTATCAGCTACATATATGTCCTAGCCACGAATCCGTGCTTCCCGTGGTTGCAAACAGACGACTGGCTCATAAAAGTGAATCCGGATTGTTCTCGCTTGTTAATCTCGGACTGAGTCACTTGTATCGTTACTCTCTCTCTCTCTATCTCTCTATCTCTCTATCTCTCCTTCTGTCATTATATTCCATAATCGCTGAAAGAGCATAAGTATGTACATACAAATCGGGAATCGAATCCGGGATGTTTCTGTTGCCTATTTGAAACTCGGGTCATTTTCGGCCAAATCCGTATCCTGATCCGGATCCGTAATCCGGACTAAAGTTAGTCCATATATACTGTACCGTTCGGGAATGCGGGATAGCAGCCCCACCCAAATGCGTACATGGTCCAATGGTTAATTGAAAACTGTGTTACATATAATAGTATCTTGGTAAATGTATAAATAGTTATATTCCATGTTCTTGTGGATCGAATCGACGTTTTATTGACAACTATTCCTCTGGGCTTTTGCGTTTGAGAGCTAATGTTGGATTTCGATGGGAACGATGATTTTGTTCTGAATATAGCCCATAACACTACATGTCCAAGGTTGTGACAAACAATTATAAATAAAATTTATATTAATTGATATCGATTATTAATCCATTCATATCTATAATTTTGTATATGAAACTTTCTGGGAAGAGATATTCCATCTTAAAAGTAATCGATCCTCTCCATTACTTCAAATTCAGTTGGAATAAATCGCCAGTATTGACAAAACAAACTACAGAACGAAATACATTTGTTTTTGAACACTATACATGAATTGTTAAATCAAACGGAAATATAATAAAACAAGATACAATATATTACATTGGTTACATTAATTCTGAAAATGCTAACCATTCATAAAGTGGTGAAACAACGATAAACGCAATTTAACACACAATCACATCATTGAACAGTCACCGTGTATCACTCGTCCCGTTAAATATAGCATACTAAACACCTCAAAATAAATAAAGTATTAATAAACCCCCTTAACATATCACACGATATCTTAAGAATCATGAACCCGACTGTCATGTAACTTACAAGTAAATGCACTATATTAGAGACCTTTCGCAAAATCATGACTATACGATTACGGATACGGAAAATATCCGGTAGGCATATGGCCAAAATGCTATCCTTATGTACGGTGGTTGTTATGTGAGACGAAATGTAACCAATCGCAGTGTAATTATGAGCAGATGCCACATGTCCTTCCTGCTTTGTGTGACCCACATTATGTGAGTAAAGGGGGGATGCCCTATAGCAGAAGAGTCCACAATTAGAGGTACCATGTCTTACCCACCGGAAACTGACATAAGCTAATGATAGGTAGAGCACTCTGCTGTATAGGCAGTTTCTGATATAGTCATAAAGAGTAGGAAAATAAAAGATAGCAGAAACCCAGAGAACACATACAATAATGTAATTATGAGCAGATGCATCAAGTGTGTGCCATTTGTCCTGGCTGGCTCTGACATTACCCCTGTGGTCGTCCTATTATCAACGCGCATTCGAATGTGAATACTTGTGCCTCACGTATTTTAGGACATATGTTAGAGAATTATTTGGCAGCGTTGCATAACCATTTTGACAGAAATAACATTACTTGGACCATATGTAAAGATTCATTGCACGCCATCCACGAATTTAAATCGCTTAATGTAACACCAGAACAACTCAATAACTACTGGTTTATCAGTTCAGACTTTCAGTCTTTGTATACGGCTATTCGAAACTCTGATATGTATGATGCACTTGAGTTTATTCGCCATATTTTATATATTGATGATACCCACTTTAACTTCATGGTTGACCTTTTCAAGTTCATCCAAGATTATGCATTTTTCCATGTTGGCTTTAAACATCTGTACCTGCAGACACAGGGGCTCGCCATGGGCAGTTTCGTCTCGGCACAAGCCGCAAATGTCATCTTGCTTAGGTGTGAATACTATATGTTCCAAAATGTTCCGCTAGTGGAACCTATTAAAATCTTTTTGAGATATATAGATGATGGCATCTTGTTCGTTGATGTGAAATATGAATCATTGTTGACTATTCTTAATGGATTGCGTGATGCCTACCCTAAACATATTAATTTGGATGTATCAGTTAGCAAGTTTAAGGTTGATTTCCTTGATATAACCTTTAGCATTAATCATGAACTATTTTATAACCAAGGCTTGCATGTAGGCCTTTACCAAAAGCCTTTTAATACATACTCGTACACTCATTTCGAGAGTGACCATCCTATTGGTGTATTTGTCGGTATTATTAAAGCAGAGTGCCACCGTTACTTTAGACACTCTTCGTGTAGAGAGGATTACCTTTATTACATTAGCCTATTTCTTATCAGACTCACTAGATGTGGCTACCCTGAACCGTTTGTCATTAAACAAATCATCCCTTATGATGTCATTTTTAAGAAAGAATTTGGATGGGTACCAGCTAGCACAAGTGGTACGCGACCTTTAGATAGTTCATTACATGCTTCTCAGATCGCCAGTACAGGCGCTTCTCCTCGAAATTTGGGTGGCACTTCCCTATCTAATGATACTCCATCTACTGTATATGTACCGGTACTATTCTCTAAGTCTACCAATAACCATAAAAGGGCACGTAATTTAATGAAATTACCTGCTAATGTTCGATTTTGCCATAAAGTTGGCACCAAACTCCATACCATTTTACTTACTAAGAAACGGCTACACAGAAAGCTATCCCACTACTTATAGAATAATTTCTATATATATTTTATCATATATAACTTATAGCACGCCGTCTTGTCGGGAATCCACCATACATCTTTAATGAAATCATAAAGTTTTAGTCTCTGGATTACCTGTACACCTATTATAATTCCTAAAAAAATTTACAACTCGATCGTATAATGTACTGTATCACTCCTGTGTGTTCTCACATACAGATGTCTCTTTCCAGTTGGGAAAATGAAGTGTTCTGCCACCTATCTAATGTCGGTGAGACGACTGTTTTATACCTGACACCCGAAGATTTACAGCCATTGAACCTCACAAGGATTCTTTCTGTTCCGGACTTTTTACAATGTTTCGACCAATATAATAATGTGTATAAATTACATAGAGTCAGGAATGGTAGCACTTTTATTCATTTATATAAATTATTCATTTATATGTTGGCAGCAGATACAGTACCATCGATTTCCGTCTTATCACTCAATTCAACGTCTTTATATATAAGGTGACCAGTCGAATTATTGTAAACATTTCCTGTCCACAAGACAGATTGTGCAGGAGAGTTCTCACTTCTATGAACCATGAACTCAGAAAGAAAGTGTTATACAGATTGTATCATTATTATTTATTTTCAGACATAGATTTCACTTCACCCATGTAACATACGCATTAACTCCGCCATCGTCGACCATCGTCCTATTTTTAGAATTTGGCACCGGCTCCTTTTGAATTTCGCGTGCGACACCGCACGTTACATCCTTCGTGTTCAGACCTCTGCCATTTTCGAACGTTCCCACGTTTTGAAGTCTCGTAACTCTGTTCAATTTCCATGTGTTAAGTCGCGTTCGTTTGGATATTTGATAGGATTTACTGGTAAATATAAACCACAGTTTATCTTCTTAATGTTTTTTTAAGTATCCTTGATTCTTGATCATTTTCCTGATAATTATGGATGCATTCACGCAAAAATTTAATACTGATTTATTCGATGATGATTTCTCCACTCTGGCTACTTTTCAAGTATATTGCGTGGAACTTTCGAATGTTGTATGAAACCTTATCCATATGTGTGATTACTACGCGCAATCTTCCATCAACTGCACGATGGCTTTAATCATCTCATCCATACATCAATTTATATAAAATGAACCATTATTTTATCATTGATTCTATGTAATAATACCTGTTTACATCCTAATCGATTACATCAAAATTAATCGATATTTACCCATATAAATCTATCAGTCTTATACGCAAAACCTTGTTTGTCATACATGTATGGTTAGTTCCCCGTGTAACTTTGTTGGATATCGTCACCTGATGCGGTTCTTTAGTCGATGTTGCTGGGCCACACGTCCGGGGGACGATCTCGGAGCTAGTTTCTTGCATTTTCGTCCCGAAAAACGGCGGTTCTTCGCTTAGAAGATTCGTCACCGAGATATGTAACTGATGATAACGTCGATGAAAATTTTGATTTTAACACAGGACACATCTTTTCACACTACTTAAGCACACATTTCTTTATTCTGCTGTTACAACACACAGGTATACTATCAAATCCAAATTGAACCCTTTGGCTAAAATTTCTCTTGGCCCTTTGCTAGCTATCCAAATTACTTTCAAAATTTGTAATAGCCCAACATCAGGTTACGATTATATTTTCTCCCATTTGTTAACTGTGGTGACGGTGTTTCTGCTGTGATTTTAATATAGTTACATTTTGGACCTTTTGCAGTACTCCCCACCACGGTTCTCAATGGGTATACACAGCCTATTTGTGATTGGGACTTTTAAAAACTTTCCGCCGTCAGGCTACCTATTACTTCTATATTTTAGTTGACACTACAGTAGAGATCTTGTATCATACTCCACAATATGTATTCAGGACGTGTCATCGCCTGCATGCATACCAGTGGTTTTAAGAACCTACCCTCAGTCGAGTGACATTCCTTGCAACCCTTGAATAATCTCACAACAAGTGTGTGCCATTTGTCCTTCCTGGGCTGGCTCTGACATTACCCCTGTGGTGTATAACACATGGATAATAACACGGGATACGAAAGAGACACACATTGCTTTTGCCATCGAATATATGTGTAACTGAATATAATGGGGCGCATTATGTCTCACCAAATAACCATCGTGTGTACGTTGTGGTGGTGTCCACCTTACTAGGATAATATATCATATCCGTAATTGTAATAGTGATTTTGCGAAAAGGTCTCTATTATAGGACTGATGCCGTGAGCTAAGATCGACCCGCTTAGTACTAGAATGCTTGAGTGATCACCATTTTTGTTTGTGCTTCATTTAAAAGTCACATAATCGTCGAGGGTAAATCATAGAAAAGATGCATTGACTCACATTATATTTAGATGAATAGAATACACTGCAGGATACCATATTGACCATTTATATCAAACTGGCATGACATACATGACAGTCAACTACTAATACTAATAAAACATGAGTGGATTCATGGGGGCAGGACTCATGATGCTGCACCCCCCTCATCGAGGAAATATGCAGTGGTCAGTCGGAAGTCGGGATTTTTTTTACCCTGTGCCAATGCATTCTCTTATATATGCGAGTCGACCATAGGTCGCCTCGCATATATAAGAGAATGCATTGGCTTAACAATTTGTTATCATGTTATTTAAATAAATGTTTCTTACCATTTTTAGGACATAAAATAAAAAAACATCCATTACCCTGCAGGGAGCCCCACACATATATAGAAGCACATTGAAGAGTGTGATCTGCTCATGTTTGTCTGGGGCTCTGTATGGGTGAAATTATAAAATTGTTAAAGAATACAAGAACAAATTATTAAAATTGTAAAAAATATTTAGGCCAATGCATTCTCTTATATATGCGAGGCGACCTATGGTCGACTCACATATATAAGAGAATGCATTGGCACAGGGTAAAACAAATTCCGACTTCCGACTGTCGGGGATCATATGCTATAAGTCATAGCCCCTGCGTTGTGTTATCATGAGGACATCACTGGTATATAAACCAAGAAAAGACTAACACATATTTAAACATAACTTCCACCATTTGGGAACAATTATGTTAAGTGGCCTGGCAACTTTGTCCGAGTCAACCGTTGTCTGCAAGTGCAGATCTTGACTCGCTGTGGCCCAGCATATGCTCAATGATTGGATTGGGATCTCATCGCAAACGAACATATTATATATGGTAGTCCTGTGTTAATCCAGGCGGTGTCAGACCTACTTTCTGATATTATTACAGAACAGACAGTCCCTGAACATATGAAGCGCGGCGTTATTATTACTTTATATAAAGGAGGGTCCAAACCAAAAACAGATTATGATAGTTATAGAGCAATCACATTGATGCCTGTACTTTACAAAATACTTGAAAAAATAATCCAGACTCGATTAGAGCGATATACACCATACTTACTCGAAGTTAACCCATTGCAGCACGGATTCCAAAAAGGAATAAGTGCAAACATGACCTCCTACTTGATGAGAGAATGCATTTCATACGTATCCGAAAGCAAACAAAATTTGTATTCGTGTTTCCTCGATGTGTGGAAGGCATTTGACACCGTCTGGGTAAATGGTCTATTGTACAAACTTTACGAACGCGGGGTACCGGGACATTTGTTCACATTATTATACAACCTTTTGACAAATGTATCATGTTCAGTTCGATACCAACATACTTCATCTCAGTGGTTTAAAGTATTACAGGGATCTAGACAAGGAAGTATATTATCGCCATTTTACTATATGATTTACGTAGACGAATTGATCAATCAATTGGCCAGCTCAGGATATGGACTACAAATGTTGGGCATAAATTGCACCAGCCCTACACACGCGGACGATATGGTGTTATTGTCCCTCAGTAAAAATGGATTACAAAAACTTTGTGAAATATGCGTTTCTTACAGTAACACATGGAGGTACAGATATAACCCCAATAAATGTTGTATAATTGTTTTTAATGAGACAAAAGCGAATTATACTCGTCAAAATCGCACATGGAATCTAGGGGAATCGCAGATCAGGGAGGATACGCGAACAACTCATCTGGGGATACCACTCGATAAATACGATTTCAACGGTGCCTTTGTTGAAAATATTTGCGAAAAAACTAGAAGTACATTTATGATGCTCACAAATGCTGGTGTTCATCCGGGTGGTATAACTCCAAAGAGTTGTTCGATTATCTACTCGTCTGTGGTACTTCCGAGGGGATTGTACGGTTCTGAATTACTTTGGAATTTGTGCCAGAATAACCGTGATCGTCTAGAAAGAACACACCGATTTTGCGTTAAATTTTTCCAGGGTCTACATATACACGCACAAAGACAGAAATAGCCCTTGGGTTAGTCGGTCTGCCTCCACTCATGTCTTTAATCGATAAACGCAAACTATCATTCTTTGGCTCGCTGTGTAATCTGTCGCAAAACAAAACTGTTAAATCTATTTTCTTAACCCGTTTGTATCAATATGTCGTGGGGTGCTCAGAGATAAGTGATAAAAATTTCACAGCTGACATGATTACAACACTCCAGAAATATAACATGGTCGACTACCTGATAACTTTTATTGATTTACACAAATTCCCGAACAAACTAACATGGAAAAATATATTGATAGACAAATGGAAAATCGGGTGTTCTGAAGAGTGGACAGCAATTATAAATGGCGACAATAGACTTGCTCGTTTCGCTGCCATACAACAAGAATTAACCATGTCTCATCTTTGGGGAAAATGTCGATGCTTCCCAAAATATAAATCATCGTACACGCTTGTTGCTCGCCTTATGGCTATGTTACCTGGTGAGAAACAGGTATGTCCTCTCTGCAGTCGCGAACACAGCGACGTTGTTAAACATACCATATGTGAATGCACGTCAATAACATCGGATAGGAACCTTGTGGAATTCGACATTTTGAACAACTTTGATATCGAATTCTACCTAAAATTCGATAAACTGAGTCCAGAATCTAAAACTCGACTTTTTCTTTCTGGATTATCAGATTTTATGACGATTCCACTGGAATATACGGAAGACCCAATTAATTTTTTTGTTAAAAAGTCCGCTGATCTATGGAAACGCTATGTTGACTTAATAATATTATCTGAGAATGCAACGAATTAAGCGACATTATCAGCTCCAGCACGTCAGTGAAGGTTGACATATTCAATATACAACTAAAGGAAATATACATGTATTATAACAGCTATGTTCGGGTGGGCGTTATTCGCAAATACCACACACTTATGGCACCAAATGGTCGCAATACATTGAGGTTGTTTTCGGCGATACATTTACCCGATAATGCTTGGATTACATTTACATCGACAATCATTTTATGTATATGTGCATGTAGATCATGCATTATAGGTTCGTGTAAGCTCACATGGTGCATACATGTGTATGTAATCGATTATGACCGTGCTAATGTTCTACTTGCATTGTATCCCTAACATACTTGTATAAATTTCCGAATCTGATTATGTATGTCTTACATTTTGCTGCACTCCGATTGGAGATGTCATGAACTTATATTGACATCTTGGCCTAATCTGTGCTAGACCGGAGTAGCATCCATGCATGGTGTGTAGTAATACTCGATAGTTGTGTGAGTGTATGTGGGCTAAGGTGTGTGTGCGAGATATATATATATATATATATGTGTGTATATGTGTATGTATATGTATGCATGTATGTGTGTATATATATATGTATATGTATGTACATGTGTATATATATATATATATATATATATATATATATATATGTATATATGTATATATGTATATATATATATATGTATGTATGGGTATATGTATATGTATGTGGGGATATATATATGTGTGTATGTATATGTATGAGTGTGTATGTATGTATGTATATATGTGTATATATATATATATATATATATATATATATATATAATATATGTATATATGTATATGTATATATACATATATATAGAGGGAGGGAGGGAGAGAGAGAGAGAGAGAGAGAGATGTCAGGCACGCTTTGAAATAATAATTGTTCGATTTACAATATTGCTATATTTTTATCATTTCATTGTGAATAAATAATATATGGCGCTATGTCCTATGTGCTTATATTGCCATTTTTTTGTTGATATATTTGTTTTTGTGTGAATTAATTGTATTGTATCAATGATCTCCCATGAGGAGGAAATAAAGATATATATATATATATCACACCTGGTCGAGTCGTCCTGCAAATGTATTATCATGCTGGTGGGTCCTGTTGAATTGCTATGGTGCTGTTAGGGATAACTAATGCTGTTAAGAAAAAAATACCGTTATTTTTTTCAAAGTTGTCTTTGTGCGGTGTTTGGCTAATTCAATTTGAAACATTCAAGACGATCTACAAATTTAATAATAACTGCGCTGGTGTTTGTAAAACGACACGAATAGCCATATTGATTAGAGTCAAATTTTAACAACTAATACAATGGGTGTTACAAATATTTCGCAATATATGTTTCTCGAATATTTGATGCAAATAATAGTTTGTCCTTGATATGCTCATATTATTCGAAAACCACAAAAATGACAACGTTAGAAAAAATAACGGTACTTTTTCTTATCAGCATCAGTTTTCCTAACAGCATCATAGCAATTAGCAGGGCCCAGCCGCATCATAGCACATTTATAGGGCCCAACCGCATCATAGCACATTAACAGGGCCCAACCGCATCATAGCCCATTAACAGGGCCCAACCGCATCATAGCACATTAACAGGGCCCAACCGCATCATAGCACATTAACAGGGCCCAACCACATCATAGCACATTAACAAGGCCCAACACCATCATAGCACATTAACAGGGCCCAACCGTATCATAGCACATTAACAGGGCCCAACCGTATCATAGCACATTAACAGGGCCCAACTGCATCATAGCACATTAACAGGGCCCAACACCATCATAGCACATTAACAGGGCCCAACCACATCATAGCACATTAACAGGGCCCAACACCATCATAGCACATTAACAGGGCCCAACCACATCATAGCACATTAACAGGGCCCAGCCGCATCATAGCACATTAACAGGGCCCAACTGCATCATAGCACATTAACAGGGCCCAACCGCATCATAGCACATTAACAGGGCCCAACACCATCATAGCACATTAACAGGGGCCAACCGCATCATAGCATATTTGCAGGAATTCTTGACCAGAGGTGTATATTTAAAGATAAACATGGTTTGTATGATCCAAGTAAAACGATAGATACACGATATTTACAGAGAGTACATGCACGTGTAAGTCCCTAAGCCTAGACCCTTATCATATCGACAAGCCGCACATTATCTGCTTAGAATATAGATTGTGTTCGGTAGATGATCTTATAAGTATCGCCTCATTTTGAGTCGATAATGTGCTGTAAATTAGAACATTTAGCGCGATTTTAAGATGAGTATGTGCGGACAATGTATGCTAACTCACGAGTTAACCATCAGGTGTGATCCGACTTTGGTAGGTGTTCATGTCTTGCATTTGGAGTTCCTGACAGCATAATTTAAGTATCTTTTTATTATATATCAGGAGAAAACCGATAACAGGGGACTTTCAATTGAAATTTATTCAGCCAGAAGACAGCCCAAATGCTGAAAATTATCAATTAAAAAAAAAATAAATGAATAAATAAATTAAAAAAAAAAATAACAATAATAATAATAAATAAATAAATTTAAAATTAAATATGAAAATTAACTAAATAACAAAACAAATGTATAAATAACAAGAATAAATAAAAACATATCTATTTTCTGGCTGTTGACTGGTGACGGTTTATCTTCTGTTTTCCTCAATTTTGCTTAGAGTACATCACTAATTTCAAATTTGATTGGGCAGGATGAGCACTATCCCCATCTGCCACCTATCTTCAGACACCCCAGACTAATTTTAGGAAGTAGATTCATCCTTGCATCTGGACATAGGTGAAGGTATATTCATGCTTTTGCATACTTGGACTTGCACTACTTGGACTACATGTTCATGGTTTTCATGTCACACAGACAATATGAATTCCACAAAATACTCAAATAGCTGATTGCTAAATGGAGGATTTGGTTCGCATCCTGAGAGATGTTTATTATATTACCTTCATCTTGCATTCAATGGGATATTAGATGGATACCACTTTAGTTTTTATTCAGAATTTAATAGTATAATAGTAAATATAATTTATCCATTACTCACAGGCTACTAGTAGTATAGTTAAAGATGTACTCAGGGATCCAAATTAACTCTAAATTGCCTTAGACTGCTACACAGAAGGGCGACGCTCTATTCATTCCCACATATAAGGTCTATTGTTTGAGTGTCAGAAATAGTCATAAGCTTGAATATTAACTTACCAAATGAAATATTCTAAATACAACAGGCTCTGACTTATCATTTACTTGACTACTATGCAGTACCTTACCAGTCACATACATATGACACAACTCCATCAAATGTCAATTACATTATTTACTCTTTCACATATCCCTTGAGATTTCATTTTGACCCATGTTCTAGGATACTAAAATAATAATTCAGACCTATTACTGAATATAATATGGCAAGTTGATCACTTGGAATTCTGAATACATCTTTACCATCTATAAGAGCACAAATGTGGCCCTGAGTGACCGACGAAATTACCAGTGACTAACTTCACTTCATTGATCATCGTAAATGTATTATTGTATATATTAATATAATTATAGTGGTAAATGGATCCCGAGACCTGAAAGTTTTCTGAAAAACATAATATTAACAGTCCAAACACATATTCTATATGAAAATACCATTTCTATGCTGGTTATTTCAGACAATCCAGTCACATATATGTGGTTTATATAATAACGACCAAATTCATTAAAAAAAATAAAAAATAATAAATAAAATAAAATAAAATAAAATAAATAATAATAATAATAATAATATTTCAGTACTTTCAAGAAAACTTTGAGGTCTCCTGACCCTTCCCCCACTATTAAATTTTAATCTTGCCTCATTCATTCAATCCTATCTCTCACTCCTCAATCAATCACAAAATCAATACTGACATCAGCTGCTTGGCAAAGATTGATTGACCTGCAGCTGACTACAAGTCACAACACCCCCGCGACAAAGTCACCACGCCAACAATTTCCACTGCATACTGTATTCATCCATTTTCTATCGCACAGAAACCTACAAATTTTAAGTCGCTTTGGGCTCTCTAACATATACTTGCTACAGAGGCACACACTTGCGTCACATGTAATACGTGTGAGGTCAGCAATAAACATTACTTAATATCCAGGCCTGAATTACTTACTCGACCTGAACTTTTTTAACATTTCAAAGAAATCCAACAATGGTCCAGCACTCGTGAACTTTGAAATCACGTGGTAAAAGTCACAACAAATTAACGCTGACAGTAGGATCTTGCCACACTACCAACTTTCAGACATGTAAGATAGAGTTTTTCCCCTTGGTACGGTATAGTGATCGAAAGCAAGCTGCAAACATAGTTCAGTCCCCTCGCCACGTGAGCTTGGATCGAAAGATCAGCACATCAATTAGTACTGATCGACAAGTTTGTCTTCAACGTTTGTCTATGCGTTTGAAGCATGGCATTTGCTGAAATACCTAGTAATACTTTTTGCAAAACATTAAATCTAATATGTGAGTGTAATTCGGCACTCTATACCAAGGCCAAGGTCGTTGGCACAGTGGTGTGGCATGATCACTCTTTCAGCCAATTTAACAGCCGAGTAGACAAAACTACGGGAGCCCAGAAGCACAAACAAACACTAGCCTCGTCAAAATGGAATGCTCATGAAAAATTATCTTCGCGGTCTGAACTAACGTATGCTTTGCGGACAAGTCCGGGTAGGCCTATGCATATTAATGTATTCTGCCATACTCGGCCGCCTCTGTACATCGCATTTTATATATCAATGGCTCAGCATATGAAGCTCAATTATAGGCCTCGATCTTTCAAAATACGAGACCCAAAGCGACACAATAACTTTCTCCTTCCCGTTCCAAAACGAAATACTCGACCCGGTCTATGCATACTTCACATGTTATTGATACATCTTCACCTCATAATTCACACCATTATTATGTACAGTTATTATTCTCATGTTTCTCTCATGTTTGTTCATGTTTTCATCATGTTTTCTATCAACAATAGGCCGATACTGATATCCGACAATCACATTTTCCACTTTGCGCTGTCATCCTCCCATCCGCTCCAACACGACATATTTAAATATTTGTATCCAATGTACGCCAGTCTCGCTCCGGTGCCGCCGAAACTGTTCCTTTTTCCAACCTAAATGGGAATATCGCCACTGCAGCACCGCATCGCGACTGGCGTATTCAATTCAGGGAGGCTTTCTACTCGCCACTCACCATTAAGTACGAAAACCCATAGAATTTATAAGATACCTCAAGGATTAAGAATAAATCTCCCTCTAATTCTTCTGGTCATATCAATGCTTTTGTTATGCTCCGGATCGGTACACAGCAACCCAGGGCCCAGCCCAAGCCATAAAACTGTACACGAAGGCAACACATTAACAGTATTCCATTATAATGTACGGAGCATAAGACATAAACTGGAAAAGATAGCCGATATGATAAATGACTTCGATATCCTATGTTTCACCGAAACTCACCTTGACCCCTCTTACCCCTCCGATAGACTAGAGATTGATAATTTCAGTCCCCCTATCCGACTTGATCGAGATTCCTACGGCGGTGGACTATGCGTATACGTCTCCTCTCATCTGGTCTTCAAAAGGAGAAACGATTTAGAAACCGATACTTCTTCAATGTTATGGTTTGATATTGTCTCAAAATCACAACATATTTTGCTATGCTTATCGTATCGATCAGATCAATATTGCCGATCGAACTATTGGGATCTGCTAGATTTGTCCATATCTAAGGCACTAGATGTCTCCCAAAATATAATTCTACTTGGAGATTTTAACTCCAATCTACTATGCCCCACTTCCAAACTCAAAAATATTATTGATTTCTATACACTTAAGGACGTAATAAAAACCCCAACTAGAGTTACCACTAGAACCAGCACCCTACTCGATCCTATAATCGTGAGTAATAACTTGAGTGTCCGGGACGCTGACGTTCTAAATCTTGAATTGTCTGATCATTACGCTGTTTACGCGACAATTTCATTTGATCAATTGCATGCGACCTCTTTCACAAGAACTATCTGGAACTATAAAAATGCAGATTTTCAAAAAGCGAATATCTTAATAAATGAGAGCAAATGGCATGAATTGCTGCAACCAGTAAATGACATAAACGATGCAGTAAGCTTATTTACCGAGAGATTTATTAAAATAATGGAACAATCAATCCCCAAAATGACAGTGACGATAAGGACAAAGGACAAATTCTGGTTTAATTCCGACATACGGAGAGAAATACGACGTCGCGATAGACTCAGATCAATAGCACTCAAACGAAATTCAGAGCACACTTGGAGAAAATACAAGGATATTAGAAATAAAGTTAACAACATGAAAAAGTATGCAAAATCGCAATTCGAAACTAAACTTGAGGAGAAAATAAATGAAACCCCCACTCCCCGCGATTTCTGGCTTATTATGAATTATCTACTTAACAAAAAGAAATCTACGAATACCCCACCTCTGTATAGCCCCAATGGCAACGTATCAATGGAAGGGAAATCATATGCAACCGATGATTATGAAAAAGCTAGGTGTCTCAACGCAAGATTCATTTCTAATGCCACTATACAAGACGATGCCAAAAATCTCCCTTATTTCCCTCGTAGATCCAATAACATACTATCCGAAATCCCAATCACATATCAAAGTATCGTGTGCGCTATAAAATCATTAAATTTAAATAAGGCGTATGGTCACGATAGCATCAGCCCAAAAATGTTGCATAGTACTGCCGAAAATATCGCAATCCCCCTATTAATAATTTATAAAAAATCATTGGATCTTGGTAAGTTTCCAATGACCTGGAAAAAGGCAAACGTCATCCCTATCTTCAAAAAAGGCGACCCAGCCGATTCCGCAAATTACCGTCCAATATCTCTCCTTCCGACATTAGGCAAAATCTTCGAAAAAGTGGTCATACAACATATTATGACATACTTCACGGAAAATAATTTGTTATATAATCACCAGTCTGGCTTCCTCCCTGGCCATAGTACAACATACCAGTTAATAGAACTATATCACAACCTGTGCCATAGTCTCGACAACAGCCTCTATACAAGTGCAGTATTTTTTGATATATCAAAGGCATTCGAGAGAGTATGGCACAGGGGGCTGCTATATAAATTGGAACAATATGGAGTCTCTGGAAATCTCTTAGAATGGCTAAAAGATTATCTGTTCAATCGCAAACAAAGGGTCTTAGTGAACAACTCCTTCTCAAATTTTGAAGTTATCCCAGCGGGTGTCCCTCAAGGCTCAATTATTGGCCCTTTCCTATTTTTAGTTTACATAAACGACCTCCCTGATCACATTAATGCAACCACAAGAATGTACGCGGACGATACTTGCCTTATGACTACCCATTATGACATCGATATCCTAACCAAGAACATGAACGATGACCTTGAAAGAGTCGCAGACTGGGCAAATAAATGGCTAGTTAAATTTAACCCAACGAAAACTAGGGCAATTTCCTTTTCCCTTACAAATAACAACGTGACCCCGAATTTAAAATTCGAACAAGAAAATGTATTATTTACAAACTCACACAAACATCTTGGACTTGAAATACAATCGAATCTAAACTGGAACACTCATATAAATACAATAGCAAACAAAGCAACATCTCGTCTCTCACAATTAAGAAGACTGAAGTACGACCTAGACCGAAAGTCGCTTGAAAAAATATACACAGCATATATATTACCAATTATAGACTATGCCGATGTAGTGTGGGGCACAGCAACAGATTACGTATTAAAAAAGTTCGATGACATACACAAGGATGCTGCAAGAATAGTAACAGGATTAACGCGTTCCGTAGATATAAATCGCTTGTTTGACGAAGTAGGATGGTCAAGGCTTGAAATTCGACGAGAACTCCACGAGTTGCACACCATGTTTAAAATAATAAACAACCAAGTCCCCAATTACCTCACCCTCATGTTGCCACCCCGATCAAGACAAGTTGCCTGTAATCGATATGATATGCGCGAACCTGACAAATTCTATTCATACCGTTCGCATACAGAACATTTCAGAAACTCTTATTTACCTAAAAGTACGTTATCCTGGAATAAACTACCAAAGCCTATTACTCTTCCTGAATTTAAGATGAATTTGAAATTAATTGACCCGCCCACGAAACCGCCCCAATTCTTTATTAATGGCCCAAGAAAACTAAGCATTTTACACTGCAGAATTCGCAACTATTGTAGTGAATTAAAATCAGATATGTGCAACAATTTTATCTCTGATACCTCTAAATGCACATGTGGATACGAAGTCGAAGATGCCTTTCATTATTTCTTTGAGTGCCCCCTGTATGCTACCGACAGATGCGAACTCTTCAATAAGATTGCAGCCCACCAATTTATAATATCTAACATTTCCTCCTTACTCACAGGGATATCATCAGAATCGAATCGACGCAATGAAATTCTTTTCCATTTTGTTTATTCATACATTTCATCAACGAAACGTTTTAATTAGGCCCCCTCCGCTAACAAATATAGGCGAGATCCTCCTTTGCGTTACAAATGTTGACTACCTCAGATGAAATTTCAAAAGCAGGATAGGACTGACAGCAATCACAACCACACCATACATCACCCTGTATATATGTTATGTTCGTCATCTACTTTGTATTTGTTATAATGTATATGGGAGAGGGGCGGACTTAAGTTGTTAAAACTTGTGCCCCGATCCCTTGTGTAATATTATATTACAATAAAATATGTTTAAACAAACTCACGACTTTGCATGTGTAATCTTTTTACCATATGTTTTCACTATGGCCGGCGCCAAAAAACGAAATAACGGGCGTTAGTCCATTACATGCTTAATTTATAATCAAATGATCACATTATGTACAGATTTCTCATTATAGGTAGTTTATGTGCGTACTTTTAGAGGATATATTGTAGAAACACGTTCGACGGCCTGACATGTGTGCGTAAGGTGTCTCCGAATGTTAGCATGCACATATCTATTATCAAGCTGTGAACCGCTGTATATGAGCCAAATAAAAACGATCGTACACACGTTGGAATCCTCGCTGACAACCGTTCGAATATCACGATCGATTACGCTGAGTGATCTATTCTGCATAACCAACCAACATCATTATAACCTACTAACATCGTTATAACCTACTAACATCGTATGATCTATTCCAAATAACCTACTAAAATCGTTGCAATTTACCGTGGGCATAAGTAAAAATGAATTGTCCCTGAAGACAGACAGAAGGAATTATGTATAGTTTTATTTATGGACACTTAATTCCAAGCAAGTATGCGTTGCATTTTGCTTCATTTTAAGTACCCGTGAATATTCATGTGTAAGTTGGCTTCATGACACCGTAGTTTATCCAGTTCACACATCAAGCGGGCACTCTATCCGTGCAAAGAGATGGACAGGGATGCGATGATGCAGTGAATAGAAATGTTATTGTGAAGTATTATCCCAATTTATGACATGATCCTACCCTTATTCCAATCAATAAACCCATGCTGTAAAATTGTGATATTAAACGTTCGTTTAATAACAGGAAATAGTGCCAGATGACCTGTGACTTCTGGTGTGTAGCCTGTTTACATTCCGTACGCTATGTCTCAAAATACTATGGCTTCCAATATTGTTCCACCACACTATAATGAATGAAGAGTTTGAAAAGTTATGTTATTGAATATATGCTAATAATACGCTAAAGAGTCTTTATTTATCTGGGACTATTTTTGTATTCGGACAAGCAACTACTAAGTGGAACATCATCGCATGCATTATAGAAGTCGATGCTAGTTTCGCTTCCTATTTGTCGATTTAGGTACGTTTTGTTGAGGTTTTGGATCATGTAATAAATATGATCTACAACAGTACTCGTCCCCAGTTTATAGCGGAATTTACAAAACGAGTCCAGTAAATCAGGTCTGGTGCAGCATTAATTATTTCATGATGAGATCTGTGCTGGTGCAGCATTAACCTTTTCATGACGGGAGATGCGATGGTGCAGCATTAATTATTTTATGACGGGAGCTGCTTTGGTGCAGCATTAATTATTTTATGATGAGATCTGTGCTCGTGCAGGATTAACCATTTTATAACGGGAGCTGCGTTGGTGCAGCATTAACCCCTTCATTATTGGGAGCTGTGGGAAGATCTGTGCTGGTGCAACATTAACCATTTTATGACGGG
This sequence comes from Siphonodentalium dalli, assembly GCA_032622095.1. Classification (NCBI taxonomy): domain Eukaryota; kingdom Metazoa; phylum Mollusca; class Scaphopoda; order Gadilida; family Siphonodentaliidae; genus Siphonodentalium; species Siphonodentalium dalli. The sequence continues at coordinate 15,227,625 of CP136063.1, forward strand.
AGCTGTGCTGGTGCAGCATTAATTATTTCTTGATGGGATCTACGCTGGTGCAGCATTAACCCTTTCTTGACGGGAGCTGCGCTGGTGCAGCATTAACCCTTTCATGATTGGGAGCTGTGCTGGTGCAGCATTAACCCTTTCGTGACGGGGAGCTGTGTTGGTGCAATATTAACCTATTTATGACGGGAGATGTGCTGGTGCAGCATTAATTATTTCAAGACGGGAGCTGCGTTGGGGCAGCATTAATTATTTCATGACAGTAGCTGTGCTGGTGCAGCGTTAATTATTTTATGGTGGGAGCTACGTTGGTGCAGCAGCATTAACCCTTTCATGGCGGGAGCTGCGTTGGTGCAGCATTAAGCCTTTCACCAAAGGAACTGTGCTGGTGCAGCATTAATTAGTTTATGATGGGAGCTGTGCTGGTGCTGCATTTATTCTTTTATGATGGGAGCTGTGCTGGTGCATCATTAATTATGTTATGATGGGAGCTGTGCTGGTGCCGCATTAACGATTTCATGGCGGGAGCTGCGCTGGTGCAGGATCAATGATTTCATGGTGCAGCATTAACCTTCCACTGTGGGAGCTGCGTTGGTGCATCATTAACCCTTTCATGACGGGAACTGTGCTGGTGGAACGTTAACCATTGCATGACGGGAGCTGTGCTGGTGGTTCAGCATTAACCCTTTTATGACGGGAGCTGCATTGGTGCAGCATTAACCATTCCATGACGGGACCTGCGTTGGTTAATTGTTGCCCAATATACAGTGTGGTAAAATTCGTGTGACAAGTTCATACTCAAGAAGAGTCACATCATGATTAACCTACATATTCAGTCCACTTTGTTGTAGCATTGGAGTAAGCGTGTAAATCACAGCATTTACTATTCTGGATATATGAGTATTCTCTCGTTTCTATGAATGCATCTATAGATCAGCATTTTCAAGGGATATTTATGATTATCATCATACACTCTTATAACTAATGTGTAGAAACGATTACACATCAAATGTGTAAACCTGGTTAATACACATAACAATGTGTAGTTTTACATACAAATACATTGACCAATTGCCGTTCTACACATAATGTGTATATTTTGTTACACACAATTGTGTAAGAACGTAGAGCATGCGCATTGCGGTGCCTTCATTTTCATAGTCTGCTACATGACGCCATATTGTTTGAGTATATTTTTGGAATACAATCTACAGCGATGGTAGACAAGGAATGTAAGCTCAGAATTCCGACTTGTGGGTATAGTATTAATGATATATAAGGATTTATTTGTTAAAACTTTCTTGGCGAATACTGCTCTTGCATTTGTTGTTTATGTGATTGTTGTAATACGTAAATACTAATATTGGGCAACCACGCCACGAGCCGGGTTTGTTCATTTAAAACGAAAACTCACACACGACAGAGCAATATTATACGTACAATTGGACGCCATGAAAGTTTTATTATATAAATCGCCATAATTATGTCATCAATACTATATACACACAGTTCGGAATACTGAGTTACATTCTTGTTTACGATCTATATGTGTAAGAATCTACACAAAATGTGTAAGGGATATGTATTGATTTTATGCACACCAGTGTGTATAAATATGTAGAAATTGACCCATTTATTGTGTAAAAATTGTTACACAATTTGTGTACGTACATAAAACTACACATATACTACACAAATCTGTTTAAGATCAAAATAGAATATTGATTGTGTAGCAGGGCTACACATTTTGTGTAGAAAACCTACACATTAGTCATAAGAGTGTACGACTCAAAACCTGGTAGGGAGTTTTCAGTGTGAAAAGAGGATTATTGTTTACGTTGGAACTGTTTGCAAAAGTGTTTAGTTTACTCGACACCTAGGGACGTTGGTTGTGATATATATGATGGGGGACATATGTGGAGTGTGACTCCATTATCGTACTTTGTATAGACGGTAAGTTATCGTGTTTGTGGTTTCGGCATATGTATGGAAATTAACAATATGTACAGGATTAGGCAATATAACGACAATAATTCAAATTAGCAAAAATAATCGGCTGACAATCAATAGATATTGTACATGGACAGAATTCCCTGTCTACTGGAGTTTAAACATATTAACCTTTGATAATATTTTCGAGATCAATTTCATCTCTGAATTTAACAATGTCACCACTTTTGGTTTTTACATATAATTTCCCATATGTTATCCACGAATTTTGTATATTGTCTGCTTGGTATGCTTTCTTGAGCAATTCATAGTTAAACTTCGTGGCGTCCTCAATGATTGAAGTTCCAGACTGTTTGAGGAGTCTCCTGGATTCTACTACCATCAGCTTAGCTTCTCTTGAAGTGAATTTCACTATTATTGCGCGAGGTCTCATTGGGTGTTGTCCTTGTCCATCACTACTCGTCTTTTTTCCTATTCTATGAGTTATGGAAATGTCATGGCGTGTAATGTCCAACTACAATTTATGTTTGAAAATATTTATAGCTTTTTTAGCACAATCATGCCTAGTTTCTTTTCCATCATCATCCTGTAAGCCGAATACACGAACGCTGTCTTTTCTGCCTTGCTGTTCCAAATCATTTAATTCATTCCTAAATAATTGTCGACGTTCACCAATCCACTCTAATTCTTTTGATTTAAAGTCTTTTGACATTTTGTGTTTTTCTTCTAACTCCAAGATTCTGTCCTCTAATTTCGACATTTTATCTTTGAATGCCATAATTATTTCTGTCTTAAATTTGCCTACCATCCTGCCAAATTCAGATATCTGCATTTTGTGTTCATTGGAATATTTATCGTGATTTTGCTTGGTATCAGTAGATAGAGAGTTCACCCTTTTAATTAACTCTGAGATTTGTTCAGGTATAGTTCCTAGTATAGGCGATGTTGGAACTTGGCCGGGTTATTGACAAAGTCCTCCATGGTCAGCTGTTTTTTAGGTGAAGGATTTTGGCTGTCATCGCTTTGCATAGTAGAATTCTTGTCACTACTTGAATCGGCCTTGTTACGTTTATTGTGTTTTCGTTTCTTTGTCATCGGGTATTGTTTACATTGGAAACATAATGGCTGCCACGGGGCGGTCGAGTTTGGGCCCGAACTCAGGCTGTATAATGTCATAACACCTTTTATGTCGTGAATTTCTCCAAAAACATGTAGCTGATAACTCTTTTATGTCGTGAATTTCTCCAAAAACATGTAGCTGATAACTCTTTGGAACATATTAGTATAGCTGTGTTGATATCTCGGACGATCAGGACTCTGTTTCTTTACTTTTTAAAGATTTATCTTCGTTGTTTTCAAATTGCACACCAACGCAGTTCCCGTTATAAAAGGGTTAATGCTGCACCAGCACAGATCACATCATCAAATAATCAATGCTGCACCAACGCAGCTCCCGTCATGAAAGGGCTAATGCTGCAGCAGCCCAGCTCACATCAAGAAATGGTTAATGCTGCACCAGCGCAGAGCCCGTCATAAAACAATTAATGCTGCACCAGCGCAGCTCCCGTCATGAAAGGGTTAACGCTGCACCAGCATATCCCATCATCAAATAATTAATGCTGCACCAACGCAGCTCCCGTCATGAATTAATTAATGCTGCACCAGCGCAGCTCCCGTCACGAAATGGATAACGCTGCACCAAACCAGCTCCCGTCATGAAAGGATTAATAATGCACCAGCACACCTCCCAATCATGAACGGGTTAATGCTGCACCAACGCAGCTCCCGTTATGAAATAATTAATGCTGCACAAGCGCAGCTCCCGTCATGAAAGGGTTAATGCTGCGCCAGTGCAGCTCCCGTCATGAAAGGGTTAATGCTGCGCCAACGCAGCTCCCGTCATCAAAGGGTTAATGCTGCACCACCACAGATCCCATCATAAAATAATTAATGCTGCACCAACTCAGTTCCCGTCATGAAAAGGTTAATGCTGCACCAGTGCAGCTCCCGTCATGAAAGGGTTAGTGCTGCACCAGCACAGCTGTCGTAATAAAAACATTAATGCTGCACCAGCGCATCTCGTATCGTGAAAGGGTTAATGACGTCATGAGCCGTGGCATTTAATATCGTTGTTCCACTCCCGATTCCGCAATTTTGGACAGTTGCTAATCGGAAGTCACGTGTCAATTTCGCTAAATAGCATACACTCTTTCCTGAATTTCCTCTCATCAAATAGAAATATAAAAAAAATTATATGACGTCATTTACCTGCCTAAGGTAAAAACAACCACGCTCGCCTGCTGCGAGCTGGTGTAGCATTAACCCTTTCATGACGAGAGCTGCGCTGGTGCAGCATTGTTATTTTATAACTGGAGTTGCGCTGGTGGAGCATTAACCCTTTCATGACGGGAGCTGCGTTGGTGCAGCATTAACCCTTTCATGACCGGAGCTGGTTTGGTGCAGCATTAAATTTGTCATGACGGGAGCTGCGTTGTTGCAGCATTAACCCTTTAATGACGGGAGCTGCGCTGGTGCAGTATTGATTCTTTTATGACGGGACCTGCGCTGGTGCAGCATTAACCATTTCATGATGGGAGTTGCGCTGCTGCAGCATTAACCCTTTCATGACGGGAGCTGCGTTGCCGCAGCAATAATTATTTTATGATGGGATATGTGCTGGTGCAGCATTAACCCTTTTATAATGGGAGCTGCGTTGATGCAGCATTAACCCTTTCATGATTTGGAGCTGTGCTGATTCAGCATTAATTAGTTCATGACGGGAGCTACGTTGGGGCAGCATTAATTATTTTATGACGGGAGCTATGCTGGTGCAGAGTTAATTATTTTATGATGGGGGCTGCGTTGGTGCAACAGCATTAACCCTCTTATGGTGGGAGCTGCGTTGGTGTAGCATTAACCCTTTCATGAAAGGAACTGTGCTGGTGCAGCATTAATTATTTTATGATGGGAGCTGTGCTGGTGCAGCATTTATTATTTTATGATGGTTGTTACGTTGGTGCAGTATTAACCCTTTCTGGACGGGAGCTGCGTTGGTGCAGCATTAACTCTTTTATGATGGGAGTTGCGCTTGTGCAACATTAACCCTTTCATGACTGGAGTTTTGAATTTTTGATTGTGAAATATACTCAACAATCACCAACAGATTAGTGGTCTGTGCCCCATGTTCCTACATTGCCCGGATGGTCATATTTTAAATTGAGCATATGTTTCGATTCACTTTTTCACTATAGTATACTAGCGATAACGCGGAATCTCATCAGGAAAGGCGTGATTAATTTAGATCGGCATAGTATGCCTATTTTAAATGTAGTTGGCCTGATTTGTCTAGGCCAGAAGCACTCAATATTTTTGGGCATGCACGATATGTGCCAATTTTATAATTCGGCATATGATATGCCACTTTAATGAGTATTCTGAGCTCGGAATTTATAGATTCCATCGTGCTGCTTATTTCATTAGAGCAGTCGGTCGTATCACACCCAAGTTTTGCACTTTGAGTCAAATGAGTTAGTAATGTGACAGTCATAGTTTAAACCAGCATAGTTTATGCCTATTTGTTGCATTTTAGATGCAGAAATTGTTATGTATTTGCATATTATATGCAACCTAGAATGGCTTGACCTGTCTTTACAACAGCGCTTTACTAGGGCTGACACATTTATTTCAAGACGAAAGCTGCGTTGGTGCAGCATTAATTATGTCATGATGAGATCTGTGCTGGTGCAGCATTAACCTTTTCATGACGGGAGATGCGATGGTGCAGCATTAATTATTTTATGACGGGACCTGCGTTGGTGCAGCATTAACCCTTTCATGACGGGAGCTGCGTTGGTTCAGCATTAATTATTTTATGATGGGATCTGTGCTCGTGCAGCATTAACCATTTTATAACGGGAGCTGCGTTGGTGCAGCATTAACCCCTTCATTACTGGGAGCTGTGTTGGTGCAGCATTAACCCTTTCATGGTGGGAAGAGCTGCGCTGGTGTAACATTAACCATTTTATGACGGGAGCTGTGCTGGTGCAGCATTAATTCTTTCTTGACGGGAGCTGCGCTGGTGCAGCATTAACCCTTTCATGATTGGGAGCTGTGCTGGTGCAGCATTAACCCTTTCGTGACGGGGAGCTGTGCTGGTGCAATATTAACCTTTTTTATGACGCGAGCTGTGCTGGTGCAGCATTAATTCTTTCAAGACGGGAGCTGCGTTGGGGCAGCATTAATTATTTCATGACAGTAGCTGTGCTGGTGCAGCGGTAATTTTTTTATGATGGGAGTTGCGTTGGTGCAGCATTAACCCTTTCATGGCGGGAGCTGCGTTGGTGCAGCATTAAGCCTTTCATAAAAGGAACTGTGCTGGTGCAGCATTAATTATTTTATGATGGGAGCTGTGCTGGTGCATCATTAATTCCTTCATGATGGGAGCTGTGCTGGTGCAGCATTAACCTTTTTATAATTGGAGCTGCGTTGATGCAGTATTAGCCCTTTCATGTCGGGAGCTGCGCTGGTGCAGGATTAATGATTTCATTACGGGAGCTGCGTTGGTGCAGCATTAGTTATTTTATGATGGAATATGTGCTGGTGCAGCATTAACCCGTTCACGACGGGTAACTGTGCTGGTGCAGCATTAACCGTTCCATGTTGGGAGCTGCGTTGGTGCATCATTAACCCTTTCATGACGGTAGCTGTGCTGGTGGAAAGTTAACCCTTGCATGACGGGAGCTGTGCTGGTGGTTCAGCATTAACCCTTTTATGACGGGAGCTGCATTGGTGCAGCATTAACCATTTCATGACGGGACCTGCGTTGGTGAGAAAAGCAAATTCGGGATTCAGCATGTGTGGTTGCTACACTACGTGTCACGTATGATTCATATTATAAAGTTATTATACCATGTTGTGTACAGTGTGTGTTTTTCTTGTAGGAGTCCAGGTTGTGGTGAAAAGTCATATTGGACTCGACACTGCGTGTCTCGTCCAATATGATTTTTCCACCACAACCTGGACGAGTACAAGAAAAACTCATTCTGTACAAAACATTGTATAATGACATTTTTATTACCCATCTATATGTTTATCCAAATTTTGGTAATAACACTTTTGTGGTTATTTTTGGTATTTGTCGGCACTTAATTATCTATAAAAGCCTGTTTATATTAATCATCAGAAAGCATGATTTGGAAAAGTAAACACGGAAGTGAGGAAAAAATGTGGAAGTGAAACATCTGCTAAAATCCATCACAATTTCACCGATTCATTTCGCATTAGAGCTAATTCGTGACGTCACGAAGTCCCAATACAAAAGTGATATTGTACAGTCGGGAGTCCATTATGACTTTCGGGAGTCCAATATGACTTTTTTCAGGACTATCACGTGGCGGCTTTTGCCCAATCGGATATGGTGTTAGTTAAGGGATGGATAATCTCTATATATAAAACCCGTCGTCTGTGTGTGTGTGTGTATCTGTGTATCTGTGTGTGTGTGTATAACTCGGTCACGCTTTTGACGCGTTTATAACTTTTTAACCATGAATCCAATGTGGCCCAAATTTGTACCACGGCCTATAGTGTGTCATAAAAGGTGACTCACCAAATTTCACGCCGATTGGTCCAAGCAAACCTGAGATCTAACATGGTCCCCAAATGCAGTATCTGCACTCAAGTAGACACTATTTCTTATGACGTTTGTCCAAATGACGTCATTGACGTCGAACGCATTACAACACTTGCTTTGCTATTGTAGGCGAAACTTCCATGCGCTCAACCAAAGCGTTGTTGGAAATAAGCGCTAAATTAATGTGTCAGTTCAGGTTCATTGTGAATTTAGATAACGAATGTTGATTTTGTCGCGGAAGTGCATAGTGGGGTGTAGTCAAGACTCGAACGTTCTGCCGTCGTTGGGAATGGGTGGATGTAGTGGGGTGCAGAGTCAAGACTCGAACGTTCGTCGTTGGGCATGGGTGCTAATATGGTATTTTAATTTGCCAGTTGGGTTTAAACATAAGTAAATAATGCTGTCTTTGATACGAACGTTTTGCATTGAATGTAGTATCGAAGGAGTACCGGTATACACGGAAGATGGCGAATGGACAGTCTGACCTCCCGCCAGTGGGTACCGTGAACTCAGTAAATTCGCCAAACTGAGTTAGAAAAATCACATTCCCGGGACAGGCCTAATAATAGGGCCTACAGTGTAAACAATACTGCCGACGCTAATTAATGTTCTTTTAATCTTTCGGTTGAGTGCAAATCTGATAAAAGACTAAATGTTTAAAAGATCACAATGTGCGCGAAGCGCACGCAGTTTAATTTCATATAATGTGCGCGAAGCTTACTAAGGGGCTGCAGACCCATCCCCCGCTAAATAAAGGTCCCGAATAGAGCCTGTTTCAGTTAGTAGGCCCTATAGATAAAGTAAAATATCTTGATTGTTGCGTTCCATATGTGCATGCATATACGTGGGTTGGGGAGATGATGGTGGGGGCAAAAATACAGTTTTATTGAAATAAAGTGTTCATACAAATGGGCCGTGCAGTGCAGGGCGTGTGATCATTAGGCTGCATGCTGAATACAGGTTCCAAAGGGGGTCCGTTTAAAATGTGCTGCAAGATCCCTATGGGTGCACGAATCTCACGCAGTTCATATAATGTGCGCGATGCGCAGAAAGGGGCTGTGGACCCCTCCCCGCTAAATAAAGTCTCCCGAATTGAGCCTGTTTCAGTATAGATAAAGTACAATATTTTGATTGTTGCGTTCCATATGTGCATGCATATACATGGGTTGGGGAGATGGGTAAAAAATACAATTTTATTGAAAAGTGTTCATACAAATTGATCGCACAGTAAAGGCGTATGATAATTAGGCGGCATGCAGAATACAGGTTCCAAAGTGGGTCCGTTCAAAATGTGCAACAAGCTCCCGAATGAAGGCTCCTGAATTGAGTATGTTTCAGTTGGTGCATAGTAGTATTTAAATAATATACTGATTTTGTTTCGTTCAATATGTGCATGCGCATATGTAGACTGGGTGCATGTGTAGACATACAGTTTTAGTGAAATAAAGTGTTCCAACGCGCATAAAGTAACAAAAAAAGAGAAGCATGACCATTCCATGTGTCTATGAAAGCGGACACTATAAAATAACAAAGAACATTTATATACTCAACTACATTTATAGCGCAATTCACTATTAATCAATCGAGACTACACTTCTCCGTGAATGGCTATGGATAGGTATTGTTTATTGTAATTATGTTCGGCTCTCCGTGCCATATATGACACGATTGGAAGAATACAAATATATATGTATTAATTTTGCTCTCTAAACCTCTCTATTGTCCGACTCTAAACTGCCATTGCCCAAACGGAAAACAATTATCGTAATTTTCAGTAAGTTGTATACCGCGCGTCGTACACCATTGACATAACAACAACATGTTATTGAACATGCAGTTGGGAATAATACAGCGATCGCGTCTGTGAGAATCCAGTTTCCTATCAAGCGAACCATTTCCAATAGGAATGATCATTTATTCATGCGCGCGCACTTTATGACGAACATGTATATACCCGTCATTTTGTGACGGGCAACCCCCTAGTCTATATATATAAAACCCGTCGTCTGTGTGTGTGTGTATCTGTCTGTGTGTGTGTGTATAACTCGGTCACGCTTTTGGCGCGTTTATAACTTTTCAACCATGCGTCCTATGTGGCCCAAATTTATATCCCGACCTGTAGTGTGTCATAAAAGGTGACTCACCAAATTTGACGCCGATTGGTTAAAGCAAACCTGAGATCTAACATGGTCCCCAAATGCAGCATTTGCAATCAAGTATAGACACTATTTCTTATGACGTTTGTCGAAATGACGTCATTGACGTCGAACACAAACCAATACTTGCTTTGCTATTGTAGGCGAAACTTCCATGCGCTCTACCAAAGCGTTGTTGGAAATTAATGTGTCAGTTCAGGTTCAGTGTGAATTTAGGTAACGAATGTTGATTTTGTCGCGGAAGTGCATGTATAGTGGGGTGTAGAGTCAAGACTCGAACGTTCTACCGTCGTTGGGAATGGGTGGATGTAGTGGTTTGCAGAGCCAAGACTCGAACGTTCGTCGTTGGGAATTGGTGCTAATATGGTATTTTAATTTGCCAGTTGAGTTTGAACACAAGTAAAGAATGCTGTCTTTGATACGAAAGTTGTGCATTGAGTGTGGAATCGAAGGAGTACCGGAAAAAACGTGGGTAGGCGGTACCCAGTGGGTACCGTGAACTCAGTAAATTCGCCGGAACTCAGTTGAAAAAAGCACATTCCCGGGACAGGCCTAATAATACACTGTAAACCCATGTGTTAAATATCTGAACGTGTTCAGCCTTATTGGCGTTAAGATTCATCACGCCAAGCGTTACAATAAATAACACCAGTGTTACATTGCAAAGAAATACTTGGTCGATCTTACCACCGGCGTTAACTAATGTGTTAGCTTTCTCTACTTAACGCCATGTCGTGTTAAACAGTGTACCTGCATATAAAAATTGGCAATACAAAATTGGTCATCAAAATAAATCCCATCTTTGAAAACATGTCAATGTTCATTGTTTAGTTATATAACATTCATAAATGTGTATATTTAACGCATTTACTATGTTTTTTCGTGTTTTGAAAACATTGATGATATTTTTTAACACTAGCGTTAAATTACGCGTTCAAATCATATAACGCAGGCGTTATGTTTGATGCTCCGTGCGCAGCTCTGCAATCTCGAAATTGACGATCATGCGCAAAGCGTGAATTTTCGGTTTCTTTGTTTTTTTTTTTGGATGGAAGATTTTTGCGGCTCTTAGAAGAACAATTTTACCAGCTTTCAACGCATATTCCAGTTAATTGTGCAGGATTATGAATCGCAGGCTTGTACCTTTACTATTCATTATTTTCCAAGTGTTCCTCTCCTGAATTTTATCGGTGTATAGCAATTTTTCTGTTTGAGTTTTGTTGGTTCATTCAAATTTCACAAGTTTATTGTTTACATTACAAGTTTGAATCTTTGATTTGAATCTCAGACTTTGATCTAATAACCTGTTAACACCAACATTGTTATTGAATTGACATCGTCACCATATCGGTAAGTGCTAACTTAAGTCACAAGTGTTTACGATATAAAAAAATACAGCCTTTACAGGTACCGGTATGGATTTCCACTGCGAGAATCCGCCACATTCACAGTTCAATTGTCATCTTTGTTGTTTTGAAGCCAATAACTACAACATTTTTCATAACCATTATGTCCGAATGCACCAACATGACTCCAATTTCTTTGTTGCTTGCAATGTAGATAATTGTGCACACAGTACTACAAAGTGGGGGAATTTCCGGACCCACATGCATCGTAAACATAAGGCATCTGTGTACGATCAAGTTGAAAGTTCAGACATTAACGCAGAGATGAATACCGAATCATCGGCCCAAACCCCAGTAACATATAACGGTAGCACACAATCAAACTATGAAAACCAGGCATTAGCATTCGCTCTGTCATTGGAGGGTCAACATAATGTATCGCAGGTGACAATAGACAAAATAATGAGTTCCGTTGATCGCCTGTCACAGTGTAATTTATCTGATTACAAAACTTCTATAAAAAGTAAGTTGTCAGAACGTGGTATTGCTGATTTGGACACTATATTTGAAGATATTCCAGTTCAAAATTTTCTTATTGATATAGATACATCCAAGAAAAGGTTGAAATGTTATGAAAAGAGTGATGCTATTCCATTCGTAAGACCAGAACCAGTTGAATTGAGTTTTCAGCAAACGACGAAATGTGGACGACTCGAAGATGTAGTTAGTCTTGGCTACTACATTCCACTAGAACAGTCTTTGAAAGCATTGTTGGAGCTGCCTGAAATCTGGCGTTATGTACAACATCCCCATTTCTCGTCTAACTCTCATTATATGCGGGACATTTGTGATGGGGAATACTTTCAGACACACCCACTCCTTAAAGAAAATAGAACTGCGTTACAATTTATCATCAACACTGATGATTTGGAAATTGTAAACCCTCTTGGCTCTCACACAAAAAAGCACAAAATTACAATGTTCTATTATACTCTTGGTAATATTCCTCCTGAACTCAGATCCAAGTTGCAAGCTATTCAACTTATTGGTATTGCAAAGACAAAATCCATTAGGAAAGACGGTTCTTTAACCAAATTTCTCAATGACTTTATATCTGTCGTAAACAAGTTATCAACTGATGGGTTACAGTTACTTCTTCATGGAGAACATGTTACTTTGAAGGGTACTTTGGTAATTGTCCCAGCTGATACACTTGCTTCCCACTGGCTAGGAGGTTTCAAAGAGGGTGTAGCTTTTGCTCGAAAGAATTGTAAGAATTGTAATTCCAGTGGGAAGACATTGTCACAGATTACAATAGATCACCAAGTGTCGCATAGGGATGAGGCAATTCACCGATCACGATGTAGTCAGCTTAATGAATTGACTCTGATGACTAGAACCTATTGGAGTAAAATCTGGGGCATCAATCAGCCAAGTTGTTTGCTTGATATTAAAGATTTCAGTATTACATCTGGGATGGTTCAGGACCCAATGCATATTTTTCTTGAGGGCATTGTTCCCAAAGTCATGTCTTTGTTTTTGTACAGAGTTGCTGTAGTGGAAAGACTATTCAGTATTAAATGGCTTAACACACAGATATCAGGTTTCTCGTATTCTTATCTGCATAAGAACAGTAAACCTGAAGCTACCTTTGACCGAAAGGCAGAAGGTGAAATTGTTATAAGACAAAGTTCTTCAGCTTGTCTGACTCTGTGCAATGTTCTTCCATTGATGATCTCAACTAAGATCCCTCGTGGGCACAGTTATTGGGTTAATATGTTGAAATTGATACAGCTTGTCATGATTTGCACCAGTTCATATTGTTCCAGAGATACACCCCAGTTGTTGAGGCTAATGATATGTAATTTTCTTGAAGAGTATAAGAAACTTTATCCTAAGTCTTCATTCATTCCTAAAATGCATTATTTGGTACATCTTCCAAGACAAATGTCAATGTTTGGTCCACTTCGACATCACTGGTGTATGAGGTTTGAGGCTAAACATGGCTTTTTTAAAGCCAAGAAATATAAAAATTTCAAAAATCTTCCTTTGTCTATGGCTCGGCATCACCAAATATATATGGCCCATAGACAAATAAGCTATGGGGGTTCTGGTGGAGAGAGTTTTTTGTATGGAGGAGATGTGTGTCCAGAAGGGTCATATTATAATTTACTTGAAAAGTATCCTCAATTGAGTGAATGTTTCCAATCGTTAAAGCAAATGAGTACAATTAATGAGCAGTCTGTTGGTGATCAGAATGAGTTTGTTGTCTATTGTGTTGACTTTGTCCATATACATGGATTGGAGTATAGAAAAGGTTGTTCTTTAGTGAAAAGCTATGACGAATTAAGTGACTGTCCTTCATTTTGTATTTTGGATAATATCTTTAATTTCAATGGGTGTAAGTACTTCATCATAGAACTTACTGAAACACCATTTTTTGACACACACACTAATCATTATGAAATTAACCCATCTGGTCAGTTTGAACTACTCCCATTTTCTGATATCCAGTTCAAATGGCCTTTAAGTGTGTATGAACATGGCAATAGATACCGGTATGTTGTTCATAACTCAAACAGCCATACTTGTGAATTGCTTGACATGAATTAACATACATTTGTGTCTGTTACAGTGTTTATAATTAAATTGATGCCGACGAGTCATCAGCGTGGTATCAGGTGATCTTTGAGTGTCTGTGAGTCACAACCAGACTGGGCAAGCCCCTTAAATTGTATGTGGACGGCACAAATGATCCTGTACCAGGTACATGCACCATTTACATGTATATTGGCGAGTACATGTATACTGGTAGTTTACATGTTTTGTACCATTCAGGTTACATGTACTTGTACTATTGCAACAGAACGTATGGTAGTTACTAGTAATCTTGAATCAATCATTATTATTACTGGTAAATTCCATTTAAAAGTTCCATTTTGGTCAATTTTACAAAATTTAATACTCATGCAGTGATATTGTTTATTTGGAAAAATGAACCCCCAATTACCCAAAACTTTTGATATTCTGTGGATTTCTCACTCCAATCTAGAGTTATGACAATTACCATTGTTACATAATGTTTTTCATTGGTAAACTCGTTTTCGACTAAATCCTGAAAAGTTACCCATAATAATTCTGCTTTGGTTAAGAGGTTGATTACTTAGGGCATTACTGTAACTATGAACCGGCACTAATTTGTCGCCAATTTTCATCTGTATCAACCGATGCCATCAGCGTTTACAGAGTCCCATCAGTCACACGACGAAAAATCAAACTATTGGTCCATGTTATACTTCCTCATTAAGGCTGTTAGAGAGCGGTTCACTCTCTTCAAGGAACAGACATATAATTATTATATGACGCATCACTCAAATTTAAATAACAAGGGTCCAGAAAGCAGATTTTCTAGCTTGTCTCATCAGTCACATGTGGAATTGACCTACTCAATATATAAGAATGAGGGTATGCGATGTCAATTTGGATATCATATTTGAAAAAAGAACACCCATATATTGGAACCCAAAAGCAAACAGCCACTGCCAACCTCACTTACATGTACATTTTACCTACACCCCATGACTGTGTACCTAATGACTGAAAGGATTGCCTTTCGGTCCTGGTCGAAGTCAAATGTTGGGTGTGGTGGTCACATCAAGAAAGGGTGAAATTTCTTAATATTTATGAAAATAACATGTAATTTGGTGTAAAGCAGTGGGATTTTCAAAATGTGTATACAGGGATCAAAAACATGCATCTTAGGTTACACGAACCCTACATTTTAAGACTATTGGAAATCCTGCCATTGGATTACTAAGTACGGTACATGTACGTGTAGTACTTGGAGCCTCTAAATGAACTATACAATAGTTTTTTATGAACAATGTCTGCAATTTTCCTAAAATATTCATGTGCAATGCGTTTCATTAACAATTTACTCTGATATGGTGAAGTGCTATAGTCATTCATTGTCTGGTGCTGACCAACTGTTTTGGACCTGCTGTGTCAGACATTAGGAACAAAGGATTTCATTCACACACAGAAATTCCCTCTATCTACAGACACTTTTATTGCTACACGAGCTTGCAGAAGCACTTTATTATTAAGCTTTAGGCCAATATTGCATGTACATACATGTGTGTCCCAGTTATGTGCTCTCAGCATGAAATATTTACTTTGATGCCACCCACCTGATACCGGGATGGTGACCTGTCATTTTGTAGTATCAACTTTCATGATGTCATGTTGTTATGGTGGGGAGGTTAATTGACAACCCACTGTTGTCTGATGTTATGGATATAAGTCAGAGAGCTAGGTCAGAGAGATATATTACAGAGAGTGCTGCATAAGAGTCTGGAGAGATAGATTTGAGTGTGTGTGGGAGGCAGGAATTGGCTATATTCAACTGTTTGTTAGTTGATCTAATTCACCGCTATTTCAAGATGGTCATATTCAAAGTGTGGAATCATGATCGCAGTATCAAAAAGTTTGTTGTATCGGAACCATCACTTGAACATGTCAAGGAGAAAGGTGAGTAGAATTTACATTATGTTCTAGTCCTGTATCTCTGATCATAGTCCAGTGCATTTATGGTTTTACCCAGAACTAATTGCAACAGAATTTTTTTTGCTGGAATTGGTACATATACCCTCCATAAACAACATACTAAAAATCGGCAAAAATCGGAAAAAGGGATATTAGTGAATTTCGTGAAAAAAAATTGAGAAAATTTGGTCAAATCATCAATTTATGGGTTTTCATGAATGTATATAAAATATTCAAATTTACAAGTCCTACATATATCATGCCTATTTTGTCGACCACATTTTCCTGAATCCAGAACTGGAAACCATTCCCAGATTCCTTAAGTATTTTTCGAGTTGTGTGCCTTCAAAAACGCGAGTTAACCTGATTTCTGAGCCTTGATTTCGCAGAATGAGCCAAATGCTGTATTATAAGGTTAATTATTTAAAAAACTAGAGCAAAATTAATTACTTTTACACTGTTTTAGTAATTTCCTCACGAGATAAAACACAAAATATGATTAATATGTGCATCTATGAATAAGGAGAATAAAATATTCTCAAACAAAATGTGTGTTCCATTGTATGGACTTAGCCAAATTTGCCTTGACACAGAACTCTTGTGATGAAATGCCATATTTGAGGTCATGTAACTCAATAAATTAATATCCATATGCTCTGCTTTTCTCATAACATTTTGAGAATACTAGATTGAACAAATTGTGAAGGAATTTCCAAATACATTGGTGAGGAAAATAAAATTATGGTCCTATCTACTCTTAGTCTAGCCTCTTTTCCGAAAATGCAATTGTGGGACGTTTTTGTCAATTTTAAAAGGATGTTAGGCATATTCAGAAAAATTAACGAAAGTTTATTGTGTAAAATTATGTGATCTGTCCTCTTATACCAATGAATTTTACTGGATTTCACTCACCATTGTGGAAACATACTCCAAATTTGAATTGCAGAAACATGGGGTAGGGGAAAGCATATCAACAAAATCTTCAAAATTATGCATCTTGAAGCAGAAAACTTTATATTAACAGTTTCTGCTTATATTGTTCTTTCATACATAATTTCATATTTGATAAGATTGCATTTTGTGATTTTTCCTACCCCTATACCAACGTTAAAATTTGGAGTCAGTTTCCTGAAAAATGAAAGAAATCAAGTGAAATACTATGGCATAACCAATGTAAGGCTAATTTTTATCACTAAATTGTTGTGGGAGGAAAGTTCAAATAATTTTACACATTAAAACACCCATTGTTTTTTGTTTTTATGGCCCAAAACCTTTTAGATTGGACAAAAATGCCTCAAACTGGCATCTTTGGAAACAAGCTAAAACTAAGTATTCAAAGGGCCATAAGTTGATTTTCTTAAATAATATCCTGTTAATACCTTTACATTTTGTTCAATCCAACATACTTAAAAGGTTATAAGAAAAGCATGGCATATGGGTATTAAATTATTGAGTTACATGACCTCAAATATTGCATTTCATCACACACGTTCAGTGTCAGAGGCAAAATTGGCCAGGTCCATACAATGGAACACACATTTTGTTTGAGAATATAATCTTCTTCTTAATTATAGATACACATATTAATCATATTTTGTGTTTAATCTAGTGAGGAAATTACTATAACACTGAAAAATCCCTTCAGTTTGCTCTAGTTTTTTTTAATAATTAATCACAAATAAGGCATTTTGGCTCATTCTTCGAAATTGAGGCCCCGAAAATGGGCCTAAATCAGGTAAACTCGCGTTTTTGAAGGCACACAACTCGAAAAATACGTAATAAATCTGGGAATGGTTTTCAGTACTGGGTTCAGGAAATTGAGGTCGACACAATACACATACCATTTGTAGGATTTGTGAATTTGATTGTTCTTATATGCATCCATGAAAATCCATAAATTGATGATTTGACCAAATTTGCCCAAATTTATTTCACGAAATTCACCAATTTCCCTTTTTCCGATTTTTGCCGATTTTTAGTATGTTGTTTATGGAGGGTTTGTGTACTTATTCCAGCAAAAAAAAATTCTGTTGCAACGATTTGCAGTAGGTCCCCATTTGCTGAGGTCCCTTTGCGGAGTTCCGGTAAATGCAGGTAAATGTACTTATTTTGCATGTGACTGGTCACTTGTATACCGTACGTGGAAACATGGGATTGGGTGTATGTAGATGTACTTTTTCCTTATATTGCATGTGGCAGTGTCTAGTCTGTTTGACCATTGGATTGAGTGCTTTTGAGATGACTAATTATCTGCTTTAGTGTTAATGACATTTTTTATTTCTTTTCAGACCTTCCTGGTGAAACAAGTTTCGCAACGGATTCGCCATAAGAGGTTTGCCGAGAAACGAAGGGGTTCCAGCTTATTCGAAGCATGTTGCGGCTCACCTCCACCGGTAAAGAAAGAAAAAATCTTTCGGACTCAGCAGATACTGGCCGACTCAGAAGATACCGAATCCCATTTGGAGGCTTTGAAACAAGAAATAAAAAAAGCCAAAAACAAACAAAAGCCGGAACATATCCAAATGCTGTTAGCTGGAACTCTGACATACAGAACGCAGTTGCTGAACAAGGATGACAGTGGGTCTCTGAAGAAAGTGATGGAAACATTTCCGTGCTTCCGAGATGGGTTATATGTAAGTAATTTTTAGTCGAGTTTTTTTTCCAAAACTCGACTTATAGTTTGATGGTGGGCGGGCGGGCGGGCGGCGGACGGGCGGGCGGGCGACAAGTTTTGCTTATAACTCAACCGTTTATTGACGGATTAAAAAAAATATACATATCCATGCACGTAAGCTGCAGACAAAAAATCGTTCGTCCGCCCATTTATTACAGAGTTATGGCCCTTTGAATTTTCAGCTCGTTAGCGCGATAACTTCAACAAACGTTATCCGATTTGATTGAAATTTGGTGTATAGGTGTCTCCCAAGAATATCTCGGACGATTTCGAAAACCGGCCTGGTCCAATAAAATTTGATAGAGTTATGGCCCTTAATTAGTAATTTTTCACTAATTTTCAGCTCGTTAGCGCGATAACTTCAACAAACGTTATCCGATTTGATTGAAATTTGGTTTATAGGTGTCTCACAAGAATATCTCGGTCGAGTTCGAAAACCGGCTAGGTCCGTACAATTTGATAGAGTTATGGCCCTTAATCTCTGATCCAAATTTTTAATTTGTTTTTAATTTACTGTCAAATCAGACTTATTCCTCAACAAATATGGTTTTAGTAAGATGATTGATCTTCAATATTGATTTTTTCAGATTATGTATGCATTCTCTGCACAGTTTGACAACAAAAGATTGGCAGAGGTCATATCAAATTTGAAAACATTCAGTATTGCTGTTACAGATGTTGCTAAAAAGGATGGACAGGTTAGTTAATTAGTAACTGGATCCTTTGCCCATAAAGGCCCGTACATCATTATTGCCCATAAACGAGCGTTGATGCACAGAAGTCGTATCACTTGAGTTATCGTCCGGTTAGACCTTTAAAGGCACGTGCAGCCTTAATTGTCGAAAATATTCATGGCATGAGGTTCCCAGAGGGTGATTTATGTTGCTCCACACAGCAGGCTAGCATAACCAAATACACCCTCTGAGAACCTTATTCTGCTTAGACCTCATCTTCTGGGAAGTATCTATAGTATCAAATTTACATTGTTGTTAGTTAAATTTCGCGTCACTAAATTCACCCTCTGGGGACCTCATTCTGCAAATGACAAGACACACTATCACACTATTTCAAGGCTTGATTGTATAATACATTGTGTTGCTTGGGGCCAGTCATGCACAATGTAGAAACAGACACGCTTTTTGTGATGCTATCCCGCACAGCAGGCTAGCATCACCAAATTCACCCTCTGGAGACCTCATTCTGCCTAGGCCTCATCTTCTGGGAAGTATCTATAGTATCAAATTTACATTGTTGTTAGTTAAATTTCCCTTCTAGGAAGTTTCTATATCCCCTAATTTGCAGAAGATAAAATTCATAAATGAGGTGCCCAATGGGTGAATATCACCAACTTCAACTGGGGAAGTTAATTCTTGTCCTTATCAGATTTGTGAAAATGGGATCACAAAGTCAAATAAGGGCAGAGCAAGAGACTTAACTATATCACTACATAGTAATTCTTAAAATATGTTTGCAAGAACTAGTTGGCTTATATAGAATGGAATGTTCTTCCTTGACTGCAATTTATGCGATATTTCTTATTTGTATACGGACAAAGTCTATCTACGTTTTGATGTTCTTTCTGTTTGTGGCGGTTTTTGATGGGTGGAGATATTTTCACAGGATACCCACAGCCAAGGCCAACCATGTCTTTAATGCTGAATATTAATTGGTAATTGAAAATGTATTTACCAACTTTTTGTTATTTTGGTGCCAAATTTAATTGGGTATCTATATAAAGGCACTGTCAGTATATGCGGTGGATGTGCTACTAAGGAAAATGTACCTATTTAAATGAATGTTTGCTGCTTTGTCACATTTACCTGTACATGTATCATATTTGTCATGGATCATTTGTGAATCTGATTAACATTGATTTCTTCAAATTTCTTTCTAGAATTTAGATGGTGACATGTGCAAAGTCATTAAGTATGTGGAAAGGGAGGTCCAATACCAACATGGACGTGCAGAGAAGGTACCAAGATCATTCTCGTCCATAATTGAATTGAAGGAGGTAAGTTTTAGTTAAAATGTAGCAATATTCTGTTCACAATATTACTTGCAGAGAACTTAAAGGCACGGTTAGCATTCACAGTGGGCAAAACCTCAATAAACAGAACAATATTAAAGTACAGGTATAGAAGGTTTTATTCTTATACCAATCATAAATATCGCAAAAATAGCATTTTATATAAATTGGCTTTTGTTTACATTCTGATATGCTGATCTTTGTTACTGTATTTCTGATATGGAAATTATAAAGAGCGTTCATCTCATTTGTGTGTGATTAACCAATAGAATTACACCGACTTATGTAAATAGAAGCCAAAATTCTGTAACAGAACTAGGCTTTTGTTTATGTAAAACAGTGTAGGTCTTGATGGTAACATGCTACTTATACATGATGATTATGGTTGCTATATATGAACAAAACTATATATTTTAATATTCTATCTGTTTATGGCTGTTGAACAAATATGAATATTTTGAGAATGTATGCTGACCAGGCCTTTAAAGGTATGGGAGGCCTTGGTGGTGGGTATCCTGTGAAAATATTTCCACCTGTATGGAACTTATAAAGAGCGTTTATACCATTTGTGTGTGATTAACCAATAGCATTGTGCTGTCTTCTGTAACACAATCAGACTCTTGCTTAGGTAAAATATAGTAGGTCTTTATGATAGCATGCTGTTTACGCGATGGTCATGGTCTATATGAACGAAACTGTATGCATTTTAATGTTTTTCTGTTTACAGTGATTGGAACAAATATGAATATTTTCAACAACTAAGGCCTCCCGTGCCTTTCAAATAACGCCACACCGATACTAAGGCAACGAACATGATAAAACTATCAAATTAATCAAAACATCGCCGCTAACACTATATCAAAATTGACCCTCAATGAATGTCAACTTTCGGCTTTCTGATCATTTAATAAGAATTGGTAATAGCAGCAGTTTTATTCACATGATAAGACCTCAATTGCAGCACATTCTCTCGCAGCTTCGCTATTATGTGCAAATGGGTCCATATTTGATACTGAAATAAGCAGATAATGGACTCATATCCATTATTCCATTTTATGGCATGGGACATGGTGAAAACACATTTTGATGTCTGTCATTATTCATCAAATTTATGTAAACATATTTCGGATTCCAGTTTTTATCCAGCAATAAAATGCGAAATAAACTTGTAATTCAATTGAGTATTTGTCACTAAAAACAAGCATTCTGATTGGCTGAGAGCGGATAAGTTTAGTTTTTCGATTCACCGACATCGGCTGCTTCAGCGTGCATCAAATCTGAATGTAGCATGGACAAATTTCATTGGCACAGAACGAGTAGCGAAACGAGCACACCCGCGCATTGTTGATTATAGCTACCGTCCATCGGCCGCTTCAGCGTGCATCAAATCTGAATGTGGCACGGTACAATTTCATTGGCGCAGAACGGAGTAGCGAAAAGAGCCAACCCGCCCCACAGGAAATGGTTACGGAGCAGTGTTCCGAGTAACGAAATGAACAAACCCAACGATTTGTGCACGGTGACAACAACAAAATGAAAGTCTCGATTCGTGTCATGAAAACGACTAAATGATACTTGTTATACGTTTTGTTTTGCAAATTCCTTACTAGATTGAATTACAATGTAGATAAACGTACCCTGCTTCGTTGTACATTCTGGGATTCGAGCATGAAAACAGTTTTTGTGAACTCGCCGACAAACTGTTTTCATGCTCGAATCCCAGAATGTACAACTCAACAGGGTATGTTTATCTCCTAAATATATTTTGACTTAGTAAATCTATATTCAACTCATAAATATGAAGTTTATTCAGTGCATCTTTCCAATATTATTCCACAGGGTATCCCAGATGAAGATATCGAAAAATGCTTGAAATGCAGCCCACTGGACCCACCGCGACTAGTGGTATTTTTGGAGGAAGAGACCATCAAGGGGATATTCATATTGGCAGATGATAATGCCATAAAACTACAAGGCAATACTATGGACTGGGGAATTGTGCAACTCTTGTGCACATATTATGTGTTCAACTTGGCTTATCCAAGATGTTTCACAATGCCACTAGGTCTGTTGCAGCAATTTGTCATGGGTGAACCATTCACTAGGACAAAGAAAGGTGATGTCACCAAAAAGTTTTTGTTCTTCGTCAAAAGACTCAGACCAGTGTTTGACAAGTTGATTCATGATGACAATAGAACAGAGGTTGCTATGTCAGATCCTCTGAGTGAGCTATGGTGAATCGTTCATATCTAAAAATGATCAGAAAGAGAGCTCTACTGTTACTAGTTAAAGTGTCCTGTGTCATAAACATCCTAGGTGAATCGGTTGAGATTAATATTATCCATCATGACCTGAGGTGTGGGATGGAAAAATCTCACCCGAGGGGCCAGATATTTGGGCCGGACACGAGGCTTGCCGAGTGTCCGGACCAAATATCTGGCCCCGAGGGTGAGATTTTTAAATCCCACACCCCCAGGTCATGATGGATCATTTTTCTCCCAACCCAAGAGCCTCATTCCGATTTTTTTTTTTATACCAATCTTTGGCACATTTCATTAGTTTCGTAACGGTATATCTGGGGAGAAATCTGATGCGATATTCGTGATTAACTGGGATGATTTCGGTATATACCAAACTGTAAAAACAAAGCGCGTTACCCGTGCGCGCAGGGTTAATACGTTAGAGTGAAATCGACACGGTCTTCTGAAAACGACATGGATACGTCACATCGTTGCACCTGCATAAATTCCGAGAAACGCGCGTATTGATATGAAGTATATACAACTGGACTAATCGTGTTTGTCATCGGAAATCACCATATCGGTACCATTAGAAAAGGAAACATGTGAATATATGGCAGACAAATGTTAGTTAGACGCGTTCGACGATTTATTGCAACGATGATAACTGTTCGAATGTAGAATTATTTCGTTCGTCATTTGTGAAGCGGCTATTGTTTACCTGTTACGAAATGTGCCATGCAGTGGTGCCAGTTTCGCTTGGGGTCTTCCGTTTGATGGAATATGTTCGCAAATTAGTCGTTTATATTTCATGTTATATATGCAACTCTGTGTCTGCAAGTGATGTTATATTGAAGGTTTTTCGTGATTAACAGTTGAGACTTATCTCTATTTGTATTAGCGTCCACGAATTCGTCTGTATGTATTTACTTGAAATGTGAAGCGTAACTGGTTGGTCGCCATTGTTTTGGTCTGTTTTAGTTCACATAAAACATGATGACGGATTGTTAAATTAGTTCCGGCTCTTAATTAAATAGGTAAAGTAGTCACGTGGGTGGTGTGAGATAGATGGTCGCGTGTTATGTGAGACAGGGAAATCTCACCCAGCTATCTCACACTGGCCGCCTGTGCTAAAGTGTGTAGGGAGTGGGAGAAAATGCTGTTTTATGTCAGAGTCCCGTTAATATATCTCTCAAGTTCGGGGTTTAGCAACGTTGACTCGCTCACCGAAAATCTGAAATAACTCATAAAATGTCACACCAACACTTTTATTAATTGTATATAATTTGTCGTGTTGTAACTAGTCTGGAACCCTGAATGAATCTGTAATGTTATGTTCTTAATGTTATGTATCATATATATATACACACATGTATTTGGATTTAATATTTAAATCAAATTTTTTGATTAAAATTATTTTCACAGGACAATTCATCTTTTGTCAATCATTCTAGAGAAAGAATAATGGTATCTTAATCGAACACTGATGTTATAAAACATTTAACATTGGTGTTATCAAGAAGTAACACTGGTGTTATCAAGAAGTAACATCAGTGTGATCATATTCGAACACCAATGTTAACATTTTGGGTTCTTAACACCAAAATGTGTTAATTATCTGTTACATGTGTTCAGAACACATTATTGCGTTAAACTTTTTTTAACACCAGTGTTAAACTATTTTGAACGCAGGTGTTAAAATTTTTAACACTGGTGTTAAATATTTTAACACTGGTGTTAAAACTTTGAACGCTAGTGTCAGCAATTAGTGTTCAAATTTTTAACACCAGTGTTAACTTTTTTAACACACGTGTTATAAATTTGAACACATTAATGTGTTAATTATCTGTTACATTTTTCGTGTTCAAATAGTTGGATTTACAGTGTAGGGCCTACAGTGTAAACAATACTGCCGACGCTAATTAATGCTCTTTTAATCTTTCGGTTGAGTGCAAATCTGATACAAGAATAAATGTTTAAAAGATCACAATGCGCGAAGCGCACGCGTTTTAAATTCATATAATGTGCGCGAAGCTCATAAAGGGGCTGCAGGCCCCTACCCCGCTAAATAAAGGTTCAGAATTGAGCCTGTTTCAGTCAGTATAGATTAAGTAAAATATCTCGATTGTTGCGTTCCATATATGTGCATGCATATACGTGGGTTGGGGAGATGATGGTGGGGGCAAAAATACAGTTTTATTGAAATAAAGTGTTCATACAAATGGGCCACGCAGTGCAGGGCGTGTGATCAATAGGCTGCATGTTGAATACAGGGTCCGTTTAAAATGTGCTGCAAGCTCCCTATTTATGTGCGCGAAGCTCACGCAGTTTAAGATCATATAATGTGCGCGAAGCGCAGAAAGGGGCTGTACATAGGCCCCTCCCCTCTAAATAAAGATTCCGAATTGAGCCTGTTTCAGTTAGTATAGATAAAGTAAAATATTTTGATTGTTGCGTTCCATATGTGCATGCATATACATGGGTCGGGGAGATGAGGGTGGGGGTAAAAATACAGTTTTATTGAAATAAAGTGTTCATACAAACGGGCCGCGCAGTGCAGGCGTGTGATCATTAGGCGGCATGCTGAATACAGGTTCCAAAGGGGGTCCGTTCAAAATATGCAGCAAGCTTCCGAATGTAGGCTCCTGAATTGAGTATGTTTCAGTTGTTGCATAGTATTTAAATAATATACTGATTGTGTTTCGTTGCGCATATATATGTGGACTGGGTGTGTAGAAATACAGTTTTAGTGAAATAAAGTGTTCCAATGCGCATCCAGTAACAAAAAGGAGAAACATGACAATTTCATGTGTCCATGAACGCGGACACTAGAAAATAACAAAGAAAATTTATATACCCGTCATTTTGTGGCGAATGGACAGTCTGACCTCCCGCCAGTGGGTACCGTGAACTCAGTAAATTCGCCGGAACTCAGTTAGAAAAAGCACATTCCCGGGGCAGGCCTAATAATAGGACCTACAGTGCAAACAATACTGCCGACGCTAATTAATGCTCTTTTAATCTTTCGGTTGAGTGCAAATCTGATAAAAGAATAAATGTTTAAAAGATCACAATGCGCGAAGCGCACGCAGTTTATGTGCGCGAAGCTCACAAAGGGGCTGCAGGCCTCTCCCCCGCTAAATAAAGGTTCCGAATTGAGCCTGTTTCAGTTAGTATAGATTAAGTAAAATATCTTGATTGTTGCGTTCCATATATATGAGTAGTAATGGGGGGCACTATGGCCCAGTACCCCCCAGTGGGGGGCACTATGGCCCAGTACCCCCCAGTGGGGGGCACTATGGCCCAGTACCCCCCAGTGGGGGGCACTATAGCCCAGTACCCATCAGTGGGGGGCACTATAGCCCACTACTGGGCTATAGTGCCCCCCACTGATGGGTACTGGGCTATAGTGCCCACCACTGATGGGTACTGGGCTATAGTGCCCCCCACTGATGGGTACTGGGCTATAGTGCCCCCCACTGATGGGTACTGGGCCATAGTTCCCCCCTGAGGATAGATATTCCTGTCATTGATGTGATATTTCTGATCGGAAAAAATGAAAATGGACTTAGAATTATTTTTTTTCAAAAGGAAAATCTCACTTTGGAAAATATCAATTAGCAATCAAGAGTTTTTCTTTTCGAATATTTGGTGGCCCTGAAAAGGGCCGTTTTATTTTTGTTATAGTTTAGAATCCGCCACATTGAACTTCTTTGTTCGCCAAAACTTCAATTGATTTGTCTCCTCGCCTCATCCATATTTCGCATTCACAATAATGCTCGTGGCAAACGTGTGGGATCCACACTAGAGTTATTGATGACTTGAATCTTGGTGTTGATTTGTAGCCGCCTTTGGTAGCATCAAACATGACGATAGGTCGCTGTATAACAGTCGCCGCTAATTCAACCATCAATCTTGATTCAGCCAAAAGTGGTGTGCGCCGTAAATCTTGTGCCGACGCACCAAGTTCGTCACTCTCTGCGTAGTACAGGTCAACTGCCGCATCTCTCAGAATCATCCATCCATCGGTCGTCCCGTAAACCCCGAGGCTGAGTGCCCTCCAAAACAGCGATATTTCTTCACCGTACACTGCTTTACAGTATACCCCACCGGCCATTATCTCGTCAAGATCTGTTATGTTTACAGCAGTCATCTTTGAATGTAGAATAAGTCTGAAGATCCGTCTTGAACATATATCACGATTGCGCGGGCGGTAGAGAAAGCACATAATACTTTGACGTTAAAATGACAAATGCTCCCTGACGTTGTGTTTCTTTTCAGTGCATTATCTGTTAGTTTCACCATTTCGATATGATATAGATTAAATTCATGATAGTATATGCAATTAATTAAGATATTTTAACATATGAATTCATCTTCGTTCATAAACGATGACCTAGTAAAGCTATCAATTGTAATGATGAAGAAAAATGTTCAGTATGTTTTCTTGTGTTCAGTTTTATGTATAAAATATGTACATTTCCAAAACCAAAAACTAGAAAAACATTCCATATTTGCCTAACGAGGCAACAAATATATCAATCATGTGTACCAAATAATAGATAATGATCTAACGAAATAAAAAACATTTGTTTGATCGCTATGCAATAATGATCAAGAAAAATATGAATGCTGATCCGTCTCTGAAAAAACACAACGCCAGGAAACATTTGTCAATTTTAACGTCAATGCGACATGTGATTTCATTGACGCCCGTGTCAAATGTATAAAAATATTTTCGAATTTGATCAACGTTACATTGCATTGCTATCAAAGATGGATCCGTTAACAGAATTTCTTCAGAGTGAGATATACAGTAATCCTGTTGTACAGAATACATATGCGGCACCACAGTCAACAGGCCAAGCTAATACGACAATGACTATAGGTGGAGATACACTCATTTTAAAAGCGATTTTAGATGAACTGAGATGTCTTCGCAGGGATATTGACGTGAAAACACAAGTAACGCATCAAGAAGTAAAAGTGAATCTTCGTTTCGTTGCAGAAGAGATAGATATACCAATCAGGGTTCATGATGTTCAGAGATCGAAAGAACAGAAACAGATCAAAAAAGAAAAAATATTATCGGCGAAAGAAAAAGAACCTAAAAGTATCATGAAGCCTTCTACTGAGACAAAAGTCAGATTTCGTCTTCCTTGTAAAGAATCTAAAGATACAGAGAAAAGTGATGAATTCGCAAAAGCTATTGGTTCTCATGGGAAAGATATGTCAAGATATAAGAAAAACACAAAACGATGTTAAAGTCAGATGATAATTTTAAAACGGCCCTTTTCAGGGCCACACACATTTCCCAAAAGGTTACTCTTTCATTGCTGAAAAAATCAAAAACACGATTGTTCAATTTATATTTTATTCAACAACAAATATTTGCAAGTATATTTTGTTTTAAATTATTCGTGGCGTGATTTTTTCAAAACAAAACATAGGGTACAAAGAACATTATTAGTTATTAAGCAATGCTAAAAGTTTTTCTTTTTGAAAAAATTGGTTGGTCCTGAAAAGGACCGTTTTTGTTTTTGGCCCTGAAAAGGGCCGTTTTGTATGGCATCAAAGTTCACGCCACGATTTTCTTTTGAGACTTTTGCTTTTGTTCCAACGCTGTTGTTTTTTGCATATTTGCATAACCAGTTTTGCACTGGCGGTTACTTCTTTTGCGTGTTCGCCCCGCATTATCTGGGGTGTTAGCCCTATCGTTCCTCTTAGTATAGACATCAACGGTTCGGGGGTTTCGGACATCTTTGAATGCAGAATAAAAATTGTTCACGGCCGTGTTTGAACATATATTACGATTGCGCGGGCGGTAGAGAAAGCACATGTCGCATTGACGTTAAAAATGACAAATGCTTCCTGACGTTGTGTTTCTTTACAGTGCATTATCTGTAGTTTTCACTATTTCGATATGTTATAGATTAAATTCATGATAGTATATGCAATTAATTAAGATGTTTTAACATATGAATTCATCTTCGTTCATAAACGATGACCAAGTAAAGTTATCGATTGTAATGATGAAGAAAAATGTTCAGTATGTTTTCTTGTGTTCAGTTTTATGTATAAAATATGTACATCTCCAAAAACAAAACTAGAAAAACATTCCATATTTTCCTAACGAGGTAACAAATATATCAATCATGTGTACCAAATAATAGATAATGATCTAACGAAATAAAAAACATTTGTTTGATCGCTATGCAATAATGATCAAGAAAAATATGAATGCTGATCCGTCTCTGAAAAAACACAACGCCAGGAAACATTTGTCAATTTTAACGTCAATGCGACATGTGATTTCTCTACCGCCCGTGTCAAATGTATAAAAATATTTTCACTTTTTCAGTGAACTTCATTCATTATGCCGTCTCTAAAGAAATTTTTCAAGAAGCTATGGAGGAAGAGAGATTCGTCAGAGGAGACGAAAATCAGAACCTATAGGAAATGGCAGGATTCTCCTGAACAAAAGGTGGTGCAGAAACAGATGTTAACAGATTTTCTGGCTCGGCGACGACCATCGGCTGAAGTATGTGATCAAGAACCAAGCAATCTTGATCTCGTGGAGATCTTGTCACAGATCTCGAAGAAAGATCTGTGCAATGCAGCAATTGACAGCTTCGCTCAGGCTGCTGCGGCGCACAGATCAAACCCTACTTGGTCTGTGACAATTAATCCCAACGGGATATATCCTGATTTGGCAGAATTTTTATGAATTCTGGAAAAGAAAAACGGCCCTTTTCAGGGCCACCCACATTCCCCAAAAAGGTTACTCTTTCATAGCTGAAAAAAACAAAACAAAACACGATTGTTCAATTCATAATTTATTCACAATATAATTTTCAAATGTTTGTATCGATTCATTTATCTATTTTTGGAATGTAGAATTGTCTCAGCTTCTTTTTCTTGGAAGTTTTCTTGGAATTTTCAAAATCTGGATGCTTATCTTCAGATTTGTTCTGTGAATCATTCGTAGGATCAACAGGTCGGGGTTGTTTGAAAACATCTGATGTTGTAGACATCTCTTCAGTTTTGATAACTGCATTTTGTTCTTGTATTGTTACTGCTTGTAGACTTTTTTGTATAGTTTTCACATTTTTGTTGTCGTCGAAATCTGTTTTACATTGGAAGGACCAATGGGAGTCTTGTCCGCATTTGTAACAGTAACCATATGGTGGTTTCCAATTTTTATCAGCTTTGTTTTTCTCTTTTTTCTCTTGCCATTGCATTTTGTTACAAAATTTAAACAAATCAGTAGAGATCTGTCTCAATTCGACAAGATTATCTTGAATTTTTCTAGTCTGTAGTAGTGTAGATTCTTCTTTATGCAGCTCAATATAGCTCTCTTCAATAACTGCAGGCCTTGGTCTTTTTCTAACAATATCTTCTTCGCTGGCGGAGTCGTCTGAAACAGGTCTTTTGATTCTCTTAAACATTTTTGTCTTGAGTTTTTGTCAGCAAAAAATATTGCGACTGGCTTCTTCGGAGTTGAAGTGTAAAGTGTATAATTACACAATTTTAACACCTGCTTTTATAGCAGTCACGATGAAAAATGCTATAAAAGCAAGTGTAAAATTGTGTAATTATACACTTTACACTTCAACTCCGAAGAAGCCAGTCGCAATATTTTTTGCTGACAAAAACTCAAGACAAAAATGTTTAAGAGAATCAAAAGACCTGTTTCAGACGACTCCGCCAGCGAAGAAGATATTGTTAGAAAAAGACCAAGGCCTGCAGTTATTGAAGAGAGCGAAATGGAAACTGATGAGGCAGAAAGTGAAGAGAGCGATATGGAAACTGATGAGGCAGAAAGTGAAGAGAGCGATATGGAAACTGATGAGGCAGAAAGTGAAGAGAGCGATATGGAAACTGATGGAGGCGAAAGTGAAGAAAGTTCTAGTGATGGTCAGATTGGACGCGGTCGAAGACAGAATAGAGAAATTGGTGGGAAGAGAAAGAGAAGTCTGGCTAGAGAGCGTGTTGTGTTCAATCCAACAAAATATTTCAAATTGGAGCTGAACTCGGAGAAATTTTCCAGAAAATTTAAATCAGCATCACGACAATTTGATGTGAAATTCGAGAAATTTACAGATCCAATCGAAAACATTCCAGAGATATTTGAGAAGTTGACAGAAGAATTGAAACAGAAATGTTCAGCAAATGAGAAGACAAGAATCAGAGTTACGATAAATCATCCAGGACTTGATATGAACATTTTCATTCCATTCACAAAAGCCAGTGAATTGAATGGTGAGACACTCATGGATAATATTCAAAATGTGGTTCAATCAAATGCAGACTTTACAATTCATGACGGTGCACTCAATTTCGAAATCTTCGTTACAGATATTCCGGAAAGTGGTACACGACACTCACTACATTATGGACCATTTGCAGACAAGAACAAGCTTACAAAAGTGAAAAGAAGTATTGTCCGGATTGAAAATGCTGATGATGTTATGTGTATGGCAAGATCTATTGTCGTCGGAATGTGTAAGGCAGATAGTGATGGATCTGCGTGCTGGTCAAAGAAATGGAAAAGAATAAGACAATCAATATACACAGCACAAACAGATGCAGCAAAAAATCTACTCAACCGTGCTGGTATTCCACACGATACAGTTTGCAGTATCAATGAGTTCCACAAGATTCAAGAAATATTGTATCCAGAATATGTTGTGAAAATTCACAATGAATTTGCTGGCGCTGGATTTCTATTTGAACCTGCAGAAATGTGTTCGGAGAGCAAATGTGTACACATCTACTAAAACAACAATCACTTCGACACCATAACATCAATCAAAGGATTTCTAGGCACCAGCTACTACTGCGAATTCTGTGACATTGGATTCAAAAGTCGTGGCGATCATCGATGCAGATTTGTTTGTGCATGCTGGTCATTGACACAGTGTAATTTCACAAATTTGGTGAAGTGTAGAACGTGTCGACGATCATTCAGAAGTAAATCTTGTTTCGACAACCATTTGAAGACGGAAGGAAAACAGAAAAGAAAAATATGTGATTTGGTTCAACTATGCAACATTTGTGATGAAGAATTTCTCATCAATAAATCAAACAGACATATATGTGCGGGGTTGAAGAAATGCAAACATTGCAAAGAAATCGTTGAAGCAGATCACAGGTGCTACATTCCAAAATATGAATCACCGGAAAAGAAACCTGCAAAGATTCCATATGTATTCTTTGACTTTGAATGCAGACAAGACACAGGTGTTCATATTCCAAACTTCTGAGTTGCACATACCGCTTGTGGAGATTGCATGTGCAAACCAATCGAAGAAAAATGTGAAACATGCGGACCGGATTCCAGAGAATTTGTATTCAAGGGTGACAACGTTTTAACAGACTTCACAAACTGGTTATTCCATCAAGATCACAAAGGATGTGTTGCAATAGCACATAATGCTCAGGGATACGATGCACAGTTTCTACTTCAAGCACTCATACAAAGTGGAATTCATAAACCAGAACTGATCATGAATGGAAACAAAATTCTCAGTTTAAAATGCAACAGCGTGAAAGTTATTGATTCTCTGAGTTTTCTGATGATGCCGCTTTCAAAATTTCCACAAACTTTTCAGCTGAATGAGATGGCAAAAGGACACTTTCCACATTGGGCGAATTCACCAAAGTTTCAAAATTACATTGGACCTTACTTGGCTTGTGATTACTACAAACCAGATATGATGAGCGTGGAAAATCGAGAGAAATTCTTTGAATGGTACAATGAGAAAATAGAAAATTATGCGATATTCAACTTCCAAGAAGAGATAGAGAAGTACTGCAAATCAGACGTGGATATTCTTCGCCGTGGATGTGGAAAATTCAGGAAATACATATTGGAAACAGAACAGATTGACCCGTTCATTGAGTCAATAACATTGGCACAAGTTTGCAATTTGGCATGGAGGAAGAATTCAATGCCAGAGAAAACAATTGGAATCATTCCAGATGGTGGATACCCATGTGCTAAAAACTATTCCATGAAAGCGATACGTTGGCTTCAACATATATCATTGTCACGTATGATAACAATCAAGCATGCTTTGAATGGAGGAGAAATCAAGATTGGTAGACACTACGTCGATGGATATGAGGAAGCCACAAGAACAGTTTTTGAGATGAATGGATGTCTGTTTCATGGATGTCCAAAATGTTACAACAACAGACAATACAAGAATCCCTATACGATGCTCACCATGGACGAATTATATACAAGAACCCAACAGAAGAAAGATGAACTGGAAAGTCTTGGTTACAGAGTTGAATCAATTTGGGAGCATCAGATCGACGAAAGAATGAAATCGGATGTGAAATTCAAACAACAAATGGAATCTTTCTACAAACATCGAGACCCCATTTTGCCAAGAGAAGCATTGTTTGGTGGACGTACAAATGCCATCAAATTGTACGAGGAAATTGATCAAGATTCCACAAAAGAAATCAAGTTCATCGATGTGTGTTCGTTGTATCCATTTTGCAACAAATATAAATTCTACCCTGTTGGACATCCAGAAATTTTGAGCCAAGAGCAGATCGATCAAGAACACATTAGAGACTATGCGGGGCTTGTTAAATGTACAATTTTACCACCATCGAAATTGTATATTCCAGTTCTACCGATTCATTGTAACAAGAAAATGGTTTTTACTCTGTGCAACACTTGTGCCATCAATGAGAACGAGGCATGTAACCATTCAGAAGAAGATCGAGCTATAACCGGAGTGTGGACCACGCCAGAATTATTCAAAGCAATGGATGTTGGCTACAAAATACTTGATGTGTACCAAATTTGGCATTGGACAGATTGGACAGATGAAATATACAAATCCTATATCGATAAACATCTAAAGATCAAACAGGAATGTAGTGGTTATCCATTTGGTGTTGAGACAGAAGAACAGAAACAAAAGTTTGTACAGGATTATTATGCAGCTGAGGGTATAAAATTGGAGAACATCGAGAAGAATCCAGGAAAACGTCAAATATCTAAAATTATGATTAATTGTATATGGGGTAAGAATGCACAAAGAAATCTTATGTCAAAAACAGAGTATGTGGATAAACCATCACGTTATTTTGAATTGCTTACTAGTAACAATATAATTGTTCAAAATGTTACACTTCTTGATGGTGACAAATTCATTCTGGTAAATTATGTTGACATCTTAGATAATATTGAACCTCATCATTCAGCAAATGTTGTTGTTGCTTCTTTTGTTACAGCGTATGCAAGATTACAATTGTATAAAGTTTTAGAAAAACTTGGAGATAGAGTGCTGTATTTTGATACAGACAGCTGTATGTATGTCAGTGATCCATCAAAGAAGAACATCAAAACTATCGAAGGAAGATTGGGGAAATGGAGCGACGAACATCCAGATGCAAAGATTGTCAAATTTGTTGGACTTGGGCCAAAGAACTACGGATATGAATACATCAAAGATGGGAGAAGATACACCAAATGTAAGGTAAAAGGTATCACTCTTGATTACAGCACAAGTCAAAAAGTTAATTTTGAAACAATGGTACAATGTGTTAATGATCGTGAAAATTTCAAAACTGTTGTTGAGTATCCTTCCAGAATTAAAAGACAAAAGAACCATCAATTGATTAGTGAGTGTCAAACCAAAACTTTCAGATCGGTGTACACAAAACGAAAACTCGTCAATGGTATTCATACATACCCATACGGATGGAGATGTTGAGTCATTTCATGTCAAGATGTTGGCAGGAGTAGTACCTCCAGAAATTGCTGAGAAGATTTATGGATATTTGGTGGCACAGTCAACGCTTATTCCAGAGATAAAGAAGGAATTACAAGAAGTCTGGTTTGAAAGAGAAAAGAAAGCAATACTACGATGCTGTGATGTCGGCGAATGTTTACAGAGATTGGCCTATCTTGAGTCAAGTATATCTTCTCATTTCTCTCAAAAATATATTGAATCATTTATTAAATTCAAAACATTTTTTCTCATTGAAAAAATATCTGATTTTTGGACATTTGGTGGTGATCAACACCATTTAGATATAGATTTAGGAACTTTTGATGAACATGACTATATTCATTATACAAAGTATGAAGATCATTTTCCTCTTGCTGGGGGAACTTTTGAATCAGATCCTAGGATCTATGGGTATTTGTTAACAAAAACAATGTCAACATATGCAAAAATTCAAAACATTTTGGGGGATGATTTTTTTATTTACAGAACAAAGTACAGAAGAATAGAAGACTATGATAATTGGATTATTGAAATGTATGGAAATGTTTACAGCTTTGGAGATTTCTCTTTAAGAACTAAATTCACACGTCGTTAAGTTCACTCTCTGATTAGACATCAAAGTGACAACATGGAAGAATCTTTACTTTTCCAACATCCGTGTAATTTCTTTATCAGCGGACCTAGTGGATCAGGTAAAACAGAATTTGTTAAAAAAGTTATTGAATTTAAACACGATTTATTCCAAACACCACCAAAGAAAATAGTTTGGTGTTACAAAGAATGGCAAGACACATACAATCGTATAAAAGAAATTGATAACGTTAAGTTTATCGATGGTATTCCAGACGATGATGAGGAAATTGTATCAGATAAATCATTTCCTCATCTTGTTGTTTTCGATGACATGATGGGGGAACAAGATGAAGACAAAATAATGCTTTGGTTTACTAGAAAAGGTCATCATCGAAATGCTTCAATAATTTACATTACTCAAAACATGTTCCAAAAATCAAAAAGTAGCAGAACTATAAGTTTGAATGCACACTACATGGTTTTATTTCAAAGCGTTCGAGATAAAAATCAAATAAAAGTTTTGGCTCATCAAATGCAAACCAATCATTTGAAACAAGCATACGAAGATGCAACTTCAATAAATCATGGATATATTTTAGTAGATTTTCATCCTAGAACAGAAAATTATTTGCGAATTAGAACTGATATTTTCCATAAATGGTTGACAGCTAATGACCGAGGTCCTGTCATATATTCAAAAGTATAAATTCAGTTGTTGTTATTTTTTTCATTTTAGAACCATGTCGTCCACCGAGATGTTTAGTCGTGATGAACTGTCACAAATTATAAATTTCTTCACTTTTGCAGCTGAATTATTTCTTGAAAATGATTGGAAATTACCATCACAGACAAAAAAGTTTTTTCAGAGAAATAAAAATGTTCTTAAAAAAATCTCTGATCGATCAACTGATATGGAAACAAAACGCAAATTAATTTTACAACGAGGTGGTAGTGGGTTTCTTGGAGGAGTTTTAATTAGAAGTCTTTTGAAAAATTCATTTGAACAAACTGGTAGACAATCTAAAAGTAAATCAAAGGTTTCTCCAAAACGTTCAAAGATTACTCGGAAGCAAACACAACAAAGAGGTAATCAAAAAGAATCTAAACGTAAAACAAAGCTTTCTCTAAATCATTCAAAGTTTACACCGATGCAAACTCAACAAAATCAACATTCTAAATTTACACCTATACCTTCTCAGCAGAACCCTCAACATCAACCGTTACAAAAAAAACCAGTTATTGATCTTGAATTTTCAAAATTTATGCCGTTGTCTGATGCATCGAAATCTGCATTCGAAGCTTTAGAATGGTTCAATCCGAAAAGATAAAAGATGAAACATATAATTTTTCTGCTCATTTTCAGACAACTACTTAGACTGTGAAGATGCCTTCAAAAACTAAGAGCCGGAAAGCACCGCTGATAAAAAAATATGGTGAGTTGATTGTTGCAATGAGTAAAGTTCCATCTGCATATAAAAAGAAAATGATCAACGATGCTCCAAAACAAGTGATGGATTGCATTTCAGAATGTTGTCAAAATCTTTTAAAAGGTAATGTAAAACTGAATGAAGCTCAGAACCGCAAGTTACATTCGAAGCGTAAACATATCAGATATCTTGCAGACAAGAACAAACCTTTGCAACAAAAGAAGAAAATTTTGAATCAAAAAGGTGGCTTTTTACCATTATTATTTCTTGCTCCATTGATTAGCAAAACATTAGGTGCAGTTGTTAAAAATATTTTGTAAAAACTAAATCTCAAATAAATATGAAGAAAATGGTTATTGTACCATTCAGAATGTTGGAAGATTTCAAACAATGGGAAATGTCAGAAATGAATAAACCTCAATTACCTCCTGATCCTGCAATTTCAAATGTTTCAGATTCTTACAAAGAATTGAAATCAGTTTATGATAAAAATATTTCTGAATCAGAAAAGTCACAGTTATTTGGAGAAAATTTGTACAAATTCAAAATTCAGATTACCTGAACAAAAGTTATCTGAAAACTTTGGGAAAATGAGTGACCATATATTGGAAAGTGTGCCATCTAAATTTCGTGGTAAAGCACAACAAATTTTATCATTGTTGTCAACTAATCCTAAACTTAGATGGGATGATCGTGGACAATTAATTTATGGAACAGAAACAGTTACTGGATCAAATATAATTGATTTGATAAACGATGTTGTTCGTCACCGAAAAGGTTTTAACCCAGTTGGTTATGAAACATTCCTACGTGGATTGGGGGAACTTAATATACCACAAGATTATGTAGGTAACAGGGATCGATGGCTGTGGATGCAAAGACATTTAAAAGGTCACACTGGTGATGAGTTTCATACACCTCATGCAACTCCTATCAGTGGCAAGTCAAGAAAACGTTCAGTTGATATTTTAACACCAGAAACCAGAAAAACTATTTTGAAAGGATGGTCCTCACTTACATAAAATTTGACAAACTTCTAACTGAAATTTACTACAATCCAAAAGAAGTTGGTGGTTTCAGTGGAGCAAATCAACTTTTTAAAAATGCAAAAGAAACAAATAACAAAATTAAACTTTCAGATGTTAAAAAATGGTTACAATGGCAAAAAACATATACTTTGCACAAACCAATTGTTCGGAAATTTCGCAGACGTAAAACTATTGTTGCAGGAATTGATATTCAGTGGCAAGCTGATCTGGCAGATTTGCAAACTTTGCAAAAGCACAATGACAATTACAGATATTTACTTTGTGTTATTGATGTGTTCTCAAAATTTGCATGGGTTGAAAAAATTAAAGATAAAACTGGTAAAACTTTAGTTAAAACATTTCAGAAAATTCTAAAATCATCAAAACGAAAACCAGCTTCATTTCAATCTGACAAAGGTTCAGAATTCAAAAATAAATTATTTTTACAATTTTTGAAATCTAAGAAAATTCATTTTTTCACAACAGAGAATCCAGAGACAAAAGCAAGTATAGTTGAACGTTTTCAACGGACATTGAAAACAAAGATGTGGAAATATTTTACACATAATCAAACTTTGAAATACGTTGATGTTTTGCACGATTTTGTGAATTCTTACAACAAAAGTTTTCATAGAAGTATTAAGATGGCACCAGTTTTAGTAACTCGAGAAAATGAAATTGAAGTTTCCAGAAATCTTTATGGAAAGTTAAAAACGAAAAAAGATAAGATGTTGAAAGTTGGAGATTTTGTTAGAATAAATAAAACAAAGAGAACTTTTGATAAAGGATATCTTCCAAATTGGACAAAAGAAATTTTCAAAATTAGTAGAGTTTGTAAAAGTACACCATTAACTTACAAATTAGTAGATTTAGATGGTGAAAACATCGCAGGATCATTTTATGGTAAAGAAATTCAACATATAAAAGATAATAAAGTTTACGAAATTGAATCAGTTGTTGGTAAACGTTCAAGAAAAGTTGCTGGTAAATCAGTTAGAGAAATTAAAGTTCATTGGGCTGGTTATCCTAAAAAATTTGACAGTTGGATACCTGCCACAAATTTGGTATAAAACTTTTAACATGTCTCAAAATGGTTCAGTTGGTCTCGATGCTCCATCACAATTTCAAATCTGTGGAGAAAAAATTGCAAAAAATCAAGTAACATATTTTACACAAATTATTATAATTGTTGGTATAATCGCTACAGCAATTGTTCATTTAAGTTTACAAAGTGAAAATAACGAACTGTGGTTAATTTTACTCAGTAGTTCTTTGGGGTACATTTTACCAACACCGCGTTTGAAATATTTGAAAAATCAGTCGGCAGAAATTTTGAAAGTATGAATCCTTTCTACATTACAATTCCGAGCGACAGTTCGATGGTAATGTATCCAAACAATACTCAATGTTGTTTTACTGTACAATTACCAAAACCAGTTCAAATTGATAAAGAAAAATGGGAAGTTGCATTAGCCGAACTGATAACACCTTCAGAAACATAC
The DNA here is from genome assembly GCA_032622095.1 of Siphonodentalium dalli. Classification (NCBI taxonomy): domain Eukaryota; kingdom Metazoa; phylum Mollusca; class Scaphopoda; order Gadilida; family Siphonodentaliidae; genus Siphonodentalium; species Siphonodentalium dalli. The sequence goes on from CP136063.1 coordinate 15,266,477, forward strand.
AATGTTACAGGGGATTCGTGTAAATTCAATTTGATTACAACTGATGCAATATTACTGTCTGTTCTTCAAAATCGTTTTGGAGAAAAGATATTTAGGAGACCTGATGGCGTTCATGCACTTGAAATACAGATACAAAATGGTTCGTATACCTCTGCGACAGATTTAGTTGATACAATGCAAGATGTAATTGATAAAACACTTGGAGAAGCAATGCAAAACGAATACGGATTTCACATCGGGTACTCAAAAGGTACAAAACGTGTGAAAATTATTCGCAAGAGTTTAAGTAACACAAAACTAGGAATTGAATTACCACAATGTCTTTTGCACAAGTTGGGTTACAAAACTGAAAACGCTTCTGAAGATTTTTATTCAAATAATAGATTTCCGTTTGGTGTAGATTTGAATGTTGGTCATAATCTAATGTTTGTTTATTCTGATATTGCCGATTACACATTTGTTGGAAATGTTGAAGTACAAATTTTACGAGTTGTTTCTTTCAGAAGTAAAAGAGATATCGACGGATTACATGTAAAACATGAATTTTTAAATTTACATTATGTTCCAGTTTCAAAGTCATACTTTGACAAAATTAGTGTAAATGTAAGTGGCGACACAGGAAAATCAATTCAGTTTATCGGTGGTAAGTCTTTGGTGAAGCTACATTTCAGAAAACGAGAGGAGTTCTAAAAACAATGTTCCCCGTGTATAGAGGCGTACCACGGCAATATGGTAATGGTATTGGTTCAATTTTCAAATCAGTTATGAGATCTGCTATACCATTTCTAAAACCGCTTGGTCGGACAGCTTTACAACTTGCGAAAAAACACACTTTTGGTGTTGCAGATGAAATTATTAATCAAGGTAAAAGTCCGAAAGAAGCGTTGATGTCTGAAGGTAAAAAAGCTTTAAAATCTTTTGGCACACAAGCTAAAAATCAAATTTTGAACTCGAGAAAAAAACCTAGAAAAAGAGTAGCGACTTCAAAAATGAATCATTCAGCTGTCAAACGCCGAAAAAGTCAGTCGAAAAATCATCCTAGCAGTCGAGCTCTTGATATTTTTGATTAATCATGGCACAAATGGTAAATGGATCATGCGAATGCAATAAATCGGAACTTGATATAACACATGTTCCACCAACGGTGGCTACAATGTCAGAATCGCAGTGGATCGAAAATCATCCTATTGCACCGCTGAATAATTCTGCTCCGATAGAGTTTGTCATACCATCTCAAACCGAAAAGTGGACAGATATTAATCAATCTTATCTTTATGTGAAATTCAAAATTACAAAAAAAGATGGAACTAATTTGGTAGCTGCTACGGAATTAGCACCTGTTAACAATTTCTTTCATAGCATGTTCAGCAGTATCGATGTTTACTTGAACAACAAATTGATAACTTCGAATTCTGACACTTACCCATACCGAGCATATTTCGAAAATCTGTTGGGATACTCTCAAGAATATAAAGATAATCAATTAGCAAATTTAGAAATGTGGTATGGCGATACAGCAGAACAATTTGAAGAGAGCACCAAAGGTGGTGCTAATGCTGGATTAACTTCTAGAGAAAGTTTGATCACTGGTAGTAAATTTGTTGAACTATGCGGACGCTTACACACCGATCTGTTTCTTCAAGAAAAATATTTACCAAATGGAATTGAAATTCGTATCAGATTAAACAGATCACCATCAAAATTTTGCCTCATTGGCTCCGAGGATGGACAAATTGTTTTCGAATCAGCAGTGTTCCATGTCAGAACAGTTAGTCTCTTTCCAGCGGTCTCAAATAAATTAAATCAAGAAATTGCCCAGTCAAAAATGAAACTACCTATCAGACGAGTAGAAATAAAAACTTTCACAATTAGTACTGGACTTAATTCAAAAATTGAAGACCACTTATTTCAAGGACAATTACCAAAGAGACTTTTTATTGCGTTGGTCGAAAATAAAGATATGAATGGAGATTTGGGTACCAATCCATTTCACTTCAAACATTTCAGTTTGAATAAATTGGAAGTTAGTCAAGACGGTCATACAATACATAACCGTCCATTTGAACCAAACTTCGCAACAAAACAATGTCTCAGATCATATTTATCTTTGTATCAATCTTTAGGAATGTTTGGTGTTAACAAATCAATTGGCATTAATTTAAAAGAATATATGAATGGATATTGTTTGTGGGGTTTCGACTTGACACCGGACCAAGGAAGTGACGAGGGACATCTACATCCTATAAAGACAGGGAACCTGCGTTTGGAGCTTCAGTTCTTGACAGCTCTCACTACAGCCGTCAACGTTTTGGTGTATGCTGAATTCGACAGTGAAATAGAGATCACAGCTTTGAGAGAAGTGCTCACTGACTATTAGGATGGAGCTCACAACACAGCTATGGAACTACTATGAAGAATACCAACGTTCACAAAACTTTGCTCCGAGATGGAGCCTGATCTTGGACACACTCAACAACTCTATGATTGAAGAACTACAAGAACTTATTCGCAAGGAAGTGTCAGCAAACTGTGAAGGATGTAAAATAGAACATCCTAGTCAACGTGAACATGTTCTGTGTTTGTTCTCTACAACTGATGATTGGACAAACCAGTTTATCGACTTAGCGCTGATTAAAATTGACATATACAATGTTATGGAAAGATGGTTCCCGAAGCTGATGTGGTTAAACCCACACATCAAGGAGAAGTTCGAAGCATTAATCATGTATGATCATCTGAGAAACAATTTGGAGCTCAACCGCAAAAAATTCGACGCAGAGTGGACTCTGATGTGGTCACAGCGAGTCAAAGAGAATTACAACGATGCAGACAGCTGAACTTCAATATATTCTGGACAATTCCTGGTTGTGTAAACTTAACACACATGTTTGTGCTAGAGATCTGTTACCAGAGAAGAAACCACAGCATATTCAAGCATATATTGTGAACACGCACTCATCGGATCAGCCAGGAGAACACTGGACATTGATGTTATTCAAGGGAAGATCAGCTGTATACTTCGACTCATTTGGACTACCACCACCGAGACGATATATGTTACCATTCATAAAAAGGAACTCATCAGCATGGACTATGAATACAACACGATATCAACATCGTGCGACAAATGTGTGTGGATTATATTGTATATTCGCACTCCACCACATGATGAAAGGAAAGAGGATGAAAATATTATTCAATTCTCGGGATTTCTTCAAGAATGACAGAACAATAGTTCGATGGTTTGGAAAGCACTATGGTCGATTATACAGAAAAGCAAATTTGCTGTTGAATTAAACTTCACCAGGACATCGACGGCTGATATACATACAACGCAAAGAAGACGACGACCAGATAACAACGAATGTGTCAACAACTCCACAAAATAGACTCTTTTGTTATTGATTCAGCGTAGGATGTTGTAGGATGTTGTAGGATGTTCAATTAAGTTTCTTCAAATCTGAGACCTTGTTTTGTACATAAATTATTGTTCTTTGTTAATATTATTGATGTATAATAATATATTATTGTTCATTGTTCTTGTTCTTGTTTTTGAAAAATAAATGATAAATTTCAACAAAATCGTTTTCACTGTAGGATCCCCACCAATTGATTCTGTTCGTGTCGATGTGTCATCTCTGGTCAGAATTATACAAACTTTAAAATTAGTAATGATCAGAAATATCACATCAATGACAGGAATATCTATCCTCAGGGGGGAACTATGGCCCAGTACCCATCAGTGGGGGGCACTATAGCCCAGTACCCATCAGTGGGGGGCACTATAGCCCAGTACCCATCAGTGGGGGGCACTATAGCCCAGTACCCTTCAGTGGGGGGCACTATAGCCCAGTAGTGGGCTATAGTGCCCCCCACTGATGGGTACTGGGCTATAGTGCCCCCCACTGGGGGGTACTGGGCCATAGTGCCCCCCACTGGGGGGTACTGGGCCATAGTGCCCCCCACTGGGGGGTACTGGGCCATAGTGCCCCCCATTACTACTTATATGCATGCATATACTGGGTTGTGGAGATGACGGTGGGGGGGGGGGGGGATACAGTTTTATTGAAATAAAGTGTTCATACAAATGGACCGCGCAGTGGAGGGCGTGTGATCAATATGCTGCATGCTGAATACAGGATCCAAAGGAGGTCCATTTAAAATGTGCTGCAAGCTCCCTAGATATGTGCGCGAAGCTCACGCAGTTTAAGATCATATAATGTGCGCGAAGCGCAGGAAGGGCCGTAAGATTCCGAATTGAGCCTGTTTCAGTTAGTATATATAGATAAAGTAAAATATTTTGATTGTTGCGTTCCATATGTGCATGCATATACATGGGTTGGAAAGATGGGGTGGGGGTAAAAATACAGTTTTATTGAAATAAAGTGTTCATACAAACGGGCCGCGCAGTTCAGGTGATTATTAGGCGGCATGCTGAATACAGGTTCCAATGGGGGGTCCGTTCAGAATGTGCAGCAAGCTCCCGAGTGAAGGCTCCTGAATTGAGTATGTTTCAGTTGGTGCATAGTATTTAAATAATATACTGATTTTGTTTCGTTGCGCATATGTGGACTGGTGTGTAGAAATATAGTTTTAGTGAAATAAAGTGTTCCAACGCGCATCCAGTAACAAAAAAGAGAAGCATGACCATTCCATGTGTCCATGAAAGCGGACACTAGAAAATGACAAAGCACATTTATATACCCGTCATTTTGTGACGGGCAACCCCCTAGTCTATATATATAAAACCCGTCGTCTGTGTGTGTGTGTGTGTATCTGTGTGTGTATAACTCGGTCACGCTTTTGGCGCGTTTATAACTTTTCAACCATGCGTCCAATGTGGCCCAAATTTGTACCTCGACCTATAATGTGTAATAAAAGGTGACTCATCAAATTTCACGCCGATTGGTTAAAGCAAACCTGAGATCTAACATGCTCCCCAAATGCAGCATTTGCACTCAAGTAGACACTATTTCTTATAACGTTTGTCGAAATGACGTCATTGACGTCGAACGCAAACCAACACTTGCTTTGCTATTGTAGGCGAAACTTCCATGCGCTCTACCAAAGCGTTGTTGGAAATTAATGTGTCAGTTCAGGTTCAGTGTGAATTTAGGTAACGAATGTTGATTTTGTCGCGGAAGTGCATGTATAGTGGGGTGTAGAGTCAAGACTCGAACGTTCTACCGTCGTTGGGAATGGGTGGATGTAGTGGTGTGCAGATCCAAGACTCGAACGTTCGTCGTTGGGAATGGGTGCTAATATGGTATTTTAATTTGCCAGTTGGGTTTGAACATAAGTAAAGAATGCTGTCTTTGATACGAAAGTTGTGCATTGAGTGTGGAATCGAAGGAGTATCGGTATACACGTGGGTAGGCGGTACCCAGTGGCTACCGTGAACTCAGTAAATTCGCCGGAACTCAGTTGGAGAAAGCACATTTCCGGGACAGGCCTAATAATAGGGCCTACAGTGTAAACAAATACTGCCGACGCTAATTAATGCTCTTTTAATCTTTCGGTTGAGTGCAAATCTGATACAAGAATAAATGTTTAAAAGATCACAATGCGCGAAGCGCACGCAGTTTAAATTCATATAATGTGCGCGAAGCTCACAAAGGGGCTGCAGGCCCCCCCCCCCCGCTAAATAAGGTTCATAATTGAGCCTGTTTCAGTTAGTATAGATTAAGTAAAATATCTTGATTGTTGCGTTCCATATATATGTGCATGCATATACGTGGGTTGGGGAGATGATGTGGGGGCAAAAATACAGTTTTATTGAAATAAAGTGTTCATACAAATGGGCCACGCAGTGCAGGGCGTGTGATCAATGGGTTGCATGTTGAATACAGGGTCCGTTTAAAATGTGCTGCAAGCTCCCTATATATGTGCGCGAAGCTCACGCAGTTTAAGATCATATAATGTGCGCGAAGCGCAGAAAGGGGCTGTACATAGGTCCCTCCCCCTCTAAATAAAGATTCCGAAGTGAGCCTGTTTCAGTTAGTATTATAGATAAAGTAAAATATTTTGATTGTTGCGTTCCATATGTGCATGCATATACATGGGTCGGGGAGATGGGTGTGGGGGTAAAAATACAGTTTTATTGAAATAAAGTGTTCATACAAAGGGGCCTCGCAGTGCAGGCGTATGATCGTTAGGCGGCATGCTGGATACAGGTTCCAAAGGGGGTCCGTTCAAAATGTGCAGCAAGCTCCCGAATGTAGGCTCCTGAATTGAGTATGTTTCAGTTGGTGCATAGTATTTAAATAATATACTGATTTTGTTTCGTTGCGCATATGTGGACTGGTGTGTAGAAATATAGTTTTAGTGAAATAAAGTGTTCCAACGCGCATCCAGTAACAAAAAAGAGAAGCATGACCATTCCATGTGTCCATGAAAGCGGACACTAGAAAATGACAAAGCACATTTATATACCCGTCATTTTGTGACGGGCAACCCCCTAGTCTATATATATAAAACCCGTCGTCTGTGTGTGTGTGTGTGTGTGTATCTGTGTGTGTATAACTCGGTCACGCTTTTGGCGCGTTTATAACTTTTCAACCATGCGTCCAATGTGGCCCAAATTTGTACCTCGACCTATAATGTGTAATAAAAGGTGACTCATCAAATTTCACGCCGATTGGTTAAAGCAAACCTGAGATCTAACATGCTCCCCAAATGCAGCATTTGCACTCAAGTAGACACTATTTCTTATAACGTTTGTCGAAATGACGTCATTGACGTCGAACGCAAACCAACACTTGCTTTGCTATTGTAGGCGAAACTTCCATGCGCTCTACCAAAGCGTTGTTGGAAATTAATGTGTCAGTTCAGGTTCAGTGTGAATTTAGGTAACGAATGTTGATTTTGTCGCGGAAGTGCATGTATAGTGGGGTGTAGAGTCAAGACTCGAACGTTCTACCGTCGTTGGGAATGGGTGGATGTAGTGGTGTGCAGATCCAAGACTCGAACGTTCGTCGTTGGGAATGGGTGCTAATATGGTATTTTAATTTGCCAGTTGGGTTTGAACATAAGTAAAGAATGCTGTCTTTGATACGAAAGTTGTGCATTGAGTGTGGAATCGAAGGAGTATCGGTATACACGTGGGTAGGCGGTACCCAGTGGCTACCGTGAACTCAGTAAATTCGCCAGAACTCAGTTGGAGAAAGCACATTTCCGGGACAGGCCTAATAATAGGGCCTACAGTGTAAACAAATACTGCCGACGCTAATTAATGCTCTTTTAATCTTTCGGTTGAGTGCAAATCTGATACAAGAATAAATGTTTAAAAGATCACAATGCGCGAAGCGCACGCAGTTTAAATTCATATAATGTGCGCGAAGCTCACAAAGGGGCTGCAGGCCCCTCCCCCGCTAAATAAGGTTCATAATTGAGCCTGTTTCAGTTAGTATAGATTAAGTAAAATATCTTGATTGTTGCGTTCCATATATATGTGCATGCATATACGTGGGTTGGGGAGATGATGTGGGGGCAAAAATACAGTTTTATTGAAATAAAGTGTTCATACAAATGGGCCACGCAGTGCAGGGCGTGTGATCAATGGGTTGCATGTTGAATACAGGGTCCGTTTAAAATGTGCTGCAAGCTCCCTATATATGTGCGCGAAGCTCACGCAGTTTAAGATCATATAATGTGCGCGAAGCGCAGAAAGGGGCTGTACATAGGTCCCTCCCCCTCTAAATAAAGATTCCGAAGTGAGCCTGTTTCAGTTAGTATTATAGATAAAGTAAAATATTTTGATTGTTGCGTTCCATATGTGCATGCATATACATGGGTCGGGGAGATGGGTGTGGGGGTAAAAATACAGTTTTATTGAAATAAAGTGTTCATACAAAGGGGCCTCGCAGTGCAGGCGTATGATCATTAGGCGGCATGCTGGATACAGGTTCCAAAGGGGGTCCGTTCAAAATGTGCAGCAAGCTCCCGAATGTAGGCTCCTGAATTGAGTATGTTTCAGTTGGTGCATAGTATTTAAATAATATACTGATTTTGTTTCGTTGCGCATATGTGGACTGGTGTGTAGAAATATAGTTTTAGTGAAATAAAGTGTTCCAACGCGCATCCAGTAACAAAAAAGAGAAGCATGACCATTCCATGTGTCCATGAAAGCGGACACTAGAAAATGACAAAGCACATTTATATACCCGTCATTTTGTGACGGGCAACCCCCTAGTCTATATATATAAAACCCGTTGTCTGTGTGTGTGTGTATCTGTCTGTGTGTGTGTGTATAACTCGGTCACGCTTTTGGCGCGTTTATAACTTTTTAATCATGAGTCCAATGTGGCCCAAATTTGTACCACGGCCTATAGTGTGTCATAAAAGGTGACTCACCAAATTTCACGCCGATTGGTCCAAGCAAACCTGAGATCTAACATGGTCCCCAAATGCAGTATCTGCACTCAAGTAGACACTATTTCTTATGACGTTTGTCCAAATGACGTCATTGACGTCGAACGCATTACAACACTTGCTTTGCTATTGTAGGCGAAACTTCCATGCGCTCAACCAAAGCGTTGTTGGAAATAAGCGCTAAATTAATGTGTCAGTTCAGGTTCATTGTGAATTTAGATAACGAATGTTGATTTTGTCGCGGAAGTGCATAGTGGGGTGTAGTCAAGACTCGAACGTTCTGCCGTCGTTGGGAATGGGTGGATGTAGTGGGGTGCAGAGTCAAGACTCGAACGTTCGTCGTTGGGCATGGGTGCTAATATGGTATTTTAATTTGCCAGTTGGGTTTAAACATAAGTAAATAATGCTGTCTTTGATACGAAAGTTTTGCATTGAATGTAGTATCGAAGGAGTACCGGTATACACGGAAGATGGCGAATGGACAGTCTGACCTCCCGCCAGTGGGTACCGTGAACTCAGTAAATTCGCCAAACTGAGTTAGAAAAATCACATTCCCGGGACAGGCCTAATAATAGGGCCTACAGTGTAAACAATACTGCCGACGCTAATTAATGTTCTTTTAATCTTTCGGTTGAGTGCAAATCTGATAAAAGACTAAATGTTTAAAAGATCACAATGTGCGCGAAGCGCACGCAGTTTAATTTCATATAATGTGCGCGAAGCTTACTAAGGGGCTGCAGACCCCTCCCCCGCTAAATAAAGGTCCCGAATAGAGCCTGTTTCAGTTAGTAGGCCCTATAGATAAAGTAAAATATCTTGATTGTTGCGTTCCATATGTGCATGCATATACGTGGGTTGGGGAGATGATGGTGGGGGCAAAAATACAGTTTTATTGAAATAAAGTGTTCATACAAATGGGCCGTGCAGTGCAGGGCGTGTGATCATTAGGCTGCATGCTGAATACAGGTTCCAAAGGGGGTCCGTTTAAAATGTGCTGCAAGATCCCTATGGGTGCACGAATCTCACGCAGTTCATATAATGTGCGCGATGCGCAGAAAGGGGCTGTGGACCCCTCCCCGCTAAATAAAGTCTCCCGAATTGAGCCTGTTTCAGTATAGATAAAGTACAATATTTTGATTGTTGCGTTCCATATGTGCATGCATATACATGGGTTGGGGAGATGGGTAAAAAATACAATTTTATTGAACAGTAAAGGCGTATGATAATTAGGCGGCATGCAGAATACAGGTTCCAAAGTGGGTCCGTTCAAAATGTGCAACAAGCTCCCGAATGAAGGCTCCTGAATTGAGTATGTTTCAGTTGGTGCATAGTAGTATTTAAATAATATACTGATTTTGTTTCGTTCAATATGTGCATGCGCATATGTAGACTGGGTGCATGTGTAGACATACAGTTTTAGTGAAATAAAGTGTTCCAACGCGCATAAAGTAACAAAAAAAGAGAAGCATGACCATTCCATGTGTCTATGAAAGCGGACACTATAAAATAACAAAGAACATTTATATACTCAACTACATTTATAGCGCAATTCACTATTAATCAATCGAGACTCCACTTCTCCGTGAATGGCTATGGATAGGTATTGTTTATTGTAATTATGTTCGGCTCTCCGTGCCATATATGACACGATTGGAAGAATACAAATATATATGTATTAATTTTGCTCTCTAAACCTCTCTATTGTCCGACTCTAAACTGCCATTGCCCAAACGGAAAACAATTATCGTAATTTTCAGTAAGTTGTATACCGCGCGTCGTACACCATTGACATAACAACAACATGTTATTGAACATGCAGTTGGGAATAATACAGAGATCGCTTCTATGAGAATCCAGTTTCCTATCAAGCGAACCATTTCCAATAGGAATGATCATTTATTCATGCGCGCGCACTTTATGACGAACATGTATATACCCGTCATTTTGTGACGGGCAACCCCCTAGTCTATATATATAAAACACGTCGTCTGTGTGTGTGTGTATGTGTGTATCTGTGTGTGTGTAACTCGGTCACGCTTTTGGAGCGTTTATAATTTTTTAACCCTGAATCCAATGTGGCCAAAATTTGTACCACGGACTATAGTGTGGCATAAAAGGTGACTCACCAAATTTCACGCCGATTGGACCAAGCAAACCTGAGATCTAACATGGTCCCCAAATGCAGTATCTGCACTCAAGTAGACACTATTTCTTATGACGTTTGTCCAAATGACGTCATTGACGTCGAACGCAAACCAAAACTTGCTTTGCTATTGTAGACGAAACTTCCATGCGCTCAACCAAAGCGTTGTTGGAAATAAGCGCTAAATTAATGTGTCAGTTCAGGTACATTGTGAAGTGCATGTATAGTGAGGTGTAGTCAAGACTCGAACGTTCTACCGTCGTTGGGAATGGGTGGATGTAGTGGGGTGCCGAGTCAAAACTCGAACGTTCGTCGTTGGGCATGGGTAGGTACTAATTCTAATATGGTATTTTAATTTGCCAGTTGGGTTTGAACATAAGTAAATAATGCTGTCTTTGATACGAAAGTTGTGCATTGAGTGTGGTATCGAAGGAGTACCAGTATACACGGAAGATGGCGAATGGACAGTCTGACCTCCCGCCAGTGGCTAGCGTGAACTCAGTAAATTCGCCAAACTCAGCTAGAAAAATCACATTCCCGGGACAGACCTAATAATAGGGCCTACAGTGTAAGCAATACTGCCGACGCTAATTAATGTTCTTTTAATCTTTCGGTTGAGTGCAAATATGATAAAAGAATAAATGTTGAATAGATCACAATGTGCGCGAAGCGCACGCAGTTTAAATTCATATAATTTGCGCGAAGCTCACTAAGGGGCTGCAGACCCCTCCCCCGCTAAATAAAGATTCCGAATAGAGCCTGTTTCAGTTAGTAGGCCCTATAGATAAAGTAAAATATCTTGATAGTTGCGTTCCATATGCATGTGCATGCATATACTTGGGTTGGCAAAATACAGTTTTATTGAAATAAAGTTTTCATACAAATGGGCCGCGCAATGCATGGCGTGTGATCATTAGGCTGCATGCTGCATACAGGTTCCAAATGGGGTCCGTTTAAAATGTGCTGCAAGCTCCCTATATGTGCGCGAAGCTCACGCAGTTCAAGATCATATATAATGTGCGCGATGCGCAGAAAGGGGCTGTATACCCCTCCCCGATGAATAAAGTTTCCAGAATTGAGCCTGTTTCAGTATAGATAAAGTACAATATTTTGATTGTTGCGTTCCATATGTGCATGCATATACATGGGTTGGGGAGATGGGGTGGGGTAAACAATTTTATTGAAAAGTGTTCATACAAATGAACCGCACAGTGCAGGCGTGTGATAATTAGGCGGCATGCGGAATACAGGTTCCAAAGTGGGTCCGTTCAAAATGTGCAACAAGCTCCCGAATGAAGGCTCCTGAATTGAGTATGTTTCAGTTGGTGCATTGTAGTATTTAAATAATATACTGATTTTGTTTCGTTCAATTTGTGCATGCGCATATGTAGACTGGGTGTGTAGAAATACAGTTTTAGTGAAATGAAGTGTTCCAACGAGCATTCCATTAACACAAAAAGAGAAGCATGACCATTCCATGTGTCCATGAAAGCGGACACTAGAAAATGACAAAGAAAATTTATATACCCGTTATTTTGTGATGGGCAACCCCCTAGTCTATATATATAAAACCCGTCGTCTGTGTGTGTGTGTGTGTGTATCTGTGTGTGTATAACTCGGTCACGCTTTTGGCGCGTTTATAACTTTTCAACCATGCGTCCAATGTGGCCCAAATTTGTACCTCGACCTATAATGTGTAATAAAAGGTGACTCATCAAATTTCACGCCGATTGGTTAAAGCAAACCTGAGATCTAACATGCTCCCCAAATGCAGCATTTGCACTCAAGTAGACACTATTTCTTATAACGTTTGTCGAAATGACGTCATTGACGTCGAACGCAAACCAACACTTGCTTTGCTATTGTAGGCGAAACTTCCATGCGCTCTACCAAAGCGTTGTTGGAAATTAATGTGTCAGTTCAGGTTCAGTGTGAATTTAGGTAACGAATGTTGATTTTGTCGCGGAAGTGCGTGTATAGTGGGGTGTAGAGTCAAGACTCGAACGTTCTACCGTCGTTGGGAATGGGTGGATGTAGTGGTGTGCAGATCCAAGACTCGAACGTTCGTCGTTGGGAATGGGTGCTAATATGGTATTTTAATTTGCCAGTTGGGTTTGAACATAAGTAAAGAATGCTGTCTTTGATACGAAAGTTGTGCATTGAGTGTGGAATCGAAGGAGTATCGGTATACACGTGGGTAGGCGGTACCCAGTGGCTACCGTGAACTCAGTAAATTCGCCGGAACTCAGTTGGAGAAAGCACATTTCCGGGACAGGCCTAATAATAGGGCCTACAGTGTAAACAAATACTGCCGACGCTAATTAATGCTCTTTTAATCTTTCGGTTGAGTGCAAATCTGATACAAGAATAAATGTTTAAAAGATCACAATGCGCGAAGCGCACGCAGTTTAAATTCATATAATGTGCGCGAAGCTCACAAAGGGGCTGCAGGCCCCTCCCCCGCTAAATAAGGTTCATAATTGAGCCTGTTTCAGTTAGTATAGATTAAGTAAAATATCTTGATTGTTGCGTTCCATATATATGTGCATGCATATACGTGGGTTGGGGAGATGATGTGGGGGCAAAAATACAGTTTTATTGAAATAAAGTGTTCATACAAATGGGCCACGCAGTGCAGGGCGTGTGATCAATGGGTTGCATGTTGAATACAGGGTCCGTTTAAAATGTGCTGCAAGCTCCCTATATATGTGCGCGAAGCTCACGCAGTTTAAGATCATATAATGTGCGCGAAGCGCAGAAAGGGGCTGTACATAGGTCCCTCCCCCTCTAAATAAAGATTCCGAAGTGAGCCTGTTTCAGTTAGTATTATAGATAAAGTAAAATATTTTGATTGTTGCGTTCCATATGTGCATGCATATACATGGGTCGGGGAGATGGGTGTGGGGGTAAAAATACAGTTTTATTGAAATAAAGTGTTCATACAAAGGGGCCTCGCAGTGCAGGCGTATGATCATTAGGCGGCATGCTGGATACAGGTTCCAAAGGGGGTCCGTTCAAAATGTGCAGCAAGCTCCCGAATGTAGGCTCCTGAATTGAGTATGTTTCAGTTGGTGCATAGTATTTAAATAATATACTGATTTTGTTTCGTTGCGCATATGTGGACTGGTGTGTAGAAATATAGTTTTAGTGAAATAAAGTGTTCCAACGCGCATCCAGTAACAAAAAAGAGAAGCATGACCATTCCATGTGTCCATGAAAGCGGACACTAGAAAATGACAAAGCACATTTATATACCCGTCATTTTGTGACGGGCAACCCCCTAGTCTATATATATAAAACCCGTCGTCTGTGTGTGTGTGTGTGTGTGTGTATCTGTGTGTGTATAACTCGGTCACGCTTTTGGCGCGTTTATAACTTTTCAACCATGCGTCCAATGTGGCCCAAATTTGTACCTCGACCTATAATGTGTAATACAAGGTGACTCATCAAATTTCACGCCGATTGGTTAAAGCAAACCTGAGATCTAACATGCTCCCCAAATGCAGCATTTGCACTCAAGTAGACACTATTTCTTATAACGTTTGTCGAAATGACGTCACTGACGTCGAACGCAAACCAACACTTGCTTTGCTATTGTAGGCGAAACTTCCATGCGCTCTACCAAAGCGTTGTTGGAAATTAATGTGTCAGTTCAGGTTCAGTGTGAATTTAGGTAACGAATGTTGATTTTGTCGCGGAAGTGCATGTATAGTGGGGTGTAGAGTCAAGACTCGAACGTTCTACCGTCGTTGGGAATGGGTGGATGTAGTGGTGTGCAGATCCAAGACTCGAACGTTCGTCGTTGGGAATGGGTGCTAATATGGTATTTTAATTTGCCAGTTGGGTTTGAACATAAGTAAAGAATGCTGTCTTTGATACGAAAGTTGTGCATTGAGTGTGGAATCGAAGGAGTATCGGTATACACGTGGGTAGGCGGTACCCAGTGGCTACCGTGAACTCAGTAAATTCGCCGGAACTCAGTTGGAGAAAGCACATTTCCGGGACAGGCCTAATAATAGGGCCTACAGTGTAAACAAATACTGCCGACGCTAATTAATGCTCTTTTAATCTTTCGGTTGAGTGCAAATCTGATACAAGAATAAATGTTTAAAATATCACAATGCGCGAAGCGCACGCAGTTTAAATTCATATAATGTGCGCGAAGCTCACAAAGGGGCTGCAGGCCCCTCCCCCGCTAAATAAGGTTCATAATTGAGCCTGTTTCAGTTAGTATAGATTAAGTAAAATATCTTGATTGTTGCGTTCCATATATATGTGCATGCATATACGTGGGTTGGGGAGATGATGTGGGGGCAAAAATACAGTTTTATTGAAATAAAGTGTTCATACAAATGGGCCACGCAGTGCAGGGCGTGTGATCAATGGGTTGCATGTTGAATACAGGGTCCGTTTAAAATGTGCTGCAAGCTCCCTATATATGTGCGCGAAGCTCACGCAGTTTAAGATCATATAATGTGCGCGAAGCGCAGAAAGGGGCTGTACATAGGTCCCTCCCCCTCTAAATAAAGATTCCGAAGTGAGCCTGTTTCAGTTAGTATTATAGATAAAGTAAAATATTTTGATTGTTGCGTTCCATATGTGCATGCATATACATGGGTCGGGGAGATGGGTGTGGGGGTAAAAATACAGTTTTATTGAAATAAAGTGTTCATACAAAGGGGCCTCGCAGTGCAGGCGTATGATCATTAGGCGGCATGCTGGATACAGGTTCCAAAGGGGGTCCGTTCAAAATGTGCAGCAAGCTCCCGAATGTAGGCTCCTGAATTGAGTATGTTTCAGTTGGTGCATAGTATTTAAATAATATACTGATTTTGTTTCGTTGCGCATATGTGGACTGGTGTGTAGAAATATAGTTTTAGTGAAATAAAGTGTTCCAACGCGCATCCAGTAACAAAAAAGAGAAGCATGACCATTCCATGTGTCCATGAAAGCGGACACTAGAAAATGACAAAGCACATTTATATACCCGTCATTTTGTGACGGGCAACCCCCTAGTCTATATATATAAAACCCGTCGTCTGTGTGTGTGTGTGTGTATCTGTCTGTGTGTGTGTGTATAACTCGGTCACGCTTTTGGCGCGTTTATAACTTTTTAACCATGCTTCTAATGTGACCCAAATTTGTACCACTGCCTATAGTGTGTCATAAAAGGTGACTCACCAAATTTCACGCCGATTGGTTAAAGCAAACCTGAGATCTAACATGCTCCCCAAATGCACTATTTCTTATGACGTTTGTCGAAATGACGTCATTGACGTCGAACGCAAACCAACACTTGCTTTGCTATTGTAGGCGAAACTTCCATGCGCTCTACCAAAGCGTTGTTGGAAATTAATGTGTCAGTTCAGGTTCAGTGTGAATTTAGGTAACGAATGTTGATTTTGTCGCGAAAGTGCATGTATAGTGGGGTGTAGTCAAGACTCGAACGTTCTACCGTCGTTGGGAACAGGTGGATGTAGTGGGGTGCAGAGTCAAGACTCCAACGTTCGTCGTTGGGCATAGGTATATTCTAATTCTAATATGGTAATTTGATTCTATTTTAATTTGCCAGTTGGGTTTGAACATAAGTAAATAATTCTGCCTTTGATACGAAAGTTGTGCATTGAGTGTGGTAACGAAGGAGTACCAGTATACACGGAAGATGGCGAATGGATAGTCTGACCTCCCGCCAGTGGGTACCGTGAACTCAGTAAATTCGCCAAACTCAGTTAGAAAAATCACATTCTCGGGACAGGCCTAACAATAGGGCCTACAGTGTAAGCAATACTGCCGACGCTAATTAATGTTCCTTTAATCTTTCGTTTGAGTGCAAATCTGTTAAAAGAATAAATGTTTAAAAGATCACAATGTGCGCGAAGCGCACGCAGTTTAAATTCATATAATGTGCGCGAAGCTCACTAAGGGGCTGGAGACCCCTCCCCGCTAAATAAAGGTTCCGAATAGAGCCTGTTTCGGTTAGTAGGCCCTATAGATAAAGTCAAATATCTTCATTGTTGCGTTCCATATGTGCATGCATATACGTGGGTTGGGGAGATGATAGTGGGGGCAACAATACAGTTTTATTGAAATAATGTGTTCATATATATAAATGGGCCGCGCAATGCATGGCGTGTGATCATTAGGCTGCATGCTGAATACAGGTTCCAAAGGGGGTCCGTTTAAAATGTGCTGCAAGCTCCCTATATGTACGCGAAGCTCACGCAGTTCAAGATCATATATAATATGCGTGATGCGCAGAAAGGTGCTGTAGACCCCTCCCCGCCGAATAAAGTCTCCTGAATTGAGCCTGTTTCAGTATAGATAAAGTACAATATTTTGATTGTTGCGTTCCATATGTGCATGCATATGCATGGGTTGGGGAGTTGGGGGTGGGGGTAAAAAATACAATTTTATTGAAAAGTGTTCATACAAATGGACCGCACAGTGCAGGCGTGTGATAATTAAGCGGCATGCGGAATATATTTTCCAAAGTGGGTCCGTTCAAAATGTGCAACAAGCTCCCAAATGAAGGCTCCTGAATTGAGTATGTTTCAGTTGGTGCATAGTAGTATTTAAATAATATACTGATTTTGCTTCGTTCAATATGTGCATGCGCATATGTAGACTGGGTGTGTAGAAATACAGTTTAGTGAATTAAAGTGTTACAACGCGCATCCAGTAACAAAAACAGAGAAGCATGACCATTCCATGTGTCCATGAAAGCGGACACTAGAAAATGACAAAGAACATTTATATACTCGTCATTTTGTGACGGGCAACCCCCTAGTAATATAATATAACGCGCGCAAATAAACCCAAAACGACCAGTGCATGTACACAATACCTAAGTTGGGTCAACGATGCAATATTCAATGGATGAAATTTAAATAATATAAGTTAGACAAAATAAAAACATATTATTTGAGGAGGGCGTTGTGTGGTTTTAGTTTCCGTTCACTCTATGCTATCAATCGAACACGGCATATCAGGCTTAAATTCATAGCAACCACCAGCTCGCCGCCAGGTTGTTCATACCTTAGGCAGGTGAATGACGTCATATATTTTTGTTTTAATATCTTCTATACAATGAGACGAAATTCAGGAAAGAGTGTATGATATTTAGCGAAATTGACACGTGACTTCCGATTATTGGAGATTGTAAAATTGCGGAATCGGAAGTGGAACTACGAGATGAAATGTGATTTAGGCATACTAGTTTCATTTAGACCATTCCCAGTGGTTAGTTAGCTTATGAAAACCAGAGAAGACGTCATGCGACGGATCATGACGTCATTTACGTCATGTTGGCTGCGTAGGTCCAGCATTAACCCTAGCTCCGTTTGTGCAGCATTAACCCTTTCATGAAGGGAGCTGCGTTGGTGCAGCATTAACATTTTTATGACGGGAGCTGTGCTGGTGCAGCATTCGTTCTTTCGTGACGGGAGCTATGCTGGTGCAGCATTAATCTTTTTTATGACGGGAGCTGTGCTGGTGCAACATTAACCTTTTTATGACGGGGGCTGTGCTGTTGCAGCATTAATTATTTCATGACGAGAGCTGTGCTGGTGCCGCATTAACCATTTCATGACGGGAGCTGTGCTGGTGCAGCATTAACCTTTCATGATGAGAGCTGCGTTGGTACAGTATTAATCTTTTTAAACCACACTGAAGCAAAGTATACCATGATATTAATGGACCAAGTTGTAACTGAAGCTATAGTAACCACCAGCTCGCCACAGACGAGCGTGGTTGTTTATACCTTAGGCAGGTGAATGACGTCATATAAATGTTTTTATATTTTCTATACGATGAGACGAAATTCAGGAAGAGTGTATGCTATTTAGCGTAATTGACACGTGACTTCCGGTTAGCAACTGTTTGGATATTGTAATATTGAAGAATCGGAAGTGGAACAACGAGATGAAAATAAAATTATCAACTTCCGAAGAATTCCCATGTGATACTAGTTTCATTTCATCTCAGCGGTTAGTTAGCTTAATGAAAACCAGAGAAGATGTCATGCCACGGCTCATGACGTCATTTACGTCATGTTGGCTGCGTGGGGCAGAATCAAGAAAAGATTGCACAATCCATGACAATACTTGACATGTCGTCTCCACCGGGGCCATTGCAAGCTGTGACATAAATTATTCTTAGCGTTATGTCGCCGATGAAAGCAAATTCGGGATACATCATGTGTGGTTGCTCCACTACGTGTCACGTGTGAT
Source organism: Siphonodentalium dalli (assembly GCA_032622095.1). Lineage (NCBI taxonomy): Eukaryota > Metazoa > Mollusca > Scaphopoda > Gadilida > Siphonodentaliidae > Siphonodentalium > Siphonodentalium dalli. Next base: position 15,285,218 of record CP136063.1, read on the forward strand.
TCATATTAACAATGGATGCATATCTCGAACACGGCATATCAGGTTATCCTTAAAACTTCCTTGTCCGAATTGAGGTGCATTATACTCGATGACACTAATAATCATGCACCAAATATTCGAAATATGAACTATGTAGTACCATGCATGTTAACTATACAAAAGATGTTTGTCATCTACGAGCACCATCAGATTAGCATTCAGAATGCCCCGGTGTCTATAATGAAAGGTTGTATTGCAAATGAAACACAATGTAGTTTTCTTTAACATTTTGACACATCTCGAACAAAACTGTCCACTTAGCACCCATAACTAGTTAATGGTGATCATGCACGCATTAGGTTGTACTTGCCTTCCGCCAATATTATGTAAAGGGACACAATGCACTCACATTCCTTAAATGCGAAAACATAAATTAAAAAGGTCTGAAAAACCGCCACCATAATAAGAAACTGAAAAATATTTATTATTTGTTATTATTCCTATTATCGATAACTCTATCGTGACTATAATATAATTGTCCCGGTGTCCAGTGGTAAGTGTGAAGACGGCCGCGTACAGAATCCAGAGGTTTTATACGTTTATGTTTCAATAAGGTATTCTGCTGCTACGCACATCATTTAGTTGTACATAGTTATTGTATATAAACTGTTTCTGTGTTTGAAGTGCTTTCTTTCTGGAAGACCATGGCCGCTAATCTTTCTTTCTTTCTTTTTTGTTTCTTTTTAATTTCTTTCTGTTTCTTCGGTGATGTCATTGGATAGTTGATTTGCCTCCGCAATTGTCCTCTGAGCTGATATGACTGCCTCCCACAACTGCTCGTCCGAGACGGTGAATATGCTCGTGGAGTTGTTAGTGTTGTTCCTGAGATCAGAGAGTTCCAGATATGGTACCCATGCAACCCCGACCCCCCCATTTTAGGTCGAATAAAGTGTGTTGTAGTGTGACCCCTGAGACAAACTAAATATTCACTCGCTTTCACCCTCGGCGATCCAAAATGGCCGCCCATATGGGTTCAAATATGGCACCTATACAATTTATCGGCCCCTTAACCGTTTGATGTGGGGTATAATGGGTGTTGTAGTGTGGCCCCCAAGATATACTGAGTGTCGTGGTGCCCTATGTGACCCCACCCTCCTGGACGACGGTAACTTTTGATCGGGTTGGTGAAAGGGTGATTACTTAATTTGTTTTACAGGCCACCATACAACACCCTTTATCTCAAATCGCCGTGGCTCATGCCAAGATGGTGGACAACTACTACCAGATCAGCTATATCCGCTTCCATTACAACAATGGGACTGACGATCGTATACCAAGAATTATTTATTTAGTTTAAACAGTATTTATTTTTCCCTCTATGGACATTCAGATAAATAATTACAATAGATACAAATTTAGAAGAAATATGGGATTATGCAACAAGCGATAGGCTTATTTGAAGCCCTCTCCCTTGACAATGACACAGCCCTACTTGACTGCAAGTCAAGTAGGGGTAAATAATAGAGGCATAAAAAAGATCCATAGAAAGAAGAAATATGAGGTGGAGGCGAGACAAAGGGACAGAAGATAATGTCAGCATTTAGAGAGAAGGTCAGAGAGTACAGAGTGTGAGGTGTAATTATATATTTGAACATGCAAATAATTAATTTCAAATAGACCAAAAAGATATATAATAACACATTTCAAGGAAATAAAAAGTATTTATACATAATTTGTGATTGAAAAAATAACCATGTGAACATCTGCAGTGGTCCATGGACCCGACGACCCACGTTGGAGAGATCAATAGCATCTCGGTTTATGATGTACCATGCAAGTTCAATATTGCAATTTTGGAACAGCTTAAGAGAAGAATCGTTGAAAGCGATTACTGGTTATTATAAATTTCTGAGCTGCCATGAAGGTGTTCTTATTAGTTTCATAGGATAATTAATCAGATCCCCATAGTAATAATTCACTAGTTATTGTTACATCAGATAGGGTATTAATAAGTTCTTCTCTGTGAGAGGTATATTGAGCGCATTCCATAAAAAAATGTCTAGCAGTTTCAATGCAACCACACATGCAATAAGGAATTATTTATTTCGTGGCCACGAATTAATATTTCGTGGCCACGAATTAGTATTTCGTTGCCACGAATTAGTATTTCGTGGCCACGAATTAGTTATTTCGTGACCACGAATTAGTATTTCGTGGCAACGAAAAAAAAAAAATCCGCGTCCTAAACTAGCCACCATACTTGACGGCCCCTGACGGTGGTTGAATTTATTTATGGGACCATCTCCTTTTATACTCAATAGAATATAAGCAACACATGAATGAATTCGAGGCATGGATTAGTGCAAAATACACTCGTTTGGTCTACGAATGATGCAAAGAACATGGTAATTATAATGAAAATTAATAAACGGCTGGAGTCATAAATAAATTGTCATTAAAATGGTAAGTATAATGAAAATTAATAAACGGCTGGAGTCATCAATTAATTTTCATTATGCATGCACTGCCAAAAATATTTTCTCAATTCAGGAAAAAAAAAATGTTGAAATGAGATATTATCTTGGGAGAATAGCTAGAAAAATAAGAAAAAACATATTTTCTAGGTCAAGAAATGAAAGGGTGGGAAATTTTCTTGTCTGAGAAAATTTCTTTAAGAAAACACAGTAATCTTAGTAAGAAAATCCTAGTAAAAAAATCTTAGTATAGATTTTTTTTTCTTAATGTAGGAAAGATTGTTTTTCTCACATAAGTTTATTTTTCTTGAAATAAGATAAGTTTAAGATACTGCGATTATTTTGGGAGAATAGCTAGAAATTTAAGAAAGCTATACAATTAATCTAGAACAAGAAATTGTATTTTCTATAGTTAGAAATATCGTCAAGATATTTTTTCTTAAGTGATGCCAATTTTTTCTAGAATGAGATTTTCTCAAGCAGGAAAATAAATCTAAGTAAGGGAAACAAGTTTTCTTAACTAGGAATATTTTTCCCAGTTAGGAAAGATATATTAGAAAACAATTCTTAATTAAGAAAAACATTTAATTTTAAATTAATATATAATTTCAATTGTGTTTTAAAATATACAATTGACATTTATTCTGAATATAAAAACTTCTTTGTAAATATCATCGTTAAATGTATAATAGAGACACTAAGGGGGCTTAAAGGCACGGGAGGCCTTAGTTGTCGAAAATATTCATATTTGTTTCAATCACCGTAAACAGAAAAACATTAAAACGCATACAGTTTTGTTCATATATACCATGACCATCGCGTAAACAGCATGCTATCATAAAGACCTACTATATTTTACCTAAGCAGGAGCCTGATTGTGTTACAGAATGCAGCACAGTGTTACTGGCTAATCACACACAAATGATATAAATGCTCTTTATTCGTTCCATATCAAAATTCAGCAACAATGAACGCTCTTTATGTTTACCATCATAATATAAACAAAACCAGGAAAGTACCTTTTTATGCTTTTGTTTACATAAGAATGATCAAACATATGACAATAACATACTGTTTATGCGATATTTCTTATTTGTATACGGACAAAGTATGTCTGCATTTTAATATTCTTTCTGTTTTTGGCAGTTTTTGACCGGTGGAAATATTTTCACAGCATACCCACCGCCAAGGCCTCCCGTACCTTTAAACTTTAAATATACAATCAACAATTTCTCGTTACAGTTATGGGTTTCTAAAATTGCAAGTGGCCAAACAAGATACTGTGTACATTCGCGAAATGAAACTATACAAAGTACCTGTATCTTGTTCTGCCTCTTAAAATTGTATAAACCTATATACGCAACCAAAAATATATTGATTGCTAATAATTACATCCCGACACATGATTTTCAATATATTTATAGAAAGAGTTACCTCAAATCTGTCGGTTGCAAAAAAAATATATAACAATTTCTGTTATTTGAGTATCCAGTTCAAACGATAGGAAAAAAAATCATCACACATGACAAAACAAGCACTGTATGTGCCTTAATAAACATCGTAACCCTGTATTTTTAAATGCACATATTCTAGGACGGGTGATGTGTAATAAAGACAGAAAGAAACTTTTTGTATTAATGGATTTGTTGATACGGCACTTGTGCCATTGAGGAAAGATAGAACTCTAGGGTGTGCTGTTCATTCCGTCATTGTGCGCTAGCACTCATGTCATATCAACAAACCCATAAACAAAATTGTGTAATTCTGAGTATATACAGCATGGTTTAAATAGCTGTTTCATGAATCATGCAGATTGCAGGTTTACTGTTCAGGTACTAGCCCAAGTCTTTTCGGTATGCAACAGCTTGAGATATCGAATACAGTAATGGCCTGAGTATAATCGACTCCTTAAACACAATAGAATTATGGGTAACTTTTCAGGATTTAGTCGGAAATATGGCTTGTTGCCATTCATCGGAAAGCTCTGAGAGCTTTCCGATGAATGGCAACAAGCCATATTTCCGACTAAATCCTGAAAAGTTACCCATAATTCTGCTGTGGTTAAGGAGTTGATTACTTAGAGCAATACTGCAGTTGAAACTGTTTTGGATCGAGTCCTGTCCGGCTACTCTTCTATAACCTCTCAAGATTTTGCAGTGTTGAATGGGTCACCATGAATCGCTCAATTAAACAATCGCAACGGTGTTGAGTGTTTTGCTTATCGCTCACTATTTACTGCTGTATATAAACAAACGATTGACTCACACAAAGTGTGTTTTGTGGATAATAACGCATTCATATGAACAATATCCTATACTATTAGTATATTCTTGGGAAACTTTTTGTAAATGTTATTTATAAATTATAACCTATAACGAAGGCCATCCATTCCTTTAAGTTCCAAAGATATAAGGAGAATCACTGCATTTTAATTGCATACCGCATCCATCGTGGTGCTGTTTTGTGTTCAAGTGACAACCTTACCATGGTGTTGGAAATTACTGCAGTGTAATACCACAGCATTACCTGGGTAACACCACGTTAGAGATGGTCAATTACTTTAAGTATATGCAGGTTTGAAATCATCACGCTTGGGAAAGGCTGCCCTCTATGTTCTTATAAAAAAATAACATAAAAGTTTGTAAAACAAGGTACATGTACATACTATGAGTATAGCGGTATGAAGTGTCTGGGGCACCTTTGATGGATAAAAGCGAATGTATACAGGCCTTAAAATTTTGCAAGAATCAAACTATAGCATTTCTACATCAAATCAGCTGCTTTTTACCAGACTCAAACGAAGAATCATGATTCTGACTCTCATCACACTAAAATCCCTACAAAATAATCTACTGGTGTGCAGATATTTCATTGAGTGTTTCAAATCATTTTAAATGGACCCAAGGCACTCATAGTGAGTAAATATGCCTAACATATAACATACAACAGTTCGTAAAAACATCACCACTCAGAAAAACATGAATTCCTGATTCCTATATTAATTATTGAAAGTTTTCCAATAACGAAATTTCTCCTGTTGGAACCATTGCTATGTAAACAAAACTGTTACAGTGATTTGTCAACAAACATTGCTACTAGTAATCGCGTAGAAGGTTAAACATATTTTAGTCTATTAAAATCTTATTTTCAGAATATTTTTCAATGCTTTGGCCATGCAATGTTTAACCCTTTCATGATGAGAGCTGCGCTGGTACAGCATTAAAGATCATGTACCAGTGAATGCTTGTATATATGCAAGTCTCACATAGGAAGCCTCATATGTATAAGAGAATGCACTGGATTACAAGGTCAAGGTAAATATTGTTAGGCCATGTATTCTCTTATATATGTGAGGCTCCATTTTGGAGACTCGCAAATATAAGAGAATGCATTGGCGCAGGGTTTTAGCAACATTTCAAGAATCTCCAATCATGGAAGGGTTAAGTTTTTATTAAACTTTTGCATCTTATTGGACTTATTCAACATTGGATGGTAATGTCACTGTAACAGTGATGTTTATCAGAATTGCTAGCATGCAATGACATTCTTTCATATAAATTAATTAACTCACAGAATATCGAAAGACCAGATGTGAGTATAATATAAATTTACCACCCCATTTTATGCAGGGATACAAAAAATAAAGATAACATATGTTATGCTTTAAAGTCAGCATGGACAATTAAAGGTAAACAATCTGAATTGATGGTCTCCATACCATCAGATTCCAAGAACAACATTTCTTAATCGATTAAATACCAAAACATAATGCTAACTAAGTACTGTCAACTCTAGTGTAACATTTTCCAAAACATGTTATATATCAACATTTTGTTCATCGCAACTTGGTATCAAGATTAGGTCAGTCGACTCAGTCGGCTCGTTGAATATTTGCTAGGCCGGGAAATATTCAAGGCGATGAAAAATAACAGATTAAAAATTTTTATATTTTGTAACTCAGAACTTTAAAGGGTGTGTTCCTCGACTTGAATCAATTATTTTTACCCCCGAAGCCAAAGAAATAGTAATTGAGGAGCGTGAACTCGGATTATCTATCTTTAAATGTGCATGTATGGTACATGTATAAGCCACTTTACGCTCCTTGTACAGATTACTTGGTGATACAGCAGGTTGACAAAGATAAAGGAACATTAGAATATTTTGATTCTGTTATGGATTTTAAGGCCTGTATGTGTACATGAATCTGATTATATTGACATACTGCAATAATATGTCACTTAAAAGTTCATATCCTTCAGATAAGCTCAGAAACAAGGCTTGAGACTGTTCCATGGGTACTGTTGTGCTTTGTGTGGAAATTTGAAACGGGTACACCTCCAAATTCTGGTCAATGTAGTATGAAATATAAAAAAGTTTATGCATACGCTGGATGCCATAGTGCACATTTTCTGAGACTCGATGAAGTATACAAGTACATGTCTGTTGTAGAATTGAATTCACTAACTTCACTTGCCAAGATTTTCACCACATAAGTCTGATAAAATGTAGAGGTCACTGATCGGTCTCCATCACGGAAGGAATGCATACATATATGTGTCATTTTTGCCTTTGATGAACACATTGATCGTCATTTGGTTATAAATTAAAGCCTCCCCTTCGCTGCAGTGTGCACTAGTTACCAGGTAAGCATGGTACTGGATTCAGTGCATACCGTCCGTATGTATACATATGGTACATGTGTATAGCCAGGAGACTCAGGACTCACTGTCACACTGCAACAACACACATGTCATCATCATTGTCATGCATGGACGAATACCGATAACATCTACAGTACATGTATACAGTACATGTATCCAGTACATGTACACCGAATAACATTTGAAATCCTTCCTCATCCAGTCTTGGACAGAATTAATAATATTGGTATTAAGGGTCACCATGCAGTGTCTGCAAGAAGCACTCTGACAGGAAACATGATTCTATGATTGGTTATCAGATAATCATATCAGGCCTTGAATGAAATTTTGATGTCTCAATCCAGTCAAGCAGCTCCTCCTGTCTGAAAAAAAAAGATTTTAATGCTTGTAATGACATCAGAAAAGAGGAATGACTGATCATATACATATTATTAAGATACATCATCCAAATTGATCACCCGGGGGCCGAGTTATAACAGTAAATTATATCCATTCAAATGCTGCATGATGGTCAGAAACAGCTACAAATACATATACCGGTATCATATACCGGTGTAACAGATATCTCCCCCTGGATAGATCCCCCACTCTGGATACCCCCCCCCCCCATGAATGACTAAAATAAAATTTCACTCATTTGATATATGTTACTTGAACAAACAAAAATAAAAAAACAAACTTAAATCTCATAAAACATTTCTTTCTGGCCATTTCAGGGTCAAACGATATTAAATGAGTGAATTTTCTTTTAGTCATACATGGGGGAAAACGCCCAGGGTGTGCGAGTGAGATATCTGAGGACATTCGCAAATACACTCCCCCATGGAGGAAGATATCCAGACAGGAGGAGGTGACGTGTTACACCGGCAGAGGCGGACTGGGCCAAGAAACCGGCCCGGGAAATTAATATAATACCGGCCCATCTGTTTGGGGGAGGGGGGGGGGGGGGTGGGGCGTCCACAGTCCACCTTGGAAAATTCCAACTGCACCCCCCCCCCCTTGAATCAGAACAAGATTAAATACATATTTTTGCATAATTCCATTTGCACCCCCCCCCCCTTGAATCAGATGCAGACCAAATACATGTTTTTGCAGAATTCCATTTGCACCTCTGGTCTAATATCATATATATTCATAAACCATGGTTCTATATATTCCCGGTATGAGACCATTCAGATATTTTTACCTGAAAAATTGCATAAAATCTAACATCTAGCGGTCTAACTCCAGACAAATGCACACGGCTACGGACAAGAGACCAGGACACACCGGGCTGTTCATGGTTGTTCGGCCCGTGGTGAGAACATTTTGAAAACTATACAAGAAAATCTCGAATCCGATAAACTAGACTGGCATCAACTGAAGCGTTCCTATTTTCTTGTAAATTTCAATTGGGGGAGGGGTGCGTAAGAATTTGTTTGGGATTTACAGCTGGGAGTTACCGTTAAAATCTCGAGATTAATGGGATCTTTACGTGGTGTTATATGATGCCGACAAGTTCATTTAATGTCAAATGGCGGCCCACGTCCGGAATTTTCCCGGTCTCCCGATCGGCCATGCAGTCCGCCTCTGCCCTCATGAATTTATGTGAGAAGAGTACCATCTTATTGGATACACGGCTGGTTAAACAACACATGTGGCGGCCCACGTCGGTTTCATTTGCGGCCCAAGTTGTGGTTGGGCGGCCCAACCACATATACCCCCCCCCCCCCCCAAACCGTAAAAAAAACCCCTCGGATTCTCGCTTGATAAAAAATCACGTGGAATCAGAATTATTCCGGCCTCCGGCCCATCGGGAAATTTCCCGGTCTCCCGATCGGCCAGTCCGCCTCTGTACACCGGTACCTGCACCAAATACTCCAAACATTCCAGATACATGTATATAGGTACCGGTATGATATCATATTGGTCTTGTAAATATCATATATTTGTAAATGTTTTAAGGCAATTTAAACAGCTTGGGGGGAGGGGGGGGGGATTTCCGGCACATATGCCGGGGTGGGTGGGTGGTCAAAGCCACCAACAAGCAATTTTTTCCGCAACTAAAACAAAAAAATTCCTGCTTGTTTTTTTTAGTGTTTTGGCAATGAGTTGGGCTTCAAAACCACTTTGAATGAGAGAAATAATGTAATTCTAACTGGTAAACTGACTGCAGGCAGTTATCGTGTTGTATTTTGTTGCAAATCTTGAAATCCAAGGCCATGTTTTTTTGGCCGAATGACCTCAAAATGACTCATTCCTATTTACATGTCCATGTTAACATCCATGATAAATAGTATGCACAGAAATTGATATACAGCTGTTTACAGTGAATTTCCCCCCGCAAATCTCTGTTTTAGTGCTAAAAGGGGGTGGGTGTAAAAAAAATGGTCGGAAAAAACTGCCAAAAACGGAAAAAAATTTGGCGGTGGGGGTGGGTGGGTACAAAAAATTATCGAAAGGGAAAAAAATGCCATACATGCCTGAAATTTGTTTCCGACCCCCCCCCCTGGGGGGGGGGGGGGGGGCAATGTGGCACCCCAAATGTCAATACATTTGATTTTATCATCTTTACTTGAATATGTGAGTTCACAAATACTCTATTTCCATGCATATACTAGTAAACACAATTATACATAATCATTGGAGAATTGAACAAATTATATTGTATAATATACAAGCATAATTATGTATACTAGAAGATAGCAGCACAAACTAGTACTTCTGCATTTCAAATATCACACATACCAGTATATACCACTTATACTGCGGATTGACTTCTTTAAAAATATTGGCCATCATATCAGGGGGGGATTTCTGGGCACGTATGCCGGGGTGGATGGGTGGTTGAACTTGATGGGACCAACAAACATTTTTTTCCGCAACTAAAATGTTTTTTTCCTGCAAGTCGTTTGAATGTTTTTGCAATGAGTTTGGCTTAAAACTCATTACAATAAGAGAAATACCGGTATTTATAAAACAGAAATGACAAATTTCATGATAATCAGACAAACAGTATAGCTTGTAGCTCATGCTAATGGATTGAATTTTGAATTCCAAGATGGCCACCGGCTGGTGACCGGCAGCCATGTTTTTTTGCTGAATGACCCCAAAATGAGTCGTTCCTATTTACATGTCAATGTTAACATCCATGACAAATAGTATTCACAGAAATTCATATACAGCTGTTTACAGTGAATCTCCCACACCCAGAGGCGGACTGGCCGATCGGGAAATTTCCCGATGGGCCGGAGGCCGGAAAAATTCTGATTCCACGTAATTTTCTATCAAGCGAGAATCCGAGGGGGTTTTTTACGGTTTGGGGGGGGGGGGGGGTATATGTGGTTTGGCGGCTCAACCACAACTTGGGCCGCAAATGAAACTGACGTGGGCCGTCACATGTGTTGTTTAACCTGCCGTGTATCCAATAAGATGGCACTCTTCTAAGAATATATTGATTCGGAAATTATTGCACATGTCAAATGTTTTACTTCGGATAATGTGTACTGCCAATATATATATATATTTAGGGGGGGTTGTCGGAAAAAATTAGCGTGTATTTTTTTTCCAAATATGTATTTTCAGACCCACAACTTCAATTTTCTCTCATTTTATAGAATATGGATTAACCTTAATATCCAAATCATATATACATGAGTAGTACAATCCACATAAAACAATTTTGGATAACCACTGTCTTGGTTTACATGTGATATTGACCCCATTAACCCTCTTAATAATGCCAACTATGTCAGTGTCTACCAGTCGATTGCAGAATTCTACCCTGCGATCGCTTATCTGGCAAATTTTTACTGCAGAACTATCCCATGTATTAAACAATTTCTCATCCAATGGTATCAGAAAACAGTTATATGCTGGACCTTGCTGGTATCTCATTCATCTCATTTGCATCTTTTTCAAAGTCGAGGTAATGACTAGTTGTCATTTTTTAAAGTGCATACATAGCGTTGCGATCACCAATATACATGTTTGTACATGTAATGACATCGCGAGGTACAAATCTGCATTCTACTGGTAGACAATGACCATTTTAGTCATAATAATCTAAACTAAGTTACCAAGCACCTTCTCGTGAATTGTATGTTCCGGTTTTTTTTTTCGGTTTCCGGTCAAACCGAGTTGTTGTCCGCCTGGGGTAGATTTGATTTTTCTGGGGGGGGGGGGGCAAATGGTCAGTGGAAAAAAAAATGCAGTTTTTGCTGTTTTTTTGGGGGGGGGGGTACGTTTAAGGTCCATAAATTTGAGGATAGCGGTATTTACATGTATTGGTGACTATGTAACAAATATTCATCTACATGGTAGCTATAGATTATAAACTCACCACTGGTATTTTGGCGAACAGACTTCCAGTAATATTTCACCTGTCATTTGTTCATTGCCACGTGTCTAGCTAGACAGGACCGACGCTTAGACTAATCCACATAAAACAATTTTGGATAACCACTGTCTTGGTTTACATGTGGTATTGACCCCATTAACCCTCTTAATAATGCCAACTATGTCAGTGTCTACCAGTCGATTGCAGAATTCTACCCTGCGATCGCTTATCTGGCAAATTTTTACTGCAGAACTATCCCATGTATTAAACAATTTCTCATCCAATGGTATCAGAAAACAGTTATATGCTGGACCTTGCTGGTATCTCATTCATCTCATTTGCATCTTTTTCAAAGTCGAGGTAATGACTAGTTGTCATTTTTTAAAGTGCATACATAGCGTTGCGATCACCAATATACATGTTTGTACATGTAATGACATCGCGAGGTACAAATCTGCATTCTACTGGTAGACAATGACCATTTTAGTCATAATAATCTAAACTAAGTTACCAAGCACCTTCTCGTGAATTGTATGCTCCGGTGTTTTTTTCGGTTTCCGGTCAAACCGAGTTGTTGTCCGCCTGGGGTAGATTTGATTTTTCTGGGGGGGGGGGGGGGGCAAATGGTCAGTGGAAAAAAAAGAAGCAGTTTTTGCTGTTTTTTTTTGGGGGGGGGGGGGTATTTTTAAGGTCCATAAATTTGAGGATAGCGGTATTTACATGTATTGGTGACTATGTAACAAATATTCATCTACATGGTAGCTATAGATTATAAACTCACCACTGGTATTTTGGCGAACAGACTTCCAGTAATATTTCACCTGTCATTTGTTCATTGCCACGTGTCTAGCTAGACAGGACCGACGCTTAGACTAATCATGGGCGAAATCAATCTTCATATGTTGAAGATGAGAGGGCATGATGCCGCATCCACCATGGCTAATGAATCTGGTATGTCTGTAATTGAAGAAAAAATACATGTACATGTATGCTGCATATACATGTATGTGATATGGATGCATGTATTTTCATAATTTGCAAACATATTCAAAAACCAAGTGTAAAGTTCATTCTTCCAACAGTATTAGCATTTTCGGCGATTCAGATGTCAGAAGACCATAATTCAATCGTAAGTGGAGGAATCGGGCCTGACAAAATCATGGATAGTTTGTTACGATGTCATCGCCGATGAGTATATTTAATATCGGTGGTTAACCACGTGATTAACTATCCTATGATATTTCCATTTACTGTGTACGATTTTTACGTACACGCAAATTTCACCAAGTGGAGGTAACCAAGGATACGTCACAATTTTGCAATTCTGCATTGATATAACTCGTGATCATGTCGTGAGCATGCGCAGTCCAACTATCGGTTATTACCCAAGATGGGAATCTGTCCACTTACAATTGAATCGTAGTCTTATGAATCATGAATGTTCACTCAGTGAACGTACAGATGAAAGATATAATCTTAAGTGGAGGAACCGGGATCGACGAGATCGTGGATAGTTTGTTCACACGATTACGATGTCGTACATGATGAAATCACAGTTTGTTTGTAAAGCATGTGATTGACTATCACGCGATCCTTCAGGCCACAATTTTGACATACACATGACTGATTACTGTGATTAGTGATTACGTCGCAAATGGGGATAACCAAGGATACGCCACAATTTTGCTTTTAAAAAAAACAGTGCATGATTATTGATATTATTTTTTACCTACGATTTTGAGGTGAGCATGCATGCACAGTTGAGCGGTTACTTCCTACGACAGAAATATTTCCACTTACGATTGTATCGTGGTAATCTGAACGTTCACTTAGTGTTAAATTGGCCATGGCATGACAATATTAAAGAGATTGTGGGAATTCTATCACTATCATTATACAGGTTGACATTTGTTAGAATAATGGTATGAAGTATAACTGATCATAACTGACAATTTCCTTATAAGCTACATGAATATTTTCAATAAATGGGACCTTTTTATTTTCCAACTATTGTCATATTATTAATGTCGACCGATAATACACTGCATTTATGGCAGAATTTGATTTTGCAGACGAAAATAGCCATTCCCGGATAGTTTTTCCTTTTATGTAACATCAAATTTAGGCCAATTTATAATTCATTAATAATCGTTTTTGCAGTTGGGAACACAGTTGGGAATATTGTGTAGGGCTACCTTTATATATGAATCATAAATGCCATATAATCATAGTCCGTCAGAAGTTACTATTTTGACAAAACAAATGTTCATTTATCAATGACGGATTCCATTTTCTGAAATATTTTACGGAAACAAAATTAGGCCGATTTACTATCACATTTCATTTGAATAAAATGGATATGTCGTGGACTTTTAATTGTAGTTCGATTAAGTATTTTACTAGTAACGGTCTGTTCATAATGAGAAACACTTCAATTGATTACTAATTAGTTTCACTTACCTAAAATCCGATCAATTTGTATCCTATGAATACGTAAGATGGACGTCGCTTTCCACGAGGCCTCGATCTGAGCCGGTAGGTAAAAAATGGGAATGTTTGTGCCCCTGTTGTAAAGTGGAACGAAATTACACGCATCAAGAACTATTTATAATACCTCAAATTTGTAATAATAAAAGTTCAACGAAGCAATAGATTGATAAGGCCACCACCAACAGGAGCGTGGAGACAGGGTGATTGGGGTGTATATACCCCAAACAGTTCTAATAATTAAAAATTTCATGACTGCCACATTAGTTGTAAACTTAATTCACACCATATAAGAGCAACCCCACCCCCTGGAATACGGAATAATACCAATTAACACAGAGGGTGGAATACGAAATACCAGTTAACAGTCATATGGATAAATTCTCTATTGCCGTACGAACGCCGGTCATCATGTCCATGTCTAAAATGATATAAATTGATGATCGACGATCTGTATGTCAAACCGTGCATTTATTGTGACAAACATCGCATTTATATTATTCTTATGATCATGTTTTGGGAAGGTTGGTATACGAATACGAGTATTTTTGGAATACCGAATACCTCCTAACAGAGGGGGGCGGAATACGGCGTACCTCATAACAGGGCATGGAGTACGGCGTACGAAATGGGGGGGGGGTCTTATACCGGGTATGACATATATTACATAAAAAAAACACACTCACCGCGCTGTTGAAGGGGGATGTCTGTGTAACCTTTGTTTATTAATTTAACCCTTTCATAACGGGAGTTAGGCTGGTGCAGCATTAAGGACGCTGTTTGTATTAAACATTTATCATGGTCAGTGTATGCATTTTAAAACACAGGGCAAGTTAGATTACATCATTTAATTGATATTCTAGTTAAAATAATCTGTGAAACTACTTTAAACCCACATGTTATGCACCCTGTTTTGCCAACTAAACTATGAAATATAGATATGTTATTTGTTTTATTGTCAGAGAAAAGCATTCTGCAAAGATATGGCCTTATACATGTTATAAACATGCAAATAGTGGCTTCATTTGGCCTTTCTTCCATCATTTAGAGAGTCAAATCTGAAGAAATTCCCTTAGTTTGATATTTATTATCCCATAATCCCATGAACTGGTATTTAAAACCTCAAATGTCAGTATTTCCTATCAGATGGACATATCAACTAATAAATTAAACATTTCCCATGGTCATTACATGCATTTTAATATACAAGGCAATGTAGAAAACATCATTTGATGGATATTTTAATTAAAATAGTCTGTGGAAACTACATAAAAGCAATATTGTATGCATCCCTGTATAGCCAAATCAAATTAAACTATGGATATTGTATTGTTTATTTCATCTGAGACATGTATTCTGTTCAGATATAGCCTTATCTATGTTATAAACATGCCAATATTGGCATCATTCAGGCATTTTTTCCATAATTTAGAGGGTCAAAGCTGAATAAATTCCCTTATTTCAAATTTGTAACATGCCAAGCCAGCTGAAATGGTGTATCAACCCTTAAATGGCAGTATTTCTGATCAGATGGACATCTCTCCCAATAAAATAACATTTCTCATTGTCACTGCATGCATTATGATATATAGGGCAAGGTAGAAAACATTATTTGATGGATATCTTACTTAAAATAGTCTGTGGAAACTACATTAAAGCAATAGTGTATGCACCCCTCTATAGCCAAATGCAATTAAACTATGGATAATTTATTGTGTATTTTATCAGAGACATGTATTCTGTTGAGATATAGCCTTATACATGTCATTAATATGCAAATAGTGGCTTCATTTGGGCTTTCTTCCATTATTTAGAGAGTCAAATCTGAAGAAATTCCCTTAGTTTGATATTTATGATCCCATAATCCAATGAAATGGTATTTTAAACCTCAAATGTCAGTATTTCTTATCAGATGGACATATCAACTAATGAATTAAACATTTCCCATGGTCATTACATGCATTTTAATATACAAGGCTATGTAGAAAACATCATTTGATGGATATTTTACTTAAAATAGTCTGTGGAAACTACATAAAAGCAATAGTGTATGCATCCCTCTATAGCCAAATGCAATTGAACTATGGATATTTCATTGTGCATTTTATCAGAGACATGTATTCTGTTGAGATATAGCCTTATACATGTTATTAACATGCAAATAGTGGCTTCATTTGGGCTTTCTTCCAT
Source organism: Siphonodentalium dalli (assembly GCA_032622095.1). Taxonomy (NCBI): domain Eukaryota; kingdom Metazoa; phylum Mollusca; class Scaphopoda; order Gadilida; family Siphonodentaliidae; genus Siphonodentalium; species Siphonodentalium dalli. The sequence goes on from CP136063.1 coordinate 15,301,327, forward strand.
AATTTAGAGAGCCAAAGCTGAATAAATTCCCTTAGGTTTCAAATTTAAAAGATGCCAAGCCAGCTGAAATGGTGTATCAAACCTAAAATGTCAGTATTTCTTATCAGATGGAGATCTCTACCAATAAATTAAGCATTTCTCATGGCCATTGCATGCATATTAATATATAGGACAAGGCAGAATACACTTGATGGATATTTTACTTAAAATACATAAAACTACATAAAAGCCACATTGTATGCTTTCCTATATAGCCACATGAAATTAAACTATGGATAAATTGGATATTTTATTGTTTGTATCATCAGAGACATGCATTCTGCTAAGATATAGTCTTTTGTGTGTTATAAACATACAATAGGTGCATGGCCTCATTGGGCTTGCTTTCATAATACAAGAGAGTCAACTCTGAAGAAATACCATCGGTTTGAAATTGGTAGCATCTTCCATCCTTATATAAGAGGGGTATATACCAGCTTGAAGTACCGGTTTAATTAATAGGTTCATTGCAAGGGGCCACCAGAGAGGTTTGTCTAGTTCGGGATGGTGTGGCAAACCGCCATTTGGAGATTTCAAGGGAGCTCTAGGTCTCCTCAATGGCGACCCACTATATTGTGCAAACAAAATTTTATTAATATTGTATAAAGGTCAGCATGCCCTAAGAGCATTGAGAAATAGATAAAAACACTTACTGACAGATTGCCAATAACAAAATTACATCTGTTGAAACTATTGTTATGTAAACAAAACTGTTACAGTGATTTGTCAACAAATATATAATTCTAGCTGTATTATTAGTTCAAATATTTAACTATGAATAACATTTTCAGAATATTTAATCAACAGGTTGGACCTTTTCCAATGTTATGTAAACAAAACTGTTACAGTGAGTGACTTGTCAACAATTATATAATCCTATAGCTGTAGTATTACATGTAGTTCAAATATTTAAGTATGAATATGAATTTTCAGAATATTTAATCAACAGGTTGGTCTGGTTGGACCTTTTTCAATGTTTACCGTAAAATTTTGATCACAATTTTGCTCTCGTTGGACTTTTACAGTTATTCCAATACAGCAGTAATTTCTACATAACAATTAATTCTTGGTTTAGAAATATTTTCTTTAAGTATTTCTTAACTTAGAAAAAAAATCTTGAAACAAGAAATATATATTTAATTTTTGAAGCCATTTTCTTAGTAAGGAAATTGTTTCTTGTTTCAAGACTAAAATCTATCTTATTTGAGAAAACTATCTGTTGTCTGGTGGGAGTTTCTTAAATTTTCTTGATGTAGCAGACTTGGGGGGTATATTTCCCAAAATAAGATTTATTTTCCTGTTTCAGGAAATAGTTTTTCTTGTTTCAAGATATTTTATCTTATTAAGAAATTATTTTTGGCAGTGTGTAATCACCATGTTTTATTCGTTCATAGAGGACACGGGTGTATTTTGCACTAATACATGGCTCAAATTCATTCATTTGTTAAATAAATTATGTTGAGTATAAAAGGAGATTGTCCCACAAATGGTCGGATTTAGTGTACAGTGCCCCTTTAAGCTATCCATGTCCAGCCAAGTCCGACAGAAAATCAACCGTCACTCAAAGGGGGCACGTCCGTCATCTGAGCGGCGCTCTGAACGATGAATGGGAATGGAAATAACCTGGTGTTGAGTTCTTTATATCTATATTATCTCCAAATTAGGAGATAATATCTCCTAAATAGGAGATAATAAGTCCTAATTAGGAGATACTAAGTCCTAATTAGGAGATAATATCTCCTAATTAGGAGATATCTCCTAATTAGGAGATACTAATTAGGAGATAATATCTCCTAATTATGATATACTAAGTCCTAATTAGGAGACACTAAGTCTTAATTAGGATATACTAAGTGCTAAGTAGGAGATAATATCTCCTAATTAGTAGATACTAAGTCCCAATTAGGAGATATTATGTCCTAATTTGGAGATATTATGTCCTAATTAGGAGATAGTATTTTTATTAGGTGGCACTAATACGCTTCCATACAATACAATGATACAATACATCATAATTAATAGCGTGATGGTGATAGCCACCTTTCGCATAATGAACAACATAAGATTATTATGAATAGAGTACTACGTCACTATAAATTGTGTTCTTTTTATTCGTTGTCGTTTCCCCCCTCAGTTGTTAAAACTAGGGTTTTGTGCTTTTCAACAAAACCCACAAAATACACCATATAGTAATACGTTCGAATCTCAGCTCCTCGTTGTGGGAGATGACTGAGAAATTGTGATCGCCATGCGACCTTAATTTGTTATATATTAATGGCAATATAATCATTCGTCGTCGTGAAACACCAGAAGCTAGCGAAACACAAAGAGCTCAGCCATGGCGTGATAACAACATAATTAAGAACATAATAATCTCGACACGTAGACCCGTAAACACCTTACTGTGAGTGACAATAATGATCTCGACAAATAGACCCGTAAACACCTTATTGTGAGTGACAATAATAATCTCGACACGTAGATCCGTAATCACCTTACTGTGAGTGACCCTAACCCTAACCTAACCCGTAACCCCCTTACTGTGAGTGACAAGCACGGTTGTCTTAACATGGACTCCTATTTGTCGATTTTTTGCAAAAAGGTTTTTAGACAGTCGGGAAATATTTCGACTACAAACAGCTATTCGTAATAATTATATGTCATCAATCATTATGCGAAAGGTGTCGCTGTGCAAACCAAACCAATAACCACAAACCAATAACCAAACCAATTAACCAAACCAATTAACCCACCTGACTACAGACAATTAAGTGAAGAGATACACCGTAAATAACGACGGTGGTAATCGTCATGTCTGTAACGTACACACACAGTAATTTAATGTATGTAATTCAAATAAGATAAGTTAGACGCAATATAAACATATAATAGGAGCAGTAGTATAGCGGCTAAGACCAAAAATCATGCACTTTTGAGTAGAAGTCCCATACTTTACATATTGATACTATGGACCAAGGTGATTAATTTCTGATATGGACCTCTTCTCAAAGTTCTCTCATATTCACACAAGGGCACCTCAAAATATAACAAGTTTGGGTCGAAATCGATCCGCTTCATTGTTCAATGTCATTCCACATTTTTAATAAACAGCGCGTGAGATTTTGTTTACTTGAAAAAAATACGATACGTTTTCAATTGCTGCGTCTGCTACATTGCTAATTACGACCAATTATCCAATACAAAATAAATATCAAAGGTAAAAACAAAAACAACAGCACCAAACTCCCTATTATTAATCACATTTGCCGTAAACTTACGCAATTTGGCAACGGTTGACGAAATATTAGAATGTGTGGAGAATGCCTATTGACCGTGCGTTTTTCCCTTCGTCCTACGTTTGATTTGAAACTATATTCACCGTATTTCAAACAAATCATAGTCGCAATACCACCCTAAGTCCATATATGTAAAGCTAAATGTGTATTACGTATGAACATGGTCCATGGATATAGCCATACAGCTTTTGAACATTACGATCAACAAAACTAATAGTACTGTTGACCTCCGCCATCACCTACGGAAACCCATTCTACGGAAAGCCGTTTCGTTATAATTTTCACACATTGTGCAGTGTGCGAGTTCGCCCATGACACGATATTTTGTTTGGGAAACGGGTGGTCAAGAATCATGGCAAGCACCTAGGAAACAAAATGCTGTCCATTTTTTTTCAGGGGCCTAGTATACATATTCATTTGGGGGGGGGGGGGGGGGGGGGTGGAGTTGATTTTTTTTCTGGTGAATCTGGTGGGACAAAATATCATGGGAAGCGGAGTGCTGTTCAATTTTTTGGGTGTGGGGAAGGGTTGAAAATATTTTTTTAAAGAATAGGTGGGGCACGATATCCTGGCAATTCTGGGGGGGGGGGGGGGGGGTGATTTTGTTTGGGAACAGGTGGGGCAAGATATCCTGGCAAGTGCTAGAAAATAAAATGCTGTCCATTTTTATTTCTGGGGCCTAGGAAACAGAATTCTGTCCGTTTTTTTCTGGAGGGGGGGGGGGGGGTGATTTTGTTTAGGAACTGGTTGGGAAAGATATCCTGGCAAGCGCCTAAGAAACAGAATTCTGTCCAATTTTTTTCGGGGGGGGGGGGGGTGGGGGTGATTTTTGTTTGGGAATGGGTGGGGCAAGAAATCCTAGCAAGCGCCTAGGAAACAGAATTCTGTCCAATTTTTTTCTGGGGGTGGGGGGGGGGTGATTTTGTTTAGGAACGGGTTGGGCAAGATATCCTGGCAAGGGCTTAGGAAACAGAATTCTGTCCAATTATTTTGGGGGGGGTGGGGTGATTTTGTTTGAGAACGGGTGGGGCGAGAAATCCTGGCAAGTGCCTAGAAACAAATTTCTGTACATTTATTTTCTGAGTCCTAGGATACAGTATTATGTCCAACTTTTCTGGGGGGGGGGGGGGTGATTTTGTTTAGGAACTGGTTGGGAAAGATATCCTGGCAAGCGCCTATGAAACAGAATTCTGTCCAATTTTTTTCGGGGGGGGGGGGTGGGTGTGATTTTTGTTTGGGAATGGGTGGGGCAAGAAATCCTGACAAGGGCTTAGGAAACAGAATTATGTCCAATTTTTTGGGGGGGGGGGGGTGGGGTGATTTTGTTTGTGAACGGGTGGGGCAAGAAATCCTGGCAAGTGCCTAGAAACAAATTTCTGTACATTTATTTTCTGAGTCCTAGGATACAGTATTATGTCCAACTTTTCTGGGGGGGGGGTGAGGTGATTTTGTTTGGGAACGAATGGGGCAAGATATCCTGGCAAGGGTTTAGAAACTAAATGCTGTCCATTATTTCCTGGGGCCTAGGAAACAGAATTATGTCCAAGATTGCGTCAAATGTATTGAGGGAAATGTTCAGATAATAAGTTCAACAAACGACCATTTGGTCGTTTGTTGAACTTATTATATGAACATTTCCTATGGGATAACTGGTCATAAATGATGTTCCAGCATAGAACGGGTTAAGGAGGAAGTTTTTATATTCTCAATATATAGAAACATAAAAATAATCACACACCGTTAAGGATAACCTGCCCTTAATAGATAAACCTGTCAATGTATCTCGTCAAATTATAGTATCTTCTTTGTCCGAGCTTGTATTCCTACAATTTCCAGTAAAGTTTGTTAAACATGGCACACAGGCCGATATGGGCAGTTTTGTTTGGTGGCAAATTACTGGCAATGTTGGGGGGGGGGGCGTTGTCAGATTGGAATGCTTTTGACACCGGTTGGAAAGTTTCAACTCAAGGGTGCAAGTTCAATCTTGAAAACCTTGGAGATTGGTCTGGTTCAAGGGGCCCCATGCAGTTGAAAATTTCAAGATATTTCCCCTGAACAACCACGACGCTGTCTAATATACTGTGTGGTGGGGTTGGGGTGGTTTCTTAACCAGGAAATTAGTTATAGTTGTAAGTTAAATTTATATGATTATGTTGAATAACAAAGGTAACAGATTCCAACCAGTGTGCGATAAAATTTAATTGAGCACGCTTCCTTTTTGGAATACACCCATACATGTATTTAGTGGGATGGAAAGTATATATAAATAATATTTGTGTAATTTTTTATCTGCGGGTTAATCAAGTTTCAATGTTGATAGATTCATTTCAATGCAATTGTTTGTATTTGTTCTGTTATTTTTTCATGTTGATATTGTTGTTTTGCCTTCTTTCGAGCGCATTTTCAAATTTTGCTGACACGACTCCAATTCAAACTGCCTGCTGTTTGAACAAGAAGAGACAGAAGATTCATCATGTTGGGTTCGTTATATATTTTTGATTTACTTAATTTGTGATTTAAACCAGTTTAGCGTTATGAATATTTAAAGATGTAATCACGGTTACAATACCTCCAACCAGAACATCCACAATCTAATTAGATAGCACTTTTGGATTCGTTCCAGGGACAAAATCAATACTAAACCCATCTGAAACACTCACATGGTATTGAAAGTAAGGCAATTCTCTTTTTTTTTCTCTGTTCTGCTAAATAATCGGGATTATGCACAAGATTACTAGTGTATTTCAGATAACATCTCGTCCAAACGTCTTACCACTTATATCGGAATATCAATAAAAATATTTTTGATTTACTTAATTTGTGATTTAAACCAGTTTAGCGTTATGAATATTTAAAGATGTAATCACGGTTACAATACCTCCAACCAGAACATCCACAATCTAATTAGATAGCACTTTTGGATTCGTTCCAGGGACAAAATCAATACTAAACCCATCTGAAACACTCACATGGTATTGAAATTAAGGCAATTCTCTTTTTTTTTCTCTGTTCTGCTAAATAATCGGGATTATGCACAAGATTACTAGTGTATTTCAGATAACATCTCGTCCAAACGTCTTAGCACTTATATCGAAATATCAATAAAAAAGCAAACTGATTTCGTTAAAAAAAATGAGCATGCATGGAATTTCGATTACATCTTTAGCAGTTATTTTTATTTTTGTTCCCGTTCTGTGATATTTTAAATAGTTAACTTTTAATGTTTTATTCTATTTATCAGTTTTATCAACAAGATATAGATGTATAGCTTGTGATGCTAATATTCTGATGTTATTTTCAGAAACCAAATCGACGTATGGATACAGGAATCTCGGGACGCAAAGTCAAACTACATTTGCACAGGAATGCCACATCGAATATCTGATTTGTCTGGGATCATTCAACCAGTATAGCCATGTCCAAAAAGTTCAAGCTGATAAACCATGACTTCTGTTCTCCGGGATCCAGCACAGTTGATCAAACGCCATCTAAACCAATTGACTGGACAACATGTGCATTGTGTCAGACTGACAAGCCAGAAGCTCTCCAGTGCCCAATGCGGTCCAAACGAAAAGATGTTGGTGCTGGGTACAAATATGTCGCCGATACTCTGCAACAAGAACGGACAAATACAAATATCCAAATTGGTGTTGATGTAAAATTACTTGATGAGGGATTGGGTTTCGAGGAAACGTTTAAGCTGCATAGTGCTGTTTGGCACAAGTGCTGTCGCAACAAACTATGTAAATCGCGCACAACGCCGTTGCCAAAGAAAAGACTTATTTACGATGAAGCTGCAAGCACCTCCACAAACCCCATCAAGACTAGGAAAACATGTAACGCGACTCAAGACGAAATGATATGCATATTCTGCGACAATGATGACAGTTCTGGTCATCTCCATAAGGCGTCAACACTGGAGTTAGATACTAAGGTGCGTGAAGGAGCAACCGAGCTGAATGACACCAAACTGTTAGCAAAATTGGCTGTTGGAGACATGGTAGCAATTGATGCTGTATATCACATTTCATGTTTGAGTAATTTCTACCGCCGCGTTGGAAACTTACACAAAGAGCCATCTGTACGATCAGCTGATGCCAGCATAGAGGGATTAGTATTCGCAGAGCTTGTGGAGCATATAACATGTATGCGTGAGAGTAGTGATTGTTCCCCCGTATTCAATCTATCGGATTTGTGCAAACTATACGGAACTATACTACAAGACTTAAGTGTGTTTCCAACCAATGTGCATGCTACAAGGTTAAAGACCCGTATATTATCAGCGATTCCAGAGCTCACCCCCCACAGCCAGGGTAGAGATGTTTTATTGGCGTTTGGTGATGGCGATGCAATTAAACATTCATGTGAACAGGATTTTGATTCAGAAGCTCTGTGTTTCTCCAAAGCTGCAAAACTTATACGCAGAGATATATTAAAAACTAACCAACACTTCAATGGCGACTTTCCGTCCGATTGTCAGCAAAAGTCTGTTCCATCTTCACTGGTCGCTTTAGTAAGCATGATATTAAATGGACCTGGCATTAAAGAGCAACAAGCTTCTTATAATGATCCAATTCCAGCAGCTGTCACGCTGTCTCAACTAATTTCATTCAATGTTGTGAAAGATAGGAGCAATACAAATTCAGCACCAAACAAGCAACGTCACAGTAGAGAACGTGAGACCCCAGCATCCATTTATTTGGCTATAAAGATACATTCTGATACCAGAAAACGTGGACTCGTTGACACATTGCACAATTTTGGTTTATGCATCTCATATGATCGCTTACTAACAATTTCAACCGATGTTGCCAATGGTGTGTGTTCGCAGTATGAAGCTGATGGTGTGGTTTGCCCGCCAAAACTATTGAAAAACATTTTCACAACAGCAGCCGTGGACAACATAGACCACAATCCCAGCTCTACATATGCTTCAGATTCATTCCATGGAACAGCAATTTCACTAATGCAGCATCCGACATCGACATGCAAAGGAATCTCTCGTGATCGTCCTATAATAGATGGAAGTGTCACGAAGAAACATTCTATTAGTAATCTGCCCAACACGTACAGTGATGTTCCGCCTGCAAAACTGTCAAACTCAGACCCGGTTGTACCGAAATTGGCCGGTCCTGTTATTGTAGAAACACAAGCTCAACCCATCGTTTCTCAAGAATATCAATGGCTTGCACATGTCTATACCCAAGCACAGAAAAGTGAGCTCACCGGTGGGGATTACCTGTGTTGGGCAGCTTTCCGTGCTTCGTTCCAGCAACCGTTCACAGACCCTTGTACGGAAATCGCGCTTCTGCCTTTATTTGTTGACCACGCACAGTCAGTTCCAATGATTAAGCATTCTATGGACATTGTGCACAATGCTATCAAATTTCTCAATCCAGTTCAAATCCCAGTTCTTGTTATGGACGAACCGTTGTTCGCAATAGCAAAATCCATTCAGTGGAATTCTCCGACAACACACGGTGAGGATAAGATCCTGATTATGCTTGGTGGGCTCCACATTGAGATGACAGCGCTAAAGACATTAGGTGATTTCTTGGATGGTAGTGGGTGGTCGAATACGTTATGTAATGCTGGTGTTGCCAACAGTGGTGTTGCCGATTCCTTTGTAAAAGCTTCTATGATAACAAGAACTCGGCGTGCCCATCAGCTGACTGCTGCAGCTCTCTATACTTTGCAACAGCGTGCTTACGTGAACTACAGCAACCTCTATGGTGAAGATGACAGATCTCTATTGTCTTTTGAGAACTGGTGCGACTCTATGATGCAGTCGCAACCACAATTTTTATACTGGAATCTTGTTCTGAAATTTGAGCTGATAGTACTTTCATTTATACGATCGTTACGGGAAGCAGATTTCCAGCTATATATGCAATCGTTAGCTGAGCTACTACCATGGGCATTTGCCTTAGACCACATCAATTACTCCAGATGGTTATCTGTTCATTTGAGGGATATGTGCGCTCTGAAAATCCAACACCCGACCTTATTTAAAGAATTTTCATCTGGGAAATTCGTCGCTCACAAAACCCAAAGGAAGTTTTCCGGTATGGCCCTAGATCAGGCTCATGAGCAAGTTAATGCTATGGTGAAAGGGGAAGGTGGTGCGGTAGGTCTCACTGAGAATCCGGCTGCACTGAAACGATGGATGCTTGCGGGGCCAGAGATATCCAGAATGGTGAGTCGATACGAAGCGAGCACTGAAGACAACTTTGCTACAAAGCACCACGAGCAGACTCACAAATTGCAGTTAACCTTCCAAAAAGATACATTAGCCATAGTTGCTGCATTTGAGGAGATGGGAAATCCATTCGATGAAGATAGCGGTGACTTGTACACATTAGATACCAAAGAAGTTATGACTGACTCAGTTGTCCAAGCAGTGAAAAATATTGGCAAACTAGGCAAAGAACAGTATGAACAATTTGTATTGGAGAGGTTCACGAATACAGAAGCAAAGCCAATAACTGAACCGATCAGGAAAAATAAATTGCCTTTGTTTTCAAAGAAAAACAAACCTGTACTTCGGAAGGGACAAATTACAGAGCTGAAAAGTGACTGTGCCTTGTTTGGTCGATTGTATATAGCTTGCCAGGCAAGAGATGGTAATCTTGAAGATCTCTTCAAACATGAGAACCAACCGTGGCCACCAGCTCTCTCCAAACACAATGAACCGCGTTCTGGCTCAAAGGCAGATCTACTACCATGTTTGGAATCAATTGCCGAATCACAAGACCGTGCACCAAACGTGAATGCTGTTATTCTTGATGGCGCTTTCATTGTACAGATGCTACCACCGGGAACTTCTAAAACTTTCCAAGATTATGCTGACAATGTTTTTATAAAGTACATTGAAATGCAGCTAAGATCAGCCAACCGTGTGGATGTTGTATGGGATATATATCGAGATGATAGCCTGAAATGTGCCACACGTCAAAAAAGGGGATCTGGCGCTCGACGAAAGGTTGTCGCAACATCACAAGTTCCAAGGAATTGGCAAAGTTTCCTGCGTGTCAACGAAAACAAGACTGAATTATTCAAACTTTTGACAGAACAAGTGGTACTAATTGATGTCAAGAACAAGGAGGTATATGCTACATTACAACAATTGGTTCTTTCATCTCACGACAGAGCTAACAAATCTTCCATTTCGCCATGCATGCACGAGGAAGCAGATACCCGCGTGATGCTTCATGTTGCTGATGCGGTTAACTGTGGAATTGAATCTGTGATGGTAAGAACTGCTGACACCGATGTTGTTGTGATTGTTGTTTCCCACATGCAGAAGCTCAAACAGGCACATGTATGGATAGCATTTGGTGTAGGGAAGCACTTGAGATACCTACCTGCTCATGAAATGGCCAACCAACTCGGCCCACAAAAGTCACTCGGAATGCTGATGCTTCACGCCTTCTCGGGATGTGATGTTGTATCATTTTTTGCTGGCAGAGGTAAAAAGACAGCTTGGGATACCTGGAATTCATGCCCGAATGTTACAGACGCCTTTGTAAAATTAGCATCCGATCCAGTGAACATTTCAGACGATGACTTCCAATCAATAGAAGCATATACAGTAAACATGTATGATAGGAACAGTGGGTCAAAATATGTAGACCATACAAGAAGGCAGTTATTCGCAAAGAGGTCGTGTAATTTGGAGAATATACCACCAACACGTGATGCTCTTAAGCAACATACTACGCGGGCTAGCTACCAGGCAGGGCATATCTGGGGACAGTCAATGATACCTGATCCAGACTTACCCAGTCCATCTTCGTGGGGATGGGAGCGTGACTCGGAAAGTAAATGGGTGCCTGTATGGACTACTCTACCACAGGTCAAAGATACATGTTACGAACTTATCTGCTGTGGCTGTAAGAAAGCATGTGCAAACAGATGCAGTTGTTCTAAAGCCAACCTAAAATGTACTGCATTGTGCAAATGTGATGGCAGTTGCTATCAAGACTAAGGGATATTACTGGATAAACAGTGCTTATAATACTATTGATATACCAGTCTATAGTTCTACTCGATATATAAGATTGTTCTAGAACATTCAAGATTCAGACAAACATCACAAAACATATCTCGCTTTTGCTCTATGGTCTATATATATAGTATATAAAACAATGTTTGAGCAGAACAGTTTCATTTTGAGAGATTAATAGAACATCTATAGTATAATATGCATTGATTTGCTTCTTTTCAATAATATGGAGGGTCACTAAGAAAGAAGTTTGATTTGGCATTGAAATAACTTTCTTTGGTATGCATAAACCTAGTTTATTTGCGATTTCAACAATACTGCATGTTGGTTGTACCTAGCAATGAGTAGGCCTAATGTGATATGATTATGCTTTCATGTGAAATGTTGTTGTTGTAATTGGAGGTCTGGAACACTGAACGCATATATAAATAGTAATAATACTAAAAACTGCCAAATAACATTCTAACTACACTTTTGCTAAACATCGTGATCATCTTATGAAGAAAAAATGGAAAAACAAATTTTTGGTTAAATTTTGTCCAACAAATTGGGTGTTTTCCAAAAGTGGTTGTGGTGACCACCAAAGTGGTTATTTCAATTAGGTCCATATCAAATTTTGTTTCTTAGATGTCCCTGAAGGTGTATACAAAGTTCTATGCTTCTACTCAAAAGTGCACGATTGCCTCACATTTTTGGTCTTAGCCGCTATACTACAGGGCGTTATCGGGTATTATTATCCGTGGCGTGATGCTATCACTCGAACACGACATATCGGGTTATAATTCATAACAATGTAATCATCTCTCAAAAACTTCCTGGTCTGAATTGGCGTACATTATACTCGGCACGCAGGATGACAAGAATGATCATGTCACCAAATAGGCGCAATATGAGCTATGTGGAACCATGCATGTCAACTGTACACAAGTTGTCAGAGTCTCATCAGATTAGCATCCAAAACGCCCCGGGGCCTATCATTTGCTAAAAGAATTCTATAATGAAAACGAAACACGCAATAGTTTTCGTCAACATATTGTGACACCACGAATGTGTTAATGTCGTTCATGCACTTGCCGCCCGCCATGCTATAAAGGGACATAATGCTCTCGCAGTTCCTAAATGAGAAAAAATTAAGGTTTGTAAAACCACCATAGATTTATAGAGGTTACCTACATGTTTTAATACCGAAATATCTCATGAGATTCTGGAAAGAACTATCAAATGCTCGCGAGAGGATACAACCCGTGAGTGAAAATTCGATCTTTCCAGACACGAGTGAGAAGTTTCAGGAACTCAAACAAAACGTTGTATGTTTTTACATGACTGCGCCCATACATCATATTATACCAGTTTGAAACCTAAGTTTTTTTGCGATGATCTGACAGAGACGTTTGTAACAATTGGCACAAACAGTAAAGTAATGGAAACACCCCTAGTGTAAAGTATATTATTGGAAACAAGTATTTACACACAAATATGTGATATGCCTTGTTTGTTTATTGGTATATAGAGCTCCCTGTCAGATCGGGTCAGAATAGTATCAGGTTTTGTAATAGTGACATATGCTCTATATGGGCGTAGCTGGACACGACGATCCATGCAGCCACTGACATGTTTGAGAGAGAGGTAGTTGCCATGTGAGTCATTAACCCTTTACCCAACAAAGCGGCCAAAGCCGGCCAAATAAAGCTTCAACAGCCTAAAATATCTTCGGTCTGTCTCAATAGAACCATACAAATATGGATATCATTGGAACCGGCTCCTTGACCACATTGTGATAGTTACAGTTATGCCCTGTGCCAATGCATTCTCTTATATATGCGAGTCGACCATAGGTCGCCTCGCATATATAAGAGAATGCATTGGCCTAAAAAAAAATCTTTTTTTACCATTGTTTCTTACATTCTTTAACAATTTTATAATTTTTATTGTGTTAAGCCAATGCATTCACTTATATATGCGAGGCGACCTATGGTCGACTCGCATATATAAGAGAATGCATTGGCACAGGGCCCTTCTGTTGGGTAAAGGGTTAACGCTGTGCAACCCATCATATCAATCCGCTACGAGATGCAGGTATCTAAATTGTAACTATGATACCAACAATCGTTTTGCGTAAAGGTAAAGGTAAAGGTAAAGGTAAAGGTAAAGGTAAAGGTAAAGGTAAAGGTAAAGGTAAAGGTAAAGGTAAAGGTAAAGGTAAAGGTAAAGGTAAAGGTAAAGGTAAAGGTAAAGGTAAAGGTAAAGGTAAAGGTAAAGGTAAAGGTAAAGGTAAAGGTAAAGGTAAAGGTAAAGGTAAATGACTTCATTATCAAATACCCTGTGCGTTCGGATTAAACCCATAAGATCAACAAGCCCAGTTGTTTGGTCGCCATCAGGAATGTCAGTTGGGCAGTCTTTCATTGGAATATGATTTCTCATATCAGTCAACCGTACCGATTTATTTCCACTTCGAAGAATAGCATCATGTGCTATTTGGTCAACCTCTGTAATGGCGGGTCGATATTTATGTAGTTCATGCTTCAACGATTCCCGCAGTGTGTCTGTATTTCGTTATTTGTTGTTTGTGGGTAATAGCGGGTGCCCCGTATGTGTGGGTAACGTATATGATTGTAAATGGGGAATGCCCGGTATATGAGTAAAGTGGGTGCCCCGTATATGTTGTAAATGGGGAATGACTGGTATTAATGTAAAAATGTTTTCAACACATATCATCACTGGAAAGTTATCAACAATAAAATAAAAACATATTTTATCCACTTCTCTTGTCGTCTTAGTAAGTTGTTCTACACAATGTCTTCATATAGATTTATACCCACTGCGAGCGCCTTGTATCCCAGTAATGTCTCTTCCGTGACGTCGGGACTAATGACTCATCATTGCTTTATAAAATATCTGGATATGACAATGATTTTATTCCGTGCCGCCAGGACATATGGCCCATCATTATGTTTTAAACTATATTGCTATGCCAACGATTATAGTATTATGTTTGCATAATATAGTGTAATGCAAGTCCTATCCCATCAACTTCTGAATAATATGAGACGCCAATATTCGGAACAATGTGTGCAATATTACACTGCAAATACTGCGCATTGTTGGATTTCTAAGGGTTGTCTTATCAAAGCTGATGGAGATCCGGGATACATTTCATTGGGGTGTGATCTGGTCCATGGCATATTGATATAATACTACATTGTGTATTCTGAGGTTAGTTTTTGGGAACGGCGCTTTATCGTCGTACATGCTTCGTATATTTACAATGTATTTTGGAATATTTATCGCTGGACTTCTGTTTCTACCACACACAGGTATAACTATTAATCACGACTAAGATATGCCGTTGGTAGGATATTTTGTGAGCAAAATATCGCTTATTTACTTGAAATGAAATTTCTGGGTTGTTTTCTACTGAAAGTTGTCTACAGAGAAATACTACGAGTGCATCACTATCTCAAATTGGTTTGGACAGTGTATTACAATAAGAAACTTTGGCATACAACTGGACTTACACGGGTGTCCTTGTCAAAACATCTTAACCCTGCCTATACTAAAGCACCATTTACGATTACTTAACCCATAGTTAATGTTCAAACAATAAGTAACCCTCTATACTAAAACACCATTTACGATTAGTTAAACCACAGAAAATGTTCAAATAATAAGTAACCCTGTCTATACTAAGACACCATTTACGATTGTTAATCCACAGGAAATGTTCAAATAATAAGTAACCCTGTCTATATTAAAACACCATTTACGATTGTTAATCCACAGGGACTGTTCAAATAATAAGTAACCCTGTCTATACTAAAACACCATTTACGATTGTTAATCCACAGGGACTGTTCAAATAATAAGTAACCCTGTCTATACTAAGACACCATTTACGATTGTTAATCCACAGGAAATGTTCAAATAATAAGTAACCCTGTCTATACTAAAACATCATTTACGATTGTTAATCCACAGGAAATGTTCAAATAATAAGGTCGTTTGTTGATCGTATTATCTAAATATATTCCTCAATAAATAGGATTATGTAATATGTATGTTTATTTATCTGTCGTGTGCTTATATTAGATGAACATCCAAAAAATAATAGACAATGCTGATATACACTCGTTAACAGACTGCGGGAATCCATTTAAAGTGATGTGAAACACTCCGGTATGGTGATAAAATAGAAATGGAGAATAATCTTGTTCAAAGTAGTAATTTTTACAAATAATATATCATAATTGACAACACACACCATCATTCTTATATATGAATTAAATGCATTGACTCTCGATGGCGTAGTCGTTTTCCTTAGTTTATCACGGATGGATGCGTCCCGAATCAAGTAGTAAATATTTACAATTGAGCATAGTTCTGACGATGTTTTCTATGGAGTGGTATGGTCGAATTGCTTCAAATTTTGGCGATGTTAGTAAAATGTTACATTCCTCCAGCGCATGAGAACTAACATATCAGTGTCATGCACCCGAATAAGTACATAATATGTCTGTAATAAAGAAAGGGTTAATGTTCAGATTGACTTATTATCAGTTTATTTTTATAAACATGTACATGCATGACCATATCACAAATAATCTGATAAGTTATGAACACTCGACATATATTATGCTACAATCGACAGGCGAAACACTTTAAATTGTTAATAATTTAATTACTGACTTTATACTGTTTGCTCGATATGACGATATATGCTAATAGAAGAGCTCTGATTCTAAACTGGTATTGTCAACAGACATGACATTATAATGGAATCTGTCAAATACGGAAACAAGTCACCATACAGTGGATGTCATCTAATTTAGCTCGCAGGTTGTCTTAACAAACCCGTTATCCCCGAGGGCGTTTCACTGGGTTGTGCGCTAGTTAGCTTCAGGGGCGGATTGTGATTGTATCGTCGTCCATTATGTTTATAGTGCCAATGTATTTGATCATATGCATCATTTGATTGCTGTACTTTCACACCGATAATTATTAATTCTCTGTGAGCGATTCTAGTGATGTCTATTTTAGAGATTATACAAAATACTCATTCAAATGAACTTTGAAAGACAGTTTTTTAAACGACAAATAAGGAATTAATGGAACACATCAGCAAGTCGGTTAGTGGGACATCAAGCACATCTGCTATGAATACGATAGATCATGCCACGAATCCCTACGGGTATCTGTGCACACGTAGAGATAATATTCCACAAGTACAAGTTTTGACATTGAACTTTATAGTCGAAACAAATAATACAGGGAATATATTTCTTAGTTATGACCTGTTGCTTAGTAATGCACTTCACTGTAGGTGAAGGTTTCAACTCGACATTTCACTATGTAAACGGACATGGCTCATTCGAACCTCCAAATTTGTGTCTACGTAATTTGGAGCGACGGATACGGATATAAACAAACAAACGATTGATATACCGGCTTCATGTGCTTTAAAAACACTAGCCAAAGTCGCAATTTTTCAGCCGTTTTCAACTTTTCGTCAGAAGTCTGATCAGCGATCTTTATTGCTACCATATCAGGAATAGACTACCACGGAACGCTCTTTTCTGTTCCATATCGTGCAAATGGCTGTTTTTGTTTTGTTTGGGACGTAAACACCGTATTCACAGTTGTATTACTTCAATTCGTCTGTTTGGGTTACATAATGCTCGTAGAAAGGTAGTTCAGATATTTATCGACCTATTTCGATATTGAAAAAAAAATCAAAAGCGAATAATATTATGTGTATTTTGGAGCGTAATCCGCCATTTGGCTTTAAATGACTTTGCGTCGCTTACAATTATGATATATTTGATGGGTAATTAATTAATTAATTCAATGTTTATTGCGATATCGGCTCATAACAGTAAAATAAAAACTTGCATTGTTTAGTTTGGACCTTGGTGTAAACAATATTTAATTTCGAACAAAACATGTAATACATTCAAACAAATTGACATAAGTAATAATAATATTCAAAACGGGGGGTTGGACAACAAGCCTAAAAGGCTTTTATAAAGTCTTTTCCTCGGAGCAGGAAGTTTACCCTTGGTATCAGAGTAGATACCATATAGGGTAAATTTAGCAGACGGGGATAACATGTTAGATCCGAAAAAATATTATTCAAGGAGGGGGTAGAGGGATAGAGTGCAGGAAGGAAGAACGTTTGTCAAGTTAATTGGTATTGCATACCGTACATCGGCCAAAACGAAAGAGGGGAGTGAAGCGAAGTACCGTATAATTATATTTTAGTTACACAACTTTTGTATTTATAACGTATACTATTTAAGAACCATGAAACAATCAAAATCAAATCGAAACGCATCGCGGCCCACGTGGAGGAAATGCGAGAAAAAAACAATAAATCTACTAGAACTGTTAATTAATATTAAAATTAAAATAATTGGTTAGAAGCGTACTTAAGCATTATATGATGTAATATGACGAAACAATGACTTAATTTCATGGGGAATGGCCCAGTGACACGGAGAATGGTTGGCACTCGATTGGAAATTATTAAATTCCATTTCATTAAAATTCCATTGAGAAGTGACGAAACGACCCCACCAGAGCACACAATACAGATAATGTGATAAAACAAATACATAATTACATATAGTGGTGTATTGCATGGCCCGGCGATCGTACGACTCATCATGGTTATGAGAAACGCCGAGTTTGTAAAATGAACTTTTGTACGGCGACAAAGATCTGAGTATTTAGACGATCAGAAAGTTCACTTGAGCCATATAATAGGATATCAATTGATATTCTGCTTGTTGGTAGCGCGGATATGAGCTCTATTCTCTCTTGAGTATACAGAGGACAATGAAAAAAGAAGTGGTATGCTGATTCAATTTCATAATCACCACAGGAACAGAACGGAGAATCTTCCAAGTGGTTTACGACGAGGTCTTTATTCAGGTTACTACAGCCTAATATAATTCTATTATGATAAACTTGTGCTTTCCTGGAGTAACTTTGATAGTAAAATTTGGCTATTTTTGAACGATCAACATTTAGGGTCTGTTTAAATTCTTTCAACGAAGGGGTCATCTTTACTGAGTCGGGTAAACTATTCCAAGCACGTGTGGTTGACGGTAGAAATGTGTCCATATACGCATTCCTATTACTGTCAGGTGGATGAATACTAGCATGCCTAAAATTATAACCAGACGACATAGCATCTGGTGGAATCATATTGGATAAATAGGATGGAGTTATTTTTCTTGTCATTTTGTAAAATTGAATTAATTTCTGTCTACTTCTTCTTGATGCAAGTGTTTCCCAACCAGTTTCAAGTAACAAGTTGAGGTCGCTAGTACTTCTAGTTGCCCCAGTTACAACTCGTGCCATTTCGTACTGAATATCATCAATGCAATCGCTCATGTATTTCGGAATGTTATCCCAAACAGGTGATGCATATTCCAGTATTGGGCGAATGAATGAGACATATACGGTTTCTAAAGATTTTCTGCTTAATCAGAACTTGTGTTTCTTTACAAGATTAACTCTCTTCCATGCCTTGTCGAGTATGCTACAAATGTGACTTTCCCATGAACCAGTAGTGTCAAATATAACTCCGAGATGTTTATGATTGCTTACTTCTGTTATGTGTGATCCAGCCATGAGTAGGGGTGGGTGAGCTATATTTAGGTTCTTCCTTGATACTATCAATGCTTCGGTCTTCAGGGGGTTGAACTTTACCAACCACTTACATGACCATTTGACAATAGTGTCAATATCTTTATTAATTATTTCAGCGGCAAGGGTAGGGTTCTCAACACACATATAAATTGAGGTGTCATCAGCAAAAAGACGTATGTTGCACACTATATTTTTTGTTATATCGTTGATATAAATAAGAAATAAAAGGGGTCCTAATATTGAGCTTGTGAGACGCCTGCAGATACATATTTCCAGTCAGAGCTAGCCTTATCAATCAAAACTCTTGTTGGCGAGATTTAAGATAGGAAGGTATTAGATTGTACAACTTGCCATTGATGCCCATGCTCGAGATTTTGTGGAGGAGACCTTTGTGCCAAACCTTATCAAATGCCTTACTAATGTTACAAAATATACAACGAACTTCCTTGCCATCGTCTAGAGACCTACTAATATAATCATACACGTCAGTAATTTGATACACAGCAGTATCTCCTAATTTAAACCGAGACTGGTGGACAGAGATTAAATTGTGATCATTAACGTGGGACCAAATGTATTTATAAAGGCACTTTCATATGTTTTGGATAAGCAACTTAATAGAGATATAGGACGATAGTTTGATACAAGACTAGGGTCACCGCTTTTGAAAACTGGAGTGATATTCGCTATTTTCCATTCACTTGGATAATAACTATTTTTTGAGAAAATATTGAAAACATGAGCAAGGGGTTCACAGAGAGATGAAGCACAATTTTTCAAAACGCGGGGGCTAATTTTGTCTGGGCCGCAAGCTTTAGATGCTTTGAGATTTTTAAGAGCATTGAAAACATCGGTTGTCGAAATCTCTATCTCACTTATTGCTATATCAGAATTAGAATTTAGAGGAAAATAGTTCACATTTATGTCGTGTGAGGAATCATCGACTTTCGATATTTCACAAAAGTAATCATTCAAGGCGTTCGCTTTATCAGAGGGTGAAACCAAGTGACAGTTGTCAGACATAAGTGGGGGTATGGCTTTACGATTATTTTGGAAAAGAATTTTTTGTAAATTTTTCCACCAGGTTGATTTATCAGAGTTTATATCATTTAAACTATGATCAATTTTCGTATCGTAGTCAGACTTTGCTTTTCTCACCGCGTGTACACATTGATTGCGCACAGAGCGAAAATTTGCCCAAGAAGTCGATGAATTAGTGTGTTTCGCTTTTTTATGTAGCCTGTTGCGTTTGCGCATTAGTTTCTTTATACTACATGTAAGCCAAGGGGGGCAATCCTGTTTTATAGAAACAGTTTTACTTGGAATATATCTAGTGCAGGCATTTTGTATGAATTCTGTTATATGGTCGGTAATCGTAGTAAAATTCTGATCGGAATAAATGCTTCTAAAATCCCAATTGAGGAAAATATTTTTCATAGCTTCGTAGTCCGCTTTGACATAATACAAGATTTGTCTTTTTGTCGACGAAAGATTCGATAATGGTTGCTCGATGTCGAGCGTAACTGGCGAATGGTACCTAACGCGGTCCTCAAAGAAAGTGCCAATCACCTCCGTGCCACTTATATACTCACGACAATTGGTAAGAAACAGGTCCAGGATGGTAGATGACGTTTCGCTAAAATTTGTAGACGATGTCACAAATTGGGATACACCACAACGTGAGCATATACCGTTAATCTTTCCACTCCTACCACCTTTATAATCTTCATTAAAATCACCGCATATCAGGACATTGTTCACATCGTCAATAGCATTTTTTATATTTAACTCAATATTTTCCCATAATGAGACTGTTGATTGAGGGGGTCTATAGAAACACCCGATAATGATCTTTTTCTCATGAATCTTTATTTCAACCCATAATGATTCTAAGCCTGGTACGATAAGGTCAGTGCGATGTTTATAAGGGATGCAATCGCGTATGTAGATACTAACACCACCGCCGACTGTTTCACTGTTTCTATCTTTTCTGATTGGTTCATGGAAACCTTGGATAAGGACTTCGGAATTTTCAATTGATTTATCAAGCCATGTTTCTGTGAACATACAAATATCGAAATGAATCGCTTCGGCATTTAGTATTGTCATTTTATTTCTAATACTCTGGATATTCAGCTGCAGAACAGAGCAGGATCTCCGTGACCCACCTTCGCGAATTGGACCCGGGTTTTGTTCGATATCACCACTTAATAGCAGCAACAAGCATGAGATAAACATAATAATAATACTGTACGCTAGAAGTTTAACTTTATATGCGATTGGGCCGAATACGTGTTGGTCCGCATCATTCAGCTTAACTACAGTGATGTACATTATTCAAGAAACATATAATAACTAAGGAATATATTCTCCGAGTTATTGTTTTCGACTTTATAAGGTCAAAGCTGAAAACAGTTCCCTGGTTTTGTACTAGTGGAATATGATCTAAGCTGGCGTTAGCCTTAGTAGAGATTCATGGCATGATCTATGAATACAAGGACAAATAAATATCGGCTGGCTTCCTCTACGGAATGACCACAGCGACAGCTTGGGATATGCGATATGAAGTTACAAAACGTGTTACTTTCAAATCGCCACAGTAGTTTTTAAGTAGACAGTGACGACCTTTTATCGGGCTCTCTCCGACATAGCAATAATCTGAATCTGAACATTTCATCCGATCTGTCATCTTAAATACGCGTATATGTGATTAACACTTTATATACTAAAGCACACCTGATGAGTATTTATCCCACAGGAGATATTCAGATAATAAGTTTAACACCATTTATATATATTTATATGACTTTATTTCCTCCGTAAACGAAGATATAGTGTACAAAATCACATACACATTATTACATAATTAACATAATTAAACATTAAACATATTCATTGGCATAATGTGCGTGTTGAAACAATATATCGAAAATGGTTTGAGTATAATTCGCGACGAATACCAGCTATATACAATTGATTGTGGTTGCATAATACATGTATGCGTCTAAATTGTCATTATACATAGCAAGTACACATATGATATACAGTCATAGAGCTATAGATATGCACTCGTGTGTTACGCGTACGTATATATAATTTTAATACAGAACTATGGAGGTACAGGCATTAGTGATGATATGCTATCAACATATGCTTTCCAGAGAGAATCTGATTTCCTAACGAAAAAATCGATCAGTTCATTATGTATTTCGCGTATACAATGGTCAAGTTCAGCTATTCCGGATAATAGAACTCGCGTTTTGGATTCCGCATTCAAACTATCATATTGCATGTATACGTCTACATGAAATTCGTTTAATAAGTCAAATTCAAAAATATTACGGTTATCACATATTGAGACACACTCGATTAATGCATGTCTGACCAGATCATTGTGTGTTCTATCACACAATGGGCACGATTGTTCGTCCGTTTCAAGAATGGAAATAAGACGTGCAACAAGGAGATAAAAATCTTTATGCTTGGGATATATGTAACAGTTTTCCCATAGCCTAGACATACATAATTTAGGCTGGAGTGCCGAGAAACGGTTTAATCGACTATCATCGCCTTTGCTACATTCCCATTCATCTCTATTTATATTGAACCATGAGGTCTTCGTTATATTTTTCCATGATAATTTGTTTGGAAAGGTCACATTTAATAAGTATTTCTCGAAATATTCGGTCATTCCATATTTGTCCAATGTACAAATAATATCAACCATGAAATTAGAATTTGAAGCTGTAGGAAACATTAAATACTGGTATAACCGTGTAATAAATACATCTTTGGCGGTTTTGTTCGACGACAGATTGCATATTGAACCAATAAATAACAGTTTTCGTTTTTATATTAATGATACTATTGACGACATACCGACTAATCCTTGAGCTATAACTGTTTTTGTGCGATTATGAAGACCCTGATAGTATTTTAGACAGAAACGGTGCATTCTTTCGAGACGGTCGCATAGAGTTTTATTCACACACCATAAAAGTTCAGATCCGTATAAACCTTTTGGAATGACCACCGAATAATAAATCAACGAACAACTTTTTGGTGTAATGCCACCGGGGTATATTCCTGCGTTCGTTAACATCATGAATGTACTTCGGGTTTTGTCACATATCCGGTCAATGAGGACAGAATTAAAATCGTATTTATCGAGTGGGATACCAAGATGGGTAACTTCTGAACATTCTTGTAGAGTATATGTTCCTAAGTTCCAGACGCGATGTTGACGAGAGAACTCTGACTTTGTTTCGTTGAATACTATTACCGAGCATTTATTAGAGTTATACTTATATCGCCACTTTTTGCTGTATTCAAAACACATATCAATAAGAGCTGATAATCCGACACTATTGAGTGATAATAAAACCATGTCATCAGCATGTGTTGGGCATGTGCAATTTACTCCGAGCATTTGTAGGCCATACGGGGAATTTGCGAGAGTACATATCAACTGGTCAACATAGACCATGTAGTAAAATGGGGAGAGAATACTTCCCTGACGAGCCCCTTGACGAACGTCAAACCACCTAGATAAGGAATTGTTATAACGAATAGAACATGTAACATTTGTCAGCAATTCATTAATGAGACAAAACAAATTTCCTTTAAAACCGCGTTTATCTAATTTATATAACAACCCGTTAATCCAGACGGTATCGAATGCCTTCCATACATCTAAAAATAAGCTGTATAATTTTTGTTTACTAGCGGACACATAGTCAATACATTCCTTCATTACATAAGATGTCATGGTTGCGCTTACACCTTTTTGGAAGCCATGTTGAAGCGGGTGCACTTGTATTAAATTGGGTGCATAAGATTCCAATCGAGTTTGTATAACTTTTTCAAGTAACTTATATAAAACAGGCATCAACGTTATAACCCTATAGCTATCAAAATCTGTCCTGGGTTTTTTGCCACCTTTAAATAATGTAACGATTATACCGCGTTTCATTTGGCTCGGGACCTTCTGTGTATTAATTACATTAGTAAAGAGTTTAGAAATCGCCAGCGTCAATGTGTTACTTCCGTATAATAAGTGTTCATTGGATATCCCGTCCCATCCAGCCGCTTTCCCCGTACTTAGGCCCCGATATATTTGATTCAGTTCACCAGTTGATACAGGAAAAATTATGCGATTGTCAATATCACTGCTTTGTTTACTGGCCATTGTACGCGCAATCAATTCATTAACACAGTGGAAGTGATTGAAATCAAAGTCTGATTGGTATAGCGGTGAGTACAGATTTTCAAAATACGATGCCCAGCCTTCCACAACATCAAGATCATTCCGTAGAACCTTCCCTTCATAACAAAAGAATGCATTTTTATCGATATGATTTCTCTGTCGCTTTACATGTATCACGCGAAATAGATAATTATGATCGATCTGAGCGCGTTCGTCAATTTCATTATTTAATTCGGATATATAATTTTCGGACGCTTTTCTGTACTCTCTACGAAAATCACGTTTCGCTAATTTATATTGAGTGTAACTATTACATTGTGTACTTGCTCGAGGTCGACCTTCACGTATCCATTGTTTCCGGAGATCACGCATATATTTATGCTTATTTTTCAAACAATCTCCCCAATATGGTTTCAGGCGTTTATTATATGACTTTTTTGGTAAACATGATTCAGATACTTTTGATATTAGATGTGCAATTGACTGGCAAACTTCAGATATGTCTGAATCATCAGTGTATATGATGTTGTGTGCTGTTAGTTCAACATCAAGACTTTGTTTGTAAAGTTCGAGAATTTCTGGTTCAGATTTAACTTTACGCCAATTTATGGTTTTGTCTGTTTCTCTTTCGGCTGTACATGAAGATTGACTGCGTAGCTGAAACTTCAAATGTAATGCAATAGGTCTATGATTAGATACGTTAATGGCGTCATCGTCTAAAACATGTACCTCGTGAATAAATGGAATAAATGTGAATGGAATAAAAATGTGATCGACAATTGTTCCTTCATGTAATTGGCAGTAATCACCGAAAGGAATGCATGTAGATAGAGGATAATCGTCACAAAATTCATAATTCACAGATCCAACTCGATTCGCTTAACCATTTTCTTGAATATCATATTTCGTTCATCAGATTTGTCAAATTGTCCGTTTGTGTCTCCCATTACGATTACGTTACCATATGATTTGTAGGTGTCACATAGGTCACCAAGCGTTTTGCATACTCTTCGTAATATTGTATGGTATAGTTTGTAGATGGTAGATATACTTGGAGGAGATATATAAAACCGTCATCCTAATTTGTATCCCTAAAATACGATCATCATTAATTGCAAGCGGACATATACGATTTGATAATTTCTTATGCCATAGCAAGGCAACACCACCACTAGGTCTACCTCTCTTGTTGGGAATATTTTGGCGAGAATCGCATACGGCATGATACTCATAGTCCTTGTTAAGCGAACCGAGGAAATCAAGATTGCATTGATAAAGCCAATGCTCACTTAAGCCTACGATATCATTAGCGCCATTCTTGAGCAATGATGCCAAGTAATGACCCGAATATGTGATACCTGTACAGTTCCAGTTGAGTAGGTTTAATTCAGGAGATTCCATCACGCGTTTGCATTCAACTACTGTTAATGTGATACTATTAGTTGTTACATTTATACTTGTAATTAGACATATTAATGTCAACAGCAAAGTCGTATAACGCATTGTTGAATCATGTATATGCAATGTAAATACAACATAAATAAGTGAGCATAATCATATATGCATACATGCATTGACTAGTCACGATTTTTGTGGACCCACATTCTGCAGATTGCGCCTTTTGGCCAGAAGTTAGATGCGAGAACGTTCTCCAGATCATCGTCACAAATGTTGATACGAGCCGTGTTTCCTCTTAACATCCGGATAACAGTGAAACGTACGTTTTCGTACATTAAGTGTTTCGTGATGTCGTGAATTGTCACTCGGTTGGAGAAACCACCAAGGAATACCTGTGATGTTTTAATCGGGCCATCTTGCTTGTTATAGTAATAGTCATCAGGTTCATTGTCCGAATATCGCGGGCTTCTTGTATTGTTCGAGGCGTTATGTCTGCGATTATCTTCATAGGATGGAACTCTGGATTCATAGGATACATCATTTGGGGCACTGGAATGTGAATCATCCACTGAAGCTTCATCACTGGCCTGAGAGCGGTCACATGTATCATCATAAGCAAGGAATGCATCCATCATTTTATTGAGTGTGTCTGATATATCGCGTTGAGGTTTGGATACATTGTCCATTGAAACACTCACACATTCCACAAATACTTGGAGGTTATTGGTCACGCTTGTGGTGAAGTTCCGGAATTCATCTTTCATTATATTCACGTTATTTTTAATTGTTTCATTCATTAGTTTATCGCAGGAGTGTGTTGGTTGAACATGCTTTTTATTTACTAAATCCTTTAATGTTGATAGTTGTCCTTCAACGCTTTTTTGTTTACGACTAAACTCCTCCAACACATTTACTATGGTACCCACATCCGATTTGACGCCGACAATTTCACTTTTTAATCTTTTCACACCAGAGTATTTTTCATCTTGTATTCTTTCCATTGTTAATTTCACACTTTCTAAGTCTTCATCCATTGTTTTTATTTTAGTATTTACATTCGCAACATCTTTTTTGAGTTGGTTCACATCTTTTACAATACATAGTTTTTCATCAATTTTATCTAATCGAGCTTCCATTTGAGCTATTGTTGAATCCAACTTCGGAATACGTTCGGAGAAGTCTTTATGGAATTTTTCATTTTCCGTTTTTATCAGAGATATATCTCGGAGGATTTTAACAATCGAGCTGTTGACGTTCACATTGGATATTGCCTGGTCGTCGTCGATTACCGGCATGATTGATATTGAAGGACGGCTAACACTTTTATTTCTAACACCTTTACTTATAACGTCACTGATGCTATCACCATCCTTATCGACCATAAATTTCATCAATTTGTATATATCCACTGCCATTCTCATATTACGACTGTTTTTGTCAATAATATGATCACCGGTTAAACTTCGAACAACGCGTTGTTTCATTGATGAGGAAGAGTCATATGGAAAGCTATTGTCAATTGTTGCATGCATGAACACGTTGTCGCGGAGAGTATCGAAAAGTTTATCTTGGTTAGCAACAAATTCTATTATTGTGGACTAAACACATCTTGCGTTGTTGAGTTAATGAACAGTAACACAGCTTGTAGATTGTCGGTTACTTTAGTAGAGTCCTCTTGTTTACGGGTGTATTGCTGTGACTCAATGCTATCGTACCACACCGATAAACACATCGCTAGTGACCGTTGGCGGCTTGAATCACCCATTGTCATTTGTCGATTTTTTACAACCGCTGGTTATTGAATGTCATCGGGGAATCCCCTAAACAGCTGATCAAGCGTGACGGTTTCACACGACGAGAATTTCTGTACTGACAGCGTACACGTGAGTACAGTTCATTGGCCAATTTGGACAGGGGGTAATGGTGGCTATATCATTAAGCATGATTACGATAATATTGAAATGACGAAACATCATACCGGCACAGTCCAAACATCCCGGTTAAGCGAATCTTGATCTTGTCACCATCTTGTACCTGAGAAATTCCGCAAACACTAGAACATATTCAAACATCGATACCTTGTCCGATTTTCGAGAAAACACGCATAACTTGAAGACAGAAACAATTTGACATACGATCTATACTAAAGCACAACTGATGATTATTTATCCCACATGAGATATTCAGATAATAAGATTAACCCCATCTATACTAAAGCACAACTGATGATTATTTATCATACAGGAAATTGTTCAGATAATAAGTTTAACCCCATCTATACTAAAGCACAACTGATGATTATTTATCATACAGGAAATTGTTCAGATAATAAGTTTAACCCCATCTATACTGAAGCACAACTGATGATTATTTATCATACAGGAAATTGTTCAGATAATAAGATTAACCCCATCTATACTAAAGCACAACTGATGATTATTTATCCCACATGAGATATTCAGATAATAAGATTAACCCCATCTATACTAAAGCAAAACTGATGAGTATTTATCCCACATGAGATATTCAGATAATAAGATTAACCCCATCTATACTAAAGCACAACTGATGATTATTTATCCCACATGAGATATTCAGATAATAACATTAACCCCATCTATACTAAAGCACAACTGATGATTATTTATCATACAGGAAATTGTTCAGATAATAAGTTTAACCCCATCTATACTAAAGCACAACTGATGATTATTTATCATACAGGAAATTGTTCAGATAATAAGTTTAACCCCATCTATACTAAAGCACAACTGATGATTATTTATCATACAGGAAATTGTTCAGATAATAAGTTTAACCCCATCTATAATAAAGCACAACTGATGATTATTTATCCCACAGGAGATATTCAGATAATAAGATTAACCCCATCTATAATAAAGCACAACTGATGATTATTTATCATACAGGAAATTGTTCAGATAATAAGTTTAACCCCATCTATACTAAAGCACAACTGATGATTATTTATCATACAGGAAATTGTTCAGATAATAAGTTTAACCCCATCTATACTAAAGCACAACTGATGATTATTTATCATACAGGAAATTTTTCAGATAATAAGTTTAACCCCATCTATACTAAAGCACAACTGATGATTATTTATCATACAGGAAATTGTTCAGATAATAAGTTTAACCCCATCTATAATAAAGCACAACTGATGATTATTTATCCCACAGGAGATATTCAGATAATAAGATTAACCCCATCTATAATAAAGCACAACTGATGAGTATTTATCATACAGGAAATTGTTCAGATAATAAGTTTTACCCCATCTATACTAAAGCACAACTGATGATTATTTATCATACAGGAAATTGTTCAGATAATAAGTTTAACCCCATCTATACTAAAGCACAACTGATGATTATTTATCATACAGGAAATTGTTCAGATAATAAGTTTAACCCCATCTATACTAAAGCACAACTGATGATTATTTATCATACAGGAAATTGTTCAGATAATAAGTTTAACCCCATCTATACTAAAGCACAACTGATGATTATTTATCATACAGGAAATTGTTCAGATAATAAGTTTAACCCCATCTATACTAAAGCACAACTGATGATTATTTATCATACAGGAAATTGTTCAGATAATAAGTTTAACCCCATCTATACTAAAGCAAAACTGATGAGTATTTATCCCACATGAGATAGTCAGATACTAAGTTCGACAATCGCCCATCTAAACAGTTCCCTAAAAAAATATAGCTCCTTCTGCACTTTTATTTTTCTGTCGTCTGCTTTTATCACCTTAACATCCATCGAATTCCCTCCAAATGAAAAGTAGACGATTCCAATGTATATGTTTGTAACTAAATGGAACAATCCATTTAATATATAACGGGTTAACATTGGAAATAATTCGAAGACACTACTATAACGATAGGCCAAAAAGCTAAAATCATTCGGAGACACTACTATAATGATAGGCCAAACAGCTAAAATCATTCGGAGACACTACTATAAAGATAGGCCAAAAAGCTAAATTCATTCGGATACACTACTATAACGATAGGCCAAACAGCAAAATTAATTCGGAGACACCACTATAAAGATAGGCCAAACAGCTACAATCATTAACATATAAATTAAGATTATGCCATGAATCTCTTCTCTGGCTAACGCACGTAGAAATCATATTGCACAATAACTAATCATTGGATGTTGTAAGTTTTGACAGGGCACCTTATAAAGTCGACAAAATAACGCGGGTAATATATTTCTTAGTCATTGTCTGTTACTGCACTTTCGGAATTTAAGTGAATTTGTGAGAGATTTTGCTTTGCGTCGTTTGCAATTTTTCTTGGATAATGAACTCCATGTTTATTGCGATATCGGCTCACAAAATTCAGAGAAAAGCATGCAATTTTGAGTTGGGACATTCAGTGAAGTACATTATGATGGAACATATACTAACTAAGAACTATATTTCCCGAGTTATTTTTTCGACTTCGTTCCCTGTCAAAACTTTAAAACGTTCCAAGGTTGTGTCATGGTATAATATGATCTATACGTGCGTTAGCCAGAGTTGAAATTCGTGGCATGATGTAACATTATATCGACATCGCGCTTCGAACATTAATATACACGTGCACGTATCTGTATATCGTGTCGCTGGATTCAACTATTGTCGGGAACACTGTTTGGGGTTTTTACCCTTGTCAAACAATAGTGATGTAATGTCATATTGTTCTCCGTCTCAATGTCGTTCAACACATCCTCCATGAAGCGATAGCCACATAAGGTATACATGTACAACCCACCATGAACATACAGATAGTCAGACACTCCATCTTTAGATATGAAACTCGTCGTCTGTTTGTGTATCTATATGTGTGTGTAACTCGGTCACGATTTTGGCGCGTTTATAACTTGTCAACCATGCGTCCAATGGAAATGGTATTCTAATTTGCCAGTGTGAACATCGGAGGATGGTACCAGTGGGTACCGTTCAGTAGATTCGCCGGAACTCGGTTAGAATGCTATCGGCGCTAAATAATGCTATTTTAATCTTTCAGTTTAGCGTACATCTGATAAAAGAATGTTTATAAAAGCAACATAAGCGCGAAGCGCTCGATGTTCAAGGTCACATGCCGCTAACTAAAGGCTCCCAAATTGAGCCTGTTTCAGTTAGTATATAGAGTAATAAAGTAAAATACATTGATTGTGTTTCATTCCATATGTACATGCAAATATGTGGGTGGGGTGGGGTGGGAGGGTAGAACATACAGCTTTAGTGAAATGAAATGTTCTCACACATGGCCCACAGTGCAGGGGCCTGTGAATTTTATGCTGCCGAATTAAGATTGCCAATGGGGTCAGTTTAAGATCAATAAATGAACAAAGCTGAATAAATTATCCCGAATTGAATCTGTTTCAGTTATTAAATAGTAATAAATTAACATTCTGATTTTGTTTTCGCTCCATACACCCTAAATCTAGTTGGATAAGCAGTTATCCAACAGTCAATCAACCGTTGTATGCCCACAGCACCTATCTACGTTGTGTGAAAAGTTGCATGACAATTTGGTTGGATACACTTTTACACAACGTTGCATATATATTTTCTACCAACGGTTGTATGTTAATTATACAACGTGTTGGATGAAATTTCACACAACACTCAATCAACGATTATTGCCTACAGCACCTATCTACGTTTATTGAACTGTTGGGTGTTGGGTAGAGTTGGATGACATTTGTTGATTGGAAAGTTTACCCAACGTTGATTGGAAAGTAAATGGGGCAAGACGTCGTGGATAGCCTTGCCGGTTTAGTATACCTTTGTTATAATTATTCTTTGTACGATACACTGATTATGTAGGCTTTATGTGTTGGGTGTATGAGTGTACTACTTTAGTCAAATTAGTGTCGTCAGCAGAAATTGTTGTGTAAATTTGTAAACGTCAAAATTTGGCAAATATAAATAAATATACACTCAATACATAAAGCCTACATAATCAGTGTATCGTACAAAGAATAATTATAACAAAGGTATACTGTACCGGCAAAGCTATCCACTATGTCTTGCCCCATTTTCCAGTCGCTCAGGAATTTTTTCACGCAGTCGTCCATCTTGTTTTGAAATATTTGGAGCCAAAAACTCGCATGATCGCCCGCACCGGAAACGCGCTGCTATTGGATGACCCGGTCACGTGGCGGTTTTATCCAATGTGGTATGAAAGTAATACCACAGAAGACAGTTCACGCAATCAGTTGTGTACATCGTACTAAACTGTTGGATAATAAGTACACAACAAATTCGCACCCAACGAGTTGTATACAACGTTCATCCAACTATATTTAGGGTGTATGTGCATGTGTATATGTGGAGTGGAGTGCTGAAATACAGTTTCAGTGAAATACAGTTTTACTACGCGTGTACAGTGAAAAAAAGGAGAAGCACCGTGCCATTGCTAACATAGAAATGATAATTTGTTCATGACCGCGGACACAAGAAAGTAACAAAGACTACTTATAGTACATATAAGATAGTAGTTATCGTTATATGTGTTCCCGGCTCTAGGATAAATCCTTTCCCCAGTGATTGTATTGGTAGGGTTAATTATGTAGTGGTAAGCACTGTGTAACAGGAGAGGCACATGAAACGATGAATACGAGCGTACACACCAAAGTAATACGATCATACCTTAATTCCTGATGACTGGTTGCATTCATTGTACAACACAGGTATGAGTAGAAGAACAGAATAACCCAGTGACAATAGTGTGACATACGCTATAGTGAATGTATAGATAACATGGACATCAAACCTTATATGGACACATTCTACTAGTAATAACTACCCGTTCTTGATAGCGAGAGCGGGACTTCACCCAGAACTTCCCTACCAGCAACACCTCTTCATAACCTGTTTACACAGTGCTTTCCGGCAGAGAAGTATACAAATATAAAGTTGTCAAAACTTATGGACTCCTGATTTTGTTCCCGTTCCACGACCAATCTATCATTCTACACTAGATACGGGACACAATCCCTTAGTATATACATAAACACCACACAAATGACAATGCAACCACTATCTGTATACATACACCTCAGACATGACCACATATGCATAGCAACCACCAAGGGTGCTTATACGCAAGGCAGGTGAATGACGTCATATAATTGTTCATATATCCATCAGTGATTTTTCAAGATCGCGGTTATAGATTCTGGAGAAATTATCACGTGACTTCCGGTTAGCAACTGTGTGAAGATTGCAAAAAAACGCGGAATTGGAAATGAAGCATCGCGATAAAAATGAAAGTAACAACTTCACAACTTACGAAGAATTCACATGTGATTTATATATATATATACATTCATTCCCACACATAACAATACAGCCACTCCAAGTAAACAAATGCCCCCCACCCAGCATGACCACACAACACATGCATGTATACAAATACACCACTAAGTCGCCCCGTGTATTCCCATATGACATATATTATTGGTTGAGGTGTTATCGAACCCGGACCCCGTTATCGAACACGGACCCCGTTATCACATTTTAAATAAAGGTTTGGCTGTGGATACAGATCTGAATTGTGTTTTGCGTGCCATTAAGAAATTCGATAATATTGTTTAACCCCAATCGCCATTTTGGCAGCAATCTTATAGCTGGTGATGATTATTAAATTCGCCTTGAATGTAATTATTGACACCGGGACAACAGTTGTACCAGTATGCAAAAAACGGTGCTCCTATCTTATTAGTGTGTAACATTGTTACATGTTCCCCTTTTTCAAATATTGTGGTCATTTGGGACGCCATCTTAGATTTGGTAAATATTCCTCGACTAAAATGTTTGGGAAATACTTGACTCAGCAACACCGAGTCTTCGTAACAGCAACGTATAGCACGCATTGGTTCAAAGCAGACATTGCGTGATGAACGTCATATTTGGCCCAACAAATTCGACACAGAATGCACATGATGGCCACAGTGTAAGCTCCAATGTATCTTCTATCTGACAAGTCGATACAACTAACACAATTGGCAGCGCATTCCCACAAGGAGTAACGATATGTGGTGACATTTTTTATAGTTTAGAGTAAATTTCATCATGTTGGCCGCAATCTTGGCCACCATATTTGAATTCGGTGTATACTTTTTGGCTCAATTATATGGGTGGTGTATGCAAGAAAACAATTTCATTCACACAATACAGCCCCTTTACTAAAATGGTATAACTGTCCTTATCGTGTAGCATTATATTGACTGGTCATAATAAAATTAATGCCTCTCCAAGTTGATTTATAATGCCATTGACACTTTTCATTAGCCCATTTAAATTGCTCCCATCCAATAATACCTCGAATCACATGATACACACGGTTAATCTGGTGATTATGAGACGTATATATATATATGAGATCAATCCGGGCAGTCGGATACAAATCTGGAGAGATGCGGACCAATGCACGGGAAATAGTTCCAATAAATTGCGTTAATGCAGGCAAAGTTAATGAATATAACTCGATGAACACACCTTACCATGTTCTCACATTTAGTTCCTTGATTCACAGGAGCCGCGCAGGTTCCGGTCGACATCGTATTCCTGGTCGATGCTTCCGGAAGTGTTGGGTTAACTCCATTCAAGCAGCAGCTGGCATTCATCCGGGAATTCACGAGGGGCGCGGCGGTCGGTCCGGAAGCTGTACAGATCGGCCTCGTGACATTCTCTAGTAGACCACAGCCTCAGTTCGATCTCGACTCCTATAACGACACAGAGTCGATCATGCAGGCCGTCCAGATTGTTCCCTATTATCGCGGCAACACGGCGACGGGTCTGGCTCTTAAGCACGTCCGGACTGTCACATTCACAGAAGAAAAGGGGATGAGACCAGATGCTATCCAGGTAATTGTATTTATCCCACTATTTGGACCTTTAAATGTGTCTGTTTGTATTGTACTCATCAGTTAACAATGTATACATTATGTAACCGGAATGAAATAGGCGAATGTGTTAATTACGTCTCATAGTATATCGATGGAAAGTGATGTTGATAATAACTACTGTTTATGTATTATCGAAATAGTATGTAGTAGTTTGATCATATGAGTGTTGTCAACGAATGTTCTGTTATTGAGAAAAATAAAACAGTGTACTAAATCTAGATTTTCGTTGATACAAATGGTGTCCAAACTTAACTCGTATACTGACTGCAGTACCAATTGTGGCTTGTTATATAACTGATATAATGTTGTTATAATACTGATACTACTGTACACGGTATACCTGGCATTGACCCATCCTAATTGTATCCAACAATAGTGCCTAATTGACACCAGATACGTGGTATGTAATGTACACCCCTTTACAGCAGACCCAGTTTGTGGTAGGTTTGTGCGATATTATTGTGCGATATTTTTTAAAAATTTTTAAGCGAAGCGATCGAGTCCTGATGTTGCCTTATACTGTTTTCGTTATCGTGTACAACAGTTCTTTTAAAAAATGGCGATTTCACACAATTCTTAATAATGGCAATAACGTTTGTAGAGGATGCTGCTGAGAGCCAAAACTATCAAAGTAAACTATAAGCATATCTAACTCGAGCTGCCATGGGAAAATTGACCCATCAAAATAAATATAGACTGAATTATGGCAATACACTCTATCTTGGACTGCCTGACAGATTGATTCGAAAACTTCAAATGGCGCAAAGCACTGCAACTAATTTGAACTAGAATTGTAACGAATGAAGAGCGGTATGTAAATATCGCAGACATTATTCAAGACCTCCAGTTGTTGCCTGTCACATGCACACCGGGTAATATTAAAAACTCTTCTATTGATGTTCAAATGTAAAAACTAACTGGCTCCTACACTGTTCGAAAATACTTGTCGGTTTAACAGTGTATGACCTTCGAAATCCGACGGTCCCATACCGTTTCATCAGTTGTACGGTGAATCACCGTTGTTGTATGTGCCCATCAAAATGGTCCAAGTTAAACATCTTCGTGATTCAAAGTTGATGCCGTAAAAATTCAATAGCATATTTATCGGCGACCAAATTATATACGACAATGACTCCATACAGTATGACTGAATGTAACTCTGCTGATATTTAATATGTATTATTAATTATTTGTGCTAAATCCATGATCCGGCATTCATTCTGTGTTATGCGGGCCCGTCTTACTTGAGTACGTAATGACGTCATTCTCAAGTCAAGTGTCTTTAGAATTCACCAATTTTCATTCGCCATTTTGCGTATTTGATCGCAGGCGATGACACACTGTAGTTTTTTGGGGAAAATGTTACCCTTTCGGTTGTGGATTAATGTTAAGACTGTTGTTTAAACAGTTTTGTACCGTGGACCATGCTACAGTCTGATCGTACAATGCATGTAAAACGACCAAAGGAAGATAGCGATGTTGCGGGGTATGACACTGTTAAAATGACGGGTATTTTTCTAACAGGTATTTTTCTAACAGTGAGCATTATGTCTGATATCGAATATGTACATTAACTGATCATTTTCAGCGCACATACAACAACGGTAATTCACCGTGCAATGGATGAAACGGCATGTGACCGTCAAAGAATTCAGGGGTGTGTATGCCTTATTACGGTGTTGTTATAATGATAATCCATTCAGTTGTACAAGATGTGACATGTGAGGCAGATCGAAGAATATCACACCAACATATTGAAATGTTTACATTCCGGCGTCTACACGATGTTCGAATGAAGCTCTTGACATGACAGCGTTATTATATTAAATGTTCAAATCTCAATTGGGGCGCCCAACTATTTGTGTGATGCAGCCGTAGACAATGCAAACGTTGTGCACAAGTGCGATGTGCAACACTGACCACAGGCGTTCAACTGTTGTGTAAGATACGCGGGTACTTCATCGTGTGACAGTATTAACCCTTTACCCAACAGAAGGGCCCTGTGCCAATGCATTCTCTTATATATGCGAGTCGACCATAGGTCGCCTCGCATATATAAGAGAATGCATTAGCTTAACACATTAAAAATTGTAAAATTGTTAAAGAATGTAAGAAACAATGGTAAAAAGTGTTTAAAAAAGATTTTGTTTAGGCCAATGCATTCTCTTATATATGCGAGGCGACCTATGGTCGACTCGCATATATAAGAGAATGCATTGGCACAGGGCATAACTGTAACTATCACAATGTGGTCAAGGAGCCGGTTCCAATGATATCCATATTTGTATAGTTATATTGAGACAGATCGAAGATATTTTAGGCTGTTGAAGCTTTATTTGGCCGGTTTTGGCCGGTTTGTTGGGTAAAGGGTTAAGTTAAAGTGATGTGAAACACCCTGGTGGGGTGATTAAATATAAATTTAGGATAATCTTGCTCAAAGTAAGTATGTGTTATGACTATTAATCCAGACGGACAACACACACAAACAGACTCCGGAATTATTATATATGAATTAATTTCAATAACTCTTGATGACGAAATCGTCACTGTATCGCCTCTAGTTGCGTCCAGAATCGAGAAGTAAAATATATAATTGAATATAGTTCAGATAATGTTTTCTATGGGGTGGTACAGTCAATTTGCTTGAGATTTTCGACGATGTAGTAGAATGCTACCTTGCTCCGGTTGAATACTAACGTAAGCGTTTAACGCACCCTAACAATTCCATAATATGGCTTTAAGATACGGATGACTGAGCATTGTTTCTATATAGAGATATGACTACTGGCTCCAATAAATGCCCGACCCTGTTTAAATTATGACTCTAAATTAACTCCCCCCACATTCGTTGACGTATATCGTGAAAATCCTTATTGTTGCATTTAACAGGTTCTGGTGGTGATGACAGACGGCCGATCCAACGTGAAAAGAGACACGTTAGATGAGGCGGCACTGCTACATGAAACACACATAAAATGTTTCGCCATGGGGATTGGGAAGAACGTCGATAAGGATGAACTGGTAGCGATAGCATCGAACCCCGATTATGTGTTTAATGTGTCGGACTTTGACTCGTTGGAGACATTTAAAGAGATCATACAAGAAAACGCATTTGAAGGTTAGAACACAATTTCGCGGAATGCGATGTACCCACTTAAGCTTGGTTTATTTTGAACGACTAAATGAATTTTCAAATTACAAGACATGCCCGGTAGTTCACTGCATCACATGAACGCTGCGATATTGGTAATGACAGAGTGGCTATTCATACACATGTAGTTAAGCCTTCAAAAGTCTGCCAAATATACAGCGACCAGTAGTTGGTGCTTTTGTTATTTATGCTTCAAAATGTGGCCCAAGTCACTTTAACAAGGATGTGTCGAATTATTTCTTTGATAATATATATCGTGGTTACGAATATAACGTTTTCGTATACAATCAGCAAACAATACAATCGAATGCACCCCCGGTCGTTTCTGGTATACTGTTCCCGCTGTCATAGCGTATACTAGTGCCACACTGAACATGTTGCATCAGTATATATACTACACGATATTCACATAAAATAAATTACATAACAAATATGTATATAATACTTGTAGAGCGCCTTGTCTGTCGACAATATCTGATTTGGTGAGAGAGGCGATAAGTGTGCGTGAGAGAGGCGATAAGTGTGCGCGAGAGAGGCGATAAGTGTGCGTGAGAGAGGCGATAAGTGTGCGTGAGAGAGGCGATAAGTGTGCGTGAGAGAGGCGATAAGTGTGTGTGTGAGAGGGGCGATAAGTGTGCGTGAGAGAGGCGATAAGTGTGCGTGCCAAACAGCGCGCCATTTTATACGAACTGCGTATCTGAACGAACTGAATGACACAAAAGTTGGACAGTATAATTATATGGAAAGACACCTTTAACAAAACTATACAGTATAACAGGCTCCTTTTCTTCAATCCGAATTAGCATAATATACGCAAATTTCGTTATTCAATTCATCACGAACATTTATACGGTATAATTACTGTACGTCGCTGTAGGGTCTCAATCGGGGGTACCTTATAATGTTGTATATAAGTCCGTTCGTCAACAGTACCTAATTGGCAATGTGTTGGAGTCCATTGCACCCCGTTGTGCTGCAATATCCAACTGATATCCACATGCTTCCAACATTTGGAAAAAGTCAAAACAGACACCATACTCATTAAGATTCCATTAGCAAACTAAGTCAATATATGGAATACAATACTTTTTGACTACAACAGGAACAACATTCATTTAGGTCTGAAATTTACAACCGTTGCGACAGACCTGGGCCTTATTTCATGAAGGCAACTTATGACATAGTTGGGACTTAAGATGGACATAAGTTCAAACTTCAGTCATAAGTGCGTTTCACGAACAAGGTCTTAACTTAAGATGGTCTTAACTCTGGTCTTAACTTTAAGACTGGTGTGAGGTGTCTTATAAGATAATCTTAAAGTCAAGACCTACATTATGATCCGCATTTGGTCCGAAATATGGATGGGATCTAATATATTTCCATAGAGTTTGACATCATTTGCGATTCAAATCACACAATCGTAATGTAGACAATAATCAGGTTGAGACAATTGGTCCGAACATTTTCACATCGAGGATAATATTGAATGATTTATACTCAGCTGTTTGATAAATGCTGATGTCGGCTATAATTATTATTTACTTGCCTTTCTATATTAATATATGTATATATAATAATACATAATATGTATTATTTTATTATTATGATGTATATTATCATAATCCACCAACGTGAATCTCAGATCGTATACATGTATTACATCTGCATCACATGTTTATTAACTATGAAATATAAAAAGTATATAGCATGCATATAGTATACGGACCGCGGGCACTCCGGGATCCGCGAAAGAACATATATCACTGTGAACCGGCCGTCTATTAACGTGTTGTTAATTATAAACGCTCTTTATTAGAAATCGTCGCTTTGGTTTTATTAAAACATCTATGCAACATTGTCGTTCAACATAGCCCTGTACGTACTTTCGAAGTTCATACGCAGTTTGCTAACTATAACAGGCGTTTAGCATATTTGTCAATAGAACCAGAGCAAATTACATTAACATCATTTATATATGGCTTCTACAAATATGTCTCAGATTGGAAATAAGTCTATTTGGGGCACGATATGAAGTACTATTTACATTACAGCAATATAAATACAGAGCGTTTTGTATTAGTATTCCATGAATGTTGGCAATTAATAAAGAGCGTTTAGCTCGGAATTTCCATCGTGGTGTATTGCATGTATATGCAATCGTGGCGACATATTCGGTTTCCTAGTATTATGGATGATTCAAATACATATAATGTATTAGAACCTAATAACAGCAAACGAAAGGAGTGAACTTATGCCCCGCATCACATTAATGGCATGTTATATGGGTGAAGGTTCACCTTCGGAGTTACGATGTATAAGTCCCTTTAATAACTAAAATAATATTTTGGAGCTCGTTACGTTTGTATATAATAGACATTGGAAGCATGCAGCTATGTGTGGGTGGAATCTGACGCGAAATTACACAGTTAAATAGCGCGCTCATGCAGATAAGTATGCACCAACCATTATACTGATTATCGCCCTTGCATTACAATATCATAATTCTTCTTAGACACGCCCTAGTATCTATCACGAGACACTGTACCTAGGTATATAACATGCACATAACCAATATTGTCTGCGCACAGCTGTAATAAATTGTCGAGAGCCAGTCTGAAGAGCGCGAACTTAACTTCCTACTTAAGATGGACTTAAGATTGTTTTATGAAACGCGTTCGTTAAACGGAAAAGTAACATCATAAGATCCACCTTAGATCTTAGATTAAGTCCATCTTAAGATAATTTTATGACATTCCTTCATGAAACAGGGCCCTGGACTTTGTTAAATCATTTGAAAACGGTCGGCGCGAGCCTCCATTAAATCCCTGCCACCATGTCACGCTGTCACCCTGCCTAAGCAGATTATTTTTGTGACGCGAATATCTTTATTGTTGCCTGTAGTGTTAATTTCTCCAATTTATATAAATATCCATTTATGATATAAATGTTTGTAACACTATCACATAACAGATGTTCAGCCGTGAGTAAGTTAAATATAATATTGTTTGTAATTCCAGGAACCATTATCTCTCCTTATTAAATTGTCCAAAAGTAGATTAAATTTCAGTAGTGAATTGGTGGGCCCGCTATGACTCTTTGTTTGTATTGCACGTGTATGATAAAACTATTCACACAAGGCGAAATTTGAATAATTAAGATTATTAAAACATGTGTATCAACGTGAGCCTTACTGAGTCATCAGACATCTCGACACAGGTCCTTGTCTTGACCAATGATGCAATCATACCTATTGGCACAGGTACATTGTATCCTGGCTTGATAATCGGTATGACTCGATCGGTTGAGACAGATCCAGCTTAGATTACTTCCAGATTCTCACAGATATTTGAATGTCTCTTCCACGCACGCTTAGAGATGAGTTGTAATATTTTAGAGATGAGTTGTAATATTAGAGATGAGTTGTAATATTAGAGATGAGTTGTAATATATTAGAGATGAGTTGTAATATTTTAGAGATGAGTTGTAATATTTTAGAGATGAGTTGTAATATTAGATATGAGTTGTAATATTTTAGAGATGAGTTGTAATATTAGATATGAGTTGTAATATTTTAGAGATGAGTTGTAATAGTTTAGATATGAGTTGTAATATTAGAGATGAGTTGTAATAGTTTAGAGATGAGTTGTAATATTTTAGAGATGAGTTGTAATATTTTAGAGATGAGTTGTAATATTAGAGATGAGTTGTAATATTAGAGATGAGTTGTAATATTTTAGAGATGAGTTGTAATATTAGAGATGAGTTGTAATATTAGAGATGAGTTGTAATATTTTAGAGATGAGTTGTAATATTAGATATGAGTTGTAATATTAGATATGAGTTGTAATATTAGATATGAGTTGTAATATTAGATATGAGTTGTAATAGTTTAGAGATGAGTTGTAATATTTTAGAGATGAGTTGTAATATTTTAGAGATGAGTTGTAATATTAGAGATGAGTTGTAATATTAGAGATGAGTTGTAATATTTTAGAGATGAGTTGTAATATTAGAGATGAGTTGTAATATTAGAGATGAGTTGTAATATTTTAGAGATGAGTTGTAATATTAGAGATGAGTTGTAATATTAGAGATGAGTTGTAATATTAGAGATGAGTTGTAATATTTTAGAGATGAGTTGTAATATTTTAGAGATGAGTTGTAATATTTTAGAGATGAGTTGTAATATTAAAGATGAGTTGTAATATTAGAGATGAGTTGTAATATTTTACAGATGAGTTGTAATATTTTAGAGATGAGTTGTAATATTAGAGATGAGTTGTAATATTAGAGATGAGTTGTAATATTTTAGAGATGAGTTGTAATATTAGAGATGAGTTGTAATATTAGAGATGAGTTGTAATATTTTAGAGATGAGTTGTAATATTAGATATGAGTTGTAATATATTAGAGATGAGTTGTAATATTTTAGAGATGAGTTGTAATATTTTAGAGATGAGTTGTAATATTAGATATGAGTTGTAATATTTTAGAGATGAGTTGTAATATTTTAGAGATGAGTTGTAATAGTTTAGATATGAGTTGTAATATTAGAGATGAGTTGTAATAGTTTAGATATGAGTTGTAATATTAGAGATGAGTTGTAATAGTTTAGAGATGAGTTGTAATATTTTAGAGATGAGTTGTAATATTTTAGAGATGAGTTGTAATATTAGAGATGAGTTGTAATATTAGAGATGAGTTGTAATATTTTAGAGATGAGTTGTAATATTAGATATGAGTTGTAATATTAGATATGAGTTGTAATATTAGATATGAGTTGTAATATTAGATATGAGTTGTAATAGTTTAGAGATGAGTTGTAATATTTTAGAGATGAGTTGTAATATTTTAGAGATGAGTTGTAATATTAGAGATGAGTTGTAATATTAGAGATGAGTTGTAATATTTTAGAGATGAGTTGTAATATTAGAGATGAGTTGTAATATTAGAGATGAGTTGTAATATTTTAGAGATGAGTTGTAATATTTTAGAGATGAGTTGTAATATATTAGAGATGAGTTGTAATATTAGAGATGAGTTGTAATATTTTAGAGATGAGTTGTAATAGTTTAGAGATGAGTTGTAATATTAGAGA
Source organism: Siphonodentalium dalli (assembly GCA_032622095.1). Classification (NCBI taxonomy): domain Eukaryota; kingdom Metazoa; phylum Mollusca; class Scaphopoda; order Gadilida; family Siphonodentaliidae; genus Siphonodentalium; species Siphonodentalium dalli. The sequence goes on from CP136063.1 coordinate 15,344,121, forward strand.
TGAGTTGTAATATTAGAGATGAGTTGTAATATTTTAGAGATGAGTTGTAATATTAGAGATGAGTTGTAATAGTTTAGAGATGAGTTGTAATATTTTAGAGATGAGTTGTAATATTTTAGAGATGAGTTGTAATATTAGAGATGAGTTGTAATATTAGAGATGAGTTGTAATATTTTAGAGATGGGTTGTAATATTAGAGATGAGTTGTAATAGTTTAGAGATGAGTTGTAATATTTTAGAGATGAGTTGTAATATTAGAGATGAGTTGTAATATTTTAGAGATGAGTTGTAATATTTTAGAGATGAGTTGTAATATTAGATATGAGTTGTAATATTTTAGAGATGAGTTGTAATATTAGATATGAGTTGTAATATTTTAGAGATGAGTTGTAATATTTTAGAGATGAGTTGTAATAGTATAGATATGAGTTGTAATATTAGAGATGAGTTGTAATATTTTAGAGATGAGTTGTAATATTTTAGAGATGAGTTGTAATATTAGAGATGAGTTGTAATATTTTAGAGATGAGTTGTAATATTTTAGAGATGAGTTGTAATATTTTAGAGATGAGTTGTAATAGTTTAGATATGAGTTGTAATATTAGAGATGAGTTGTAATATTTTAGAGATGAGTTGTAATATTTTAGAGATGAGTTGTAATATTTTAGAGATGAGTTGTAATATTAGATATGAGTTGTAATATATTAGAGATGAGTTGTAATATTTTAGAGATGAGTTGTAATATTTTAGAGATGAGTTGTAATATTAGATATGAGTTGTAATATTTTAGAGATGAGTTGTAATATTAGATATGAGTTGTAATATTTTAGAGATGAGTTGTAATATTTTAGAGATGAGTTGTAATAGTTTAGATATGAGTTGTAATATTAGAGATGAGTTGTAATAGTTTAGAGATGAGTTGTAATATTTTAGAGATGAGTTGTAATATTTTAGAGATGAGTTGTAATATTAGAGATGAGTTGTAATATTAGAGATGAGTTGTAATATTTTAGAGATGAGTTGTAATATTAGAGATGAGTTGTAATATTAGAGATGAGTTGTAATATTTTAGAGATGAGTTGTAATATTAGATATGAGTTGTAATATTAGATATGAGTTGTAATATTAGATATGAGTTGTAATATTAGATATGAGTTGTAATAGTTTAGAGATGAGTTGTAATATTTTAGAGATGAGTTGTAATATATTAGAGATGAGTTGTAATATTAGAGATGAGTTGTAATATTTTAGAGATGAGTTGTAATAGTTTAGAGATGAGTTGTAATATTAGAGATGAGTTGTAATATTAGAGCTGAGTTGTAATATTAGAGATGAGTTGTAATATTTTAGAGATGAGTTGTAATATTAGATATGAGTTGTAATATATTAGAGATGAGTTGTAATATTTTAGAGATGAGTTGTAATATTTTAGAGATGAGTTGTAATATTAGATATGAGTTGTAATATTTTAGAGATGAGTTGTAATATTAGATATGAGTTGTAATATTTTAGAGATGAGTTGTAATAGTTTAGAGATGAGTTGTAATATTTTAGAGATGAGTTGTAATATTTTAGAGATGAGTTGTAATATTAGAGATGAGTTGTAATATTAGAGATGAGTTGTAATATTTTAGAGATGAGTTGTAATAGTAGAGATGAGTTGTAATATTAGAGATGAGTTGTAATATTTTAGAGATGAGTTGTAATATTTTAGAGATGAGTTGTAATATTTTAGAGATGAGTTGTAATATTAAAGATGAGTTGTAATATTAGAGATGAGTTGTAATATTTTACAGATGAGTTGTAATATTTTAGAGATGAGTTGTAATATTAGAGATGAGTTGTAATATTAGAGATGAGTTGTAATATTTTAGAGATGAGTTGTAATATTAGATATGAGTTGTAATATATTAGAGATGAGTTGTAATATTTTAGAGATGAGTTGTAATATTTTAGAGATGAGTTGTAATATTAGATATGAGTTGTAATATTTTAGAGATGAGTTGTAATATTAGATATGAGTTGTAATATTTTAGAGATGAGTTGTAATATTTTAGAGATGAGTTGTAATAGTTTAGATATGAGTTGTAATATTAGAGATGAGTTGTAATAGTTTAGAGATGAGTTGTAATATTTTAGAGATGAGTTGTAATATTTTAGAGATGAGTTGTAATATTAGAGATGAGTTGTAATATTAGAGATGAGTTGTAATATTTTAGAGATGAGTTGTAATATTAGAGATGAGTTGTAATATTAGAGATGAGTTGTAATATTTTAGAGATGAGTTGTAATATTAGATATGAGTTGTAATATTAGATATGAGTTGTAATATTAGATATGAGTTGTAATATTAGATATGAGTTGTAATAGTTTAGAGATGAGTTGTAATATTTTAGAGATGAGTTGTAATATTTTAGAGATGAGTTGTAATATTAGAGATGAGTTGTAATATTAGAGATGAGTTGTAATATTTTAGAGATGAGTTGTAATATTAGAGATGAGTTGTAATATTAGAGATGAGTTGTAATATTTTAGAGATGAGTTGTAATATTAGAGATGAGTTGTAATATTAGAGATGAGTTGTAATATTAGAGATGAGTTGTAATATTTTAGAGATGAGTTGTAATATTTTAGAGATGAGTTGTAATATTTTAGAGATGAGTTGTAATATTAAAGATGAGTTGTAATATTAGAGATGAGTTGTAATATTTTACAGATGAGTTGTAATATTTTAGAGATGAGTTGTAATATTAGAGATGAGTTGTAATATTAGAGATGAGTTGTAATATTTTAGAGATGAGTTGTAATATTAGAGATGAGTTGTAATATTAGAGATGAGTTGTAATATTTTAGAGATGAGTTGTAATATTAGATATGAGTTGTAATATATTAGAGATGAGTTGTAATATTTTAGAGATGAGTTGTAATATTAGATATGAGTTGTAATATATTAGAGATGAGTTGTAATATTTTAGAGATGAGTTGTAATATTTTAGAGATGAGTTGTAATATTAGATATGAGTTGTAATATTTTAGAGATGAGTTGTAATATTAGATATGAGTTGTAATATTTTAGAGATGAGTTGTAATATTTTAGAGATGAGTTGTAATAGTTTAGATATGAGTTGTAATATTAGAGATGAGTTGTAATAGTTTAGAGATGAGTTGTAATATTTTAGAGATGAGTTGTAATATTTTAGAGATGAGTTGTAATATTAGAGATGAGTTGTAATATTAGAGATGAGTTGTAATATTTTAGAGATGAGTTGTAATATTAGATATGAGTTGTAATATTAGATATGAGTTGTAATATTAGATATGAGTTGTAATATTAGATATGAGTTGTAATAGTTTAGAGATGAGTTGTAATATTTTAGAGATGAGTTGTAATATTTTAGAGATGAGTTGTAATATTAGAGATGAGTTGTAATATTAGAGATGAGTTGTAATATTTTAGAGATGAGTTGTAATATTAGAGATGAGTTGTAATATTAGAGATGAGTTGTAATATTAGAGATGAGTTGTAATATTTTAGAGATGAGTTGTAATATTAGAGATGAGTTGTAATATTAGAGATGAGTTGTAATATTAGAGATGAGTTGTTATATTTTAGAGATGAGTTGTAATATTTTAGAGATGAGTTGTAATATTTTAGAGATGAGTTGTAATATTAAAGATGAGTTGTAATATTAGAGATGAGTTGTAATATTTTAGAGATGAGTTGTAATATTTTAGAGATGAGTTGTAATATTAGAGATGAATTGTAATATTAGAGATGAGTTGTAATATTTTAGAGATGAGTTGTAATATTAGAGATGAGTTGTAATATTAGAGATGAGTTGTAATATTTTAGAGATGAGTTGTAATATTTTAGAGATGAGTTGTAATATTAAAGATGAGTTGTAATATTAGAGATGAGTTGTAATATTAGAGATGAGTTGTAATATTTTAGAGATGAGTTGTAATATTAGAGATGAGTTGTAATATTAGAGATGAGTTGTAATATTTTAGAGATGAGTTGTAATATTAGAGATGAGTTGTAATATTAGAGATGAGTTGTAATATTTTAGAGATGAGTTGTAATATTTTAGAGATGAGTTGTAATATTAAAGATGAGTTGTAATATTAGAGATGAGTTGTTATATTTTAGAGATGAGTTGTAATATTTTAGAGATGAGTTGTAATATTTTAGAGATGAGTTGTAATATTAAAGATGAGTTGTAATATTAGAGATGAGTTGTAATATTTTACAGATGAGTTGTAATATTTTAGAGATGAGTTGTAATATTAGAGATGAGTTGTAATATTAGAGATGAGTTGTAATATTTTAGAGATGAGTTGTAATATTTTAGAGATGAGTTGTAATATATTAGAGATGAGTTGTAATATTAGAGATGAGTTGTAATATTTTAGAGATGAGTTGTAATAGTTTAGAGATGAGTTGTAATATTAGAGATGAGTTGTAATATTAGAGATGAGTTGTAATATTTTAGAGATGAGTTGTAATATTAGAGATGAGTTGTAATAGTTTAGAGATGAGTTGTAATATTTTAGAGATGAGTTGTAATATTTTAGAGATGAGTTGTAATATTAGAGATGAGTTGTAATATTAGAGATGAGTTGTAATATTTTAGAGATGGGTTGTAATATTAGAGATGAGTTGTAATAGTTTAGAGATGAGTTGTAATATTTTAGAGATGAGTTGTAATATTAGAGATGAGTTGTAATATTTTAGAGATGAGTTGTAATATTTTAGAGATGAGTTGTAATATTAGATATGAGTTGTAATATTTTAGAGATGAGTTGTAATATTAGATATGAGTTGTAATATTTTAGAGATGAGTTGTAATATTTTAGAGATGAGTTGTAATAGTTTAGATATGAGTTGTAATATTAGAGATGAGTTGTAATATTTTAGAGATGAGTTGTAATATTTTAGAGATGAGTTGTAATATTAGAGATGAGTTGTAATATTTTAGAGATGAGTTGTAATATTTTAGAGATGAGTTGTAATATTTTAGAGATGAGTTGTAATAGTTTAGATATGAGTTGTAATATTAGAGATGAGTTGTAATATTTTAGAGATGAGTTGTAATATTTTAGAGATGAGTTGTAATATTTTAGAGATGAGTTGTAATATTAGATATGAGTTGTAATATATTAGAGATGAGTTGTAATATTTTAGAGATGAGTTGTAATATTTTAGAGATGAGTTGTAATATTAGATATGAGTTGTAATATTTTAGAGATGAGTTGTAATATTAGATATGAGTTGTAATATTTTAGAGATGAGTTGTAATATTTTAGAGATGAGTTGTAATAGTTTAGATATGAGTTGTAATATTAGAGATGAGTTGTAATAGTTTAGAGATGAGTTGTAATATTTTAGAGATGAGTTGTAATATTTTAGAGATGAGTTGTAATATTAGAGATGAGTTGTAATATTAGAGATGAGTTGTAATATTTTAGAGATGAGTTGTAATATTAGAGATGAGTTGTAATATTAGAGATGAGTTGTAATATTTTAGAGATGAGTTGTAATATTAGATATGAGTTGTAATATTTTAGAGATGAGTTGTAATATTAGATATGAGTTGTAATATTAGATATGAGTTGTAATATTAGATATGAGTTGTAATATTAGATATGAGTTGTAATAGTTTAGAGATGAGTTGTAATATTTTAGAGATGAGTTGTAATATTTTAGAGATGAGTTGTAATATTAGAGATGAGTTGTAATATTAGAGATGAGTTGTAATATTTTAGAGATGAGTTGTAATATTAGAGATGAGTTGTAATATTAGAGATGAGTTGTAATATTTTAGAGATGAGTTGTAATATTAGAGATGAGTTGTAATATTAGAGATGAGTTGTAATATTAGAGATGAGTTGTAATATTTTAGAGATGAGTTGTAATATTTTAGAGATGAGTTGTAATATTTTAGAGATGAGTTGTAATATTAAAGATGAGTTGTAATATTAGAGATGAGTTGTAATATTTTACAGATGAGTTGTAATATTTTAGAGCATGAGTTGTAATATTAGAGATGAGTTGTAATATTAGAGATGAGTTGTAATATTTTAGAGATGAGTTGTAATATTAGATATGAGTTGTAATATATTAGAGATGAGTTGTAATATTTTAGAGATGAGTTGTAATATTTTAGAGATGAGTTGTAATTTTAGATATGAGTTGTAATATTTTAGAGATGAGATGTAATATTAGATATGAGTTGTAATATTTTAGAGATGAGTTGTAATATTTTAGAGATGAGTTGTAATAGTTTAGATATGAGTTGTAATATTAGAGATGAGTTGTAATAGTTTAGAGATGAGTTGTAATATTTTAGAGATGAGTTGTAATATTTTAGAGATGAGTTGTAATATTAGAGATGAGTTGTAATATTAGAGATGAGTTGTAATATTTTAGAGATGAGTTGTAATATTAGAGATGAGTTGTAATATTAGAGATGAGTTGTAATATTTTAGAGATGAGTTGTAATATTAGATATGAGTTGTAATATTAGATATGAGTTGTAATATTAGATATGAGTTGTAATATTAGATATGAGTTGTAATAGTTTAGAGATGAGTTGTAATATTTTAGAGATGAGTTGTAATATTTTAGAGATGAGTTGTAATATTAGAGATGAGTTGTAATATTAGAGATGAGTTGTAATATTTTAGAGATGAGTTGTAATATTAGAGATGAGTTGTAATATTAGAGATGAGTTGTAATATTTTAGAGATGAGTTGTAATATTAGAGATGAGTTGTAATATTAGAGATGAGTTGTAATATTTTAGAGATGAGTTGTAATATTTTAGAGATGAGTTGTAATATTAAAGATGAGTTGTAATATTAGAGATGAGTTGTAATATTAGATATGAGTTGTAATAGTTTAGAGATGAGTTGTAATATTTTAGAGATGAGTTGTAATATTTTAGAGATGAGTTGTAATATTAGAGATGAGTTGTAATATTAGATATGAGTTGTAATATTAGATATGAGTTGTAATATTAGATATGAGTTGTAATAGTTTAGAGATGAGTTGTAATATTTTAGAGATGAGTTGTAATATTTTACAGATGAGTTGTAATATTAGAGATGAGTTGTAATATTAGAGATGAGTTGTAATATTTTAGAGATGAGTTGTAATATTAGAGATGAGTTGTAATATTAGAGATGAGTTGTAATATTTTAGAGATGAGTTGTAATATTAGATATGAGTTGTAATATTAGATATGAGTTGTAATATTAGATATGAGTTGTAATATTAGATATGAGTTGTAATAGTTTAGAGATGAGTTGTAATATTTTAGAGATGAGTTGTAATATTTTAGAGATGAGTTGTAATATTAGAGATGAGTTGTAATATTAGAGATGAGTTGTAATATTTTAGAGATGAGTTGTAATATTAGAGATGAGTTGTAATATTAGAGATGAGTTGTAATATTTTAGAGATGAGTTGTAATATTAGAGATGAGTTGTAATATTAGAGATGAGTTGTAATATTAGAGATGAGTTGTAATATTTTAGAGATGAGTTGTAATATTTTAGAGATGAGTTGTAATATTTTAGAGATGAGTTGTAATATTAAAGATGAGTTGTAATATTAGAGATGAGTTGTAATATTTTACAGATGAGTTGTAATATTTTAGAGATGAGTTGTAATATTAGAGATGAGTTGTAATATTAGAGATGAGTTGTAATATTTTAGAGATGAGTTGTAATATTAGATATGAGTTGTAATATATTAGAGATGAGTTGTAATATTTTAGAGATGAGTTGTAATATTTTAGAGATGAGTTGTAATATTAGATATGAGTTGTAATATTTTAGAGATGAGTTGTAATATTAGATATGAGTTGTAATATTTTAGAGATGAGTTGTAATATTTTAGAGATGAGTTGTAATAGTTTAGATATGAGTTGTAATATTAGAGATGAGTTGTAATAGTTTAGAGATGAGTTGTAATATTTTAGAGATGAGTTGTAATATTTTAGAGATGAGTTGTAATATTAGAGATGAGTTGTAATATTAGAGATGAGTTGTAATATTTTAGAGATGAGTTGTAATATTAGAGATGAGTTGTAATATTAGAGATGAGTTGTAATATTTTAGAGATGAGTTGTAATATTAGATATGAGTTGTAATATTAGATATGAGTTGTAATATTAGATATGAGTTGTAATATTAGATATGAGTTGTAATAGTTTAGAGATGAGTTGTAATATTTTAGAGATGAGTTGTAATATTTTAGAGATGAGTTGTAATATTAGAGATGAGTTGTAATATTAGAGATGAGTTGTAATATTTTAGAGATGAGTTGTAATATTAGAGATGAGTTGTAATATTAGAGATGAGTTGTAATATTTTAGAGATGAGTTGTAATATTAGAGATGAGTTGTAATATTAGAGATGAGTTGTAATATTAGAGATGAGTTGTAATATTTTAGAGATGAGTTGTAATATTTTAGAGATGAGTTGTAATATTTTAGAGATGAGTTGTAATATTAAAGATGAGTTGTAATATTAGAGATGAGTTGTAATATTTTACAGATGAGTTGTAATATTTTAGAGATGAGTTGTAATATTTTAGAGATGAGTTGTAATATTAGAGATGAGTTGTAATATTAGAGATGAGTTGTAATATTTTAGAGATGAGTTGTAATATTAGAGATGAGTTGTAATATTAGAGATGAGTTGTAATATTTTAGAGATGAGTTGTAATATTAGATATGAGTTGTAATATTAGATATGAGTTGTAATATTAGATATGAGTTGTAATATTAGATATGAGTTGTAATAGTTTAGAGATGAGTTGTAATATTTTAGAGATGAGTTGTAATATTTTAGAGATGAGTTGTAATATTAGAGATGAGTTGTAATATTAGAGATGAGTTGTAATATTTTAGAGATGAGTTGTAATATTAGAGATGAGTTGTAATATTAGAGATGAGTTGTAATATTTTAGAGATGAGTTGTAATATTAGAGATGAGTTGTAATATTTTAGAGATGAGTTGTAATATTAGAGATGAGTTGTAATATTAGAGATGAGTTGTAATATTAGAGATGAGTTGTAATATTTTAGAGATGAGTTGTAATATTTTAGAGATGAGTTGTAATATTTTAGAGATGAGTTGTAATATTAAAGATGAGTTGTAATATTAGAGATGAGTTGTAATATTTTACAGATGAGTTGTAATATTTTAGAGATGAGTTGTAATATTAGAGATGAGTTGTAATATTAGAGATGAGTTGTAATATTTTAGAGATGAGTTGTAATATTAGATATGAGTTGTAATATATTAGAGATGAGTTGTAATATTTTAGAGATGAGTTGTAATATTTTAGAGATGAGTTGTAATATTAGATATGAGTTGTAATATTTTAGAGATGAGTTGTAAATTAGATATGAGTTGTAATATTTTAGAGATGAGTTGTAATATTTTAGAGATGAGTTGTAATAGTTTAGATATGAGTTGTAATATTAGAGATGAGTTGTAATAGTTTAGAGATGAGTTGTAATATTTTAGAGATGAGTTGTAATATTTTAGAGATGAGTTGTAATATTAGAGATGAGTTGTAATATTAGAGATGAGTTGTAATATTTTAGAGATGAGTTGTAATATTAGAGATGAGTTGTAATATTAGAGATGAGTTGTAATATTTTAGAGATGAGTTGTAATATTAGATATGAGTTGTAATATTAGATATGAGTTGTAATATTAGATATGAGTTGTAATATTAGATATGAGTTGTAATAGTTTAGAGATGAGTTGTAATATTTTAGAGATGAGTTGTAATATTTTAGAGATGAGTTGTAATATTAGAGATGAGTTGTAATATTAGAGATGAGTTGTAATATTTTAGAGATGAGTTGTAATATTAGAGATGAGTTGTAATATTAGAGATGAGTTGTAATATTTTAGAGATGAGTTGTAATATTAGAGATGAGTTGTAATATTAGAGATGAGTTGTAATATTTTAGAGATGAGTTGTAATATTTTAGAGATGAGTTGTAATATTAAAGATGAGTTGTAATATTAGAGATGAGTTGTAATATTAGATATGAGTTGTAATAGTTTAGAGATGAGTTGTAATATTTTAGAGATGAGTTGTAATATTTTAGAGATGAGTTGTAATATTAGAGATGAGTTGTAATATTAGATATGAGTTGTAATATTAGATATGAGTTGTAATATTAGATATGAGTTGTAATAGTTTAGAGATGAGTTGTAATATTTTAGAGATGAGTTGTAATATTTTACAGATGAGTTGTAATATTAGAGATGAGTTGTAATATTAGAGATGAGTTGTAATATTTAGAGATGAGTTGTAATATTAGAGATGAGTTGTAATATTAGAGATGAGTTGTAATATTTTAGAGATGAGTTGTAATATTAGATATGAGTTGTAATATTAGATATGAGTTGTAATATTAGATATGAGTTGTAATATTAGATATGAGTTGTAATAGTTTAGAGATGAGTTGTAATATTTTAGAGATGAGTTGTAATATTTTAGAGATGAGTTGTAATATTAGAGATGAGTTGTAATATTAGAGATGAGTTGTAATATTTTAGAGATGAGTTGTAATATTAGAGATGAGTTGTAATATTAGAGATGAGTTGTAATATTTTAGAGATGAGTTGTAATATTAGAGATGAGTTGTAATATTAGAGATGAGTTGTAATATTAGAGATGAGTTGTAATATTTTAGAGATGAGTTGTAATATTTTAGAGATGAGTTGTAATATTTTAGAGATGAGTTGTAATATTAAAGATGAGTTGTAATATTAGAGATGAGTTGTAATATTTTACAGATGAGTTGTAATATTTTAGAGATGAGTTGTAATATTAGAGATGAGTTGTAATATTAGAGATGAGTTGTAATATTTTAGAGATGAGTTGTAATATTAGATATGAGTTGTAATATATTAGAGATGAGTTGTAATATTTTAGAGATGAGTTGTAATATTTTAGAGATGAGTTGTAATATTAGATATGAGTTGTAATATTTTAGAGATGAGTTGTAATATTAGATATGAGTTGTAATATTTTAGAGATGAGTTGTAATATTTTAGAGATGAGTTGTAATAGTTTAGATATGAGTTGTAATATTAGAGATGAGTTGTAATAGTTTAGAGATGAGTTGTAATATTTTAGAGATGAGTTGTAATATTTTAGAGATGAGTTGTAATATTAGAGATGAGTTGTAATATTAGAGATGAGTTGTAATATTTTAGAGATGAGTTGTAATATTAGAGATGAGTTGTAATATTAGAGATGAGTTGTAATATTTTAGAGATGAGTTGTAATATTAGATATGAGTTGTAATATTAGATATGAGTTGTAATATTAGATATGAGTTGTAATATTAGATATGAGTTGTAATAGTTTAGAGATGAGTTGTAATATTTTAGAGATGAGTTGTAATATTTTAGAGATGAGTTGTAATATTAGAGATGAGTTGTAATATTAGAGATGAGTTGTAATATTTTAGAGATGAGTTGTAATATTAGAGATGAGTTGTAATATTAGAGATGAGTTGTAATATTTTAGAGATGAGTTGTAATATTAGAGATGAGTTGTAATATTAGAGATGAGTTGTAATATTTTAGAGATGAGTTGTAATATTTTAGAGATGAGTTGTAATATTAAAGATGAGTTGTAATATTAGAGATGAGTTGTAATATTAGATATGAGTTGTAATAGTTTAGAGATGAGTTGTAATATTTTAGAGATGAGTTGTAATATTTTAGAGATGAGTTGTAATATTAGAGATGAGTTGTAATATTAGATATGAGTTGTAATATTAGATATGAGTTGTAATATTAGATATGAGTTGTAATAGTTTAGAGATGAGTTGTAATATTTTAGAGATGAGTTGTAATATTTTACAGATGAGTTGTAATATTAGAGATGAGTTGTAATATTAGAGATGAGTTGTAATATTTTAGAGATGAGTTGTAATATTAGAGATGAGTTGTAATATTAGAGATGAGTTGTAATATTTTAGAGATGAGTTGTAATATTAGATATGAGTTGTAATATTAGATATGAGTTGTAATATTAGATATGAGTTGTAATATTAGATATGAGTTGTAATAGTTTAGAGATGAGTTGTAATATTTTAGAGATGAGTTGTAATATTTTAGAGATGAGTTGTAATATTAGAGATGAGTTGTAATATTAGAGATGAGTTGTAATATTTTAGAGATGAGTTGTAATATTAGAGATGAGTTGTAATATTAGAGATGAGTTGTAATATTTTAGAGATGAGTTGTAATATTAGAGATGAGTTGTAATATTAGAGATGAGTTGTAATATTAGAGATGAGTTGTAATATTTTAGAGATGAGTTGTAATATTTTAGAGATGAGTTGTAATATTTTAGAGATGAGTTGTAATATTAAAGATGAGTTGTAATATTAGAGATGAGTTGTAATATTTTACAGATGAGTTGTAATATTTTAGAGATGAGTTGTAATATTAGAGATGAGTTGTAATATTAGAGATGAGTTGTAATATTTTAGAGATGAGTTGTAATATTAGATATGAGTTGTAATATATTAGAGATGAGTTGTAATATTTTAGAGATGAGTTGTAATATTTTAGAGATGAGTTGTAATATTAGATATGAGTTGTAATATTTTAGAGATGAGTTGTAATATTAGATATGAGTTGTAATATTTTAGAGATGAGTTGTAATATTTTAGAGATGAGTTGTAATAGTTTAGATATGAGTTGTAATATTAGAGATGAGTTGTAATAGTTTAGAGATGAGTTGTAATATTTTAGAGATGAGTTGTAATATTTTAGAGATGAGTTGTAATATTAGAGATGAGTTGTAATATTAGAGATGAGTTGTAATATTTTAGAGATGAGTTGTAATATTAGAGATGAGTTGTAATATTAGAGATGAGTTGTAATATTTTAGAGATGAGTTGTAATATTAGATATGAGTTGTAATATTAGATATGAGTTGTAATATTAGATATGAGTTGTAATATTAGATATGAGTTGTAATAGTTTAGAGATGAGTTGTAATATTTTAGAGATGAGTTGTAATATTTTAGAGATGAGTTGTAATATTAGAGATGAGTTGTAATATTAGAGATGAGTTGTAATATTTTAGAGATGAGTTGTAATATTAGAGATGAGTTGTAATATTAGAGATGTTATATTTTAGAGATGAGTTGTAATATTAGAGATGAGTTGTAATATTAGAGATGAGTTGTAATATTAGAGATGAGTTGTAATATTTTAGAGATGAGTTGTAATATTTTAGAGATGAGTTGTAATATTTTAGAGATGAGTTGTAATATTAAAGATGAGTTGTAATATTAGAGATGAGTTGTAATATTTTACAGATGAGTTGTAATATTTTAGAGATGAGTTGTAATATTTTAGAGATGAGTTGTAATATTAGAGATGAGTTGTAATATTAGAGATGAGTTGTAATATTTTAGAGATGAGTTGTAATATTAGAGATGAGTTGTAATATTAGAGATGAGTTGTAATATTTTAGAGATGAGTTGTAATATTAGATATGAGTTGTAATATTAGATATGAGTTGTAATATTAGATATGAGTTGTAATATTAGATATGAGTTGTAATAGTTTAGAGATGAGTTGTAATATTTTAGAGATGAGTTGTAATATTTTAGAGATGAGTTGTAATATTAGAGATGAGTTGTAATATTAGAGATGAGTTGTAATATTTTAGAGATGAGTTGTAATATTAGAGATGAGTTGTAATATTAGAGATGAGTTGTAATATTTTAGAGATGAGTTGTAATATTAGAGATGAGTTGTAATATTAGATGAGTTGTAATATTAGAGATGAGTTGTAATATTTTAGAGATGAGTTGTAATATTTTAGAGATGAGTTGTAATATTTTAGAGATGAGTTGTAATATTAAAGATGAGTTGTAATATTAGAGATGAGTTGTAATATTTACAGATGAGTTGTAATATTTTAGAGATGAGTTGTAATATTAGAGATGAGTTGTAATATTAGAGATGAGTTGTAATTATATTAGAGATGAGTTGTAATATTAGATATGAGTTGTAATATATTAGAGATGAGTTTGTAATATTTTAGAGATGAGTTGTAATATTTTAGAGATGAGTTGTAATATTAGATATGAGTTGTAATATTTTAGAGATGAGTTGTAATATTAGATATGAGTTGTAATATTTTAGAGATGAGTTGTAATATTTTAGAGATGAGTTGTAATAGTTTAGATATGAGTTGTAATATTAGAGATGAGTTGTAATAGTTTAGAGATGAGTTGTAATATTTTAGAGATGAGTTGTAATATTTTAGAGATGAGTTGTAATATTAGAGATGAGTTGTAATATTAGAGATGAGTTGTAATATTTTTAGAGATGAGTTGTAATATTAGAGATGAGTTGTAATATTAGAGATGAGTTGTAATATTTTAGAGATGAGTTGTAATATTTTAGAGATGAGTTGTAATATTAAAGATGAGTTGTAATATTAGAGATGAGTTGTAATATTAGATATGAGTTGTAATAGTTTAGAGATGAGTTGTAATATTTTAGAGATGAGTTGTAATATTTTAGAGATGAGTTGTAATATTAGAGATGAGTTGTAATATTAGATATGAGTTGTAATATTAGATATGAGTTGTAATAGTTTAGAGATGAGTTGTAATATTTTAGAGATGAGTTGTAATATTTTACAGATGAGTTGTAATATTAGAGATGAGTTGTAATATTAGAGATGAGTTGTAATATTTAGAGATGAGTTGTAATATTAGAGATGAGTTGTAATATTAGAGATGAGTTGTAATATTTTAGAGATGAGTTGTAATATTAGATATGAGTTGTAATATTAGATATGAGTTGTAATATTAGATATGAGTTGTATATTAGATATGAGTTGTAATAGTTTAGAGATGAGTTGTAATATTTTAGAGATGAGTTGTAATATTTTAGAGATGAGTTGTAATATTTAGAGATGAGTTGTAATATTAGTGGAGTGGATGAGTTGTAATATTTTAGAGATGAGTTGTAATATTAGAGATGAGTTGTAATATTAGAGATGAGTTGTAATATTTTAGAGATGAGTTGTAATATTAGAGATGAGTTGTAATATTAGAGATGAGTTGTAATATTAGAGATGAGTTGTAATATTTTAGAGATGAGTTGTAATATTTTAGAGATGAGTTGTAATATTTTAGAGATGAGTTGTAATATTAAAGATGAGTTGTAATATTAGAGATGAGTTGTAATATTTTACAGATGAGTTGTAATATTTTAGAGATGAGTTGTAATATTAGAGATGAGTTGTAATATTAGAGATGAGTTGTAATATTTTAGAGATGAGTTGTAATATTAGATATGAGTTGTAATATATTAGAGATGAGTTGTAATATTTTAGAGATGAGTTGTAATATTTTAGAGATGAGTTGTAATATTAGATATGAGTTGTAATATTTTAGAGATGAGTTGTAATATTAGATATGAGTTGTAATATTTTAGAGATGAGTTGTAATATTTTAGAGATGAGTTGTAATAGTTTAGATATGAGTTGTAATATTAGAGATGAGTTGTAATAGTTTAGAGATGAGTTGTAATATTTTAGAGATGAGTTGTAATATTTTAGAGATGAGTTGTAATATTAGAGATGAGTTGTAATATTAGAGATGAGTTGTAATATTTTAGAGATGAGTTGTAATATTAGAGATGAGTTGTAATATTAGAGATGAGTTGTAATATTTTAGAGATGAGTTGTAATATTAGATATGAGTTGTAATATTAGATATGAGTTGTAATATTAGATATGAGTTGTAATATTAGATATGAGTTGTAATAGTTTAGAGATGAGTTGTAATATTTTAGAGATGAGTTGTAATATTTTAGAGATGAGTTGTAATATTAGAGATGAGTTGTAATATTAGAGATGAGTTGTAATATTTTAGAGATGAGTTGTAATATTAGAGATGAGTTGTAATATTAGAGATGAGTTGTAATATTAGAGATGAGTTGTAATATTTTAGAGATGAGTTGTAATATTTTAGAGATGAGTTGTAATATTTTAGAGATGAGTTGTAATATTAAAGATGAGTTGTAATATTAGAGATGAGTTGTAATATTTTACAGATGAGTTGTAATATTTTAGAGATGAGTTGTAATATTTTAGAGATGAGTTGTAATATTAGAGATGAGTTGTAATATTAGAGATGAGTTGTAATATTTTAGAGATGAGTTGTAATATTAGAGATGAGTTGTAATATTAGAGATGAGTTGTAATATTTTAGAGATGAGTTGTAATATTAGATATGAGTTGTAATATTAGATATGAGTTGTAATATTAGATATGAGTTGTAATATTAGATATGAGTTGTAATAGTTTAGAGATGAGTTGTAATATTTTAGAGATGAGTTGTAATATTTTAGAGATGAGTTGTAATATTAGAGATGAGTTGTAATATTAGAGATGAGTTGTAATATTTTAGAGATGAGTTGTAATATTAGAGATGAGTTGTAATATTAGAGATGAGTTGTAATATTTTAGAGATGAGTTGTAATATTAGAGATGAGTTGTAATATTAGAGATGAGTTGTAATATTAGAGATGAGTTGTAATATTTTAGAGATGAGTTGTAATATTTTAGAGATGAGTTGTAATATTTTAGAGATGAGTTGTAATATTAAAGATGAGTTGTAATATTAGAGATGAGTTGTAATATTTTACAGATGAGTTGTAATATTTTAGAGATGAGTTGTAATATTAGAGATGAGTTGTAATATTAGAGATGAGTTGTAATATTTTAGAGATGAGTTGTAATATTAGATATGAGTTGTAATATATTAGAGATGAGTTGTAATATTTTAGAGATGAGTTGTAATATTTTAGAGATGAGTTGTAATATTAGATATGAGTTGTAATATTTTAGAGATGAGTTGTAATATTAGATATGAGTTGTAATATTTTAGAGATGAGTTGTAATATTTTAGAGATGAGTTGTAATAGTTTAGATATGAGTTGTAATATTAGAGATGAGTTGTAATAGTTTAGAGATGAGTTGTAATATTTTAGAGATGAGTTGTAATATTTTAGAGATGAGTTGTAATATTAGAGATGAGTTGTAATATTAGAGATGAGTTGTAATATTTTAGAGATGAGTTGTAATATTAGAGATGAGTTGTAATATTAGAGATGAGTTGTAATATTTTAGAGATGAGTTGTAATATTAGATATGAGTTGTAATATTAGATATGAGTTGTAATATTAGATATGAGTTGTAATATTAGATATGAGTTGTAATAGTTTAGAGATGAGTTGTAATATTTTAGAGATGAGTTGTAATATTTTAGAGATGAGTTGTAATATTTTAGAGATGAGTTGTAATATTAGAGATGAGTTGTAATATTAGAGATGAGTTGTAATATTAGAGATGAGTTGTAATATTAGAGATGAGTTGTAATATTTTAGAGATGAGTTGTAATATTAGAGATGAGTTGTAATATTAGAGATGAGTTGTAATATTTTAGAGATGAGTTGTAATATTTTAGAGATGAGTTGTAATATTAAAGATGAGTTGTAATATTAGAGATGAGTTGTAATATTAGATATGAGTTGTAATAGTTTAGAGATGAGTTGTAATATTTTAGAGATGAGTTGTAATATTTTAGAGATGAGTTGTAATATTAGAGATGAGTTGTAATATTAGATATGAGTTGTAATATTAGATATGATATGAGTTGTAATATTAGATATGAGTTGTAATAGTTTAGAGATGAGTTGTAATATTTTAGAGATGAGTTGTAATATTTTACAGATGAGTTGTAATATTAGAGATGAGTTGTAATATTAGAGATGAGTTGTAATATTAGATATGAGTTGTAATATTAGATATGAGTTGTAATAGTTTAGAGATGAGTTGTAATATTTTAGAGATGAGTTGTAATATTTTACAGATGAGTTGTAATATTAGAGATGAGTTGTAATATTAGAGATGAGTTGTAATATTTTAGAGATGAGTTGTAATATTTAGAGATGAGTTGTAATATTAGAGATGAGTTGTAATATTTTAGAGATGAGTTGTAATATTAGAGATGAGTTGTAATATTAGATATGAGTTGTAATATTAGATATGAGTTGTAATATTAGATATGAGTTGTAATAGTTTAGAGATGAGTTGTAATATTTTAGAGATGAGTTGTAATATTTTAGAGATGAGTTGTAATATTAGAGATGAGTTGTAATATTAGAGATGAGTTGTAATATTTTAGAGATGAGTTGTAATATTTTAGAGATGAGTTGTAATATTTTAGAGATGAGTTGTAATATTAAAGATGAGTTGTAATATTAGAGATGAGTTGTAATATTTTACAGATGAGTTGTAATATTTTAGAGATGAGTTGTAATATTAGAGATGAGTTGTAATATTAGAGATGAGTTGTAATATTTTAGAGATGAGTTGTAATATTAGATATGAGTTGTAATATATTAGAGATGAGTTGTAATATTTTAGAGATGAGTTGTAATATTTTAGAGATGAGTTGTAATATTAAGATATGAGTTGTAATATTTTTAGAGATGAGTTGTAATATTAGATATGAGTTGTAATATTTTAGAGATGAGTTGTAATATTTTAGAGATGAGTTGTAATAGTTTAGATATGAGTTGTAATATTAGAGATGAGTTGTAAATAGTGTAGAGATGAAGTGTAATATTTTAGAGATGAGTTGTAATATTTTAGAGATGAGTTGTAATATTAGAGGATGAGTTGTAATATTAGAGATGAGTTGTAATATTTAGAGATGAGTTGTAATATTTAGAGATGAGTTGTAGATATTAGAGATGGAGTTGTAATATTTTAGAGATGAGTTGTAATATTAGATATTGAGTTGTAATATTAGATATGAGTTGTATAATATTAGATATGAGTTGTAATATTAGATATGAGTTGTAATAGTTTAGAGATGAGTTGTAATATTTTAGAGATGAGTTGTAATATTTTAGAGATGAGTTGTAATATTAGAGATGAGTTGTAATATTAGAGATGAGTTGTAATATTTTAGAGATGAGTTGTAATATTAGAGATGAGTTGTAATATTAGAGATGAGTTGTAATATTTTAGAGATGAGTTGTAATATTAGAGATGAGTTGTAATATTAGAGATGAGTTGTAATATTAGAGATGAGTTGTAATATTTTAGAGATGAGTTGTAATATTTTAGAGATGAGTTGTAATATTTTAGAGATGAGTTGTAATATTAAAGATGAGTTGTAATATTAGAGATGAGTTGTAATATTTTACAGATGAGTTGTAATATTTTAGAGATGAGTTGTAATATTAGAGATGAGTTGTAATATTAGAGATGAGTTGTAATATTTTAGAGATGAGTTGTAATATTAGAGATGAGTTGTAATATTAGAGATGAGTTGTAATATTTTAGAGATGAGTTGTAATATTAGATATGAGTTGTAATATATTAGAGATGAGTTGTAATATTTTAGAGATGAGTTGTAATATTTTAGAGATGAGTTGTAATATTAGATATGAGTTGTAATATTTTAGAGATGAGTTGTAATATTAGATATGAGTTGTAATATTTTAGAGATGAGTTGTAATATTTTAGAGATGAGTTGTAATAGTTTAGATATGAGTTGTAATATTAGAGATGAGTTGTAATAGTTTAGAGATGAGTTGTAATATTTTAGAGATGAGTTGTAATATTTTAGAGATGAGTTGTAATATTAGAGATGAGTTGTAATATTAGAGATGAGTTGTAATATTTTAGAGATGAGTTGTAATATTAGATATGAGTTGTAATATTAGATATGAGTTGTAATATTAGATATGAGTTGTAATATTAGATATGAGTTGTAATAGTTTAGAGATGAGTTGTAATATTTTAGAGATGAGTTGTAATATTTTAGAGATGAGTTGTAATATTAGAGATGAGTTGTAATATTAGAGATGAGTTGTAATATTTTAGAGATGAGTTGTAATATTAGAGATGAGTTGTAATATTAGAGATGAGTTGTAATATTAGAGATGAGTTGTAATATTTTAGAGATGAGTTGTAATATTAGAGATGAGTTGTAATATTAGAGATGAGTTGTAATATTATAGATGAGTTGTTATATTTTAGAGATGAGTTGTAATATTTTAGAGATGAGTTGTAATATTTTAGAGATGAGTTGTAATATTAAAGATGAGTTGTAATATTAGAGATGAGTTGTAATATTTTACAGATGAGTTGTAATATTTTAGAGATGAGTTGTAATATTAGAGATGAGTTGTAATATTAGAGATGAGTTGTAATATTTTAGAGATGAGTTGTAATATTAGAGATGAGTTGTAATATTAGAGATGAGTTGTAATATTTTAGAGATGAGTTGTAATATTTTAGAGATGAGTTGTAATATTAAAGATGAGTTGTAATATTAGAGATGAGTTGTAATATTAGAGATGAGTTGTAATATTTTAGAGATGAGTTGTAATATTAGAGATGAGTTGTAATATTAGAGATGAGTTGTAATATTTTAGAGATGAGTTGTAATATTAGAGATGAGTTGTAATATTAGAGATGAGTTGTAATATTTTAGAGATGAGTTGTAATATTTTAGAGATGAGTTGTAATATTAAAGATGAGTTGTAATATTAGAGATGAGTTGTTATATTTTAGAGATGAGTTGTAATATTTTAGAGATGAGTTGTAATATTTTAGAGATGAGTTGTAATATTAAAGATGAGTTGTAATATTAGAGATGAGTTGTAATATTTTACAGATGAGTTGTAATATTTTAGAGATGAGTTGTAATATTAGAGATGAGTTGTAATATTAGAGATGAGTTGTAATATTTTAGAGATGAGTTGTAATATTTTAGAGATGAGTTGTAATATATTAGAGATGAGTTGTAATATTAGAGATGAGTTGTAATATTTTAGAGATGAGTTGTAATAGTTTAGAGATGAGTTGTAATATTAGAGATGAGTTGTAATATTAGAGATGAGTTGTAATATTTTAGAGATGAGTTGTAATATTAGAGATGAGTTGTAATAGTTTAGAGATGAGTTGTAATATTTTAGAGATGAGTTGTAATATTTTAGAGATGAGTTGTAATATTAGAGATGAGTTGTAATATTAGAGATGAGTTGTAATATTTTAGAGATGGGTTGTAATATTAGAGATGAGTTGTAATAGTTTAGAGATGAGTTGTAATATTTTAGAGATGAGTTGTAATATTAGAGATGAGTTGTAATATTTTAGAGATGAGTTGTAATATTTTAGAGATGAGTTGTAATATTAGATATGAGTTGTAATATTTTAGAGATGAGTTGTAATATTAGATATGAGTTGTAATATTTTAGAGATGAGTTGTAATATTTTAGAGATGAGTTGTAATAGTTTAGATATGAGTTGTAATATTAGAGATGAGTTGTAATATTTTAGAGATGAGTTGTAATATTTTAGAGATGAGTTGTAATATTAGAGATGAGTTGTAATATTTTAGAGATGAGTTGTAATATTTTAGAGATGAGTTGTAATATTTTAGAGATGAGTTGTAATAGTTTAGATATGAGTTGTAATATTAGAGATGAGTTGTAATATTTTAGAGATGAGTTGTAATATTTTAGAGATGAGTTGTAATATTTTAGAGATGAGTTGTAATATTAGATATGAGTTGTAATATATTAGAGATGAGTTGTAATATTTTAGAGATGAGTTGTAATATTTTAGAGATGAGTTGTAATATTAGATATGAGTTGTAATATTTTAGAGATGAGTTGTAATATTAGATATGAGTTGTAATATTTTAGAGATGAGTTGTAATATTTTAGAGATGAGTTGTAATAGTTTAGATATGAGTTGTAATATTAGAGATGAGTTGTAATAGTTTAGAGATGAGTTGTAATATTTTAGAGATGAGTTGTAATATTTTAGAGATGAGTTGTAATATTAGAGATGAGTTGTAATATTAGAGATGAGTTGTAATATTTTAGAGATGAGTTGTAATATTAGAGATGAGTTGTAATATTAGAGATGAGTTGTAATATTTTAGAGATGAGTTGTAATATTAGATATGAGTTGTAATATTAGATATGAGTTGTAATATTAGATATGAGTTGTAATATTAGATATGAGTTGTAATAGTTTAGAGATGAGTTGTAATATTTTAGAGATGAGTTGTAATATTTTAGAGATGAGTTGTAATATTATAGATGAGTTGTAATATTAGAGATGAGTTGTAATATTTTAGAGATGAGTTGTAATATTAGAGATGAGTTGTAATATTAGAGATGAGTTGTAATATTTTAGAGATGAGTTGTAATATTAGAGATGAGTTGTAATATTAGAGATGAGTTGTAATATTAGAGATGAGTTGTAATATTTTAGAGATGAGTTGTAATATTTTAGAGATGAGTTGTAATATTTTAGAGATGAGTTGTAATATTAAAGATGAGTTGTAATATTAGAGATGAGTTGTAATATTTTACAGATGAGTTGTAATATTTTAGAGATGAGTTGTAATATTAGAGATGAGTTGTAATATTAGAGATGAGTTGTAATATTTTAGAGATGAGTTGTAATATTAGATATGAGTTGTAATATATTAGAGATGAGTTGTAATATTTTAGAGATGAGTTGTAATATTTTAGAGATGAGTTGTAATATTAGATATGAGTTGTAATATTTTAGAGATGAGTTGTAATATTAGATATGAGTTGTAATATTTTAGAGATGAGTTGTAATATTTTAGAGATGAGTTGTAATAGTTTAGATATGAGTTGTAATATTAGAGATGAGTTGTAATAGTTTAGAGATGAGTTGTAATATTTTAGAGATGAGTTGTAATATTTTAGAGATGAGTTGTAATATTAGAGATGAGTTGTAATATTAGAGATGAGTTGTAATATTTTAGAGATGAGTTGTAATATTAGAGATGAGTTGTAATATTAGAGATGAGTTGTAATATTTTAGAGATGAGTTGTAATATTAGATATGAGTTGTAATATTAGATATGAGTTGTAATATTAGATATGAGTTGTAATATTAGATATGAGTTGTAATAGTTTAGAGATGAGTTGTAATATTTTAGAGATGAGTTGTAATATTTTAGAGATGAGTTGTAATATTAGAGATGAGTTGTAATATTAGAGATGAGTTGTAATATTTTAGAGATGAGTTGTAATATTAGAGATGAGTTGTAATATTAGAGATGAGTTGTAATATTTTAGAGATGAGTTGTAATATTAGAGATGAGTTGTAATATTAGAGATGAGTTGTAATATTAGAGATGAGTTGTAATATTTTAGAGATGAGTTGTAATATTTTAGAGATGAGTTGTAATATTTTAGAGATGAGTTGTAATATTAAAGATGAGTTGTAATATTAGAGATGAGTTGTAATATTTTACAGATGAGTTGTAATATTTTAGAGATGAGTTGTAATATTAGAGATGAGTTGTAATATTAGAGATGAGTTGTAATATTTTAGAGATGAGTTGTAATATTAGAGATGAGTTGTAATATTAGAGATGAGTTGTAATATTTTAGAGATGAGTTGTAATATTAGATATGAGTTGTAATATATTAGAGATGAGTTGTAATATTTTAGAGATGAGTTGTAATATTTTAGAGATGAGTTGTAATATTAGATATGAGTTGTAATATTTTAGAGATGAGTTGTAATATTAGATATGAGTTGTAATATTTTAGAGATGAGTTGTAATATTTTAGAGATGAGTTGTAATAGTTTAGATATGAGTTGTAATATTAGAGATGAGTTGTAATAGTTTAGAGATGAGTTGTAATATTTTAGAGATGAGTTGTAATATTTTAGAGATGAGTTGTAATATTAGAGATGAGTTGTAATATTAGAGATGAGTTGTAATATTTTAGAGATGAGTTGTAATATTAGATATGAGTTGTAATATTAGATATGAGTTGTAATATTAGATATGAGTTGTAATATTAGATATGAGTTGTAATAGTTTAGAGATGAGTTGTAATATTTTAGAGATGAGTTGTAATATTTTAGAGATGAGTTGTAATATTAGAGATGAGTTGTAATATTAGAGATGAGTTGTAATATTTTAGAGATGAGTTGTAATATTAGAGATGAGTTGTAATATTAGAGATGAGTTGTAATATTTTAGAGATGAGTTGTAATATTAGAGATGAGTTGTAATATTAGAGATGAGTTGTAATATTAGAGATGAGTTGTTATATTTTAGAGATGAGTTGTAATATTTTAGAGATGAGTTGTAATATTTTAGAGATGAGTTGTAATATTAAAGATGAGTTGTAATATTAGAGATGAGTTGTAATATTTTACAGATGAGTTGTAATATTTTAGAGATGAGTTGTAATATTAGAGATGAGTTGTAATATTAGAGATGAGTTGTAATATTTTAGAGATGAGTTGTAATATTAGAGATGAGTTGTAATATTAGAGATGAGTTGTAATATTTTAGAGATGAGTTGTAATATTTTAGAGATGAGTTGTAATATTAAAGATGAGTTGTAATATTAGAGATGAGTTGTAATATTAGAGATGAGTTGTAATATTTTAGAGATGAGTTGTAATATTAGAGATGAGTTGTAATATTAGAGATGAGTTGTAATATTTTAGAGATGAGTTGTAATATTAGAGATGAGTTGTAATATTAGAGATGAGTTGTAATATTTTAGAGATGAGTTGTAATATTTTAGAGATGAGTTGTAATATTAAAGATGAGTTGTAATATTAGAGATGAGTTGTAATATTAGATATGAGTTGTAATAGTTTAGAGATGAGTTGTAATATTTTAGAGATGAGTTGTAATATTTTAGAGATGAGTTGTAATATTAGAGATGAGTTGTAATATTAGATATGAGTTGTAATATTAGATATGAGTTGTAATATTAGATATGAGTTGTAATAGTTTAGAGATGAGTTGTAATATTTTAGAGATGAGTTGTAATATTTTACAGATGAGTTGTAATATTAGAGATGAGTTGTAATATTAGAGATGAGTTGTAATATTTTAGAGATGAGTTGTAATATTAGAGATGAGTTGTAATATTAGAGATGAGTTGTAATATTTTAGAGATGAGTTGTAATATTAGATATGAGTTGTAATATTAGATATGAGTTGTAATATTAGATATGAGTTGTAATATTAGATATGAGTTGTAATAGTTTAGAGATGAGTTGTAATATTTTAGAGATGAGTTGTAATATTTTAGAGATGAGTTGTAATATTAGAGATGAGTTGTAATATTAGAGATGAGTTGTAATATTTTAGAGATGAGTTGTAATATTAGAGATGAGTTGTAATATTAGAGATGAGTTGTAATATTTTAGAGATGAGTTGTAATATTAGAGATGAGTTGTAATATTAGAGATGAGTTGTAATATTAGAGATGAGTTGTAATATTTTAGAGATGAGTTGTAATATTTTAGAGATGAGTTGTAATATTTTAGAGATGAGTTGTAATATTAAAGATGAGTTGTAATATTAGAGATGAGTTGTAATATTTTACAGATGAGTTGTAATATTTTAGAGATGAGTTGTAATATTAGAGATGAGTTGTAATATTAGAGATGAGTTGTAATATTTTAGAGATGAGTTGTAATATTAGATATGAGTTGTAATATATTAGAGATGAGTTGTAATATTTTAGAGATGAGTTGTAATATTTTAGAGATGAGTTGTAATATTAGATATGAGTTGTAATATTTTAGAGATGAGTTGTAATATTAGATATGAGTTGTAATATTTTAGAGATGAGTTGTAATATTTTAGAGATGAGTTGTAATAGTTTAGATATGAGTTGTAATATTAGAGATGAGTTGTAATAGTTTAGAGATGAGTTGTAATATTTTAGAGATGAGTTGTAATATTTTAGAGATGAGTTGTAATATTAGAGATGAGTTGTAATATTAGAGATGAGTTGTAATATTTTAGAGATGAGTTGTAATATTAGAGATGAGTTGTAATATTAGAGATGAGTTGTAATATTTTAGAGATGAGTTGTAATATTAGATATGAGTTGTAATATTAGATATGAGTTGTAATATTAGATATGAGTTGTAATATTAGATATGAGTTGTAATAGTTTAGAGATGAGTTGTAATATTTTAGAGATGAGTTGTAATATTTTAGAGATGAGTTGTAATATTAGAGATGAGTTGTAATATTAGAGATGAGTTGTAATATTTTAGAGATGAGTTGTAATATTAGAGATGAGTTGTAATATTAGAGATGAGTTGTAATATTTTAGAGATGAGTTTTAATATTAGAGATGAGTTGTAATATTAGAGATGAGTTGTAATATTAGAAATGAGTTGTAATATTTTAGAGATGAGTTGTAATATTTTAGAGATGAGTTGTAATATTTTAGAGATGAGTTGTAATATTAAAGATGAGTTGTAATATTAGAGATGAGTTGTAATATTTTACAGATGAGTTGTAATATTTTAGAGATGAGTTGTAATATTAGAGATGAGTTGTAATATTAGAGATGAGTTGTAATATTTTAGAGATGAGTTGTAATATTAGAGATGAGTTGTAATATTAGAGATGAGTTGTAATATTTTAGAGATGAGTTGTAATATTAGATATGAGTTGTAATATATTAGAGATGAGTTGTAATATTTTAGAGATGAGTTGTAATATTTTAGAGATGAGTTGTAATATTAGATATGAGTTGTAATATTTTAGAGATGAGTTGTAATATTAGATATGAGTTGTAATATTTTAGAGATGAGTTGTAATATTTTAGAGATGAGTTGTAATAGTTTAGATATGAGTTGTAATATTAGAGATGAGTTGTAATAGTTTAGAGATGAGTTGTAATATTTTAGAGATGAGTTGTAATATTTTAGAGATGAGTTGTAATATTAGAGATGAGTTGTAATATTAGAGATGAGTTGTAATATTTTAGAGATGAGTTGTAATATTAGATATGAGTTGTAATATTAGATATGAGTTGTAATATTAGATATGAGTTGTAATATTAGATATGAGTTGTAATAGTTTAGAGATGAGTTGTAATATTTTAGAGATGAGTTGTAATATTTTAGAGATGAGTTGTAATATTAGAGATGAGTTGTAATATTAGAGATGAGTTGTAATATTTTAGAGATGAGTTGTAATATTAGAGATGAGTTGTAATATTAGAGATGAGTTGTAATATTAGAGATGAGTTGTAATATTTTAGAGATGAGTTGTAATATTAGAGATGAGTTGTAATATTAGAGATGAGTTGTAATATTAGAGATGAGTTGTTATATTTTAGAGATGAGTTGTAATATTTTAGAGATGCGTTGTAATATTTTAGAGATGAGTTGTAATATTAAAGATGAGTTGTAATATTAGAGATGAGTTGTAATATTTTACAGATGAGTTGTAATATTTTAGAGATGAGTTGTAATATTAGAGATGAGTTGTAATATTAGAGATGAGTTGTAATATTTTAGAGATGAGTTGTAATATTAGAGATGAGTTGTAATATTAGAGATGAGTTGTAATATTTTAGAGATGAGTTGTAATATTTTAGAGATGAGTTGTAATATTAAAGATGAGTTGTAATATTAGAGATGAGTTGTAATATTAGAGATGAGTTGTAATATTTTAGAGATGAGTTGTAATATTAGAGATGAGTTGTAATATTAGAGATGAGTTGTAATATTTTAGAGATGAGTTGTAATATTAGAGATGAGTTGTAATATTAGAGATGAGTTGTAATATTTTAGAGATGAGTTGTAATATTTTAGAGATGAGTTGTAATATTAAAGATGAGTTGTAATATTAGAGATGAGTTGTAATATTAGATATGAGTTGTAATAGTTTAGAGATGAGTTGTAATATTTTAGAGATGAGTTGTAATATTTTAGAGATGAGTTGTAATATTAGAGATGAGTTGTAATATTAGATATGAGTTGTAATATTTTAGAGATGAGTTGTAATATTTTAGAGATGAGTTGTAATAGTTTAGATATGAGTTGTAATATTAGAGATGAGTTGTAATATTTTAGAGATGAGTTGTAATATTTTAGAGATGAGTTGTAATATTAGAGATGAGTTGTAATATTTTAGAGATGAGTTGTAATATTTTAGAGATGAGTTGTAATATTTTAGAGATGAGTTGTAATAGTTTAGATATGAGTTGTAATATTAGAGATGAGTTGTAATATTTTAGAGATGAGTTGTAATATTTTAGAGATGAGTTGTAATATTAGATATGAGTTGTAATATATTAGAGATGAGTTGTAATATTTTAGAGATGAGTTGTAATATTTTAGAGATGAGTTGTAATATTAGATATGAGTTGTAATATTTTAGAGATGAGTTGTAATATTAGATATGAGTTGTAATATTTTAGAGATGAGTTGTAATATTTTAGAGATGAGTTGTAATAGTTTAGATATGAGTTGTAATATTAGAGATGAGTTGTAATAGTTTAGAGATGAGTTGTAATATTTTAGAGATGAGTTGTAATATTTTAGAGATGAGTTGTAATATTAGAGATGAGTTGTAATATTAGAGATGAGTTGTAATATTTTAGAGATGAGTTGTAATATTAGATATGAGTTGTAATATTAGATATGAGTTGTAATATTAGATATGAGTTGTAATATTAGATATGAGTTGTAATAGTTTAGAGATGAGTTGTAATATTTTAGAGATGAGTTGTAATATTTTAGAGATGAGTTGTAATATTAGAGATGAGTTGTAATATTAGAGATGAGTTGTAATATTTTAGAGATGAGTTGTAATATTAGAGATGAGTTGTAATATTAGAGATGAGTTGTAATATTAGAGATGAGTTGTAATATTTTAGAGATGAGTTGTAATATTAGAGATGAGTTGTAATATTTTAGAGATGAGTTGTAATATTTTAGAGATGAGTTGTAATATTAAAGATGAGTTGTAATATTAGAGATGAGTTGTAATATTTTACAGATGAGTTGTAATATTTTAGAGATGAGTTGTAATATTAGAGATGAGTTGTAATATTAGAGATGAGTTGTAATATTTTAGAGATGAGTTGTAATATTAGAGATGAGTTGTAATATTAGAGATGAGTTGTAATATTTTAGAGATGAGTTGTAATATTTTAGAGATGAGTTGTAATATTAAAGATGAGTTGTAATATTAGAGATGAGTTGTAATATTAGAGATGAGTTGTAATATTTTAGAGATGAGTTGTAATATTAGAGATGAGTTGTAATATTAGAGATGAGTTGTAATATTTTAGAGATGAGTTGTAATATTAGAGATGAGTTGTAATATTAGAGATGAGTTGTAATATTTTAGAGATGAGTTGTAATATTTTAGAGATGAGTTGTAATATTAAAGATGAGTTGTAATATTAGATATGAGTTGTAATAGTTTAGAGATGAGTTGTAATATTTTAGAGATGAGTTGTAATATTTTAGAGATGAGTTGTAATATTAGAGATGAGTTGTAATATTAGAGATGAGTTGTAATATTTTAGAGATGAGTTGTAATATTTTAGAGATGAGTTGTAATATTTTAGAGATGAGTTGTAATATTTTAGAGATGAGTTGTAATATTTTAGAGAGAAGTTGTAATATTTTAGAGATGAGTTGTAATATTTTAGCTCCATAACTGCTCGTTTACATGTTTTCGTATATTGAATTAACCCTTTACCCAACAGAAGGGCCATGTGCCAATGCATTCTCTTATATATGCGAGTCGACCATAGGTCGCCCCGCATATATAAGAAAATGCATTGGGTTAACACATTAAAAATTATAAAATTGTTAAAGAATGTAAGAAAAATGGTAAAAAGTGTTAAAAAAAGATTTCTTTTTAGGCCAATGCATTCTCTTATATATGCGAGGCGACCTATGGTCGACTCGCATATATAAGAGAATGCATTGGCACAGGGCATAACTGTAACCATCACAATGTGGTCAATGAGCCGGTTCCAATGATATCCATATTTGTATGGTTTTATTGAGACAGACCCAAGATATTTTAGGCTGTTGAAGCTTTATTTGGCCGGTTTGTTGGGTAAAGGGTTAATTGCGTCATGAGGAAGAGTTCTTAATTAGTGTGAAGGAAACATGGGAGTGTTACATGTGCAATGTTGAGTTGGATATTCTAGTATTCGAGCACAAGAACAGTGCTTAAAGGAGCTTACTCGAATCCCGGATATCCAATGGAACATGGTAGGCTTATCCCCATGATAGTTAAAGACATATTATGGACTTGTTCGGGTGCATGAAATTTATAAATCAGTATTCCGGTGCTATGCCAACCGGTGGAATGTAACATTCTACTAACATCGGCAAAAGTTTCAACGAAATCAACCATACCACTCAATAGAAACCATCGTCTGAACTGCGCTCAATTGTAAATATTTACATCTCGATTCGGGACGTAACTATCGGCGATAAATTAACACAAATTATTTCGCCATCGAAAGTCATTGCATTTAATTAATATATAAGATTGATGGTGTGTGTTGACCTTCTGGATTAATATTCATAACACATAATTACTTTAAGCAAGATTATTCTCAATTTCTATTTGATCACCCTACCGGAGTGTTTCTATTTGATCACCCTACTGGAGTGTTTCTATTTGATCACCCTATCGGAGTGTTTCTATTTGATCACCCTACTAGAGTGCTTCTATTTGATCACCCTACCGGAGTGTTTCTATTTGATCACCCTACCGGAGTGTTTCGGTTTGATCACCCTACTGGGGTGTTTCTATTTGATCACCCTACCGGAGTGTTTCTATTTGATCACCCTACTGGAGTGTTTCTATTTGATCACCCTACCGGAGTGTTTCTATTTGATCACCCTACCGGAGTGTTTCTATTTGATCACCCTACTGGGGTGTTTCTATTTGATCACCCTACCACCCTACCGGGGTGTTTCTATTTGATCACCCTACCGGAGTGTTTCTATTTGATCACCCTACTGGAGTGTTTCTATTTGATAACCCTACTGCAGTGTTTCTATTTGATCACCCTACTGCAGTGTTTCTATTTGATCACCTTACCGGAGTTTTTTTATTTGATCACCCTACTGGAGTGTTTCTATTTGATCACCCTACCGGAGTGTTTCTATTTGATCACCCTACTGGAGTGTTTCTATTTGATCACCCTACCGGAGTGTTTCTATTGCATCACCCTACTGGAGTGTTTCTATTTGTTCACCCTACTGGAGTGTTTCTATTTGATAACCCTACCGGAGTGTTTCTATTTGATCACCCTACCGGAGTGTTTCTATTTGATCACCCTACTGGAGTGTTTCTATTTGATCACCCTACCGGAGTGTTTCTATTTGATCACCCTACCGGAGTGTTTCTATTTGATCACCCTACTGGAGTGTTTCTATTTGATCACCCTACCGGAGTGTTTCTATTTAATCACCCTACCGGAGTGTTTCTATTTGATCACCCTACCGGAGTGTTTCTATTTGATCACCCTACAGGAGTGTTTCTATTTGATCACCCTACAGGGGTGTTTCTATTTGATCACCCTACCGGAGTGTTTCTATTTGATCACCCTACCGGAGTGTTTCTATTTGATCACCCTACTGGAGTGTTTCTATTTGATCACCCTACTGGAGTGTTTCTATTTGATCACCCTACTGGAGTGTTTCTATTTGATCACCCTACCGGAGTGTTTCTATTTGATCACCCTACCGGAGTGTTTCTATTTGATAACCCTACCGGAGTGTTTCTATTTGATCACCCTACTGGAGTGTTTCTGTTTGATCACCCTACTGGAGTGTTTCTATTTGATCACCCTTCTGGAGTGTTTCTATTTGATCACCCTACCGGAGTGTTTCTATTTGATCACCCTACCGGAGTGTTTCTGTTTGATCACCCTACTGGAGTGTTTCTGTTTGATCACCCTACTGGAGTGTTTCTATTTGATCACCCTACTGGAGTGTTTCTATTTGATCACCCTACCGGAGTGTTTCTATTTGATCACCCTACCGGAGTGTTTCTATTTGATCACCCTACTGGAGTGTTTCTATTTGATCACCCTACTTGAGTGTTTCGATTTGATCACCCTACCGGAGTGTTTCTATTTGATCACCCTACTGGAGTGTTTCTATTTGATCACCCTACTGGAGTGTTTCTATTTGATCACCCTACTGGAGTGTTTCTATTTGATCACCCTACCGGAGTGTTTCTATTTGATCACCCTACCGGAGTGTTTCTATTTGATCACCCTACCGGAGTGTTTCTATTTGATCATCCTACTGGAGTATTTCTATTTGATCACCAACCTGGAGTGTTTCTATTTGATCACCTTACTGGAGCGTTTCTATTTGATCACCCTACTGGAGTGATTCTATTTGATCACCATACCGGAGTGTTTAACATCACTTTAATGATCACCCTACTGGAGTGTTTAACATCACTTTAATGATCACCCTACTGGAGTGTTTAACATCACTTTAATGATGGATTATCCCTTTAAATAACAAATTTGAAATAGATGCGTGGATATAAAATAATAAATATGAACTGAAGACCCCTGTTCGGAAAGGCTTCTATCAATTAATATTGATTTTATTTCGAATATTTTATTCGGACCGTTTATTTGTCTATTTTTATAAAAGACCGTTCGGGTGATACCATATAGAGATAGAGAGCATTAGGCTGTTCCTATTGCTACATACCGAACGGCAAATGTCCCAGTTTGATTGGCTGTATAATTTTATTCCATAGTTATAAGCAATAATGAGTATAATTAATGTTTATTTGTGACAAAATTACACCAATAAATTTTTGGTCTTTGTTAACAGTAACCACTATTGTTCGTTAGCTAAACAACCACACCATTTTAGACCATAACAATAACATTAATATTAATCGACAGAAGCATCTCCGGACAGGAATCTTCGATTCAGATATAATATTTGATACCCCGGTAACTATATAATACATGTTTACAAAGAGATAATCCACCTTTAAATCCACTAAAACATCTTCAGAAAGCTACATAGAAATGGATAGCTTTTTATCAACATTAAATGCCATCAAGTGAGTATTCTGGTGATCAAATGTCTGAGTATGTTCCGTTGGATTACTAGGAACTGCGCGCTGAATGTTTCTGGTTATGGATGGCACTGAAACTTTAGTAAACAACTTTGTGGCAATATCAGGATAGATGATGTGAGCCACATACAATACACAAAACACTAAAATGCAATACATAACATCATACGAAATTCTGCTCTATTATTTGATATATACACAGGAAATTCTTAAGCATGGATACAAAGAAAATAACGAGTTTTGCTTTAAAATATATATAAACGTATTTTTCTGTATCAATTCTAAAATTTGAGCGGTGTCTAATAAATTCAGTGTTCCATTCCATCGTTGACATATTCTCATGCGATGCTGGTGAATCAAATACTAAATGTAGAAGCGCTCAACGCATATCAAAATGTGTTTTAGTGATAACTAATCAACTTGAATTATGCTAGTCAAATATATTCATTCAATTTTATTCCAGCGGACCCGTGCTTTACTGAGAGTCAGACGCTAGTGGATACTGATGGTGAACGGTCGTACAATATGGACAGTCTTAGATTCCTATGCGACAACAACATAACATCAGACTGGTACCGTGTTAGCAGTGTCGCGGGCGACGATATGGCGACATCGTGCCCGGGGGCTCTTAAATGTGGTGCATTGTATCCTGTGTGGATTGATGGTGAGTGGCGAGGAACATTTGCATGAAGGCATTTATTTAATTCGAATTAGATATAAACCCCCTTTATTGGTACCGTCCGCATAATGAACTCCAACTTATGAGCATTATAGTAGTAATAATAATCGTAAATATTTCGAGCAGTCCAAAACCCTTTTCGCAGAATTGCCCACTACGAGTCGGTTTGTGATAAAATAGTGGCGTTCGTTGAGTATGTGTACATGTACAATCGGCGTGCCCACGTTAGATTCACGAAACCGTTATCGTAACCATGGATATGTCATAATGACAACGGAGAACCAAACGCCAACATAGGACCAAACAGGTTGGTTCCACACTGTTTTTTATTCCATAAGTTTGGTTCTCCGAAGAACTCACCGGAATTAACGGTGTGTGCGAGAACAGAGCCTAGCTTAAATGCCATAATCTAAAATGCAACACTATTTCCACGGGTTTTAACACTATGCCCACGGGTTTAACACTATGTCCACGGGTTTTAACACTATGTACGCGGGTTTTAACACTATGTCCACGGGTTTTAACAATATGTCCACGGGTTTTAACAATATGTCCACGGGTTTTAACACTATGTCCACGGGTTTTAACACTATGTCCATGTGTTTTAACTATGTCCACGGGTGTTAACACTATGTCCACGGGTTATAACACTATGTCCACGAGTTTTAACATTATGTCCGCGGGTTTTGCGTTATAATCATAAGTAGAAGACTAAATCAAGTGAGATTCCTTTGGAGTACAAATCCACACTGTTTCGAGTCCTGTAATATATTCTATAAATATAATCTACATGTGTGCATTATGAATATGTAACAAATCGTTCTTGCTCTGATTGTTTTGGTTATAAATAACCGAAGCGTTTTAAGTCAACTTATACAATGCGCGTACAAAGTATGACCTGAACCTAAATCAGAGTCATTTCTTATAATTTATTCATAGTTTTTCCCCAAAACGTCAAGGTTACCAAATATATCTCATTACAATTAGACACGTTCTTTGCGATCACCAATCATGTCTTGGAAACAATGACCTGTCAATCACGGATCCAGTTAAAGAGAAACTTAATTTTCGTTAATTCCATTTGGTCCGGCAATTCGCTAAGTATAAGACACACGTTTTGCCAAAATGTTTGGTATTTCAAAATGGATTTTCTCAAAATCTGTCTGGAATTTCTTTGTGAAATTTGTTTAAAGCGATGATTGTGACGTAGTATTTAATTGAATATTATAACCTCATTTACTTTACGTTTTGCATGAAACGGATTTAAACTTGCACTGTTCGCAGGTACCAAGACTTCTGTAAAATTGATATGTTTCCAAAATTATAGATCATTATACATGATGTCTTATTTGAAAATCATGAGACGAGACATAATTATTCTTAATTTGTGAAATGTAATGACTATTTTCAATTAGAAAGGCATCTACCCATAAATTATTTTCTATTTTTGAGAATGATCATGTCATGCCGGTTGAACAACGCAAAATTGGGATGATATCAGTTCTGGGTCATGGGTTAATAACCAAGTTAAAGCTGACAACCCTATCTTTTAACATTGTGGTCTGATTCCAGTATATTGCTCCCTACCTGAGTTGACCACACTGCATATACATATTTGTTTTCATTGGGCTGGAATATTTGTGAATGCTTTATTACAATTCCGTTACAATTCATAGGAGTGTGATGCAATTCAAAATCTAACTCAACATTATGATAAAAAAGCAGCCTCCTATCATGTATCCAAAACAATAAGATATTTGGTGATTGGAGTGTTGTGTGAACAGTGTAGTTATTAGCAGGGTTCCCGGCGTTGCCCCGGTTAAAGTGGTGTGAAACCCTCTGCATATTGTGGATATATGGTGGGCAAAGATGATACTCTTGTTCAAAGCGTTACACATATTCTCATAAATTATATATCCAAATAACATCACAAAACATGATTCTTACACACGGAATATAAGTAGTAGCTCACCTTGTCGGATCGGAGCGATTGTCATTTTGTTTATCGCGATTAATCCGTCCCACAAATAAAGAACTATTTATTTATTTACAACTGCGTATACTTCATATGTTATAACATGAACATCATAAACACATCAGTTCGCAAAAATAAAAGACGACAATTGGGTTTTACATAGAGATGTATCAAGGAATCTAGTGGGTTAGACAAAAGATTTTGACGGCACCTGGTTATCATATCTCCATGAAGATACAGATGTTTTAAAGAAATGACCAGGTGCTCATCTGTTCATTGTGATATACACACTTAGAAATAACAAGCCGTATAGGTACTAATGTAGTGCCAATATGTCTGTTAGTACCAGACCAACAGGTATCGAGAAGAATTTGGTTCTATATATTGATATAATACCACATCATGTTGGTCGGAACCTAAAAGTTACCCACGTGATGGCATCACGTGATAATTCATTTGGTACTAGCCGATCTCGGAACCCAAGTGTTACCCACGTGATGGCATCACGTGATAATTCATTTGGTTTTAGCCGATCTCGATAAAATGGCGGCGTCCAGCCACTTCAAGTTGAGGCGATTGAGTTTTTTTACAATATATAAACATGGACGAAGAGACAAACAAACATCAGGCAAAGACATTTTATGTTGGAATTGGTTCGGACTCGGCTTACATGCTGTAGCGTATGCCAATTTAGGCACGTTGTTCGCTCGCTGGGTGGATTTAAGATTAGGGAAGTAACTTCTCTGAAATTCATCAAAATATTTGTTGTGTGTGAAATTGGACCTAACTAGCTTCTCAATAACCTGGAATATTGTCAGCACTGTGTGGATTATGTTTGTACATGGACGGGACAAGATGATATTTAACTTCCGAAAAAATAACGGGCCCTAAGATTATTGATATTCTGATATAGTCTGAAGAAAGCAGCAATTTTCGGTGAACTGAGAATGACCAAATTCAAAAGTCATTGAGTGCAGTGGGGTTACATTTTACACGCACAACAGTATTGTGAATTACAAAAGACAGATAATTAAGTTTCACAACATTATAAACCGCCCAATTAACTCACAAGAGTCAACCACTGGTGACTATGATTACGAGACATCCAATTCTGTAGAAATTAGTCGGAGTTATAACATCACAGATCAGTCATGACTCATGAGTCAGTAACAAGTTTGATGGCTACAGCGTACAAGTACCTGTGCAAAGGACGATGGGTCATATTCTTCAATGTTCATCGAAACGTGATTTGAGAACCATGTCGCCATGAAATGTCGCCCAGTTACGGAGTCTGCTATTCTTTTGATCGAAACGCCTGTGATGCTGTGATATTGTTCTGATATATTTATGGAATGGTGGATAATCTCGGAGATACGGATCCAATTCTGGGACACACGTTATAACTGAATCAATCGCAAGCTTTTAGTAACGTACTACAGCTATGCTCTAATTAATCATCCCCATTTAACAAGATTGTAGGGCGTTAATGACACCGGCTATACCATACCGCCGTTCAACCATGGTCAAGTGGTTGATATGTGGCAACCACAGATAATCTTTATACAGTCTTATTAATAATAGTTTGCGACCACTGTACTCCGCACTAATTTGTCATATGGCCACCTTGTAAACACCCAGTCCAGCTTTTCATCAGCGCCATGCACCATATTAACTATACACAAAACAATATTTCAATTAATAATTTGTTTACAGTTTAATTAACATTCAAAGTTGGTCACTGACCGACATTTGCAACTACCAAGGCAGCGTCAAGCCATGCCAGATATATACACTATGTGGTGGTTATAATGCTGACTTTAAAACGGTTCAAATGTCGGCCACGGTAGGATTAATCAATGTTAATAGTATCAACAACGTGGTAATATCGGTGGCCAATGTCGTTAAGTGGGGGACAATTAGAGCTTAGCTATATGCATACATGAACATGTAGACCATTCCAATGTCCAGATGCTTCATGTTCTTTTCAAGACATGTCTGGCTACTAGTATCATTCTGAGCGATTCGGCCATTTCCGCTTTGCTAGGAAATAACCTCATCCATAACTGGAAACCATATTAGCGAAATTCTACATCATATGGCTCTGGTGATCAGGCAATGACATTGACTTGTTGACGCATAGATGCGAATGGAGAATAATTTATTAACTATGGCTTTACCAAACTTTATCATATATTAAATACATTAAACACTCTTTGTGTTACATGTATCTTAGTATTTGTTCATTTACTGATACAGCACATTGGAAGTGTACGATAAGCAAAACACTGAACACCGTGGCAATTTTTTTGGGAGAGTGATAATAATTCTGGTAACCCATTCAACATCTCCTTGTAGCGAGGACTAATGAGCGCTATGGCGGTATTTTGCAAACAACAGTTTTAATTAACCAAAGTTAATGGTCTCTCCATTTTTGAGTATTTTGCTTATCGCACACTATTTACAAAGGTTTGGGAGTTATCGCAAAGATTGGCTCCCCTGGCTGTGAATGACCGATCGGTCTATTTTAACACGACCGGGCAATTATAGATTGATAGGTTGTTCACTCTGACCTGTTTAAGATGTCTGATTTATAATGTTCACAAAAGCCCATTATCAGCAAAAAGCTTTTTCGACAAATCTCAGACATCTTTGCGATATATCGCAAAATATAATGGCCCAGTACGTAGTCTGAGAGTTATCGTAAAGATGTTTGAGATTTATTGTAAAGATTTGTGTGTTATCTCAAAGGTATTCGTGATTTTTCGCAAAATTTTGCGATTTATCGCAAAGTTTTGCTACCTCATCACTCATGCATCTGGCTGTGCATGACTGATCGGTCTATTTTAGTCTGACCGGGCATAGATTGATAGGTTGTTCAATCAGACCTGTTTAAGATGTCTGATTTATAATATGCACAGAAGCCCATTATCAGCAAAAAGGTTTTGCGACAAATCTCAGTCATCTTTGCGATAAATCGCAAAATATAATCGCCCAGTACGTAGTCTGAGAGTTATCGTAAAGATGTTCGAGATTTATCGTAAAGGTTTGTGTGTTATCGCAAAGGTGTTTGTGATATTTCGCAAAGTTTTGCGATTTATCGCAAAGTTTTGCGATTTATCGCAAAGTTTTGCTCCCTCATCACTCATGCATCTGGCTGTGCATGACTGATCGGTCTATTTTAGTCCGACCGGGCATAGATTGATAGGTTGTTCAATCAGACCTGTTTAAGATGTCTGATTTATAATATTCACAGAAGCCCATTAACGCCAAAAAACCTTTGCGACAAATCTCAAACATCTTTGCGATAAATCAAAAAATTTATTCACACAGTACGTAGTCTGAGATTTATCGTAAATATGTTTGAGATTTATCGTAATGGTTTGCGTGTTATTGCAAAGGTGTTTGTGATTGTTCGCAAAGTTTTGCTGCTCTCACCATTCATGCATCTGGCTGTGAATGACTGATCGGTCTATTTTAGCCTGACCGTTCAATTATAAATTGATAGGTTGTTCACTGAGACCTGTTTAAGATGGCTGATTTATAATGTTTACACACAAATTAAGAAATTTTTAGCACCAAAAAAGTTTGCCACGAATCTCAAACATGTTTGCGATAAATCGCAAAATATAATCACCCAGTATGCAGTATGAGAGTCATCGTAAAGATGTTTGAGATTTATCGTAAAGGTTTGCGAGTTATCGCAAAGGTGTTTGTAATTTTTCGCAAAGTTGTTTTGTGATTTATCGCGAAGGTTTGCTCGCCTTATCGCACATGCATGCTGGCTGTCAAAGAACGATCGGTCTATTTAGCCCAACCATGCTATATAGATCGATTGGTGGTTTACCCAGACCTGTTGAAGATGTCGGATTATATTTATATTTATACGGTTCAAGTCCATTAATGCCAATGCGATTAATCGCAAACCTTTTGTAATCAATCGAAAACCTTTACACTTAATCGCATATATTTATTGCAAAGTAGTTTGCGATTCGCAAAGGTTTGCGATTTATTGCAAGGTAGTTTTTTATTTATCGGGCTATTCTAGATCGATTGGTGTTTCATCCAGACCTGTTTCAAGATGTTTGATTTATAATGTTTATTTTAATATTATTGCACACAAATTAAGAAATTATTTTTGGACATTCAGAACAATTTTACTCCACATGCAGGGAACAGGGAATCCTGAAATCTAGATATTAAACTTTGAATTAAGTACAAAATCACGATCAAGGTTCTATACTAATAAAAGTAATTTATGTATAATTCGGATTATTGTCCATGTGGTTTTGTACTTTATTCAATGTTTAAACGCCATAGCTTCATTTGGAATCTAACATGCCACATTGTTAAATTTGCCGTCGGCCATGTTTCGTAATTTCGAGTGCTTGGTATCTGAGCAGGTTCTCCGCTTAGTACCTATATGTTTGGTTCTCTGTAGTACCACATTGTTAGGTACTATGGATGGCACCTGAATACTTCAGAGTACCTGTCTTTATATTCGGTACTTCATATAATATAATGGGTGTGTCAAGAAAGCGTGTATTTCTTGGCACTTCATATCATGTGCGTCATGACTTCGGTGACATAAAGGCAGAGTTGGTATTATATGCACAATGCCCGGATAGAACCTAAATATTTAGTAGGTAATCCAGAGTACCAAACATTTTGGTACTTTATAGTACCTAAACTTTTGGTACTCCAGAGTACCACTTTTGGTACTCCAGAGTACCTAATAGTTGGTACTCCCCCTGGGACAAAGCTTAGTACCTACGTAGGTACTCTGAAGTACCTATTTTTTAAAGAGTGTATACTGGCTAATTATTCTCAGTTTAAAAGAAATGTTTCTTTGCAACTATATCAGCTACATGTGCCCGACACAGAGCGAGATTTTGAGTTGTTTGTGTTAGGCGATGAGTCTGTTCTAAAACATGAAAGATATCCTCTATATTGGGCAGATATAACCTTGTCAGATGTCAATATTGGACGATCATGGTAAGTCATGTGCCACTGACTCCATTTTCTTTTATCTCAGAAGAAATTATATTTGGCGGCACACTGTGACTACTATTGTTGAACAGGTCTTCTATACATTTCCATGTCTCTTGTAACTTTTTGTGGAAACTATATTGAATGGGGCAGAGTCAATTCTGTTATGATATTAACATGACCTATTCTAATATTTTAACATGCACAATTATCTTCCTCGTAAAAAAGTTACCACAGTTAGAACGTCTTGGTGCCATCTCGATTGTACCCCGTGCAGTTATATATAGAACACATAGAGACAGACATATATTTGCAAATATATATCTAGGCATCAAATGTGACATTTTTAACTCGCACGATTTGATTTCTCGTATCATTTGAGAAGAACGTGTATGAATTTGATATTAATTGGCACTAAACATAACATATATCAGTTGTGGTGACCCGCCGTCCTTATTTCGGACTCAAACGGCGCCTTCAACCACAAACTTAGACACATCATGGAAATGAATATATATAAAATTATTGAAAATTGGCGAGTATACAAATTCGTATCAAATGTAGGCCCCCCCCCCATACATCTCACCCAAATGGCACCCATTTGGCCCATTTAAACCACACCATTAGATTTATCGTATCACGGAGAAGATTATGTATCAGTCTCGTGGAAATCGGCGCTAACATATTGACATATTGTATATCCAGTTTTGTGCCTCTTTCCCCTCTGTGGACCCCTGTCTCGAATGGAATCACTTTTGACATCTTTAAACCACACAATCAGACTCCTGATATCATGGAGATAAATATTTATAAGTTTGGTGCTAATCGGCGACTAAACAATTTTTTTTTAATAAAATTTAGTGCCCACCACACCATCTCTCACAACACCAACATAGCGTCTTTAAATCACAAAATTAGATTCCTTGTATCACGGAGAAGAATGTGTATTAATTTGGTGGAAATCGGCGCTAATATTATTATTATCAATGTTTGTGCCCCTCTCCCTTTCAATGCACCCCTGACTCGAATGGTGCCAATTTTGACAGCTTTAAGCCACTCCATTAGACTCCTCATACCGTGTGGTTGATTTTGTATAAGTTTTTGTATAAAATTGGCGAGTATACAAATTCGTATAAAATTTAAGGCCCCCTTATCTCTCATTGCACCAATTTGGCGTATCTAAACCACAGGATTAGTTTTCTCGTATCACGGAGAATATGTATCAATCTGGTAGAAATCAGCGCTAAACATATTGTTCATCTTTTTTGTGTTCCTCTCACCCTCTATGCATCCTGGCTCGACTCACACCACTTGTGAAAGATTGTGACATCCTTAAACCACACAATTATACTCCCGATATTATGGAAATGATTATTGATAAGTTTGGTAAACCAATTTTTATCAAATTTAGTGCATATTAACCCCCATCTCTCACCAACCAGCAACAATATGGCATCTTTAAAACACACGATCAGACTCCTCGTATATATTTCAAGGTATGATATGAGAACTCCAAGATTTCTCGACAAATTTATCCAAATACATTCTTTGTTGAACACCTCTTGCCATTGTTGGTTGTATTTATGCCAAACATGCGTATCCCCCTTGTCAGCTTATGCTTTGAATTATTTCCATGTTTCTTCCAAAAGGAAACCTTCCGACCCCATCTGACAGGACTGTCCGCCGGAAGATGTGCGTCTCCACCGGAAGTAGCTGCTGCACATACACGACGACGTTTAGAATGAGGAATTGTGGGGTTTACTATGTCTACAAGCTCGCGCCACTGAGCGTACCTTGTCCTTATCGCTTCTGTTTCGGTAAGTTGTGTGTAGCCCAACCAACCGGGAACGAGTGCTGATTCGTATGATTTCCCTCTGGTTGATTAATCGCCGGCGTCAGTGCCGAAAAGCGACGGTACGTTGCTTTAACGCTACACCACCAGATTACATTATTGACGACGATACCAATGAAATGTTATGGATTTTGCTGCACACCTACACATTACTACTTACACATCTACACAACTCCTTACTTATGTACATAACTATATATGTCAATATACATCGAGGCCTACGCTTGCGTTCAGAATTTCAAAACTGTTGAAACACAACTATGTTCCACGGCCCCATCTTCATCTTAAACTATCAGAATATGACAATCATGATATTGATGCATCGTCGCTCGAGAATCACAATGTGCAACTCCGATTTTTTTTCCGAGAAAATGGCGATTCCAGTTTTTGATCATTTCATAATACCTCGATCTGCGTTATGTGCGCATATTGTTTTGAGGTTTATATTCTGACTAAACCACAAAAAAATATACAAAGCGTCGAGTAAAATCTCAAGAAATGTGTTTTCAGAGGACATTGGAGAGTGGAAATAAGAACACTGTTTTAACAATGTTGCAGTTTCAGTTTTGGAGATAAAACAGTATAGCCCTGACTATTTCTCGATTATTTGAAATTATCCCATATCTTATCCGCATATATAACATTGTATCACGAACAAGAGCGACGACCTATAGCAGCCACGTGTGAAAATATGGTGGGCAGGGATGGCGACAAGAGGTGGGGTTGGTACAGATGTTACAACAAATGTCGTTCATGACCGAGCTATGTACGCGTGCGGACGGATTAAAGCATTATGGACTTGTTCGGGTGCGTGAAACTGATAAGTTAGTACTCAGGCGCTATGTCAATTGGGGCATGTAGCATTTTACCAACATCGCCCAAAATCTCAAGGAAATCGACAATACAACATAGAAAACACCGTCTGAACTACGCTCAATTATGAATATTTACATCTCGATTCGTGACGCAACAATCGGCGATAAACGAACGAAAATTACTTCGCTATCGATACTCATGCATTTAATACATATATACTGTTCGTGTGTTGCAAATTACGATTAATATTCATTATTATTTTAACAGCTATTATTATTTTAACAGCTATTGTTATTTTAACAGCTATTATTATTTTGACAGCTATTATTATTTTGACAGCTATTGTTATTTAAACAGCTATTATTATTTTGACAGCTATTATTATTTTGACAGCTATTGTTATCCTTCATCCCATTTTCCTCTCTTCTGATTGTCTGAGAGTGCGTCACATGGCGGGCCGTAAATCACCATATTACCCTCGAGGGTAACATTGTGTCAGTTATTGACCGCTCAGCTGTTACCAGTTAACATAGAACTACGAAGAACTCACCGCGCAGAGATTCTCTGACAGCTCTCTGATAATTTCAAAAAACACTGTTTTTATAAACCACACTGTTTCATAACAATCGCGAACTGTGGTGTTTGCTAATTTGCATAATTGTGTGTTTTTTTATTTGCAATTAAAGCACGCTATGTATAAATGGTGTTATCACAGACACATATCTGTTATAAGGTGTAATATTCATATTGGACCTTTTTATATCAATAACAAAGACCGTGGGACAAATAGATAAACCTTATTATGCAGTTGGAATGCTGCAGACAATTGCACATACGATGTACATACGTTACAACTACGTTTATGTACTAGATCAAATGGCCACTCTTTGCTGTTTATCAATTGATTATTTCTTTTCTTCAATACATTCCTCAGACTTCAGAGAATACCCGTATGTTGCGTAACGATCTGTGACAGATGTCAATTTCTTTTTGCACTACTACAACGTGTTAGTTCCACATTTTAGCATTCTGGAAATTAATACGTCTGCCAGCGTCTTCACGCTCATTTGAAACGAAACCGTATACATTTCGCTGCATGGCTACTCAACTTCGAAATTGCTTTACTCCTCTTTCCGTTAACGGATTTCCACAATGCAACCAGCAAACTGACCGGAGAATATCTGCGCAAATGACGGGTCTGTTAATTGATCCAGATTATGAATGTTTTATTTTCTAAATAGCGATGATTCCAACATAAAATTAACTTTTCGAACTGGATTAAAGAATATATGCGCGCATTTATGCCTGCTACTAAGGAGGTTCGTGTGTACTCCTTTGTCAGATA
This sequence comes from Siphonodentalium dalli, assembly GCA_032622095.1. Classification (NCBI taxonomy): domain Eukaryota; kingdom Metazoa; phylum Mollusca; class Scaphopoda; order Gadilida; family Siphonodentaliidae; genus Siphonodentalium; species Siphonodentalium dalli. The sequence continues at coordinate 15,388,814 of CP136063.1, forward strand.
ACAAAACAGTTATCACCCTTGTTTTCGTGAGACACGGGGATTTGTCGCCGCTCTCGACCTGGAATGTAACCCTCGGGCCTGGCGGCCCTCGGGTGACATTCCAGGTCTCGAGCGGGTGACAAATCCCCGTGTCTCACTCAATCGCGGGCGATAACTGTATATTATTATTTTGACAGCTATTGAAACGAGCCTATTAAACGGCTATACATATGTGTATTCACCAAAGAGCCTTTCAAAACATGACATACATGTACATGTATGTATTGTTTAAATGATGGTTCTTGTTTACGCGTTATCATTATACCATTTGTTAGGTGTGTATGTGTACGAGTTACATATGTGTTTGGATGTGTATTATTTATATATATGTTGTGTGTGGATGTGTATTAGTTATATATGTGTTGTGTGTGGATGTGTATTATTTATATATATGTTGTGTGTGGGTGTGTATTAGTTATGTATGTGTTGTGTGTAGTGGTGTATTAGTTATATATGTATTTCGCGTATGTGTATTCTTGATATATGTGTTGTGTGTGATATGTATTATTTATATATGCGTTGTATGTGCGTGTGTATTAATTATGTATGCGTTGTGTGTGTTGTGTACTTTTGTATAGATGTGTTGTGTGTGGTTGTGTATTAGTTATATATGTGTTGTGTGTGGTTGTGTACTTTTGTTTATAGATGCGTTGTGTGTGTATGTGTATTATGTATATATGTGTTGTGTGTATGTGTGTTATTTATACGTGTTGTCTGTTGTTGTGTATTACTTATATATGTGTTGTATGTGGATTTGTATTATTTATGCCGATCTTTTCCCAGGCGGTAAGATAAAGTGTCAAGATGGGACTCACAAGAACCCGAATGATTGTGTGGGTAAGTTGGATACTACATTAACACGTCATATGCTAAGTGGATTATCACGCACAATTATAATAGTATATATTGGACTGGTTTATTATTCACCTGGATGGGAGTTCGTGAAAACTAAGCAGACATACGATAATGCAAGTACAGAAGGAGTCATTGGGACGCACTACTAGTTGACATAAACACATCTGCTTCATCGAGGGCCCAATTTTGTAGTTTTATTAAAACTGACTATGGTTACCCAAATTACTTGAAGATGTTGCCGTCAAATATATCGATATACCTCCTGAAGCTCAGAACTGCAAATCGTAAATTGCCTATAAAATGCGCAAGATGGAATAAATCTCCAAATGATAATGGCAATAGAATATGCACTATATGTGGAGAATATTTAGGAGACGAATATCATTTAGTTATTATATGCAGTCATTTGGATGAAATCAGAAAACAATATATCGCTGAATATTTATGGAAGAACCCTACGAGAGAGAAATTCCATGGTCTCCTATCTCTTCAAAATATAAGCCTCATAAAAAGACTATGCATATTCCTAAGGTGTGCCTTTAAGAAGGTGTCTTATTCTATATGAGCGAAATCATTTATTGTTATGGGTGATCATATGTAATTATCATACTTGTTGAGTGTATTGCCTATTATTGTGTAATCTAATTTAATTACTGCTGTATATATAAACATGCATGTGTATATGAACAATGATGAATGTGATATCGGAATTTGTGTACATAGTGTATATACGTTTTGCTTGTATCACTGTTATGTGACTTGTGCAATAAATAAATAAATCAATCAATCAATCAGTAATTTTTGTTAGGCAAGTGTTTAAGATGGATTATCTCTTCATTTAACAATTTTAAAATAGTTTCCGGGGTATAAAATAATAAATATGAATGGAATACCCCTGTCCGAAAACACTTCTATCAATTAATATTGCTTTTATTTCGAATATTTTAATGAGATGATTAAATGGGACACTTGTTCTATTTTAGAACAGACCATGCGATAACATATAGCGTTATAGAAGATCAACTGTCCCAGATTGAGTGTGTGTTTTTGTTTATTCCATATGTGTAAGCGATAATAAGTCTAACTAACGTTTATTTGTGACACAATTACACAATAACAGTTCTGGTCTCTGTTAGCACTAACGACTTTTGTTCGTTAGCTAATTAAACAACCACACGTTTTTAGACCAAAACATATTCGAAATATAATCAATATTAATTGATAGAAGCATTTGCATACATGGATCTTCCTTTCGTATAAAATAGTGTATATAAGGATTAACTGTCATGTGGACTGTTTTTGTGGATATGTAACCGTGAGGTAAGTGGTCATAACTTGTGTAAAACTAGAAGGGTTTTACATACAAGTTAGGACCACTTACCTCACGGTTACATCTCCATAAAAACAGTTCACATGACAGTTAATCATTATATTTATATACATTTAGCGAAAAGGCCACTTTTGTAAATGTATTTAAATCAAAAAGTGTATCGTGACAAAACCAGCCCAAAATATTCCATAGCACCCTTGGTAAAAGTTCACAGGAACAATTGAAACCCGGTGAGTTATTAAGTCAATCCTGCGCGAATCCAAATGCGCCCAAAACATTACGCGTTCGTCTTTCCAAACCCAAATGACGTATCGATGTTGTTATGAGCTTGCAGTTATTAGCTGTTGTGCATTCACCGAGAAATAATTGCAACTATCCACGTGGGCGCAGACCAATCAGAATGCTGGATTTAGTGATGACAACACTTAGTATGTAAATATACCCAGATAACTATATAGCACATGTTTACAAAGAAATATACAATGTTTAAGATACTAATTTAAGCGTAAATTATCAAACCAAATGTTACACGGGACCCACGTGAAAGAATATTTAGTATATACAGGGTAAATAAATAATGAGTATTTAGTATACAAATGGTTAATATATTGAATAAAACTGCTTCAGATACGTCGCCGGTCGTAACAATGCACCCTGAGGTCGTGGCTACCTTGCACCAAGAGATCAACGAACAACTTATAGCGTTCAGATGCGTTATTGCCAGAAACGTGACAAATGAAATGTATGACGTCACATGGCGCGTTGATGGAGATGAAATACAGACATTTGAGAACATGACGACGAGTAATGGTGAATTACCAACAGAATCATATTTAATGGAGGACCACTGGATGACCCATAACATAACAATTGGATTCTTGGTAAGTTGAGTTGTCTTTTATCCCTTTCTATGTTAACCCTTTACCCAACAAACCGGCCAAAACCGGCCAAATAAAGCTTCAACAGCCTAAAATATCTTCGGTCTGTCTCAATAGAACCATACAAATATGGATATCATTGGAACCGGCCCATTGACCACATTATGATGGTTATAGTTATGCCCTGTGCCAATGCATTCTCTTATATATGCGAGTCGACCATAGGTCGCCTCGCATATATAAGAGAATGCATTGGCCTAACAAAAATCTTTTTTTAACACTTTTTACCATTTTTTCTTACATTCTTTAACAATTTTATCATTTTTAATGTGTTAAGCCAATGCATTCTCTTATATATGCGAGGCGACCTATGGTCGACTCGCATATATAAGAGAATGCATTGGCACAGGGCCCTTCTGTTGGGTAAAGGGTTAAACACTTATGTTGGGTATAAATTATACAATGAAATGGTATGGGATTCATTTGCAGGGATAAAAGCAGTCGACAGAAACATACAAAATGCAGAAAGAGCTCTTGTTATTATGGGAAATGTTTTGATAATTAGTTCAAATAACTGATTATCTGGAAATTTCCTATGAACTTACTACACGATTGGCGATGTATGTTGCCTAATTACAATTTGTTCTATATCAAAATGCGGAATTTAGTTATTGGATAATCAACTAATAATTAATGTAAGAACAAAGTACATATATCCTCAATTTTATTTTGGTGGTGATGTTTTACATATGTTATACGTTTAGCACATTTACCCATAATCCACAGTGCGTATATATACCCAAGAATATATATCGCCTGCGTGCGGGTTAGTGGTTTCGGACTCATGATATTTTCAACAACCGTCGATTAGTATAACATATAGTTGTAACACATAACATTGTAACAATTGCCATAGCGTGCAACATCAGAGACAGATTTCCGAACCGTGAGACAATCAGAAACAAACACATAGTTCACAGCAATGATCGATATAATATACTATTTTGACTATGCCATAATAGCGGCCGTGTGTCTCGTTGACTATCCCTCCTCTCTGACCATTATGTTGACAAGTGAATTCCAGGTAATGCACTATATATGTTTAGCATGTTATATTTTGTATAACCTACTACCCACAGGCAGTATACTGTTTACGGATGTAATTCAGTTGCAATCATTTGATGGCGAGTTTTCGTGACATTATCTGACTCCGGACTCCCAGTCTACTTCAATTTTGGTAACGTTCATATCTCTATAGTATTATATCGTCATTGCATTACATACATTACGTATCAGCAATGAACATAATTATGATCACAACATTTTGTTGGCATGCTCGTCGCCAAAGTTAGTGACTGGTGAACTTTCCAATTGTAGGTAGACTGTGCAGTTCGTGTAAAAAACGACGAAGGTGTATCGCTGAAGGTTTTCAGAAGCAAACCGTTCTATGCAGGCATCAAGGTTTGTTAATTAAGAACTAATTATTGTTTCGATTGTGCAGTTATAATCAAAAGTTTGAAGTCAATTCCTATAATGTGCATATCTCGTTAACAATGGTCATCGCGCATTTCGGTTTTAACGTATAACATTAATCTAGTGGGTAAAACAATTTGTTGATCGAAAAGTGCCACTGATCAAGTAGGCGATTTTAAATTTTGTTTTGTACAAAGTCTTTAATCTACAGATAAAATCAGGATTATTGAGTGGTAAAATGTGACCCGCCATATCAAATCCAGTCGTTAGTCGGGATTTGTTTTACCCTGTGCCAATGCATTCTCGTATATATGCGAGTCGACCATATGTCGCCTCGCATATATAAGAGAATGCTTTGTCCTAACTATTTTAATAGTTTTTTTTCATGTATTCTTTAACAATTTCATAATTTCACCCATACAGAGCCCCAGACAAACATGAGCAGACGACACTCTTCTGTGTGCTTCTATATATGTGCGGGGCTCCCTGCAGGGTAATGGATGTTTTGTGAACCTGTGAGATGAGATTGTTTTTATTTATTGTATACCCTTTAGGTATTTGTATAAATTATCACAACTTTCCTCCACCTTTTACTTTTTAACAGCGTATTTTTCCTCAATAACTTTGCAATTCTTGATTTACTCCAGGTACTTGAATCTGAACTGACATTGGTGGAAGGTGAGACAGGTACAGTTAGACTACAATCGACAATTCCCGTCGGATGCCCGAAGATTGCGAAGGATAATAATTGGGAGGATACTGTGTGTAAGGTAGACGTCGTTAAACATATTACCATGGGATATATATATCCGCGCTTAAGTAACGTCCTAAGCGTCATTTGCAAAACATCGTGAATGGTATATCGTAGCTTAGGAAATTTACGGTGTGCGTGAATGCTAGATAATTGGACCAATTGCGTCGAAGTTTTTGAGCTGTAACGAAATTATATGTAACGTATTGAACCCCAACATCAACCCGTAGTTGTGCATATTCCACGGTTAGTACAGCAATGTTACAAAGACACTTACAATTCAGCACTTTTACATATGTGCACATGTAACACGAATCGCAGGTTTATTAATCTTGTTAGGAAAGCGGTCTTTCACCAGCATTTTAGTATCGCGATGTGTACAACATACAGTAACACGACTGATATATTTACAGCAATAAGTCAAGCGAGCCAAAACTAGAGCACCGTCGATCTCAGTGCTGAATACTTAAGCGCATTTAAACGACTGACTTAGTCGACTCGAATGTAACTGTATCACAGTGGATCAACGGACACGAACCAAAACCGGAAGTCGTAGATTTCGAGGTGGAGAAATATCAGTCGACAAATATTTGTTGACATTTCTTGACGGTTTTTTTTTTGGAAAAATAAACGCTTGGATACCATATCTGACAGACCGAAGGTGAGTGAATATTTCTTCGCTAATGTTTGGACACCTACGATAAATTTAAGTCAGTTGTCATTGTTCGATCGCGGAAAAAATGTCATTTAATCATCGCCGCGAGACGATTTCTGCCCCAAAATATCCCAGATAATCATACTTTTCACATTCATCGCAGACATCTGTCACAACAACCTATATACAAATCGAAAGGCCTGTTTCCCGACCACAAATGCATATTTTGAGTATTTTCACGGACTGTCTCAAAATTCAAAATTTCATCTTTTGATGCAGGTACGTACCCACCTCGAAAATACTGTCCGGTTAGTCCTGTACACCCCGGAATTTAGTTGCAATCCACCAGACCCGGCGGACCGTTTTTGTTGTTCAATCAAGAGTCGAAATGGATTAATTGGTTGGCTGCCTTTCGTTAACAGTGGCACGTTTTTGGCCAACTGCTTTTCTGTTGCAACTATAGTTTACTGATCAAGTTTAGTTAACGACATTAACCAAAGAATTATTTATGGAAATATTGTTAGCACAAGGATATTACAATGTCCTCCATGACCAAGGCCGTAGCAGCAGGGTTGTTTTGATGGTGGGAGGTGTAGATGTATTTTCCAATAGTTTGATATTTCACCCAGTATATAGCGTGAAATTTGATACTTAAAAAAAAATTAAAATTCGATTAATTTTAGAAAAAAAACAAATCGGGACCCACGGCTGTTCTTTTTCATTATGGCCACTTTCGGGACCCACCACCCGAGTTTTTATTACCATTGTATACAGTTTTCACTACATTTTTTCGGGTATATATACACACCCCTTTATATATATGTTTAAACTACAGGCACCCACCCATATTTCGCTAATATTACATATTATAGCATAGCCATCAAATATGCAGATGTTTATTGCCATTTCTATGAGAGGCCAAATTCACATTTCATAATTAATTGCAGTTAAGCAATAGCACTTAAGCATAATTATTTGCTATTAAGCGCAATTCATGGTTATATGTAACTATGTATCCCTGGTGAATAAATAGGTGTATCTATAAATAAACCTGAACTCATTATGACATATCACCTCCTTGTTTTCATTGCTCTGGATAGTTGGGATTGTGAAATAGCCTAATTGTTTTTATCAAATGGGTGACTCGCGACAGTATTACCTTCTGTTTTAGTCGGGTCGAGTCGAGGAACCAACCCATCAAAGCTCAAGTGTGATCAGATATCGATTATTGAAGTTTGTTATTCAATTGATTGCTCCCAGAAACACGCCGTCAAAAGGGTGGTTTCGGTCAAAATTGCGGATGAAGATGGATAACTCTAAACAAGTGGTGATACGGTAAAATTTCGTGATACTTTAGTAATTATACGGCCATATTTTGTTGAACAAAATGTTTATAATCACACGTTTTTCAGTGCGTTTTTGAGAAATTTGATACCATAGTTGACAGTGGTCAGCATTATGTTTTGCAGTTAATCGATTCTGATAACTAAAGCTTATTTCGAAGAAATATTGTTGTTGTTGTTGTTGTTGTATCTTTATAATATGGGTCTTTCTGATCGGATTGATGACCTTTAGTTTAAATTAGCCAAATGCAGATACACCCGGTCATGCTAATAGTTATGTTATATGGGTAGTTACACTTACTCTCAAGCAACTCATAGCGCTTAATCGCAATTAATTGCACTTAAGCGCAATTCATTTCAATTATGCGCAAATGCCATATGTGTGCTTTAGCGCGATATATGGTATTTGCGCTTAAGCGCAATTCATTATTAAATGGGAATTTGACCTCCCATACAGTTAAATGTTTTTCTATATATATGAACGAGTAGGGTCTGTCTGCATGTCTTCTGTCTGCTTAAATTTTAATATATACGCGACCAATTGCGTTAAAAACTTCCCAACCAAATTGTCCAGTGTGTGAATCAATGTGGAAACAATTAATTATGGCGCGATTTGAATAGAACAGGACAAAAATCACGTGCCTATATATTTACAAAAGTAACTTGCATCTGGTCACACATTCAGTTGTACGCTATAGATTGGAATTTTACCCGCTATATACATGTAGGAAACACAACAATTCTACATTAATGGACAGCCAAGGTGGAATTAAGAATACAACAACTCGAAAGACTGGAGTTTTCCTGATGATGTTTCTATTCTCTATATCAACCGAGAGTACCAATATTTCGTATATTATTGTGTAGTATATTATTGTATAGTATTTTATTATAAATAATTTTGATATTTTTTATATTCAATAATTTTATTTTCAAACATTCATTCGGGTGTTGTAAAATCCCATCGTCGATTGCCTCAGCGAAGCCGCCAGCCTTCGCCTCACAGTGGTTGCATATGAAGGCAGGCATGCGATCCTCTCGTCAGTAGCACCTGGAATTATAAAATAATATCGCTTAGAGGACTTGAACTTAAGCTAATATTAGTAACAGCTATAGCTGTACATGTGGGATAATCATTATTACCCACATATTATATACCAATCTATTATATATACTAATTCAGCATCAACTATACATATATAAGCATATTATATGAACCACAAATCCATGTATGTTACTATACCATTATTATTATGTATAGCATATTTGGTGATCGAAATATAGGGACAATATCTATCCAACCTCTCTGTATCGAGAGCGCCGGTCAAATGAAGACCAGACCTAATTAACATAAATTATGCGGACCACATGTTAAGCTCATTAACTGAGTCATAGTACAAACCTATACGAAGCATCGGGTGATATAAAACGAATATATCACTATTCTAGATTCATTCTCGTGCTCATTTTAATTCCGGTCTATTCTCTTTCCGACATTTTCTAAGACCCGATTCCGATTCGAGGCAGCGTCCAACCGATACAGGCGGCTTAGAGCCGGGTTGTTATTTTCAACCGTTGACATCGCAATATTTCCGATCACCAAACGCACATCTTATTTACTACATGTATGACGATTAAATTTATCTCCAACAAGACTGTGCCCACTTCATAACCCCACATATCTTGAAATGGTGCCGTGAGCAGTTTTGCATCTCACTACTACACAACTTGAAGTCTCGGCCACTAAACGATCACTACAAAGAAGAAACAATCTCTAACTGCTACTCAACCACGGGAATACAGCCTTACACTTTAGACTAACGTATCACACAATCTCAAACCGCTATTCAACTACGGAAATACAGCCTTACACACTAGACGAACGCATCGGACAATCTCAACTCAACCACAGGAACATCATCGCACATACACATTACATACAGGACCGCATACCATACTTCTCTGATATAGACAACTCAACCCTTTGGACACACAGGACCGCATACCATACTTCTACGACTCAACCATTTGGACACACTTTCTTCAACTATACAGCTCACATCGCCTATCCAGCTATAAACATTACATACATTTATAACTATATAAGTTCATCAACTGTAGATTACACTCACGCTTTTGCAGACCGGTTCCAGTCGCATATAAACGGTTCACAGAAAACACAAACTGACATTGTTTCGTTCAGTACAGACTCACATTGTTCATACAAATATTCATAGTGGAATGTTGGTGAGTAAAATAATTTTCGTATACTCCTTTGACAGCTCACACAAATTTCCCCATTGCAACCACGTTCTAAATTTTCGTTTCAAAATTAGAGGAATATGTGTTAACATCCTGATTTTCAATCATACCTAGACAAAGATTCACAAAATTCAAATTCCAACACATTATTCAAAACTGTTAATACTCAGCTAGCCCAATACAACGAATCCATTCAGATCCACACTCAGGCAATTCGAGCAAAAGCTAACATTGAGAACGCGCATTGTCTTTCAAAATGTATACAACCATTTGATGGCAACCCTCTTCATTTCGAAAATTGGATAGCAGAAATAGAAAAATGTGCATATATAACAAACTCGACAGATGTCGAAATTATACACATAGCGTTACAAACTAGTCACGCAACCGTAACAACATATATCCAAAGACAACTAGAAAATACACCAAAAATAAAACCAACTTAACTTGAAAATTGTTCAACCATGATCTTCTCCAAATATTTGGAGAACCATGGCAAACACAAACCGCGTTCCTAGAATTATTAAAATTAAAACAAGGCAATGCAGAAAGTATTCAATTTTTTTCCGAAAGAATACACCAAATGGCGCATAAAGCATTTGGACCTGACAAAATGTACCCAGCTATCAGAAAACAACTAATTGGTGTATTTATTAGCGGCATAGCCCATGAACAAATAAGATTTGCGCTTATGCGCAAAGACTTCGATTCAATCGATAACGCCGTCATTTATGCCTTAAGAGAACACCGTATTCATGAAAGAATTAACTCACAAAATGTAAGATTATATCTGGAATGGTTCAACTCATTTCATTCAAAGTTGGATACATGTAACGATAATCCTATAAAGATCCAAATTGCACCAATTATACGCAAACAAACTAATAATTGTGTAAATAAAAACTTAGGTCTCAGTAAATTTGACAATTCCAAAGTTGAAAAATTAATTAAAATCCACAATGAGAAGAAAAATACTGATTCCGATTCTAAAAACAAAATTCAAGTGATGTCAAACAAACAAAAGGAACTTAACATAACTGAGCATAAGGCTCGCAAACCAGACACTCCAAAATTCAAATTAAGTAACTATGATTACCCAGAAGATGTACAAGCAGGAATGAACAGTCAGACCCCGTGTTCAACCATAATCAAGATTTATAACATTAAAACGCGAGCTTTAATCGACACGGGAGCCGACATGTCATGTATTAATTATAACATTTATATGAATTTGAAAAACAAACCAAAACTAAAAAAAACTTATGTAAGTGAACAATCATCCGGATGCGACAATTTGAACGTGCAGGGGGTATTAACATTAGATCTAAAATTAGGGGACATTGAACTAATACAGAATTTTTATGTCATAAAATCGCTTAGCCGTAGTGTTATTCTGGGCAGGGATTTCTTGTCAACAAACAACGTTCGAATCTATTTCGAACTAAAGAGTTTCAGATTATACGGAACAATGTTTCCGCTTATTAATGACGTATCTGTAGCAAGCCTAATCAGACTTGATGCAGCTTGTATCCTAGCCCCACAAACAGGCATTTTCACTAACGGAAAAGTCGTTGGTGGTACCAAGTTATTTAATTCCGAATTGCTCAGTGTTAATCAAATTGAAAATGGATTTTTAGCCGAAAACCCCGGAGTAGAAGTTTCAGATACAGTTGTCAAAGCTCATGATGATAAAATTCCAATATTGATTCAAAACAAAACAAACAAATATATTAATCTACGGAAAGGATGTATCTTGGGCCGCGTAACCCCAGTTAAACAGAACAGATATTACACATTAACACAAACAAACCACAGTTAGGTACGCAGATCGAACTCGGTGAAATTAAAGTGCCACTTCGCTTTAAAAATGAAATACAAATCCTAATAGCTGATTACCGGGACTTATTCACAAGTAAGGAAAGGGACATAGGTTTATGCGAGGATATTGAAGTATCCGTGAATACCGGAACCCACACACCTGTAGCGCGTAAACCATAACCTTGTCCAGTATAGTTACGTCCCGCGATGAAAGAGGCAATAAATGACTTAGTGGAAACAGGAGTTTTGAAAAGGCCAAGGCAGTTCATGGCTATTTCCATCACTATTAATCCCGAAAAATAAAACTAATGAACACGGAAAACCATTATATAGACTATGTACAGACTTTCGTTTACTCAATCAAATTACACAACCCATGAAATTAGAAATGCCAAAACTTCCCGAATTATTCGCGGAAATGCACAAATCTACAATTTTTTCAACCCTAGACATTTCATCTGCATTCTTTTCTCTAAAAGTTAAACCAGATGACCAAATAAAGTTGACAACATCAACTTTTATGGGAACTTATTCATATGCAAGATGCACAATGGGATTCATAAATGCATCTATTTACTGGCTCCAAGCAATTACCAATGCCCTGGAAGGTCTAAACTTTGTCAAAGTTTTTGTCGATGATTTATACATACACAGTGTTTCCGAATCTCAACATTTAGAGCACTTGAAAATCGTATTTGATAGATTAAATAAGCACGGCATGAAAATTAAACTTTCAAAATCGAATTTTTGCAAGGAAGAAGTATCATATTTAGGATTTGTTATTTGGAAAGACGGTTACAAACCAGACGAAAAGAAAATTGCGGCAATCCGTGCATTGCCAGTATCGAAAAATGTTAAAGAAGTTAGAACTTTCATAGGAACTTTAGGATTTTATAGAGCCCACGTACCGAACATATCACAGATTTCATCGCCTTTAACAGATTTGACCAAGAAATATGCTCGATTTTCTTGGACAGAAGAGCATCAGAAAGCGTTTGATTTTCTCAAGGAAAGTCTTACAGCAGTTCCATGGCTCGCATTCCCGGATCCCAATAAACCTTGCTACCTATTCACTGATAGTTCAAATTCACCCATTGGCGCCATGTTGTGTCAGAAATTTGAACCCAAAGATAAATTGTCCGACAATGTTGAAAACTTTAAACCCATTTATTTCATCTCAAATAAGCTGAATAAAACACAGTTAAAATGGCCCACAACATTAAAAGAAATGTACGCAATTTACTACAGTATCCGTAAATTACAATTTTATCTCGAGGCAGCAGAAATTATCGTTAGATCAGACCATAGACCTTAATCTGTTATTCTCACATCAACAAATCAGACAAATCCACTACTTGAACGATGGTCGCTTGAACTGTCCTCGTATAACTTGAAAATAGAATATATAAAGGGAAAATTCAATCAAATTGCCGACTTACTATCTCGAATGCCATTGCAAAAAGACGCAGATATTTCACAAGTCTCTGATTTATCCGACATAGACGATAATAATAAAACTTACGCAGTGGACGTCATAAATACTGATAAGATAGACAACCTTGCCAAATCTGCCAAATGGGAACCCGAATAAACAGATTCAAACGTGGAGAATCAAGCAGGTGCATTACCTAATCTTGATTTAGAATTAGAACAGTCAAAATACCCAGAAATCTCTGTGGGATGATCAGTATTACCCACATATTATATACCAATATATTATATATACTAATTCAGCATCACCTATACATATAAGCATATTATATGAACCCCAAATCCATGTATGTTACTATACCATTATTATTATATATAGCGTATTTGGTGATCGAAATATAGGGAAAATATCTATCCAACCTCTCTGTATCGAGAGCGCCGGTCAAATGAAGACCAGACCTAATTAACATAAATTATACGGACAACATGTTAAACTCATTAACTGAGTCATAGTACAAACCTATACGAAGCACCGGGTGATATAAAACGAATATATCACTATTCTAGATTCATTCTCGTGCTCATTTTAATTCCGGTCTATTCTCTTTCCGACATTTTCTAAGACCCGATTCCGATTCGAGGCAGCATCCATCCGATACAGGCGGCTTAGAGTCGGGTTGCTATTTTCAACCGTGGAAATCGCAATATTTCCGATCACCAAACGCACATCTTATTTACTACATGTATGACGATTAAACTTATCCCCAACAAGACTGTGACCACTTCATAACCCCACATACACCCCTCCGACAGTATGTTTAGTCCCCTCCTCATTATTGTTTTAACCATCGCTGCATATTGAAAAATGTCATATAATTCCACACAATAAAGTCTGACATATTTCATAATCATAGGTTCGCGTGTTCCCATGGTACTAAATATATATATGCCAAGCAAAAAAAAAAAAAATGACTGCAAAACTTTTATTAACAAAAACTCGGAAAATTGCATCCACGAAAGGACGAACAAGCTGCTTCCCGTATAACCCCACAACTCGTTGCTAGGGTATATAATATAATATAAAGGGTTAAAAATCGGCACACCGCTGCATTTTTCTGAAAAAAAGTTGGATGTAAATCATTTTTTTTATGTCGGCCTTCCTAGAGTAATGACAAGTCAGAGTTAACAAAATGACATACATCAAAAGTTGTATGTTTATCAAATATGTACTTCGTAGTTGGATTTCAGTTACAGGTTATATACAATTCAGTTATATATATAAGTCACCGCCTGGATGTTATGTTGTACCTGGAGACATATAAAACATTATGAACAACCAGAACCATTGTGGCCACGCAAAAGTAAAATGAAACGCCCATCATCTGCGGCAAAATTGCTTTTTCGACCAGAAATTGAAGATGGCAGACTTCAGCAAAATCACGACTAAGCGGACAGATTCTTTGCAACTAATGATTAATTTTTTCGGGACTAACCGGACAGTATTTTCGAGGTGGGCATCTGCACCAAAAGATTAAATTTGGAATTTTGAGACAGTCCGTGAAAATACTAAAAATATGCATTTGTGGGGGGGAAACAGGCCTTTCGATTGGTATATAAATTGTTGCGACAGCTGTCTGCGATGAATGTGAAAAGTATGATTTTCTGGGATATTTTGGGGCATAAATCGTCTCGCGGCGATGATTAAATGACATTAAATGACATTTTTCAGCGATCGAACAATGACAACTGACTTAAATTGATCGTCGGTGTCCGAACATTAGCGAACAAATATTCACTCACCTTCAGTTGGTCAGATATGCTATCCAAGCGTTTATATTCCCAAAAAACCGTCAAAAAATGTCAACAAATATTTGTCGATTGATATTTCTCCACCTCGAAATCTACGACTTCCGGTTTTGGTTCGTGTCCGTTGGTCCACTGTGTGTATTAAATCCGTCGATGATGGGACTGCGGTCAATTTTGTTTCAGACGGACGCATCTTCATCCCGTCAAATCTAATACATCGGTCGATTTATGTAAAGGTGCACTCTCGGTTACCGTCACAAAATGGTCACGCGTATATATATAGGAATATATAACCGGTATGCTATACTTGTAAAAATACAGTACAAATTAAGTATATGCAAGATTTGCAGTGCGAATTTGTGCACATGTATATGATGATGTATATAATACATTATACAGATAATAAATGGATTGTATGCCAAAATAGTGGTCCTCGAGGAGGAATAGTCCACGAGCCGCATCGAACATTGTTGCCAATTCTCACACAATATATGTGTCTGATTTTGCCACACTTACCGTGAATTTTGGAAATCGGTCTCAGATTTTACAATTTACGGCAATCAGTTGACGATGGCAGGATGGGGCATAACTATGTTATTAGCTACATCTAGCAACACCTCTTCATGATTCATGCATTCATTGCTATAAATACGTCATTTTGGCAAAATTGTAGACGTTGACTGGCTTAACTTCGATTAGAACGGAAATGGAAGTTATAAATAACTTCTGCTGGCATTACAAAATTAGGACTGGCCGCTTGCCAATTAAACGGACAAACTATTTAATACATTGGCTAGCTATGGTCGGATATTTGTAAGATCATTACAATTCACTAACAACTCTAATGGTATGCCTATATTGCAACAAGTATCGTACACGGTATAGATTAAGATTGGCCGTATCTTCAGGCGGCAAACCGATTTCGCGAAATTATTTTGTTACAATAAATAGAAAAAGAATAGTAGGCATATAGGAATCCTACTGGTGTACTATTTAATAAATAGAGCATGGCTTGGAGTGAAATACGCCGATATAGTGCACTATGCACTATATCGGCGTATTTCACGACAAGTCATGCTCTAATTATTATATTGTATCGAACAAATGCAGAAATTAAAGGCAAACCAGTGGGCAAACACCATTTTTTTTTAAAGAAAAAAAAATAATATGTAAAAAAAAAAAAAAAAAAAATTTAAATTCCTCTTTGTTCAGGTATTTTCAACTTTTACTAAGTTCAGACAATTGATGTTCGCCTTACTGAAGCTTTAATTTGGATCAGCGGCGAAATAACAAGTAGTTTCAGAACAAAGTTTGATGTAGTGTTCGTTACTATTTTTAGTAGTCAAAACTACATATGCATAGTGCACGATGGGAGAGACTTGAAGGCGTAGTATACAACTACGACTAATAGAGTCGAGTATCCAACCAATCGGAAAGCTTGATTTCAATAACAAAGTCACGTGAGATACAATATCGTAAAATAGTATAGCAGTGTGCAGCCAATCAGAATGCGAGAAAGTGAGGTGAAATACAATATACATGTAGATATATAATGTACTATAATAGGCGCTACAAATAAATGTTATATAGTGCAACCAATTGATATGCATATACCGGTATAATGAATTAATATAAATATTAGACTAGCACCCATGCATCTTATAATAAGGAATATCGCTATATATGAATTACTATAAATCACTTGCTATCACATTCTACCCCTTATGGTAAGTAATACCTGTATATATGAATTATTATAAATCAGAGGCTATACCATCCCTACCCCGTATCATAAGTAATTCCGGTATACATGTATATGAA
This sequence comes from Siphonodentalium dalli, assembly GCA_032622095.1. Lineage (NCBI taxonomy): Eukaryota > Metazoa > Mollusca > Scaphopoda > Gadilida > Siphonodentaliidae > Siphonodentalium > Siphonodentalium dalli. The sequence goes on from CP136063.1 coordinate 15,405,276, forward strand.
TTATTATGAATCAGTGGTAGCACCTCTACTCCTGACAATAAGTAATACAGGTGTATGTGAATTTTTATAAATCAGTTGTACCACCTGATAATAAGGACCTTGTTTGGCCCCCATCTAGACATATTAGTGCGTCATTACTCTAATTACAGGTGAGACATATAGGTAGTTTTTTTCTCTGTTAACTGACTATCAGATTTAGGCCACTCCAATGGATGGTGTATTATATACATGTATATTGAGTGAGGACCTTGATGAACGAGGGGTATCTTCAGTCTTGAATGTCAAAATGACACTCACAGTGAAAACTTTGTTTTAAAAAAAAAAAAAAAAATGAAAAAGTTGAAAAACTTAATGATTTCAAAAATTTCAAAAAATTTCAAAATTTACAAATTTTCCAAAAACTTCAAACAAAATCAAATTTTCAAAAAAATTCAAACAAAAGTTGTTGAAGTTTTTGAAAATTAGATTTTTTGAAGTTTTTTGGAAAATTAGATTTTTTTGTGAAGTTTTTCGAAAATTTGATTTTTTTAAAAGTCTTTAGAAAATTTGTAATTTTAAGTTTTTTAACTTTTTCATTTTGTTGTTTTATTTTTTGAAAACAAAGTTTTCACTGCACTACGAGTGTCAATTTAAAAGAAAAAATACTACCTATATTTCTCACCTGTAATTAGAGTAATGACGCAATAATATGTCTAGTTGGGGGGGCCAAACAGGGTCCTTATCATCAAAACCCCTACCGCTCATAATAAGTAATACCTATATCATATCATTATCATATCATTTGCATTCGATACTTCGTCAGCTTTCGGCTTGTTTGGCAACATGTTTTAGATTCGAGTCGTCAAAAATCCGTCGTATGAAACAAAGACGGATATCAGACGAAGATTCGTCTGTGGTGCATCTCACACGGATCTAATTGTTTCATACGTCGCAATTTTGAAACATTTAATACAACTGTGGGTCTGCTGTTACAATCGAGTCTACAAAAATCCGCCGTTTGAGACGAGTCACCTCAGTCATCGAAGCAATATTAGATTTTCATTACGCTGCCACTAAAAGCGATAGAACAAGTTGTTTGTTAACGTATTTTTTCTGCAGTGTGAACTTCGTCTCTTTGTTAAACCTTAAAGGAATATGGTGCTGAAAAAACAATAATATTTTCTTTCAATATACTGATAATATATATATATAATGTCCATTGGGCGCATATAATCTAATATTCGGCCGCCATTCGTTATTTTTATAACGATTATAAAAACAATCCGAAGTTAGCCGAAGATCTTGTTGTATAGACGAAGTCACGTGATCATCGGCCCGATCACGTGATTGTCACATGTAAACAGAAGCATAGCACGTGATCGATCACGTGGTAACCCATCGACAACGCATAGATACGCTACAGCAGTATTTTAAGTTTGCATGTAGTCGATCGCGGCCTTTGAAGATTGTCGCGTTATCACACTACGAATGCAAAACTTTTCCGAAAACATCGCCGTTCTCGTAATTAAATGTCTTTATCGTGGTATTCAGTATTATTATATGTATCGCGATGTGTTGTTACTATAAAACCATGCCCGTATATTATTCAGTTTTGCGCGCATTTATCTATATAAACACGTGCTCGTGTTTATATATGTTTTTTCGTTACCGGAATAGTCCAAGTTATATTATATATTCATATAAAGATTGCATATATATGCGAACACTTGCACAGTTATTAGGTAATTATCATCTCGTAAACGTTCCAATTTCCAGATGACTTTTGTCTTGTGTCAATAAAGAGCGTTTCGTTTTAATTTATCGTAACGCGGTAAACTAAAAAAATTGGTTTATTGCTGTCGGATGTAATCAATTATAATCAAGTCATTCATTAACAATATGATATGATAAGTTCATTTTTCTTGATTATGAATCATGTATATATTAGGGCAATATGGTGTTTATATATATTTCGGAATATTGCTTCCCCTACCCCCAAACTATCAGACTGTCACTGATGAAATCACTGCGTTTATGCGTGGTTATTGGCCTATAAAATTAACACTCTAGCGATGCGGTCTATTGAATATGCAGGTCATAACTCGACCTCTATGTGTCAATTACGCATAACAATATATAGGATTATAAGATATATAAACGTTCGCCGTGTTCGTGTAAACATCCAATCATATATAACACTTTTTAACGGAGGGATAATAATCCGGTTTATTATGTAAGCACATATACAATCGTTCTTTATTCGCAATATATCGTAATAGTGAACGCTCTTTATTGCATCAAGGTAAAGGGACTGGACTTAGAACAGTTGTCATCGTGATTTTTTACTGATTACACCAATACAGGTCAATACACGTACACGTACTTCCGATATGCATGCTTTATATATCCTTCCAAGTCATAGCAATTTCCGCTTTATTAAACTCTTTTTATTCGTACCATATTAGGAAAACTCTTAACATGGAACGCTCTTTATTGAGCCATGGTGAAGGAAATTGGGAATCATTCAACATACTCTCCACTTTAACTGCAATTGTATGTATTCGTAACCATGACTGACTTGTCAAATTAAACGCTCTTTATTTGGTATATGTAATCGGTTTCTGATTTTGCGCAACGGGTTTCCCCACAGAAATCCCGCCAAATGGCACGTAAACGAACATCGTTTGGAAATGAATACAGCATTATACCTAACTGAGAGTCACTAGACCGGCCATAGCCGAAAACACTGCATTTATATGGCATTGTTAGGAATTAATTATTGTAAATACGGGACACTCGGGGCATATATACGGAAAATTAAAAAAACATCGTGAACACGCGCCCGAATAGAGTTCACATGCCTGCTCGGCGCTTTGAATTCTCCAATGAAAAAAGCAAGGTGCTGCTTTTCAATAGTAATCGCAGCATGGGTTGTACCATGTATCGATCCTGGAAACTTGGTCCAGATGTCATACAACAAGTAGAGGAAGTCGTCCATCTTGGTATCAAACAAAACTGTAAATCTGGACAGCTGCCAAAAATTCAGAACGCAACGGACATGCTACGTAAATGCTTCTTTGCAGGTTGTCGTTCTCACGTTACGTCTACGTTTTCCCCGTTAACCAATCTTATGATTTTTAAACACATAGTTATCCCCAAGGCACTGTACGGGTGCGAAACGTGGTGGGATCTCTCTAGCACTCAACATTTATCTCTGGAAAGAGCCTATCGTATGTGCATCAAACACATGCAGCACTTACCTAAACGTACCAGCACGATATTCGCTTTATCTTTATTGGGAAGATTGCCGATAGAGTACGAGCTGCATAAAAGGAAATTACTCTTTCTTAGCACACTAGTGAATCTCCCCAAAAGCCACAGAGCGGCTCTTAATATATTTTTATTCGATGTCCACGGCCACAGGCTGTTTGGTCGCCCAATTAAGGGCTTTCTGAAAGACATAACTGAAATTCTCAAAGAAATTGATATGTACCACTACCTAACATCTTTCGTAGAAACAGGTGTTTTTCCGTCGCAGGCGGTTTGGAAGGGGATGATTAGAGATCGCCTTGCTGCACATTATGCCCGTAGGGTGCATCTCAGTGTACAGCAAGACGAAACCCTAAGATTCCTATTCAACGTGAAGCCAGATGTTCACTCATCGTGGAGACTCTGGGAATTGTGCCGCAATGAACCCGATTACTATCCTATGTGCATAAAAATGGCGAACATTTTGGCTAAAACTACGTACAATAACGATGCTACTTGTATTCATTGTCATAATTCATTCGATAATCTTCTTACCCATATGTATCACGATTGCATGTCAGACTTTGCACAGGTGACGAGGAAAGCATTCTGGTATTCAGTAATAGACAGCCATGGAATAGAAACATTCGCGCTCCTAGATAACCTCAGCAAAAACACATTTCTAGCATACTGCTTTGGTGGGTGTATCCCACTACATATTCATCTTCTCTGCAACGAGACTCTCTTATTAAAGCGATGCGTTCGCTTCATCTGTTTCCTCTGCTCGCAATAGAAGGTACACTCACAACGTATATATGAACACCTCTTAATGGCGATCATTTCCATGGATACGATTTTATTGTGGCTAAACATATCCTAGCCATTTTGTATGTTGGCGTTGAATACCAAATGCGTCCATTCACTAAAATTGCACTGAAATTGAGCACATTTGTTTACATGCCTAACTTCTGAGCTTTAACAAATCTTATGTAACATTATTTTGTTGTATATATCTGTATTATACGCAATCTCCGTTGATATGGAGGAATAAAGTATCTCTCTCTCTCAAAACAATAACTTTCCAAACAGCGCTTAAGACAAATCGCAAGTGAATATAATTCACCGCGAGATGACAATTAACCATGTGTACACAATGCTATTGATATGCCCGCAGTAATTCCATCACGCGCTGATGTCTATTACGGATTTTCCATCGTCATATAGGTAGACACAATTAACTCCGACTCCGATTCCGTGTTTTTAATTTAGTGGGGGGGATAGTTGCAAAATCGTTCACTTTGTGATAGAAGCGCCAAACTTTCAGAGTTTGTTAAGTGGTTGGTGAGTATCACTAAACTGGCTGGTTCCAGATTTTGGTGGTCACATTGACCTTCAATTTGACCTTGACCTTTTTGAAAATCTCAGTTTTTTGGTTGGGTGGTTTATGCCATCCTTTTCTTGTTAAAATCGCATCTTCTCACAGTTTTCTCAATACAATTATAGTTGGGAGGTGACCACGGTTCATTTGGGCCAAAACATATCTCAATTTTCATAAGATGGCCGCCAATATGGCCGCCGGAAGTTGAAAATATGACATTTTTTCACAAATATCTTCTAGTTCAATTCATGCTGTTAGGAACTGGTTGAGTAATGCAACTTTATTTTGTGTTTTGTATATTAATCGATCATTGGAGCAATTCAATATGCAATTATTGTGGTCCTAGCCTCTTCCGATCCCTCAAAACTTCGATTTTACAGGATGCAGTATAAAATTCCACAAAAAATCACAATTGGGATTCTAGTCATATTTCAACAAGAAATGAACATAACTTTGTAATGTAAGTGAGGCATATCATTACCTATGAATATTCCAAATCACTGGAACCAAAATTCTTACTTTGGCTCAAAATGGCTGCCAATATGGCGGCCAAAATATGGAAAATGGTAAATATTACACCAGCGTCTCCTGCAATCGTTTGCAAGTTGTGGTTGATGTATAAAATTGGCAATTCTGCATTCTATACATTGAATACTAACATGTCTGATGCACCATGGTTAATTGTTACTATTGTCACCACTGACATCGTCAAAAATATTGGACTTTTCTCTCAAAAACTTGACATAAATATTGGCAAAAATTCACTTTTCAGGTTTGGACCATTTTTTCAGGTAAAATGTAACTATCTTTGGATTGAAAGGTGTTTATTGTTTTGGTCTATCTTAAATGTGTCTCACTACGGTGTTTATAGACCAAATTGCTCAAGATGGCTTCCAAAATGGCAACCAAATTTGTAAAATGTAAATTTTTTACATATATCCCGAACATTCTCTGAATTATCCGAAAATGTAGCAAAATGTGACTCACTTGGTTATTATACGTGTTAGTTAATTAACTGACAACTGAATGTTCTATTCTGGTTGTCCCACTTCTGGTTGTCCCACTTCATTTTAAAGTATGTAATTTTGCCGAGCACCTCTTTTGTGATTTTGGCCATAGTTATTGAAAGGAAATGGGCAGAACTTTGAGACAGAATTGAGATGGACCATAATATTTGGCTATTCTGGTCCATTATGCTAAGAAAATGTCAACTGAATACAGTGTGGATGCCAAGATCGTAGCCAGGGAGTTACTCTATGATCATACGTAAGGTGAATAGGTATACAGTGAGTTATTGTATGTCATGACTTATGTGAATAGGTATACAATGAGTGACTATATGGTTATGAGTGGGTTGTCCATTGTAATATGCATCTATGTATACAAGGAGATGTCATGGTCAGGTGTGAGGTCAATCGGTATACATGGAGTGACTGTATGGTGTATATCCAGTACGGGTGCACCAGGTGTGCCTGTATGGGCATTGGTGTGGTGTCATTTATGTGTTGATTATGTATATATGGAGTGACTGTAAAGGCATGGGTGGGATGTACATGTGTTGTCTGTATGATCATGGATGGGTGTGTTGGTAAATAGGGTGTGATTTTATGGTTACGGGTAATGTGTATAGGTATACATGGAATGACCGTACGGTCATGATTTAATATGATTATCTGGAGTAAGCTGGGTGGACATTATCGAGTGTGTGGGTATATAGGGAGTGTCCTTGTGGTAACGGGTGTGTGCATATTTATATATTTCATGGATGTATTATCATTGGTGGGTGTATAGGGATTAGCTGTATTATCATGGATGGCATGTATGATTATACAGTGAATTGCTGAATTGTCATGTGGGAGTGTATATGCAAGTATGGATCTTTTGAGTGGTTGTGTGTATATCTGGAAGGGCTGAATGGCCATTAGTGGGGTTTACTTGTATGCTTGGAGTGAATATATGGTCTAGGGTGGGCTGTATATGTATATCGGGTGGTTATATGACTATGTGTGTCGACATAGGTATACATGTAGTGATTGTATGGTCAATGGTGAGATGAGTACATGTAGGTATACAAGTAGTGACTGTGTGATCATAAATATAATGGACATCTATACAGGGGGTGACTATTAAAATGGCGTATGAGTATACCTGGTGTTCCTGTTTGGTGACTCGTGGCGGTATGGTCATGTGTAGGTTATACCAGTATACACATGTGTTGCTTTATTGTCATGGGCAAGGGATACGTGTATATAGCAAGTGGCTATATGGCCATGGATAAAGTGCATATGCATAAATAGAGTGACTAGAATGACATGGCTGGGGTGTATTAGTATATCTTGAGTGACTATGCGGATACAGGGAGTGACCTGGCCAACGTTGAGGTGAATATGTATGCAAGGATTGACCATGGTCGTGTATGAATGTTTTGAATAGGTACACACGGTGTGACTATATGGCCATAGGTCAGGTACCATTGGTAAAGGTATGTGTATGAAGCGAGTGGCTATATGGCCATTGGTGAGGTCCATATGTATACCCGGAGTGACTTTATGGTCATTGATGATGTATATATTGATTTATTTGACCACGTGTTTGGAGAATAGGTATACAGGGGATGACCTTATGGCCAATGGTGAGCTGAATGGGTATACAAGGAATGACTATATGGTTATCGTTCATGTTTAGGAGTATCCCCGGCGTGCCTGTATCGTGACGCGTGGCTGTAATGTCACCCGTGGTCGTGGGTCAGGTGTACATGTATACAGTGGGTCACTATATTGTTAAGTCTGTGGTGTTTATGTATATATGTAATGACTGTGTGGCCATCGTTTTCCGTGTTTAACACCCCCCCCATGTATATAAACACCATCAAGATAGAGAACTCTCTGACATTACCTCTCCATTGATTAACATATCCTTGAGTTATTGTGCCACCCAAGGTACACATGTACAACCCACCCATTACCTCAGTCACTCCATATGTACATAAACACAACACAAATGACAACATAGTCACCCACTTTAATCACGTACACCTGATCATACAGCCATACTTGGTAATACCCGTACATACCAAAAATGACGATACAGCCACGAGTCACCATGTATAAACACCAGGTATACACATACACCCGACACATGGCCATATAGTCACTCTATGTATACATATTCACTACATTCACGATCATACGGTCACGCGTTGTATACCTATTCACCTCACCATGGACTATACAGCCAGTAGATGAATACCTATTCGCCATATCCATTACCATAGAGTCAATCCAGGTATACATATGCACATCACCAATGGTGAGCCCTTCCAGATATACCAATACCCGCACATACGACCTCTCATAAGTTCCACACTTGCCATACTCATGATCATGCATCTACTCCCCATAAACCATCAATGATAACACATCCACAACATATATAAATATACAACCCACCGTTGCCAACAGGGCACTCCCCATATACCCACACATCATCCATGACCATACAATAACTCGCGGTATACATATTATCCTCCTCTACGATCATAGAGTAACTCCTTGGCTGTCATCTTGGCTTTCATCCTGTATCCAGTTGATAAATGTTTATCATAATGTGCCAGACTACCCACATCTCATGGTTCATCTCAGTTCCGTCTCAAAGTTCTGCCCATTTCCTTTCAATAATATGGCCATGATCACAAAAGAGGTTATCCGCAAAATTCCATACTGCAAGTTTAAAATGAATTTGTCATGCCCCATACGTAACTAGGATAAACATAATAGAACATAGTTGTCAGTTAATTAACTAACAGGTATAATAACCAAGTGAGTCACAATTTGCTACCTTTTGGGATAACGCAGAGAATAATTTTCTGGATATGTGTAAAAAATTTACTTTTTACAAATTTGGTTGCCATTTTGAGACTTCCGTATATATATATGTACTTTATAGAATCGAAAACGGCTGGCTCGATTGAGTTCAAACTTCCCATCTAAGGGTAAAAACCCACGAACACCGTAGTTGTCGCGTTTTGGAGAAGCTATGGGCACCCTTTATCCACTCCCAAATCACAGCAAAGGCACGGCGTGGGTTAATCAAGTGATTATTTAATGACCTCCAAAATCTGGAACCAGCCAGTTTAGTGATACTCACCAACCACTTAACAAATTCTGAAAGTTTGGCGCTTCTATCACAAAGTGAACGATTTTTATGTTTTCCTGTAATTATCCCCCCACTAATTAGTTTACCTCGCTTGACGTCATGCGAGGTTTTGCGACGGAGATAGCCGACAACAGGTGGCGGTATTATTTATTTATTTCTCGGCTTATTTATTACGCGATTTTTATGGGACTTGGATTATTGTGATCACAATAGGGGTGGCTTTCCGATAGAGTTTTGTTGTTTCATGAGCATTGTAATCCTTTAAGTATACTTCCATGGTATGTGACAACACCCTTAAGTATACTTTCATGGTATTTGACAACGCCCTTAAGTATACTTCCATGGTATGTGACAACACCCTTATGTATACTTCCATGGTATGTGACAACACCCTTAAGTATACTTCCATGTGACAACACGATCGTTCAACATATTGGTTGCTCTGATAATTGTTCTGATATCTCTTTTTTTCCAATTGCGGTTGCTCCCACTAAAACTCTTTGGAGTTAGACCACTATACTTTTCATGCGATATTATTTTCATGCAATCACATCCCTTTTATTGTTCTAAGTTTCTACAATAAATATCCTACCGCTATCCCAGTCCCACCACCAGCGCATATTATGTTACCTGCTGGTCTTCAATTCCTAGCCATCAGCAGGAGGTATCAACATATCAACAAAGACTTGTCATTGTATAGTGGCTGCTGACACGTGGCGTGTAGTGGGAAACGACTCATATAAGCATGCACACTCGCTGTCGGATCCGATCCATGAATTTGGCTTATTTTATATGTTGTATTGAATATTACGAAATTACATTGACACATACAGTAATCCCCTAAGTAATCGAACCCATAACCACAAAATAATTATGGGTAACTTTTCAGGATTTATTCGGAGAGCTTTCCGATGAATGACAAAAAGCCATATTTCCGACTAAATCCTGAAAAGGTTACCCATAAGTCTGCTGTGGTTAAGGGGTCGATTACTTAGAGCATTATTGTATTCTTTAAACTTTAGGTAGACTTCAGCATTTTCGTACCCCCGTATCAAACAAACTACAAGAAATGCTCATCTGGGATGAAGGAGAACGACCTTGTGTTCAATAGACAGGATTGTGGGATATCGATTCGACACGTGGGGTGGTCGAACGTTTCATATATTGAAGTGACAGCGGTTCCCGACAAGACGTATTTACTCCAACGGACATCATACATCATGCTCAAATCTCCCACCATGACAGGGACTCATCCCGTTTGGAGGAATGTTGAGCCGCCGAAAATAAGGGTGAGTGCATGTTAAAGTTACGGTTGGCCTTGGCGGTGGGTATCCTGTGAAAATATATCCACCCGTCAAAAACCTCTACAAACAGAAAGAACATCAAAATGTAGATAGACTTTGTCCGTATACAAATAAGAAATATCGCACAACAGTATGTTTGACCATTGTTATGTAAACAAAAGCATAAAACGTTACTTTTCTGTCGTTTGTTTATATTATGATGGTAAACATAAAAAGCGTTCTTTGTTGGTGAATTCCTGATATGGAACTAATAAAGAGCGTTTATGCCATTTGTGTGTGATTAGCCAGTAGCATTGTGCGGTCTTCTGTAACACAATCAGGCTCTTGCTTAGGTAAAATATAGTAGGTCTTTACGATAACATGCTGTTTACGCGATGGTCATGGTGCATATGAACGAAACTGTATGCGTTTTAATGTTTTTCTGTTTACAGTGTTTGGAACAAAATTGAATATTTTCGACAATTAAGGCCTCACATGCCTTTAATGTAAGCAAATGTTGATTGTTTTATACTTTTTGTTGAGGATGAGCCATGCTAAGAGTATGGCGTTCTTTCTAACGAATATATACATGTAGAATGGTATGCAACATAAAGTGTATAACGTCCAACGATTTGTTCCAATTACCGTACATCATTGAACGTAATATCAGCAGCAGTATTTTAATTGTCAACAGTGTCGATACAATCAGCATCACCAACAAAAGCATCATTAACAACACAAATACCATTAGCTTCACCAGCATCATCACAAATAACAACGTTATTACCAGCACCAATGCCATCAGCATCACCAGTATCATCAAAAATAACAGCACCAATACCAGGATCAATATCATCATCGTCACCAGTATCATCACCAATAACAACACCAGTACCATCATCATCACCAGTATCATCACAAATAACAACATCAATACTATCAGGATCACAAGTATCACCATCAAGAACAACATTATTACCAGGATCAATACCATCAGCATCACCAGTATCATCACCAATAACAATACTAATATTATCAGCATTACCAATATCATCACTAATAACAAAATCATTGTCAGCTTCAATCCCAACAGCATCACCAATTCCATGACCAATACCATCACCAAATAGCAGCAACATTACCATCATCGTCACCACTATTATCACCAAATAGCATCATCACTACCATCACCATCAATACCAACATCACCATCAGTATCATTACCAATAACTGCATCAATACCGTCAGCATCAATAACAGCAGCATAAATACCATCATCGTCACCAGTAGCATCACACATAACAACACCAATGCCACCAGCATCACCAGTATCATCACCGATAGCAACACCTATACCATTAGCATCACCAGTATCATCACAAACAACAACATCATTACCGCTATCTCATCACTATCATTTGCATCACAATTATCATCATTATGGTCGGCATCTCAACACCATCGTCAGTAATTTGGTAACCATTGTCACAACCATTGTCACAGCAGCATCGACATTCCAATCACCACCATCGTTAGTAACATGATCAACATCACCATATCGTGTTCAGTAGCACTACCACCATCACCATCATCATCATCATCAGAAGCGCCGTAATCATCACCATCATCATCAACAGCATCACAATCAGCATCATCTGCATCGCAATCATTATTATAATCACATTACCAGCATTACCACCATCCTCATTGTCATCAGCGTCATCACCATTATTATCGACATCATCACCATCGTCATTATCATCACCATTATCGCTATCGCCATCACCAGTATTAAAAACACCCAGCGTCAGAATCAGCATCATCATAATCATCTCTACCGTCAGCATTGCCACCATCACCATCATCATAATAATCACGGTCATCAGTATAATCACCAATGTTATCAGCATCACCACATTGTCATTATCACCACTATCAACATCACTATCGTCAGCATCATCACCGTGATCAGATTCATTTTCATCAGTATTAGCATCATCTTCAACATTACATACTCGTAACCATCATATCAAACACAGCATTGTATCAGCGTTATCAATACAAACATCATCATTATTATCAGCAACACAATCAGCATAATCAGCAGCCATCAGTATCACATGCAGCATTACGTCAACATAATCATCGTCACCATTATCATTATCAGAAGCCACAGCATAATCAACAACATTACCAGCGCCATCATCGCCATTATCGTCAGCACTACCATTAGCATCAGCATCATCATATTCACCAGTACCACCAATAACATCATCAGAAACATTAGTATCAATATCACCAGCATCACCATTGAGATTGACATAATCACACATGTCATCATTAGCATCACCATCGACACCACCATCATTTGTATCATCAACAGCAAAAGCAGAAGCATCGACCTCAGCAGCATCACCCGTATCATGATCGGCAGCAAAAGCAACATCATCAAAATTACCGTCGTCATCACCATCATTTTATCATCAACAGCTTCGCCGTGATCATCACCATTATCACCACTCTCATCTCACCACACCATCACACCATCATTATAGACAGTGGCAGCATCACCATCGTCACCAGCAGCAGAACCATTGCGACCAGAATCATCATTATAATTATCAAATTCGTCGTCATTATAACTATGTGAAGCATTATTATATACGTGTACACGTTAATATGTCTTTATCGTTATCATTATAACTATGTGTAGCATTATTATATACGTGTACACGTTAATGTGTCTTTATCGTTATCATTATAACTATGTGTAGCATTAATATGATAATATGCAAGGCATATAGAACGAACCAGTCATAATAGTAAGAATTATATTTGTATTGAATACGGGTGCTTTATATAATCATTATGATATAGTTAAACCTTTATAAATGAACACCATTGCTATGAAGTGGGAAGTAGTAAACATAAACATCGTATTGGCTGCTGACTTCAGAAAAATATCAACACTTCGTTGCATTTACATGTAAACTTGATGTGATATTATAATTAACTCAGATTACATGTGTATGAGCACGGATTAAACGCCCAATCAATACATCAATCAATATATGGCTAGCCTAAAAAGTGAGGTGAAATCAGTTGTCCACGAAGACGACCTAACCACGCTCAGTCATGTCTGGATTCTGGCCCGCAGAGACTGTGAATAGAAAATTCATTTCATATCTGATTCCGCGATTTTGTGAAACTACTGCCGGAAGTCACGTGATTTTTTCAGGAAAATGTTGTGTGAATAAAAATTTCTCCTTTACTGTATACTGTAATTTATGTGTGACGTCACAAGTACGCACGCCCGCCTGTAACATATACACGACCCGAGCTCGGGCGCGCAAGCGATGTCGTTGTTATATACGTGTACACGGTAATATGTCTTTATCGTTATCATTATAACTATGTGTAGCATTATTATATACGTGTACACGTTAATATGTCTTTATCATTATCATTATAACAATGTGTAGCATTATTATATACGTGTACACGTTAATATGTCCTTATCGTTATCATTATAAATATGTGTAGCATTATTATATACGTGTACACGTCAATATGTCTTTATCGTTATCATTATAACTATGTGTAGCATTATTATATACGTGTACACGTCGATATGTCTTTATCGTCCTGCTAACTTCAATTTCCATTCCTTTTATTCTGATAATTCTGAGAAAATATATGTTATATTTTTTAGAAAGTCTTCTTTTTGCAGGACATAGCTCAATACTAATAAGCATATAAATTACATGGTTATATTAGCCTCAATTTGACGGGTAAACTGCAAAGTAGTGACACAGTAATATTAATTCGCAAGTTAACATATTACACATGTGTATTTAGCCGCCAAGACAATTGTTGGGTACACGTCATATTTACATCGATACGCATATACTCACATAGTTTATAATTGTAACGTTTCTGTTGTATTTTAGTGACCCTTCTACAAATAACCCACCATGAACATAATATATCGTATGATATTCTATATATATCAAGTCAGCCTCTGCAGTAACCCTTGGCTACACTGTGTAATAAGTTCACAAAACGACCATATTATCTGCGCATTTCCTTCAATACATATGACTCGTTCTCCACTGTTGTTATCGGTCGTATGCTTGTTTTGTTCTGAACACCTCCGACATGAATAACACATCATTACAGTATATACTGGTTGTGACAATCCATTTGTTATATAGAGTGTTAAGCATACATATTTATACAAACAATATGACACTGAGGAATCTTATCCCTTGCAGGTCAATATAATTGATAAAGACATTAACACACAGTTCCGTGTGTGTATGGCGAACACAGACCCCAACATGAGGACATTCGACGGGTGAGCGAGTTATCATAATATAATGGACACATTTCGCATAACGAACTACACTTCATATGAATATGTACGTAAATTGTGAAAAAACTATATGGATATATATAGGAGATATAGCACAGTAGCAATGTTATATTTATTGCCTCAGAAACATGCCGAGCCGAGCTGGCCCTTAGAACATTTTGATAATACTAAATTAAACACACATCTCAAACACTATTAATTTCAGAAAGCGCTGGTCGTTTCATGGACTGGGTCAGTATGTGATGTACAAACACAAAGAAATGGACCTGCAGGCAAGTTATGATAATTACTAGTAATGATATCATCCCGCATAATGTACGGCACATTGTGGGACAGTATGTGGTCTACCCACAACGAAGTGAACATGCATGTTAGGCATAACAATGTACTGTACATGCACATACTGCGGCAGTATTTAATGCACTGACACATATACATTGACATACATGTAAGTTATGATATTTACTAGTAATTATACCTTCCCGGATAATGTACGGCACATACTGGGACAGTGTGTGGTCTACAAAAAAAAACGAAATTAACATGCAGGCAGGTTAGGCACATACTGGGACAGTGTGTGGTTTACAAATAACGAAATCAACATGCAGTCATGTTAGACATAACAGTGTACGGCACATACTAGGAAAGTGTGTGGTCTACAAACAACGAAATGAACATGCAGTCAAGTTAGACATAACAATGTACTGTACATACGAAGACAGTGTGTAGTCTACAAACAACGAAATGATCATGCAGTCATGTTAGACATAACCATGTATTGTACATACTAGGACAGTATGTGGTCTAAACACAACGAAACTAACACGCGGTCATGTTAGACATAACAATGTGCTGTACATACTGGGGCAGTATGTGATGCACAGAAACATATAAATTGACCTGCCGGCAATATGGATAGTTACTATGGTGCTATCCCGCATAACGGACAGCTTTTGCATTATAAACTGGTAAGAATTCCGAATAACTAAAGTAGTCGTGATTCTAGCGGACGCTTCAAAACACATTTCACAGAATTGACGACTACGTATCCGTGTGTGGGGGAAATAGTACAGCTAAAACGTTTTACTGCTCACATGGAAGAGGTTTAACGTCTTACCGCTCACATGGAAGATATATAACGTATTACCGCTCACATGGAATAGATTTAACGCCTTACCGCTCACATGGAATAGATTTAACGTCCTACCGCTCACATGGAAGATATTTAACGTCTTACCGCTCACATGGAAGAGATTTAACGTCTTACCGCTCACATGGAAGAGACATAACGTCTTACCGCTCACATGGAAGAGGTTTAACGCCTTACCGCTCACATGGAATAGATTAAACGCCTTACCGCTCACATGGAAGATATTTAACGTCTTACCGCTCACATGGAAAATATTTAACGTCTTACCGCTCACATGGAAGAGATTTAACACCTTACCGCTCACATGGAAGAGATCTAACGTCTAACCGCTCACATGGAAGATATTTAACGCCTTACCACTCACATGTAAGAGATTTAACGTCTTACCGCTCACATGGAAGAGAATTAACGTCTTACCGCTCACATGGACGAGATTTAACGCCTTACCGCTCACATGGAAGAAATTTAACGTCTAACAGCTCACATGGAAGAGATTTAACGTCTAACCGCTAACATGGAAGAGATTTAACGTCTTACCGCTCACATGGAAGATATTTAACGGCTTACCGCTCAAATGGAAGAGATTTAACGCCTTACCGCTCACATGGAAGGGATTTAGTTCTGTTTGCCGTGAATGTGTGACCCGCCATATCAAATCCAGTCGTAAGATGGGATTTTGTTTTACCCTGTGCCAATGCATTCTCTTATATATGCGAGTTGACCATAGGTCGTCTCGCATATATAAGAGAATGCATTGGCCTAACACATATATAGAAGCATATAGAATATTGTCGTCTGCTCATGTTTGTCTGGGGCTCTGTATGGGTAAAATTATAAAATTGTTAAAGAATACAAGAAAAAATTATTAAAATTGTAAAAAATTGTTAGGCCAATGCATTCTCTTATATATAGGAGGCGACCTATGGTGTTGTCATGTCATAGGCAGCGGTATGTTCCCATAGTGTGTGCACTGGTCGTGTGCCAATGCTTTGTTTTCCGAAACCGCAACCTTATGCCAAAAACGACAAATGTTAGATAACACATAAATTACTATTCCTTTTTTCCTTTCGACCCTTGTTGGGACCCACCCCCACCTCCGACATTTGTTCCATTTTCGGCAGGTTTTCTCCGACATTTTTGGACACACACCCTCATCGACCACCAACCAACCCCGGCATACGTGCCCGGAAAAAAATCCCCCCCGTTATTATACGGTGTTTTAAGCCAAACTCATTGCAAACACATTCGAAACAATTGTTTTTGAATTGCGAACAAAATTGTGTGTTGTTCCCATCGACCAACCACCCACCCCGGCATACGTGCCCGGGAATGTTTTTGTCCCCCTGGTTATAAGGGGTCAAAAATACGACGAGTATCCGGGGACATAACTTCAAGTGGAGCATGTGGTAACGTTAGCATTACTGGATTGACGCAAACAAAATATTTGCAATTGCTAGTGGAGAGTAATTGTTTTGTAATTTCTCCGCTGTGCTGCATCCTAGTCTGCCTCCGTTGTGCTCCACCATAGTCTGCCTCCGTTGTGCTCCATCCTAGTCTGCCTCCGTTGTGCTCTACCCTAGTCTGCCCTCTACCCTAGTCTGCCTTTTGGTTAAATTTGGTTAATTTTATGTTGGTTAACATCGGGCTTTTAGTGCGTACACACCTTAGTCCAATGTATTATAGTATATATGCGAGGATATATAAGAGAATGCATTGGCACAGGGTTTTCGCAAATTGTCAGGAAGGTCCAGTCATGGAAGAGTTAAGGTTACAATACATCAAACGATTTACATATGCCTCAGTGTTAACAAATCCCGCGGCCTGTATTCGCAGGAAAGATTTGACCCTACACGAGTATTTAAAATTAAAGAACGTCCTTTAGACACACGGAAATGTGCCCAAAAGTACTTGTAAACGTGGTGGATCACACTGAAGCTTGACAAACGTCACACTACCCTTAAAATTGAGAAAAAAATGACATCGAAAAAACACCTCCCATAAATTATTCGCCATAACCGTTTACCATGTGGTTATATTTGATGTTTCTCTCCGGGAAACACTTTTATGCATTTTTTCGTGCACTTTTCATCCATGTATCATTGACCATTCAGCTGCCAGAATTTGTGTTATGTTGATCCTAGCTTGGGGGTGCCAGGGGAAATCACTCTACTAATTTGTATTTGGTGTATTGTAACCTATAGTGGTCACTGGAAAGAAAAGTAAGTCGCCCAAACGATATTATATTGCGTCCATTTATATGCCCACGTCAAAATAAATAAATTTGATTCGAAACATGTCTGTGTTCTTACTTTATTAACCCTTTTCTGTCACCACCCATAGCTGAATTTACAAAAAAAATACCTTGACTTGAATGTCAATTTTTTTTCATTTTAGCTGAATTTGGCCAAAGTAAACAATGACGATGTACATACAGGTTGTCGATCTGATAGATTGTAGATACCACTTTCAGAAAATATGTCATACAATTCGCTAGGCGAATTGGGCGTACTTAGGTTTCACATTGGGCGCACCTACACAATTTTCGAAAAAAATCGACAGAAAACCAAAATTGTCCCTTCACAAGAATATATGTATTGGTCGAAATTTGTGAAAGTTAGATAGTCGAACCATTTCTGCAAACTTCCAGGGTAGGCTTTTTTGTCAACCTGTCATCTAACAGGGACAATTCAACTTCATTTGACCCGAATCTGGTCCGATTTTGCATCATATTTTAGGGTATGGTCCATACTGACGTCACGCTTTACTCTCATGTCGTGCCCAAACCCGACAAATATGCCTTGTTGTTCATCTAGGTTGTCGGGCGCCAACAAATATGGTCTCACATTCTTTAAATGGGCACCATTGGGCCCAAAAATAGGTCGAATCTGGTAATTTCCGGTTCTACAACTATAAGCAGAAATGGCCTCAGATGGGTTAATTTGTACTTTTATTGGACGGCTCCGGCGCCAAATAAGCTGTCGTATCGCGTGCTTTATGTTTCCAATTTGTTTCATGGGCATAATGAGCACATGACTTGTTTCAGAGCAGAAATCTGAAAAACGACCATTTTTCACTATAGGTTACAATACACCAAATGCTTTACATAGGCCTCAGTGTTAACACATCCCGCTGGCCTGTATTCGCAGGAAATATTTGACCCTGCACGAGTATTTAAAATTAAAGAACGTCCTTTTAGACATACGGAAATGTGCCCAAAAGTACTTGTAAACGTGGTGGACCACACTGCAGCTTGACAAACGGCACACTACCCTTAAAATTGAGAAAAAAATGACATAGAAAAAAACACAAACACCTCCGTTAAATTATTCGCCATTTGCACAGCCATAACTGTTTACCATGTGGTTATATTTGATGTTTCTCGACGGGAAACACTTATGTTCATTTTTTCGTGCACTTTTCATCCATGTATCATTGACCATTCAGCTGCCATAATTTTTGTTTGCTGATCCTAGCTTGGGGGTGCCAGGGGAAATCACTCTACTAATTTGTATTTGGTGTATTGTAACCTTAAGAGTACATCCTCAAGGGTTGGTTTAAATTACTAGATATTGTGTATTTCCGTATTAGGTTATCGCAACCCCATGCTTCTATCATTGCAGGTCAATGCTATGTTCACGGGATGTGGATTCGGTACCGTCAGTTGTAACTGTGGGCTAGCTATCCGCAATATGGAGGATCTGTTGGTTGTTAATTTCTGTGGAGTTATTGAATACGGCCTACAGACCACGGACATCAACGCCTATATGGAACAGCGAGCTTGTAATGAGTTGCATATGTTCGTGGAGAAGACAGGCGATGTACACAAGGTAGGTGGCAAACTATACTAGAGTTCAGTCCCCTGTGTCCTGGTCTGATGTTCACGGAGAAGACAGGCGATGTACACAAGGTAGGTGGCAAACTACACAATAGTTCAGCCCCGTGCATCACAAACACAGAATGTGAGGAAATATCGCACTGTTTTTATTTAAGACATTGCTCGGTTACAATTAATTCTGCATCAATTAATTCTACATTATTCTGAGAAAACAACCTGTCCATTTTGATTCGGAAAGAAGCTAGCTAAAATCGAAATGAATGGTAACAGGCAGCACAAAACATGTTATATTTGATTGTATGTGACATATTTATGGATGCGCCGATTCAGTATGCGTTTTCATTGTTTCAAGTTTGTTGCTCGGTGAGTGTGAACAAGTTATTATTTCTTATCGAGACTGCCATTGTATCGATCCACATATCGATCCACATATCGATCCACATATCGATCCACGTAGTTCTATGCGACTTTTAATCCAGCACGTGATATTCAACGCTTTATGAGTCGCTATGACTATTATCTTAGTTATGTGACCCGCCATATCAAATCCAGTCGTAAGTCGGGATTTTTTTTACCCTTTGCCAATGCATTCTCTTATATATGCGAGTCGACCATAGGTCGGCTCGTATATATAAGAGAATGCATTACCTAACAAGTTTTTTAAATATATGTTTCTTACAATTTTTAGGACATAAAATAAAAAAAACATCCATTACCCTGCAGGGAGCCCCACACATATATAGAAGCATATAGAAGAGTGTCGTCTGCTCATGTTTGTCTGGGGCTCTGAATGGGTGAAATTATAAAATTGTTAATGAATACAAGAACAAATTATTAAAATTGTAAAAAATTGTTAAGCCAATGCATTCTCGTATATATGCGAGGCGACATATGGTCGACTCGCATATATATGAGAATACATTGGCACAGGGTAAATTACAGGGTGAATTACGACTGGATTTGATATGGCGGGTCACATATGATGTTACCTGACAATGCACCTGCTTTTTATCAATACAACCAACAAACTCCCAAGTTCTAAGCAAATTGTCATGTCTTGAAACAGCGACAGCGTTAACAATTTCAGATTATATAAGTTAGGTTTTGCATAATAATATGTTATAGTCAATGTAACATACATTCTACCGAACGATTGTGCATGTATGTGATTTATCAGTAAATCGGGAATGGTACCAGGGGGGTGCTTTGGTGTCTATCACCTCACACAACCACATCCTTAGTATCGGTCAATGTCATGACTGCAAGAACATTAACTCGACATATCAGACTGGAATAGACATTGACATAGTTCAATGTTATATTTAAACAAATAACGTATGTCATGCCTGCAAGAAGATTAATTCGAAATATCAGACTGTAACAGAGATTGACATAGTTCAATTTTATAGTAAAACAAATAGCGTAAACTATGTGGGTTGCAAGAGTAAAATATTTACCTACCTATTCAACCAATGTTCTGATGCAACGGTCATGTAGATCTATTAAATATATTTAAGTTGAACGTATTATTACACGTATTATTACAGGTAACCTTACCAACAGGGACAGTTGTTACATTCAGGGTGAGAGGAACACGTATACCATACATCCACATTCAACCATCGATATACGACATAGATAGGACATACGGTTTATGTGGTACCCTTAACAACGACGCCACAGACGATTTTACACTGAGGAGCGGCAGAGTGGTGACGGGTATTTCCGAATTTGCTAAAGACTGGATGTATGTATTTTCGTTATACGTCCACTCATTATACTCTTTGTCTTAGTTGTTCCTATTACGAACGAATGTATGCATTATTCCCTAAGCATGGGGTCAAAAGATATTGTGAAACAGCTAATTGACTCGCAAAAGTGTACTTCGATCAATTCAATTGTCAGCATACTAACTCTAATTTTGAAAACGCTGGTGGTTGGCAAAATCAAGTTATCTATAAACTAACAGCATGTACATGCAGTTGCACCGAAGTGGCACAATTATGTAGATGTAGTGGCTCGGCAGGAAATTGGAGGTCCAAACTCTTTGCAGTTTGACAGTTAATACACAGCATCAACTGTTGGAGAGTTCAGACCTAAAATATGTATTTTATCTGATAGCGTTATCTCTTTACCCTATATTCAGATTTGAATGTGTTGGCTTTAAACCACAGTGAGATTGTTGTTAAACTATATGAACTGAAACCGGTATCAGTTATAAACTGTCCAAAGCAATTGTCAGAAAAGAGTAATTTGTGTGAGGATCAAAGAGGACTTGGAGTTGGAAATGCCAACTTGGACACATACACACTGTAGTTGCTAACAAGGCGCGCCGGTGTGCAGTGGAATGACTAAACTCAACTAGAGTTCATCAAGACTAAACAATGCCCTTACATAAACGTATATAAACCTAATATTTTAATCGTACGTGACACGTAGTGGAGCAACCACACATGGTGTGCCTCAAATTTGCTTTTTTTCGGCGACATAACGCTAAGAACAATTTATGTAACATCATGCAGTGGTGACGACGGAGACGACAAGCCAAATTGACAAGACGTGTCGTGGATTGTAAAATCTTGTCATGACTTCTTCATTTTTCGTAAGTATAAGCACCCTTTCATTTAAACCAGAATATCACAACTTGGGTAGTTGTCGACACTTAGTTTAGACATTATAGAGTTGTCGCCCTTTGTCGATGGATGCATTATACAGTTGTCGCCCGCTGTCAAGGGATGCATTATACAGTTGTCGCCCGCTGTCGAGGGAGACATTATACAGTTGTCGCCCGTTGTCGAGGGAGACATTGTGATTCAGTTCTCGAGCGGGTGACAAATCTCAATGTCTCCCGAGAAAAAGGGCAACAACTGTTTTGTTATCCGATCATACCACATAAAATATACTTGCCATCCACACGCACGATGTTGCACTGAGTCAACGAGTGCTTTCCTTCCCGATTATATATATTTCAGTAACTACTTATCGCCCCATAGGATTTCCGTTCCATAAACAATACTCAAGTCGTTAAGTGTGTGATAATCAGCGTTTATTTACGATCATTTTGGTGGTTAAATCGTCAATATAGGTCCATGCAATGTAAACAAATAAGCCATATAGTTATGTTCTCGTCTTCTGCAATGTGGCATATTCAATGTCGTCTTGTGTGCGCAATTTACTCGCTATGTTCATTTCATAACGGTCTTCCCCGAAAGCTATTGGGAAGTTGTCAACTTCATTAATGCACGTAATTCATATGTGTCAGTGCTCATGGCGATCCTCACATAAAATACTTCTATGATCACATTGCTGACATCGCGGAGGATACGCGTACAGTAATATTCATTCGCGACAAACGTATGCATTACGTTGTCTACCAGCAAACAGATATAACCATGCAACCAACTTCAAGGGATCCTCTCTTTCAATATTGCATCATAATGTCGACATGAACAAATTAAATCACCGAGATGTTTCGATGTAAAAAGTAAATAATAACGCTTGTCCGATAAAAGTATCAACTTAAAAGTTCGAATATTACTGAGTGTTCACTAAATATATGCAAATTAGCAAACACCACAACTGGTGACAATATACAGTTGTCGCCCGTTGTCGAGGGAGACATTGAGATTTGTCACCCGCTCGAGAACGGAATGTCTCGCTCCGAGTGAGACATTCCGTTCTCGAGCGGGTGACAAATCTCAATGTCTCCCGAGAAGAAGGGCAACAACTGTTTTGTTATCCAATTATACCACAGAATAAAATCATTTGCCATCCACACGCCCGATGTTGCACTGAGTCACGAGTGCTTTCTTTCCCGATTATGTATATTTTTAGTAACTTCTTATCATCCCATAGGATTTCTGTTCCATAAACGATAGTCAAGCTGTTAAGCATTTGGTAATCCGTGTTTATTTACGATCATTTTGGTGGTCAAATCGTCAATATCGGTCCATGCAATGTAAACCAATAAGCCACATAGGTATGTTCTCGTCTTCTGTAATGTAGCATATTCAATGTCGTCTTGTGTGCGCAATTTACTCGCGATGTTCATTTCACAATGGTCTTCCCCGAAAGCTATTGGGAAGTTGTCAATTTCATTAATGTACATTCATACGTGTCAGTGCTCATGGCGATCCTCACATAAACTAATTCTATGATCACATTGCAGACATCGCGGAGGATAAGCGTACAGTACCATTAATTCGCGACAAACGTATGCATTACGTTGTCTACCAGTGAACATTTATCACAAACCAACCTCAAGGGATCCTCTCTTTCAATCTTGCATCATAATGTCGACATGAACAAATGGAATCACCGAGATGTTTCGATGTAAAAAGTAAATAATAACGTTTGTCCGATAAAAGTATCAACTTAAAAGTTCGAATATTAGTGTTCACTAAATATACGCAAATTAGCAAACACCACAACTGGTGTGTTTTGCGAATCCGTGGGGTATATAAGATCTATGATTTTTTTAGTACGTCGTAGTGATGTGAAATAGGTGAGTCACTGCAGTGTGTGTTTGTAGGTATTCTTGCAATATAACACCAGGCGGGCGACAAAAACAAAGTATCCCGGGTCAGCGGGCGACAGTTTGATTTGTCGCCCGGCACGTGACAGCACATGGGCCAATCAGAAGGGTGGAAAATAGGGAGAAGGATAACAATATAGAGTTGCCGCCCGCTGTCGATGGAGGCATTATAGAGTTATCGCCCGCTGTCGAGGGAAGCATTATAGAGTTGTCGCCCGCTGTCGAGGGATGCATTATATAGTTTCGCCCGCTGTCGATGGAAGCATTATACAGTTGTCTCCCTCTGTTGATGGGAAGCATTATAGAGTTGTCGCCCGCTTTCGATGGAGACATTATAGAGTTGTCGTCCGCTGTCGGGGGAGGCATAAATCATAAATACACGAGGCCAACAGTTGTAATGTATATATATCATTGAATTTGTATTGCGCATATTTTGTGTATAAAACTATGTGATACATTGATGTTTATTTTTGTCACCAATATGTTGAAACTCTAAACTTGTGTATGATGTATAATGTTAAGCTCTCCGTTGCGGAGGAAATAAAGGTATATATATATATATATATATAATGATATTGTATTATTTAGAATCAGAGGCCATATACACATGGTATATTACATTTTGTATCACTGTAGTTATTTGTTATGACCGTATCTTCACATCGACTTGAAGGGGGGGGGGGGTCTGATCGCTGGATCAAACGAGCTGCCACAGGCGGAGAGTTTCGCTGTAGTGATAAATGGTTTATCATATGACTTACATGAATGACTAGATACATTCACTATAGTGATAATTGGTTTATTATTGACTTAAAACTGCCATGTCCGATTTACACACAAAAAGTTAAATGTTGCTACGTTAATGTTCGTGTCGAACTTCCTTTTTGGCGCTGAATCCGAAAAACATTAAAATCAGACTAAGGCGGTTCAAATTCACATGTTTCCATCGCGAACTTTGCAACTAGAAATCGTTATCTGGTGGAGTTGACAGTTACTCGCCGATGGCCGGTGGTTTGCCTCACATGGTCGACGAGTTAATCAACCATTGAAATCACTGTTACATTAGCAGTAAGTATGCGGATTTCCTCCACCACTAAAAATGGCAATGTCGTGATATGGCATTAGTTACTGAACCGACATTAAACGTCAATAAATCAGTCGATCAAGCAATCAATCAATATATGTTGTGATGTCAAATATTGCGTTAACCATTCACAGGTCCTGTCTACAAAGAAACGATATCGATCGTCCATTGTTTAAACGTGGTTCTAACTATGTCCGTGAGTTTGTGAAACATATCCATTGATTGCATTCCATCGGAAATATTGGTAGAAAATGGCATCGGGGTTTCCGGGTTAATCCCAGCGTTAACATTTCTGAAACCGGCTGAACTGTCTATCGTCAACAGGGATTGTTTTTGTCTCATCGGAGTTTCGGCATAAATGATTGAATATTTCCAGGGTTACGAATACCACAGACAATTATTTCGATCCTGATATTGAACTAGATGAGTCGGGCGTTAATGATGACCTGCGCCATTACTGTACCTGTACGCGGGAACTTACGGGCGTTAGCGGCGGAAACTTCGGGGATTTCAACCAGGTTACCTGTAACCAATCCGTTGCCGGGGAGATGTGCACCGATTCACCCAATGCATTTCCGCATCATATATACAGAACGTGCCAAGGGAGACGGAAGCGTGACACATATACAGATGACGTCATCGAATATAAACCGATTGTCCTTACGGATGACGTGTACAAAGACATACAGGTACTGCACTTGATTCTAGTTATTGAGCATGACATGGGAGCGGATTTCATTATTTTCAATAAATCACACTTTGTGAATCTCGTCGATGGATACTTGCAGTGTATTTATTATTAGTTATCTTCGGCAGCATCGGGGGTACATGGAGATTTAATACCTGGGTGTCGAATCTGAAACCCAGTGGTGGAACTGAGGGGTTCAAAAGATATATCCAGGTATTAAATCGCCATGTACCCACGATGTTGGCCGAGATAACGGTTTTGTCAATTCTATTAATGTATTTCTCACTCCCTTATTTATACCCCAACAACAATAGCCATGCGGACCATAAAGTCCTGTTTTCATAGATTCTCAGATAAATTCACACCAATCAACACCAATAAGAATAATTCAGTAGCAGATAAATGGATCCGGCGTCAAGTGACGTCAAGCTCGGCGTGCTAGAACAACGTCACGATTTGTGGCTACTGCTAGTTGAAGGGTCATTCATAAACCCCCGATGTTTCAGGTGTTCATATACCCCCGATGTTTCGCGGGCGTTCTCTTTTACCCCAAGGGTGACGGGGGTGATTTAAACGTGACGTTGTAGCCAATAATATTACTAGTTACAACCCGATGTGGAGACAACTTGATGAATCTTTCGGATGCCCTCTAAAGTGTGTGTGTGAACACTGAATCATTGTTCCGTCTGAATCGGTCGTGTACCCTATGAACCATCAGGGTACCATCTGAGTCCCATAAGTGCCGTGCGAATCGACCGTATGTCCTCTGAATTGTGTGTATACCCTCAGTGTTACAGCTAAGTCTCCCGTGTGACACCCAAATCATCTGTATCACCAGTTAATCACCCGTATGCCCTCCTAAGTATAGCGTTGCATTCCCATGTAGGAGTAAAATGGCGATGGTGACACTTATTCCATTATGTCCAATACATCCCACATGTAGGAGTAAAAGGGCGATGGTGACACTTATGTCATTATGTCCAATACATAGCACATGTAGGAGTAAAAGGGCGATGGTGACATCGCGCATGTATGACTCTTGTTAATGGACTAATATTTGTTTAAGTTTTTAATTGACTAATCTAACATGCGAACTGTATCCAATTTGCTGAATCCCCATGTGCCTCTAAATCCCCAGCATGCCCTTTGAATCTCATGTACATTGTATGTCATCTGATTCCACAGTGTGCCATCTGAATCCAAAATTTATGATCAGTGTATCCTGTGAATCATGATCGTGTCCCCTGAATCATCCACCCACGTGTCCTCTGAATCATATGTGTATCTTCTGACTATTTGTATGTGACTTCTGAACACCCCTTTACGAGAGCTGAATCATTTGATCGAGTTCGCTGTATATCTATTCTGCGATATTCTGTTAGAATCATTTGATCGAGTTCGTAGTGTATTCCACGGTATAATCTTAGAATCGTTTGTTCGAGTTCACTTTCCAAAGAACAATTACTCTAACTCGTCGTATGTCACCCTGCGTGGTGCCTAGACGTCGATATCGTGTGTCTGTTGGCATCCCGTACACATTACGAAGTGTCTGGACGTCCATAGTGGTTGAGTGTTGGCATCCGATACACATTAAAAGACATGTCACGGTAGAACTGGTTCGATGAAATTAAGTAATTTTGCGCAAAGATTTGTCAATATTGCCTGAACTAATAGTAAAAGTGAAACATCTGACATTAGGGTGGTAATAAATCATCCATTTTATATATAAACGCCAGGAAATTGCGTTTCTTAAGTTTTAAATGTTTATTATCAGTACAAATTGGGGGATGTCCAACCCAAAAAGTGTGGATGTATTGCGTAAGTGTGATTGAAAATTAGATTCAGGTTTTTTTTAGCGCCCTAGCCCCTAACGGGATGAACTGAGAAACTTTATGATGAATCAAACCTTTCGTATGCATAGAGTAATTGAAAACCATTGGGATCTCGGTATATTTGATTGGGTTTGCGTAAACCTTTGTCTCACCACGCTGGTATCGGGAACAGTTACTATTTCAACATTCGTGTTCCAGGAGCCGTCTTGGATCTCATGGACAGAACCCAGCGCCAGGTCCTTCTGTGAGAACTACTTTGCGAATAAAACAGCAACTGTTATGTGCGAGGGTGATGTTGGCTTGGATCTACAAATGTTCCTAGAAGATTGTGTATCAGACATCAAGGTTGGACTCAGACGTAATATTTTGTGATTATATTTGCACGCACGTACGCGCGTATAACGTGTATGTAATTTAATTCAGTATGCATACTCTCTTAAAACCCCGGGTACACTGCATGGAGTATTTAATTAATTCTAATCGCACTATTTAATTAATTCCAGTCGCGTTTTTTAATTAATTTTAGTCGCGGTTTTTAACTAATTCTCGTCGCTGTATTTAACTAATTTTAGTCGCGGTTTTTAATTAATTCTAGTCGCGGTATATAATGTATTTTAACCGGGGTTTTAGTTAACTCCCGTCGCGGTATTTAATGAATTATCGTCGCAATATTTCATTTATTCGCGTCACGATATTTAATTAAATCTCGTCACCGAATTTAATGAATTTTCGTCGCTGTATTTAATTAATTCTCTTTGCGGTATTAAATTAATACTAGTCGCTGTTTTTAATTAATTTTAGTCGCGGTTTTTAATTAATTATCGTCGCTGTATTTAATTAATTCTAGTCGCGGTTTTTAATTATTCTAGTCGCGAAATTTAATGTATTTTAACCGGGGTTTTAGTTAACTCCCGTTGCGGTATTTAATTAATTCTAGTCGCGATATATCATTTATTCGCGTAACGATATTTAATTAAATCTCGTCGCCGAATTTAATGAATTTTCGTCGCTGTATATAATTAATTCTGTTTGCGGTATAAAATTAATTCTAATCGTTGTTTTTAATAAATTTAAGTCGCGGTTTTTAATTAATCCTCGCCGCTGTATTCCTTTAGTTATAGTCGCTGTTTTTAATTAATTTTAGTCCGGTTTTTAATTAATTCTCTTCGCTGTATTTAATTAATTCTAGCCGCGGTTTTTAATTATATCTTGTCGCGGTATTTAATGTATTTTAACCGGGGTTTTAGTTAACACCCGTCGCGGTATTTAGTTAATTATCGCCGCTGTATTCAATTAATTATTGTTGCTGTTTTTAATTAATTTTAGTCGCGGTTTTTAATTAATTATTGTCGCTGTATATCATTAATTAATTCTAGGCACGGTTTTTAATTAATTCTAGTTGCGGTATTTAATGTATTTTAACCGGGGTTTTAGTTAAATCCCGTCGCGGTATTTAATTAATTCTCGTCGCAATATTTCATTTATTTGCGTCACGATATTTAATCAAATCTCGTCTCCGAATTTAATGAATTTTCGTCGCTGTATTTAATTAATTATCTTTGCGGTAATAAATTAATTCTGGTCGCTGTTTATAATTAATTTTAGTCCCGGTTTTTGATTAATTCTCGGTATTTAATTAATTATCGTCGCGATATTTCATTTATTCGCGTAACGATATTTAATTAAATCTCATCGCCGAATTTAATGAATTTTCATCGATTTATTTAATTAACTCTTTTTGCGGTATTAAATTAATTCTAGTCGCTGTTTTTAATTAATTTTAGTCGCGGTTTTTAATTAATTATCGTCGCTGTATTTAATTAATTCTAGTCGCGGTATTAAATTAATTCTAGTCGCTGTTTTTAATTAATTTTAGTCGCGGTTTTTAATTAATTATCGTCGCTGTATTTAATTAATTCTAGTCGCGGTATTTATTTAATTCTCGCCGCTGTATTCAATTAATTATAGTCGCTGTTTTTAATTAATTGTAGTCGCGGTTTATAATTAATTATCGTCGCTGTATTTAATTAATTCTAGCCGCGGTTTTTAATTAATTCTAGTCGCGGAATTTAATTTATTTTAACCGGGGATTTAGTTAACTCCCGTCGGGGTATTTAGTTAATTCTCGTCGCGATATTTAATGTAATCGCTTCACGATATTTAATTAAATCTCGTCGCGGAATTTAATTATATCTTGTCGCTTTATTTAAATAATTATCTCCCGGTATTTGAGAAATCAGATTGAATCCGGTTTTAAATAAAAGGGGTCGATAATTCAACATATATTAACTTTATATGCGTATTTTGTTTCTGATTAAAATGACAGCTTTGCAGTTTAAAATCTGACCTAGCTCAATGAATCTAAACAATGTAATATTGATAACAGAGACGTGTGCTGATGCTATCTGATGGAGGAATGTTCACCTTAAAATGTCCAACTATATGGCAGACATGAAGTTTCCTACTGTGGAATTGTTCCAAATTTTGAGTGAGACACCCAACCCCAAAACCGATGTCACCACATCCCGTGTTAGTAACAACCGCAAATCAAGTTATCACTGGAAGCCGACTAGCGTTTTGTATTATGTGCAAGTGCACCAATCACGTTCTATATCATTTGCACATGCAGCATTCACGTTCTATATCATTTACACATGCGGCAATCGCGTTCTATATCAATTACACACGCAGTAATCAACGTTCCATATCATTCGTACATGCAGCAATCACGTTATGTACCATTTGTACATGCATCAATCACGTTATGTACAATTTTCACATGCAGTAATCACGTTATGTACCATTTGTACACTCAGCAATCGCGTTCTGTACCATGTGTACATGCAGCAACCACGTTCTATACCATTTGTACATGCAGCAACCACGTTCTATACCACTTGTATATGCAGCAATCACGTTATGTATCAGTTGTACATGCCGCAATAACATTCTATACCATTTGTACATGCAGCAACCATGTTCTATACCATTTTTACACGCAGCAATCAGACTCGACGGACTGGGTGGAGGAACAAATGGCGTCTATGAAGTCGGTTTGTATTGACGAAGCCGTAAAGAACACCACTTTACAACAGACACAGTCGCCAACTGCAGGGAAATCTATACTAGCGGAGCTAATGGAAGTCATCTGTGATGATGACTGCTCCAACAATGGCGACTGTATTAATGGTATTTATACGTTTTATATTAACGGTATTTACAATGGCGATTGTATTAACGTTATTTACAAAGTCAACTGTATTAACGGCATTGTACACGTGAAACAGGTCAGACACACCCGCATTCAACTCATGTATTATAGTAAGATTTCTCTATAGTTGTTGTATGCAGATTATGTCGTTGTGTGAATTTGATAATACGAGACATGAGCCAAACAACATGCCGTATAGTATCCAAACCTAAGGTAACTGGCGTACTTACGTTGGCACTTCACTTGTCCTGTGTGATGTACCAATGTTTTTACTCTGATTTGACAAAATCGTGTGGTGTCATTTAAAAATGCTAAATTGTGGGTTGTTACCATTGGAAATGTCAAACTAATTTTATTGTGTGTCCTATTATGGGTCGACAACTTCCGTATTTTCAAATCGAAATAGTACAGCCTCAACCAAATTGTAGTTCCATAAATTCGGTGAAATGGGACACCCGCCTATTGTGGTGCCTAAACTATTAAAACGGTTTTATAATCGACTGGTTACAGGCACATGCGATTGTTTTATAATCGACTGGTTACAGGCACGTGCGATTGTTTTATAATCGACTGGTTACAGGCACATGCGATTGTTTTATAATCGACTGGTTACAGGCACATGCGATTGTTTTATAATCGACTGGTTACAGGCACATGCGATTGTTTTATAATCGACTGGTTACAGGCACATGCGATTGTTTTATAATCGACTGGTTACAGGCACATGCGATTGTTTTATAATCGACTGGTTACAGGCACATGCGATTGTTTTATAATCGACTGGTTACAGGCACATGCGATTGTTTTATAATCGACTGGTTACAGGCACATGCGATTGTTTTATAATCGACTGGTTACAGGCACATGCGATTGTTTTATAATCGACTGATTACAGGTACATGCGATTGTTTTATAATCGACTGGTTACAGGCACATGCGATTGTTTTATAATCGACTGGTTACAGGTACATGCGATTGTTTTATAATCGACTGGTTACAGGCACATGCGATTGTTTTATAATCGACTGGTTACAGGTACATGCGATTGTTTTATAATCGACTGGTTACAGGCACATGCGATTGTTTTATAATCGACTGGTTACAGGCACATGCGATTGTTTTATAATCGACTGGTTACAGGCACATGCGATTGTTTTATAATCGACTGGTTACAGGCACATGCGATTGTTTTATAATCGACTGGTTACAGGCACATGCGATTGTTTTATAATCGACTGGTTACAGGCACATGCGATTGTTTTATAATCGACTGGTTACAGGCACATGCGATTGTTTTATAATCGACTGGTTACAGGTACATGCGATTGTTTTATAATGGACTGGTTACAGGTACATGCGATTGTTTTATAATGGACTGGTTACAGGTACATGCGATTGTTTTATAATCGACTGGTTACAGGTACATGCGATTGTTTTATAATGGACTGGTTACAGGTACATGCGATTGTTTTATAATTGACTGGTTACAGGTACATGCGATTGTTTTATAATGGACTGGTTACAGGTACATGCGATTGTTTTATAATGGACTGGTTACAGGCACATGCGATTGTTTTATAATGGACTGGTTACAGGTACATGCGATTGTTTTATAATGGACTGGTTACAGGTACATGCGATTGTTTTATAATGGACTGGTTACAGGTACATGCGATTGTTTTATAATCGACTGGTTTCAGGTACATGCGATTGTTTTATAATCGACTGGTTACAGGCACATGCGATTGTTTTATAATCGACTGGTTACAGGCACATGCGATTGTTTTATAATCGACTGGTTACAGGCACATGCGATTGTTTTATAATCGACTGGTTACAGGCACATGCGATTGTTTTATAATCGACTGGTTACAGGCACATGCGATTGTTTTATAATCGACTGGTTACAGGCACATGCGATTGTTTTATAATCGACTGGTTACAGGCACATGCGATTGTTTTATAATCGACTGGTTACAGGCACATGCGATTGTTTTATAATTGACTGGTTACAGGTACATGCGATTGTTTTATAATTGACTGGTTACAGGTACATGCGATTGTTTTATAATTGACTGGTTACAGGTACATGCGATTGTTTTATAATTGACTGGTTACAGGTACATGCGATTGTTTTATAATTGACTGGTTACAGGTACATGCGATTGTTTTATAATTGACTGGTTACAGGTACATGCGATTGTTTTATAATTGACTGGTTACAGGTACATGCGATTGTTTTATAATTGACTGGTTACAGGTACATGCGATTGTTTTATAATTGACTGGTTACAGGTACATGCGATTGTTTTATAATTGACTGGTTACAGGTACATGCGATTGTTTTATAATTGACTGGTTACAGGTACATGCGATTGTTTTATAATTGACTGGTTACAGGTACATGCGATTGTTTTATAATCGACTGGTTACAGGTACATGCGATTGTTTTATAATCGACTGGTTACAGGTACATGCGATTGTTTTATAATTGACTGGTTACAGGTACATGCGATTGTTTTATAATCGACTGGTTACAGGTACATGCGATTGTTTTATAATTGACTGGTTACAGGTACATGCGATTGTTTTATAATCGACTGGTTACAGGTACATGCGATTGTTTTATAATCGACTGGTTACAGGTACATGCGATTGTTTTATAATCGACTGGTTACAGGTACATGCGATTGCTATGACGGTTTTATCGGGACTAACTGCTCCAAGAAAGCAACAATGGCGCCAAACATCACTGGATCCCCCATTGGCGGTAAATGTGACACGAGTCAACGACCATGTCGACAGGTGACGTTAAAGGCGGATGGGTTGTTCGCAGATGAGATTAAATGTGCTTTTTCGTATTTCCAGGTGAGTGTACAATGACCCTCTCGAAAAAGAACAACTTTCGACTGTTTGTTCGGTTTTGATGGGTATTCGCTTTATAGAAAATCGTGCCACATGTAACTGTCACTATTTATGGGGTGATCAGGATGCAAATGTATTAATAAAGCCGACGAAGCATTTATATATATATAAATAAACAACATGTTTCCCATATAATTTAGAAATCCGATTTTCAATCCTAATTTTGATAGTATTTCTCTAAATGGCCATAACACAATCTATCTGATCATCAATAACTGACATGTCACTACCGAATACTAATACTACTGATAATTTGCTTTTGTAAATTGTTGTTATCTAGTATGGCCAACATGGACATAAGACAATTGAAGCTTCCTATCTATTTGCTGATTTATTTGTGATCGCATCCTCCTGGACAAACTTGTTCGAACGGTCTAGAAATATGCCTATATAAGTGTATATGTGCGATGACAATGTCACTGACACAGTCGTACGTGATATTGGACCCGCCCATGTTGTGATCAAAGTAGGCCAACATACCAAATTTGAGTTTGATCGGGCGAGGTCAATGTCAAGGACAGTCGCACGTTAAATTAGACCTGCCCATATAGTTCCCGGGATCAAAGTATGCCAACATACCAAATTCGAGTCGGATCGGTTGAGCAGTTTTATAGTCTATAATACACAAACTTACATCACCAACACAACATAAGTTGGAGATACAGATCCTTCCCGGACCTCAATCTGTGTACTTATTTGTTTCTAAGTGGATGTCGACAACTCATGGAACCATAAGCTATTTGTATTTCTTTATCAGAACGTAGCTTCACTTCGTACTAGATCAATAGCCGATGCTGGCATTTCCAGGTCTTCTTTGGGACCAGTAAGACATCCAAGAGCGATATCATAGGATCGTTCAACTGAACAATGAGGGGGGGGATTATAATCGCCTATAATTAAAAATGGTGACCTGCTTTTCAAAATCATGTGACGATGCTATGTGCCAAAGTTTGACAACGGATTGTCACGACTTGACTACACATATCGGCAATATCGGGTAAAGGACCAAAACAACATAAAACAAAATTAATACTATTCAACCACGTTTTCTATAATCTGGCAGACATATACACATTATACATACTGGTTCAACTTTTCAGACATTACGTAGTTTTATGGTGATTTTTCATAACATAAAAATAGTTCTGCCCAATACAAAATTTAAATATGCAATGATAACTGTTTGATTTATTTTCTCGCTGACAGCCATGAAGTCAGTAGTAGACTGAGCTGATGCCAGAGTTTGTCTAGATGCAGAGTGTGCATTGAACATATTTCCTGTCAAACTGTCTATCGACATCCAAGAAATAATAGTTGTTTTTAAACCAATTGCTTAAATTATTTGAACATTGTGAGTTTAAACACGTGTTGTTACATTACTATTGCATTCATTTGTTATAAAGGATAATGGTTTTCCCCTTCAAATTGAAAATTCAATAATTAAATGGCACGCCTCCTTAACTCCTTCGTATAGGTATTCAAGAATGGTAAATCGGCACCTGAACAAAGGCAAACGACGGGTGGAAAGAGGCGATATGGTGGTGAAGTGGTATGTAATCTGCCGACTGTGCACAGGAGGCGCCGGGCTACCACAGAACAGATATACGCAGACGGATATGACGTCAGTCTCAGTTACAATGGCGTCGATTACGGGAATGAATATAGAATTGTGATATACGATGGGACATGCTACAAATGTATCCAAGAAACCGCAACGTGTTCCATGTTGGTGAGATATGTACAGCTATTGCTTAATGCTTAGTGTATTCAGTGTTAGATATAATTTGCATCAACGGCTTACGTTTCCCCAAATAGTATAAAGCACATAATGACGTTTTGAAAACAACCCGCTGTTTGATTTAGAATTATTTATCCACGACATACCAGAGTTATGCACTTCTCTCATATCTGATGTATATTTATTATCTTACTATCGTTTTTTTCTGCCCGGACACCAATTTATTTTATCGCCATAGTTCTACCGATCATTACCCGACAATCATGTACAGGTTTATCCCATGTCAATTCACCTTCCTCTTGCACTTATAACAGTGTCCTGTCGCCGCTTGAAACTGGCTTCACTTACTCTTTTCGAAACTATCACTTTTTCATTGGTTGATGTCAGTCAAATGCTATTTTCGTTTAAGATGTGCCATATACTAACAATGTTGTTATTTGAGTGAACGCATCTAATCGTTGAGTTACGTGTCTTTGAGGTCAGATCGCTGGATGGAAGTATCCCCATGAGGCCACTCATTAAATCCAGTGATATGACCTCTTATGACCTCTTATGACCTCTTCAACATGAATTACATCTGCGTGAGGCGACTCATTAAATCCAGTGATATGACCTCTTCAACGTGAAGTACATCTGCGACCAGCTTAATTCACTGTAGATACATATTCACGCCGAGTTAAGATGAACTCCCATATTATAAGATACTTTCCCGATCCGTTCAGAAATTTACCGCAAACTCTGGTATTCAGATGGAGATTATAATATGCATACAATGTGGTGTTATTTAGGTATATATTATAACTATCAGGTTATCCGACTTCGTCCGGGCTTTGCCCTTGCATTGACCATTGGGAAGGTCAAGGTCAGGTCGGGGTAACGATTTGACCAGTTCAAAACAGTCCCCGGTATTTTGAAGGTCAAGGTCAGGTCGGGGTAACGTTTTGGCGGTTTTGACCCGTCCAGAACAAAGCAGCACCCTTATGATGTCATACAGATAAAGCCTCTCGGCGATGAGTCAAGAGGTATGATTTAGTGCAAGTACATTATTTACGCGATGCGTCGAAAACGGAAACATAAGACGATCGATGGAATCAACTAATAAGTATTGTTCCCGGGCAACAAAAAATATCTTATGACTTGCAATAAATCTCTCATAATAGTCCACACCCTGGGGCATAACTGGGAAGTCAAGACATAATTTTAGAAGGCAAGGGATGAATTGACGCCGAAGTGATTTCGAGTGACAACAATGACGATGTCGGAAATAATAACATATCTCGAACCCGGTGGTCGTAGAATGGGAAAATGGACAGACTCCACGCTTTGATTGTATTAGGCAATTATCGAAGAGACATAAACGCATTTATTAACAATTTTGCCAGCCTTGGGAAGATTCGTAGAAGCGAGTTATGTGCAATGGAAATGCATGCACATTTCCTATGTAACGGTTTAACACTGTCTAAACGCTCTTTATCAACGACACTGCGGATACGAACGCATACCTATTGGGGTGGCGGGGATTGGAGAATGGGTGCTCTGATGTTCTCAGAAGCGGTGCGATGACATTACATCTGTGATTTAACCCTTAGATATGAAGTTTGGGCTAAATCCGCCCGGCAGTTTTCCGGCAATAGCTAACAGACAGACAGACAAACATAAGTCCCAAAATATATATTAGATAGCCATATAACGTGCTTTATTCAGGTGGATATTATAATAGTCATATAACGTGCATTTGCAGGACTCTTGCCCGCTGTATACAACAACAGCGCCAACAACAACAACAACGGGAATACCAGAAATCAGAGCCACTCGTATGTACAATGTACTTCTCAACTTAAATTCGAACACATATTAGTATCTACATCAATACTCTACTTAAGATAATATCGACTCTTTTAAATGTTCACTTTAAATCGGAGTCGATGTTACGATCCAACTTTAAACAGTTCTTTACTCGTCGTGTTATGGGTATATATCAAATTCCTAAGACATTACTCGTTATACGCCACCAAGCTGATTCTAGTTCCGCTGCACAAATGCCAAGATGCCTAAGTTCGGTGATTCAGTTATGTGTTAGAACTCGACGTTGCTGCGACTTGTCATGCTGGACACAGAAAACATAACAGAACGTCTTGAGTCTGCGAGCCAACATCATATCGGCGATAATTATTTCATGGTGTCACCTGATAATTATAATGGACCAATGGTGGTGCTCCGTTAGTGGTAACGTCATATCGAAGGTCACGATTTAATAGTGTCACCTGGTCAATAGATTGAACCAATGAGTATGCTCCGTTAGTGACAACATCCTATCGATTATAATGATTTCATGGTGTCACCTGATAATTAGAATGGATCAATGGGGTTGATCCGTTAGTGGTAACATCCCATCGATGATAATGATTTCATGGTGTCACCTGATAATTAGAATGGATCATTGGGGTTGATCCGTTAGGCCCGTTCCAAACGACGGATTTTTGTCGACTCGAATCTAATACCAGACCCACAATTGTATTAACTGCGTCTAAAATGCGACGTTTGAAACAATTAGATCCGTGTCAGACGCACCACAGACGAATCTCCGTCCAATTCAGACGAATCTTCGTCAGTGATGCGTCTGAAATCCGTCTTGGTTTCAAACGACGGATTTTTGTCGACTCGAATCTAATACAAGTGACGAGAATAGCCGAAAGTTGCCGAATAACGAATGCAAATGATATGATAATGATATGATAATGGTATAATAATGAGGGAGTTCCCCTTATCTATGGAAATACCCACATGACGTCATTTGTCGCACACTCTCTTTGTTATGAAGAAAGATATATCTATAAGAATTGCTTAGGTAACATTGTGAAAATTTTAATTATTATGGTAGTTTGATTTCTCAACGAACATGGCATGTCACTGACTCACATCTTTATAATGGATATATTCATCAATGATTTAAGGGATATGGGTTGATTGATAATAATTCATATATACCGATATTCCTTATTGTAAGGGATAGGGGTGGTAGTCTCTGATGTATACTAATTAATATATACCGGTATTACTTATTATAAGGGGTAGGGGTGGTACCACTGATTTTTAATAATTCATATATACCGGCATTACTTGTTATGAGGGGTATATGGGTGGTAACCTCTTATTTATAATAATTCATATATTCCGGTATTACTTATTATAAGGGGCAGAGTGGTAGCCTATGATTTATAATAATTAATATATACCGGTATACTTATTATGAGGGGTAGGGATAGTAGCCTATGATTTATAATATTCATAGATACCGGTATTCCTTATTATAAAGAATATAGTGTGGTAGCATATGATTTATAATAATTAATATATTCCGGTATTCCTTATTATAAGGGGCAGAGCGGTAGCCTCAGATTTATAATAATTCATATAAACCGGCCGGTATTACTTATTATGAGGGGTATGGATAGTAGCCTATGAATTATAATAATTCATATATACCGGTATTCCTTTTTATAAAGAATATAGGGTGGTAGCCTATGATTTATAATAATTCATATATTCCGGTATTCCATATTATAAGGGGTAGGGGTGGTAGTCTCTGATTTATAATAATTCTTGTATACCGGTATTTACATGCATGGTATACACATAGATGGCAATTGGTTGCACGATATAACATTTATTTGTAGCGCCTATTATAGTATATTATATATATGTATTTACTATATACATCCTCATATACATGAGCACATATATTCGCGCTGCAGTCGCGCATATATATATATATATACATAATTTATACTGTATTTTAGTATATATATGTATAACATATACCGGTATATATAGGCCTCTATATCTACGCGTGACCAATTTTTGACGGTAACCGGGAATCCACCTTTAAATAAATCGACCGATGTATTAGATTCGACGCGACAAAGATGCGTCCGTCTGTAACAAAATCGACCGCAGACGCATCACCGACGGATTTAATACAATTAGATTCGAGTCGACAAAAATCCGTCGTTTGGAACGGGCCTCAGTTGTAACATCCCATCGATGATAATGATTTCATGGTGTCACCTGATAATTAGAATGGATCAATGGGGTTGATCCGTTAGTGGTAACATCCCATCGATGATAATGATGTCATGGTGTCACCTGATAATTAGAATGGACCAATGGGGTTGATCCGTTAGTGGTAACATCCCATCGATGATAATGATTTCATGGTGTCACCTGATAATTAGAATGGATCATTGGGGTTGATCCGTCAGTGGTAACATCCCATCGATGATAATGATTTCATGGTGTCACCTGATAATTAGAATGGATCAATGGGGTTGATCCTTTAGTGGTAACATCCCATCGATGATAATGATTTCATGGTGTCACCTGATAATTAGAATGGATCATTGGGGTTGATCCGTTAGTGGTAACATCCCATCGATGATAATGATGTCATGGTGTCACCTGATAATTAGATTGGACCAATGGGGTTGATCCGTTAGTGGTAACATCCCATCGATGATTATGATTTCATGGTGTCACCTGATAATTAGAATGGATCATTGGGGTTGATCCGTCAGTGGTAACATCCCATCGATGATAATGATTTCATGGTGTCACCTGATAATTAGAATGGATCAATGGGGTTGATCCGTTAGTGGTAACACCCCATCGATGATAATGATTTCATGGTGTCACCTGATAATTAGAATGGATCAATGGGGTTGATCCGTTAGTGGTAACATCCCATCGATGATAATGATTTCATGGTGTCACCTGATAATTAGAATGGATCAATGGGGTTGATCCGTCAGTGGTAACATCCTATCGATAATAATGATTTCATGGTGTCACTTGATAATTAGAATGGACCAATGGGGTTGATCCGTTAGTGGTAACATTCCATCGATGATAATGATTTCACGGTGTCGCCTGATAATTAGAATGGATAAATAGGGTTGATCCGTTAGTGGTAACATCCCATCGATGATAATGATTTCATGGTGTCACCTGATAATTAGAATGGATCAATGGGGTTGATCCATCCGTGGTAACATCCCATCGATGATCATGATGTCATGGTGTCACCTGATAATTAGAATGGATCAATGGGGTTGATCCGTTAGTGGTAACATTCCATCGATGATAATGATTTCACGGTGTCGCCTGATAATTAGAATGGATAAATAGGGTTGATCCGTTAGTGGTAACATCCCATCGATGATAATGATTTCATGGTGTCACCTGATAATTAGAATGGATCAATGGGGTTGATCCATCCGTGGTAACATCCCATCGATGATAATGATTTCATGGTGTCACCTGATAATTAGAATGGATCATTGGGGTTGATCCGTTAGGCCCGTTCCAAACGACGGATTTTTGTCGACTCGAATCTAATACCAGACCCACAATTGTATTAACTGCGTCTAAAATGCGACGTTTGAAACAATTAGATCCGTGTCAGACGCACCACAGACGAATCTCCGTCCAATTCAGACGAATCTTCGTCAGTGATGCGTCTGAAATCCGTCTTGGTTTCAAACGACGGATTTTTGTCGACTCGAATCTAATACAAGTGACGAGAATAGCCGAAAGTTGCCGAATAACGAATGCAAATGATATGATAATGATATGATAATGGTATAATAATGAGGGAGTTCCCCTTATCTGCGGAAATACCCACATGACGTCATTTGTCGCACACTCTCTTTGTTATGAAGAAAGATATATCTATAAGAATTGCTTAGGTAACATTGTGAAAATTTTAATTATTATGGTAGTTTGATTTCTCAACGAACATGGCATGTCACTGACTCACATCTTTATAATGGATATATTCATCAATGATTTAAGGGATATGGGTTGATTGATAATAATTCATATATACCGATATTCCTTATTGTAAGGGATAGGGGTGGTAGTCTCTGATGTATACTAATTAATATATACCGGTATTACTTATTATAAGGGGTAGGGGTGGTACCACTGATTTTTAATAATTCATATATACCGGCATTACTTGTTATGAGGGGTATATGGGTGGTAACCTCTTATTTATAATAATTCATATATTCCGGTATTACTTATTATAAGGGGCAGAGTGGTAGCCTATGATTTATAATAATTAATATATACCGGTATACTTATTATGAGGGGTAGGGATAGTAGCCTATGATTTATAATATTCATTGATACCGGTATTCCTTATTATAAAGAATATAGTGTGGTAGCATATGATTTATAATAATTAATATATTCCGGTATTCCTTATTATAAGGGGCAGAGCGGTAGCCTCAGATTTATAATAATTCATATAAACCGGCCGGTATTACTTATTATGAGGGGTATGGATAGTAGCCTATGAATTATAATAATTCATATATACCGGTATTCCTTTTTATAAAGAATATAGGGTGGTAGCCTATGATTTATAATAATTCATATATTCCGGTATTCCATATTATAAGGGGTAGGGGTGGTAGTCTCTGATTTATAATAATTCTTGTATACCGGTATTTACATGCATGGTATACACATAGATGGCAATTGGTTGCACGATATAACATTTATTTGTAGCGCCTATTATAGTATATTATATATATGTATTTACTATATACATCCTCATATACATGAGCACATATATTCGCGCTGCAGTCGCGCATATATATATATATATACATAATTTATACTGTATTTTAGTATATATATGTATAACATATACCGGTATATATAGGCCTCTATATCTACGCGTGACCAATTTTTGACGGTAACCGGGAATCCACCTTTAAATAAATCGACCGATGTATTAGATTCGACGCGACAAAGATGCGTCCGTCTGTAACAAAATCGACCGCAGACGCATCACCGACGGATTTAATACAATTAGATTCGAGTCGACAAAAATCCGTCGTTTGGAACGGGCCTCAGTTGTAACATCCCATCGATGATAATGATTTCATGGTGTCACCTGATAATTAGAATGGATCAATGGGGTTGATCCGTTAGTGGTAACATCCCATCGATGATAATGATGTCATGGTGTCACCTGATAATTAGAATGGACCAATGGGGTTGATCCGTTAGTGGTAACATCCCATCGATGATAATGATTTCATGGTGTCACCTGATAATTAGAATGGATCATTGGGGTTGATCCGTCAGTGGTAACATCCCATCGATGATAATGATTTCATGGTGTCACCTGATAATTAGAATGGATCAATGGGGTTGATCCTTTAGTGGTAACATCCCATCGATGATAATGATTTCATGGTGTCACCTGATAATTAGAATGGATCATTGGGGTTGATCCGTTAGTGGTAACATCCCATCGATGATAATGATGTCATGGTGTCACCTGATAATTAGATTGGACCAATGGGGTTGATCCGTTAGTGGTAACATCCCATCGATGATTATGATTTCATGGTGTCACCTGATAATTAGAATGGATCATTGGGGTTGATCCGTCAGTGGTAACATCCCATCGATGATAATGATTTCATGGTGTCACCTGATAATTAGAATGGATCAATGGGGTTGATCCGTTAGTGGTAACACCCCATCGATGATAATGATTTCATGGTGTCACCTGATAATTAGAATGGATCAATGGGGTTGATCCGTTAGTGGTAACATCCCATCGATGATAATGATTTCATGGTGTCACCTGATAATTAGAATGGATCAATGGGGTTGATCCGTCAGTGGTAACATCCTATCGATAATAATGATTTAATGGTGTCACTTGATAATTAGAATGGACCAATGGGGTTGATCCGTTAGTGGTAACATTCCATCGATGATAATGATTTCACGGTGTCGCCTGATAATTAGAATGGATAAATAGGGTTGATCCGTTAGTGGTAACATCCCATCGATGATAATGATTTCATGGTGTCACCTGATAATTAGAATGGATCAATGGGGTTGATCCATCCGTGGTAACATCCCATCGATGATCATGATGTCATGGTGTCACCTGATAATTAGAATGGATCAATGGGGTTGATCCGTTAGTGGTAACATCATATCGATGATAATGATTTCATGGTGTCACCTGATAATTAGAATGGACCAATGAGTATGCTCCGTTAGTGGTAACATCCCATCAATGATAATGATTTCATGGTGTCACCTGATAATTAGAATGGATCAATGGGGTTGATCCGTTAGTGGTAACATTCCATCGATGATAATGATTTCATAGTGTCACCTGCTAATTAGAACGGACCAATGGGGTTGAACCGTTAGTGGTAACATTCCATCGATGATAATGATTTCATGGTGTCACCTGATAATTAGAATGGATCAATGGGGTTGATCCGTTAGTGGTAACATCATATCGATGATAATGATTTCATGGTGTCACCTGATAATTATAATGGATCAATGGGGTTGATCCGTTAGTGGTAACATCCCATCGATGATAATTATTTAATGGTGTCACCTGATAATTAGAATGGATCAATGGGGTTGATCCGTTAGTGGTAACATCCTATCGATGATAATGATTTCATGGTGTCACCTGATAATTAGAATGGATCAATGGGGTTGATCCGTTAGTGGTAACATCCTATCGATGATAACGATTTCATGGTGTCACCTGATAATTAGAATGGATCAATGGGGTTGATACGTTAGTGGTAACATCCCATCGAAGATAATGTTTTCATGGTGTCACCTGATAATTAGAATGGATCAATGGAGTTGAACCGTTAGTGGTAACATCCCATCGTTGATAGTGATTTCATGGTGTCACCTGATAATTAGAATGGAGCAATGGGGTTGATCCGTTAGTGACAACATCCTATCGATGATAATGATTTCATGGTGTCACCTGATAATTAGAATGGATCAATGGGGTTGATCCGTTAGTGGTACCATCCCATCGATGATAATGATTTCATGGTGTCACCTGATAATTAGAATGGATCAATGGGGTTGATCCGTCAGTTTTAACATCCCATCGATGATAATGATTTCATGGTGTCACCTGATAATTAGAATGGATCCATGGGGTTGATCCATTTGTGGTAACATCCCATCGGTGATAATTATGTCATGGTGTCACCTGATAATTATAATGGATCAATGGGGTTGATCCGTTAGTGGTAACATCCCATCGATGATTTCATGGTGTCACCTGATGATTAGAATGGATCAATGGGGTTGGTCTGTTTGTGGTAACATCCCATCGATGGTAATGATTTCATGGTGTCACCTGATAATTAGAATGGATCAATGGGGTTGATCCGTCAGGGGTAACATCCCATCGATGATAATGATTTCATGGTGTCACCTGATAATTATAATGGATCAATGGGGTTGATCCGTTAGTGGTAACATCCCATCAATGATAATGTTTTCATGGTGTCACCTGATAATTATAATGGATCAATGGGGATGATCCGTTATTGGTAACATCCCATCGATGATAATGATTTCATGGTGTCACCTGATAATTAGAATGGATCAATGGGGTTG
This sequence comes from Siphonodentalium dalli, assembly GCA_032622095.1. NCBI lineage: Eukaryota > Metazoa > Mollusca > Scaphopoda > Gadilida > Siphonodentaliidae > Siphonodentalium > Siphonodentalium dalli. The sequence continues at coordinate 15,450,175 of CP136063.1, forward strand.
ATCCGTTAGTGGTAACATCCCATCGATGATAATGATTTCATGGTGTCACCTGATAATTAGAATGGATCAATGGGGTTGATCCGTTAGTGGTAACATCCCATCGATGATAATGATTTCATGGTGTCACCTGATAATTAGAATGGATCAATGGGGTTGATCCGTCAGGGGTAACATCCCATCGATGATAATGATTTCATGGTGTCACCTGATAATTATAATGGATCAATGGGGTTGATCCGTTAGTGGTAACATCCCATCGATGATAATGATTTCATGGTGTCACCTGATAATTATAATGGATCAATGGGGATGATCCGTTATTGGTAACATCCCATCGATGATAATGATTTCATGGTGTCACCTGATAATTAGAATGGATCAATGGGGTTGATCCGTTAGTGGTAACATCCCATCGATGATAATGATTTCATGGTGTCACCTGATAATTAGAATGGATCAATGGGGTTGATCCGTTAGTGGTAACATCCCATCGATGATAATGATTTCATGGTGTCACCTGATAATTAGAATGGATCAATGGGGTTGATCCGTCAGGGGTAACATCCCATCGATGATAATGATTTCATGGTGTCACCTGATAATTATAATGGATCAATGGGGTTGATCCGTTAGTGGTAACATCCCATCGATGATAATGATTTCATGGTGTCACCTGATAATTATAATGGATCAATGGGGATGATCCGTTATTGGTAACATCCCATCGATGATAATGATTTCATGGTGTCACCTGATAATTATAATGGATCAATGGGGTTGATCCGTTTGTGGTAACATCCCATCAATGATAATGATTTCATGGTGTCACCTGATAATTCGAATGGATCAATGGGGTTGATCCGTTAGTGGTAACATCCCATCGATGATAATGATTTCATGGTGTCACCTGATAATTAGAATGGATCAATGGGGTTGATCCGTTAGTGGTAACATCCCATCGATGATAATTATGTCATGGTGTCACCTGATAATTAGAATGGATCAATGGGGTTGATCCGTTAGTGGTAACATCCCATCGATGATAATGATTTCATGGTGTCACCTGATAATTTGAATGGATCAATGGGGTTGATCCGTTAGTGGTAACATCCCATCGATGATAATGATTTCATGGTGTCACCTGATAATTAGAATGGATCAATGGGGTTGATCCGTTAGTGGTAACATCCCATCGATCATAATGATTTCATGGTGTCACCTGATAATTAGAATGGATCAATGGGGTTGATCCGTCAGGGGTAACATCCCATCGATGATAATGATTTCATGGTGTCACCTGATAATTATAATGGATCAATGGGGTTGATCCGTTAGTGGTAACATCCCATCGATGATAAAGATTTCATGGTGTCACCTGATAATTGTAATGGACCAATGAGTATGCTCCGTTAGTGGTAACATCCCATCGATGATAATGATTTCATGGTGTCAGCTGATAATTATAATGGATCAATGGGGTTGATCCGTTTGTGATAACATCCCATCAATGATAATGATTCCATGGTGTCACCTGATAATTAGAATGGACCTATGGGGTTGATCCGTTTGTGGTAACATCCCATCGATTATAATGATTGCATGGTGTCACCTGATAATTAGAATGGATCAATGGGGTTGATCCGTTTGTGATAACATCCCATCGGTGATATTGATTTCATGGTGTCACCTGATAATTAGAACGGATCAATGGGGATGATCCGTTAGTGGTAACATCCCATCAATGATAATGATTTCATGGTGTCACCTGATAATTAGAATGGATCAATGGGGTTGATCCTTCAGTGGTAACATCCCATCGATGATAATGAGTTCATGGTGTCACCTGATCATTATAATGGATCAATGGGGCTGATCTGTTAGTGGTAACATCCCATCAATGATAATGATTTCATGGTGTCACCTCATAATTATAATGGATCAATGGGGATGATCCGTTATTGGTAACATCCCATCGATGATAATGATTTCATGGTGTCACCTGATAATTAGAATGGATCAATGGGGTTGATCCGTTAGTGGTAACATCCCATCGATGATAATGATTTCATGGTGTCACCTGATAATTAGAATGGATCAATGGGGTTGATCTGTTTGTGGTAACATCCCATCGATGATAATGATTTCATGGTGTCACCTGATAATTAGAATGGACCAATGAGTATGCTCCGTTAGTGGTAACATCCCATCGATGATAATGATTTCATGGTGTCACCTGATAATTAGAATGGATCAATGGGGTTGATCCGTTTGTGGTAACATCCCATCAATGATAATGAGTTCATGGTGTCACCTGATAATTAGAATGGATCAATGGGGTTGATCCGTTAGTGGTAACATCCCATCGATGATTTCATGGTGTCACCTGATAATTAGAATGGATCAATGGGGTTGATCCGTTTGTGGTAACATCCCATCGATTATAATGATTTCATGGTGTCACCTGATAATTAGAATGGATCAATGGGGTTGATCCATCCGTGGTAACATCCCATCGATGATAATGAATGCATGGTGTCACCTGATAATTAGAATGGATCAATGAGGTTGATCCGTTAGTGGTAACATCCCATCGATGATAATGATTTCATGGTGTCACCTGATAATTAGAATGGATCAATGTGGTTGATCCGTTAGTGGTAACATCCCATCGATTATATTGATTTAATGGTGTCACCTGATAATTAGAATGGATCAATGAGTATGCTCCGTTAGTGACCACAACCTATCGATGATAATGATTTCATGGTGTCACCTGATAAATAGAATGGAACAATGGGGTTGATCCGTTAGTGGTAACATCCCATCGATGATAATGATTTCATGGTGTCACCTGATAATTAGAATGGATCAATGGGTTGATCCGTTAGTGATAACATCCTATCGATGATAATGATTTCATGGTGTCACCTGCTAATTAGAATGGATCAATGGGGTTGATCCGTCAGTTTTAACATCCCATCGATGATAATGATTTCATGGTGTCACCTGATAATTAGAATGGTTCAATGGGGTTGATCCATTTGTGGTAACATCCCATCGGTGATAATTATGTCATGGTGTCACCTGATAATTATAATGGATCAATGGGGTTGATCCGTTAGTGGTAACATCCCATCGATGATTTCATGGTGTCACCTGATAATTAGAATGGATCAATGGGGTTGGTCTGTTTGTGGTAACATCCCATCGATGGTAATGATTTCATGGTGTCACCTGATAATTAGAATGGATCAATGGGGATGATCGTTAGGTGGTAACATCCCATCAATGATAATGATTTCATGGTGTCACCTGATAATTAGAATGGATCAATGGGGTTGATCCGTCAGGGGTAACATCCCATCGATTATAATGATTTCATGGTGTCACCTGATAATTATAATGGATCAATGGGGTTGATCCGTTAGTGGTAACATCCCATCGATGATAATGATTTCATGGTGTCACCTGATAATTAGAATGGATCAATGGGGTTGATCCGTTAGTGGTAACATCCCATCGATGATAATGATTTCATGGTGTCACCTGATAATTAGAATGGATCAATGGGGTTGATCCGTTAGTGGTAACATCCCATCGATGATAATGATTTCATGGTGTCACCTGATAATTAGAATGGATCAATGGGGTTGATCCGTCAGGGGTAACATCCCATCGATGATAATGATTTCATGGTGTCACCTGATAATTATAATGGATCAATGGGGTTGATCCGTTAGTGGTAACATCCCATCGATGATAATGATTTCATGGTGTCACCTGATAATTATAATGGATCAATGGGGATGATCCGTTAGTGGTAACATCCCATCGATGATAATGATTTCATGGTGTCACCTGATAATTAGAATGGATCAATGGGTTGATCCGTTAGTGATAACATCCTATCGATGATAATGATTTCATGGTGTCACCTGCTAATTAGAATGGATCAATGTCGTTGATCCGTCAGTTTTAACATCCCATCGATGATAATGATTTCATGGTGTCACCTGATAATTAGAATGGTTCAATGGGGTTGATCCATTTGTGGTAACATCCCATCGGTGATAATTATGTCATGGTGTCACCTGATAAATATAATGGATCAATGGGGTTGATCCGTTAGTGGTAACATCCCATCGATAATTTCATGGTGTCACCTGATAATTAGAATGGATCAATGGGGTTGGTCTGTTTGTGGTAACATCCCATCGATGGTAATGATTTCATGGTGTCACCTGATAATTAGAATGGATCAATGGGGATGATCCGTTAGTGGTAACATCCCATCAATGATAATGATTTCATGGTGTCACCTGATAATTAGAATGGATCAATGGGGTTGATCCGTCAGGGGTAACATCCCATCGATGATAATGATTTCATGGTGTCACCTGATAATTATAATGGATCAATGGGGTTGATCCGTTAGTGGTAACATCCCATCAATGATAATGATTTCATGGTGTCACCTGATAATTATAATGGATCTATGGGGATGATCCGTTATTGGTAACATCCCATCGATGATAATGATTTCATGGTGTCACCTGATAATTAGAATGGATCAATGGGGTTGATCCGTTAGTGGTAACATCCCATCGATGATAATGATTTCATGGTGTCACCTGATAATTAGAATGGATCAATGGGGTTGATCCGTTAGTGGTAACATCCCATCGATGATAATGATTTCATGGTGTCACCTGATAATTAGAATGGATCAATGGGGTTGATCCGTCAGGGGTAACATCCCATCGATGATAATGATTTCATGGTGTCACCTGATAATTATAATGGATCAATGGGGTTGATCCGTTAGTGGTAACATCCCATCGATGATAATGATTTCATGGTGTCACCTGATAATTATAATGGATCAATGGGGATGATCCGTTATTGGTAACATCCCATCGATGATAATGATTTCATGGTGTCACCTGATAATTAGAATGGATCAATGGGGTTGATCCGTTAGTGGTAACATCCCATCGATGATAATGATTTCATGGTGTCACCTGATAATTAGAATGGATCAATGGGGTTGATCCGTTACTGGTAACATCCCATCGATGATAATGATTTCATGGTGTCACCTGATAATTAGAATGGGTCAATGGGGTTGATCCGTCAGGGGTAACATCCCATCGATGATAATGATTTCATGGTGTCACCTGATAATTATAATAGATCAATGGGGTTGATCCGTTAGTGGTAACATCCCATCGATGATAATGATTTCATGGTGTCACCTGATAATTATAATGGATCAATGGGGATGATCCGTTATTGGTAACATCCCATCGATGATAATGATTTCATGGTGTCACCTGATAATTAGAATGGATCTATGGGGTTGATCCGTTAGTGGTAACATCCCATCGATGATAATGATTTCATGGTGTCACCTGATAATTATAATGGACCAATGAGTATGCTCCGTTAGTGGTAACATCCCATCGATGATAATGATTTCATGGTGTCAGCTGATAATTATAATGGATCAATGGGGTTGATCCGTTTGTGGTAACATCCCATCAATGATAATGATTTCATGGTGTCACCTGATAATTAGAATGGATCAATGGGGTTGATCCGTTAGTGGTAACATCCCATCGATGATTTCATGGTGTCACCTGATAATTAGAATGGACCTATGGGGTTGATCCGTTTGTGGTAACATCCCATCGATTATAATGATTGCATGGTGTCACCTGATAATTAGAATGGATCAATGGGGTTGATCCGTTTGTGATAACATCCCATCGGTGATATTGATTTCATGGTGTCACCTGATAATTAGAATGGATCAATGGGGATGATCCGTTAGTGGTAACATCCCATCAATGATAATGATTTCATGGTGTCACCTGATAATTAGAATGGATCAATGGGGTTGATCCGTTAGTGGTAACATCCCATCAATGATAATGATTTCATGGTGTCATCTGATAATTATAATGGATCAATGGGGATGATCCGTTATTGGTAACATCCCATCGATGATAATGATTTCATGGTGTCACCTGATAATTAGAATGGATCAATGGGGTTGGTCCGTTAGTGGTAACATCCCATCGATGATAATGATTTCATGGTGTCACCTGATAATTAGAATGGATCAATGGGGTTGATCTGTTTGTGGTAACATCCCATCGATGATAATGATTTCATGGTGTCACCTGATAATTAGAATGGACCAATGAGTATGCTCCGTTAGTGGTAACATCCCATCGATGATAATGATTTCATGGTGTCACCTGATAATTAGAATGGATCAATGGGGTTGATCCGTTTGTGGTAACATCCCATCAATGATAATGAGTTCATGGTGTCACCTGATAATTAGAATGGATCAATGGGGTTGATCCGTTAGTGGTAACATCCCATCGATGATTTCATGGTGTCACCTGATAATTAGAATGGATCAATGGGGTTGATCCGTTTGTGGTAACATCCCATCGATTATAATGATTTCATGGTGTCACCTGATAATTAGAATGGATCAATGGGGTTGATCCATCCGTGGTAACATCCCATCGATGATAATGAATGCATGGTGTCACCTGATAATTAGAATGGATCAATGGGGTTGATCCGTTAGTGGTAACATCCCATCGATGATAATGATTTCATGGTGTCACCTGATAATTAGAATGGATCAATGGGGTTGATCCGTTAGTGGTAACATCCCATCGATTATAATGATTTAATGGTGTCACCTGATAATTAGAATGGATCAATGAGTATGCTCCGTTAGTGACCACAACCTATCGATGATAATGATTTCATGGTGTCACCTGATAAATATAATGGAACAATGGGGTTGATCCGTTAGTGGTAACATCCCATCGATGATAATGATTTCATGGTGTCACCTGATAATTAGAATGGATCAATGGGTTGATCCGTTAGTGGTAACATCCTATCTATGATAATGATTTCATGGTGTCACCTGCTAATTAGAATGGATCAATGGGGTTGATCCGTTAGTGGTAACATCCCATCGATGATAATGATTTCATGGTGTCACCTGATAATTAGAATGGATCAATGGGGTTGATACGTTAGTGACAACATCCCATCGATGATAATGATTTCATGGTGTCACCTGATAATTAGAATGAATCAATGGGGTTGATCCGTTAGTGGTAACATCCCATCGATTGTAATGATTTCATGGTGTCACCTGATAATTAGAATGGAGCAATGGGGTTGATCCGTTAGTGGTAACATCCCATCGATGATAATGATTTCATGGTGTCACCTGGTAATTAAAATGGATCAATGGGGTTGATCCGTTAGTGGTAACATCCCATCGATGATAATGATTTCATGGTGTCACCTGATAATTATAATGGATTAATGGGGTTGATCCGTCAGTGGTAACATCCCATCGATGATAATGATTTCATGGTGTCACCTGATAATTATAATGGATCAATGGGGTTGAACCGTTAGTGGTAACATCCCATCAATGATAATGATTTCATGGTGTCACCTGATAATTAGAATGGATCAATGGGGTTGATCCGTTAGTGGTAAAATCCTATCGATGATATTGATTTCATGGTGTCACCTGATAATTAGAATGGATCAATGGGGTTGATCCGTCAGTGGTAACATCCCGTCGATGATAATGATTTCATGGTGTCACCTGATAATTAGAATGGATCACTGGGGTTCATCCGTTAGTGGTAACATCCTATCGATGATAATTATTTAATGGTGTCACCTGATAATTAGAATGGATCAATGGGGTTGATCCGTTAGTGGTAACATCCCATCGATGATAATGATTTCATGGTGTCACCTGATAATTATAATGGATCAATGTGGTTGATCCGTTAGTGGTAACATCCCATCGATTATAATGATTTCATGGTGTCACCTGATAATTAGAATGGATCAATGGGGTTGATCCATCCGTAGTAATATCCCATCGATGATAATGAATGCATGGTGTCACCTGATAATTAGAATGGATCAATGGGGTTGATCCGTTAGTGGTAACATCCCATCGATGATAATGATTTCATGGTGTCACCTGATAATTAGAATGGATCAATAGGGTTGATCCGTTAGTGGTAACATCCCATCGATTATAATGATTTCATGGTGTCACCTGATAATTAGAATGGATCAATGGGGTTGATCCGTTTGTGGTAACATCCTATCGATGATAATGATTTCATGGTGTCACCTGATAATTAGAATGAATCAATGGGGTTGATCCGTTAGTGGTAACATCCCAGCGATGATTTCATGGTGTCACCTGATAATTATAATGGATCAATTGGGTTGATCCGTTAGTAGTAACATCCCATCGATGATAATGATTTCATGGTGTCACCTGATAATTAGAATGGATCAATGCGGTTGATCCGTTAGTGGTAACATACTATCGATGATAATTATTTCATGGTGTCACCTGATAATTAGAATGGATCAATGGGGTTGATCCATCCGTGGTAACATCCCATCGATGATAATGAATTCATGGTGTCACCTGGTAATTAGAATGGATCAATGGGGTTGATCCGTCAGTGGTAACATCCTATCGATGATAATGATTTCATGGTGTCACCTGATAATTAGAATGGATCAATGGGGTTGATCCGTTAGTGGTAAAATCCCATCGATGATAATGATTTCATGGTGTCACCTGATAATTAGAATGGATCAATGGTGTTGATCCGTTAGTGGTAACATCCCATCGATGATAATGATTTCATGGTGTCACCTGATAATTAGAATGGATCAATGGGGTTGATCCGTTAGTGGTAACATCCCATCGATGATAATGATTTCATGGTGTCACCTGATAATTAGAATGGACCAATGGGATTGATCCGTCAGTGGTAACATCCCATCGATGATAATGATTTCATGGTGTCACCTGATAATTATAATGGACCAATGGGGTTGATCCGTTAGTGGTAACATCCCATCGATGATTTCATGGTGTCACCTGATAATTAGAATGGATCAATGGGGTTGATCCGTTAGTGGTAACATCCTATCGATGATAATGATTTCATGGTGTCAACTGATAATTATAATGGACCAATGGGGTTGATCCGTTATTGTTAACATCCTATCGATAATAATGATTGCATGGTGTCACCTGATAATTAGAATGCACCAATGGGGTTGATCCGTTAGTGGTAACATCCCATCGATGATAATGATGTCATGGTGTCACCTGATAATTAGAATGGATCAATGGGGTTGATCCGTTAGTGGTAACATCCCATCGATGATAATGATGTCATGGTGTCACCTGATAATTAGAATTGATCAATGGGGTTGATCCGTAAGTGGTAACATCCTATCGATGATAATGATTTCATGGTGTCACCTGATAATTAGAATGGATCAATTGGTTTGATCCGTTAGTAGTAACATCCTATCGATGATAATGATTTCACGGTGTCACCTGATAATTAGAATGGATCAATGGGGTTGATCCGTTAGTGGTAACATCCCATCGATGATAATGATTTCATGGTGTCACCTGATAATTAGAATGGATAAATGGGGTTGATCCATCCGTGGTAACATGCTATCGATGATAATGATTTCATGGTGTCACCTGATAATTATAATGGATCAATGGGGTTGATCCGTTAGTGGTAACATCCCATCGATGATAATTATTTAATGGTGTCACCTGATAATTTGAATGGACCAATGGGGTTGATACGTTAGTGGTAACATCCCATCGATGATAATTATTTCATGGTGTCACCTGATCATTATAATTGACTAATGGGGTTGATCCGTTAGTGGTAACATCCTATCGATGATAATGATTTCATGGTGTCACCTGATAATTAGAATGGATCAATGGGGTTCGATGATAATGATTTCATGGTGTCACCTGATAATTAGAATGGATCAATGGGGTTCGATGATAATGATTTCATGGTGTCACCTGATAATTAGAATGGATCAATGGGGTTGATCCGTTAGTGGTAACATCCCATCGATGATAATGATTTCTTGGTGTCACCCGATAATTAGAATGGATCAATGGGGTTCGATGATAATGATTTCATGGTGTCACCTGATAATTAGAATGGATCTATGGGGTTGATCCGTTAGTGGTAACATCCCATCGATGATAATGATTTCATGGTGTCACCTGGTAATTAGAATGGACCAATGGGGTTGATCCGACAGTGGCAACATCCCATCGATGATAATGATTTCATGGTGTCACCTGATAATTATAATGGACCAATGGGGTTGATCCGTTAGTGGTAACATCCCATCGATGATTTCATGGTGTCACCTGATAATTAGAATGGATCAATGGGGTTGATCCGTTAGTGGTAACATCCCATCGATGATAATGATTTCATGGTGTCACCTGATAATTAGAATGGATCAATGGGGTTGATCCGTTAGTGGTAACATCCCATCGATGATAATGATATCATGGTGTCACCTGATAATTAGAATGGATCAATGGGGTTGATCCGTTAGTGGTAACATCCCATCGATGATAATGATTTCATGGTGTCACCTGATAATTAGAATGGATCAATGGGGTTGATCCGTTAGTGGTAACATCCCATCGATGATAATGATTTTATGGTGTCACCTGATAATTCGAATGGATCAATGGGGTTGATCCGTTAGTGGTAACATCCCATCGATGATAATGATTTCATGGTGTCACCTGATAATTAGAATGGACCAATGGGATTGATCCGTCAGTGGTAACATCCCATCGATGATAATGATTTCATGGTGTCACCTGATAATTATAATGGACCAATGGGGTTGATCCGTTAGTGGTAACATCCCATCGATGATTTCATGGTGTCACCTGATAATTAGAATGGATCAATGGGGTTGATCCGTTAGTGGTAACATCCTATCGATGATAATGATTTCATGGTGTCAACTGATAATTATAATGGACCAATGGGGTTGATCCGTTATTGTTAACATCCTATCGATAATAATGATTGCATGGTGTCACCTGATAATTAGAATGCACCAATGGGGTTGATCCGTTAGTGGTAACATCAAATCGATGATAATGATGTCATGGTGTCACCTGATAATTAGAATGGATCAATGGGGTTGATCCGTTAGTGGTAACATCCCATCGATGATAATGATGTCATGGTGTCACCTGATAATTAGAATTGATCAATGGGGTTGATCCGTAAGTGGTAACATCCTATCGATGATAATGATTTCATGGTGTCACCTGATAATTAGAATGGATCAATTGGTTTGATCCGTTAGTAGTAACATCCTATCGATGATAATGATTTCACGGTGTCACCTGATAATTAGAATGGATCAATGGGGTTGATCCGTTAGTGGTAACATCCCATCGATGATAATGATTTCATGGTGTCACCTGATAATTAGAATGGATCAATGGGGTTGATCCATCCGTGGTAACATGCTATCGATGATAATGATTTCATGGTGTCACCTGATAATTATAATGGATCAATGGGGTTGATCCGTTAGTGGTAACATCCCATCGATGATAATTATTTAATGGTGTCACCTGATAATTTGAATGGACCAATGGGGTTGATACGTTAGTGGTAACATCCCATCGATGATAATTATTTCATGGTGTCACCTGATCATTATAATTGACTAATGGGGTTGATCCGTTAGTGGTAACATCCTATCGATGATAATGATTGCATGGTGTCACCTGATAATTAGAATGGATCAATGGGGTTCGATGATAATGATTTCATGGTGTCACCTGATAATTAGAATGGATCAATGGGGTTCGATGATAATGATTTCATGGTGTCACCTGATAATTAGAATGGATCAATGGGGTTGATCCGTTAGTGGTAACATCCCATCGATGATAATGATTTCTTGGTGTCACCCCGATAATTAGAATGGATCAATGGGGTTCGATGATAATGATTTCATGGTGTCACCTGATAATTAGAATGGATCTATGGGGTTGATCCGTTAGTGGTAACATCCCATCGATGATAATGATTTCTTGGTGTCACCTGGTAATTAGAATGGACCAATGGGGTTGATCCGACAGTGGCAACATCCCATCGATGATAATGATTTCATGGTGTCACCTGATAATTATAATGGACCAATGGGGTTGATCCGTTAGTGGTAACATCCCATCGATGATTTCATGGTGTCACCTGATAATTAGAATGGATCAATGGGGTTGATCCGTTAGTGGTAACATCCCATCGATGATAATGATTTCATGGTGTCACCTGATAATTAGAATGGATCAATGGGGTTGATCCGTTAGTGGTAACATCCCATCGATGATAATGATATCATGGTGTCACCTGATAATTAGAATGGATCAATGGGGTTGATCCGTTAGTGGTAACATCCCATCGATGATAATGATTTCATGGTGTCACCTGATAATTAGAATGGATCAATGGGGTTGATCCGTTAGTGGTAACATCCCATCGATGATAATGATTTTATGGTGTCACCTGATAATTCGAATGGATCAATGGGGTTGATCCGTTAGTGGTAACATCCCATCGATGATAATGATTTCATGGTGTCACCTGATAATTAGAATGGATCAATGGGGTTGATCCGTTAGTGGTAACATCCCATCGATGATAATTATTTCATGGTGCCACCTGATAATTAGAATGGATCAATGGGGTTGATCCGTTAGTGGTAACATCCCATCGATGATAATGATTTCATGGTGTCACCTGATAATTAGAATGGATCAATGGGGTTGATCCGTTAGTGGTAACATCCCATTGATGATAATGATTTCATGGTGTCACCTGATAATTAAAATGGACCAATGGGGTTGATCCGTTAGTGATAACATCCTATCGATGATAATGATTTCATGGTGTCACCTGATAATTAGAATGGATCAATGGGGTTGATCCATCCGTGGTAACATCCCATCGATGATAATGATTTCATGGTGTCACCTGATAATTAGAATGGATCAATGGGGTTGATCCGTTAGTGGTAACATCCTATCGGTGATAATGATTTCATGGTGTCACCTGATAATTAGAATGGAGCAATGGGGTTGATCCGTTAGTGGTAACATCCCATCGATGATAATGATTTCATGGTGTCACCTGATAATTAGAATGGATCAATGGGGTTGATCCGTTAGTGGTAACATCATATCGATGATAATGATTTCATGGTGTCACCTGATAATTAGAATGGATCAATGGGGTTGATCCGTTAGTGGTAACATCCCATCAATGATAATGATTTCATGGTGTCACCTGATAATTAGAATGGATCAATGGGGTTGATCCATCCGTGGTAACATCATATCGATGATAATGATTTCATGGTGTCACCTGATAATTAGAATGGATCAATGGGGTTGATCCGTTAGTGGTAACATCCCATCGATGATAATTATTTAATGGTATCACCTGATAATTTGAATGGACCAATGGGTTGATCCGTTAGTGGTAACATCCCATCGATGATAATTATTTAATGGTGTCACCTGATAATTAGAATGGATCAATGGGGTTGATCCGTTAGTGGTAACATCCCATCGATGATAATGATTTCATGGTGTCACCTGATAATAAGAATGGATCAATGGGGTTGATCCGTTAGTGGTAACATCCTATCGATGATAATGATTTCATGGTGTCACCTGATAATTAGAATGGATCAATGGGGTTCGATGATAATGATTTCATGGTGTCACCTGATAATTAGAATGGATCAATGGGGTTCGATGATAATGATTTCATGGTGTCACCTGATAATTAGAATGGATCAATGGGGTTGATTCGTTAGTGGTAACATCCCATCGATGATAATGATTTCATGGTGTTACCTGATAATTATAATGGATCAATGGGGTTGATCCGTTAGTGGTAACATCCCATCGATGATAATGATTTCATGGTGTCACCTGATAATTATAATGGATCAATGTGGTTCGATGATAATGATTTCATGGTGTCACCTGTTAATTATAATGGATCAATGGGGTTCGATGATAATGATTTCATGGTGTCACCTGATAATTAGAATGGATCAATGGGGTTCTATGATAATGATTTCATGGTGTCACCTGATAATTAGAATGGACCAATGGGATTGATCCGTCAGTGGTAACATCCCATCGATGATAATGATTTCATGGTGTCACCTGATAATTATAATGGACCAATGGGGTTGATCCGTTAGTGGTAACATCCCATCGATGATTTCATGGTGTCACCTGATAATTAGAATGGATCAATGGGGTTGATCCGTTAATGGTAACATCCTATCGATGATAATGATTTCATGGTGTCAACTGATAATTATAATGGACCAATGGGGTTGATCCGTTATTGTTAACATCCTATAGATAATAATGATTGCATGGTGTCACCTGATAATTAGAATGCACCAATGGCTTGATCCGTTAGTGGTAACATCCCATCGATGATAATGATGTCATGGTGTCACCTGATAATTAGAATGGATCAATGGGGTTGATCCGTTAGTGGTAACATCCCATCGATGATAATGATGTCATGGTGTCACCTGATAATTAGAATTGATCAATGGGGTTGATCCGTAAGTGGTAACATCCTATCGATGATAATGATTTCATGGTGTCACCTGATAATTAGAATGGATCAATGGGGTTGATCCGTTAGTAGTAACATCCTATCGATGATAATGATTTCACGGTGTCACCTGATAATTAGAATGGATCAATGGGGTTGATCCGTTAGTGGTAACATCCCATCGATGATAATGATTTCATGGTGTCACCTGATAATTAGAATGGATCAATGGGGTTGATCCATCCGTGGTAACATGCTATCGATGATAATGATTTCATGGTGTTACCTGATAATTATAATGGATCAATGGGGTTGATCCGTTAGTGGTAACATCCCATCGATGATAATTATTTAATGGTGTCACCTGATAATTTGAATGGACCAATGGGGTTGATACGTTAGTGGTAACATCCCATCGATGATAATTATTTCATGGTGTCACCTGATCATTATAATTGACTAATGGGGTTGATCCGTTAGTGGTAACATCCTATCGATGATAATGAATTTCATGGTGTCACCTGATAATTAGAATGGATCAATGGGGTTCGATGATAATGATTTCATGGTGTCCACCTGATAATTAGAATGGATCAATGGGGTTCGATGATAATGATTTCATGGTGTCACCTGATAATTAGAATGGATCAATGGGGTTGATCCGTTAGTGGTAACATCCCATCGATGATAATGATTTCTTGGTGTCACCCGATAATTAGAATGGATCAATGGGGTTCGATGATAATGATTTCATGGTGTCACCTGATAATTAGAATGGATCTATGGGGTTGATCCGTTAGTGGTAACATCCCATCGATGATAATGATTTCATGGTGTCACCTGGTAATTAGAATGGACCAATGGGGTTGATCCGACAGTGGCAACATCCCATCGATGATAATGATTTCATGGTGTCACCTGATAATTATAATGGACCAATGGGGTTGATCCGTTAGTGGTAACATCCCATCGATGATTTCATGGTGTCACCTGATAATTAGAATGGATCAATGGGGTTGATCCGTTAGTGGTAACATCCCATCGATGATAATGATTTCATGGTGTCACCTGATAATTAGAATGGATCAATGGGGTTGATCCGTTAGTGGTAACATCCCATCGATGATAATGATTTTATGGTGTCACCTGATAATTCGAATGGATCAATGGGGTTGATCCGTTAGTGGTAACATCCCATCGATGATAATGATTTCATGGTGTCACCTGATAATTAGAATGGATCAATGGGGTTGATCCGTTAGTGGTAACATCCCATCGATGATAATTATTTCATGGTGTCACCTGATAATTAGAATGGATCAATGGGGTTGATCCGTTAGTGGTAACATCCCATCGATGATAATGATTTCATGGTGTCACCTGATAATTAGAATGGATCAATGGGGTTGATCCGTTAGTGGTAACATCCCATTGATGATAATGATTTCATGGTGTCACCTGATAATTAAAATGGACCAATGGGGTTGATCCGTTAGTGATAACATCCTATCGATGATAATGATTTCATGGTGTCACCTGATAATTAGAATGGATCAATGGGGTTGATCCATCCGTGGTAACATCCCATCGATGATAATGATTTCATGGTGTCACCTGATAATTAGAATGGATCAATGGGGTTGATCCGTTAGTGGTAACATCCTATCGGTGATAATGATTTCATGGTGTCACCTGATAATTAGAATGGAGCAATGGGGTTGATCCGTTAGTGGTAACATCCCATCGATGATAATGATTTCATGGTGTCACCTGATAATTAGAATGGATCAATGGGGTTGATCCGTTAGTGGTAACATCATATCGATGATAATGATTTCATGGTGTCACCTGATAATTAGAATGGATCAATGGGGTTGATCCGTTAGTGGTAACATCCCATCAATGATAATGATTTCATGGTGTCACCTGATAATTAGAATGGATCAATGGGGTTGATCCATCCGTGGTAACATCCTATCGATGATAATGATTTCATGGTGTCACCTGATAATTAGAATGGATCAATGGGGTTGATCCGTTAGTGGTAACATCCCATCGATGATAATTGTTTAATGGTATCACCTGATAATTTGAATGGACCAATGGGTTGATCCGTTAGTGGTAACATCCCATCGATGATAATTATTTAATGGTGTCACCTGATAATTAGAATGGATCAATGGGGTTGATCCGTTAGTGGTAACATCCCATCGATGATAATGATTTCATGGTGTCACCTGATAATAAGAATGGATCAATGGGGTTGATCCGTTAGTGGTAACATCCTATCGATGATAATGATTTCATGGTGTCACCTGATAATTAGAATGGATCAATGGGGTTCGATGATAATGATTTCATGGTGTCACCTGATAATTAGAATGGATCAATGGGGTTCGATGATAATGATTTCATGGTGTCACCTGATAATTAGAATGGATCAATGGGGTTGATTCGTTAGTGGTAACATCCCATCGATGATAATGATTTCATGGTGTTACCTGATAATTATAATGGATCAATGGGGTTGATCCGTTAGTGGTAACATCCCATCGATGATAATGATTTCATGGTGTCACCTGATAATTAGAATGGATCAATGTGGTTCGATGATAATGATTTCATGGTGTCACCTGTTAATTATAATGGATCAATGGGGTTCGATGATAATGATTTCATGGTGTCACCTGATAATTAGAATGGATCAATGGGGTTCTATGATAATGATTTCATGGTGTCACCTGATAATTAGAATGGATCTATGGGGTTGATCGGTTAGTGGTAACATCCCATCGATGATAATGATTTCATGGTGTCACCTGATAATTAGAATGGATCAATGTGGTTCGATGATAATGATTTCATGGTGTCACCTGATAATTAGAATGGATCAATGGGGTTCGATGATAATGATTTCATGGTGTCACCTGATAATTATAATGGATCAATGGCGTTGATCCGTTAGTGGTAACATCCCATCGATGATAATGATTTCATGGTGTCACCTGATAATTATATTGGATCATTGGGGTTCGATGATAATGATTTCATGGTGTCACCTGATAATTAGAATGGATCAATGGGGATCGATGATAATGACTTGATGGTGTCACCTGATATTAGAATGGATCAATGGGGTTGATCCGTTTGTGGTAACATCCCATCGATGATAATGATTTCATGGTGTCACCTGATAATTAGAACGGATCAATGGGATTGATCCGTTAGTGGTAACATCCAATCGATGATAATGATTTCATGGTGTCACCTGATAATTAGAATGGATCAATGGGGTTGATCCGTTAGTGGTAACATCCCATCGATGATAATTATTTCATGGTGTCACCTGATAATTAGAATGGATCAATGGGGTTGATCCGTTAGTGGTAACATCCCATCGATGATAATGATTTCATGGTGTCACCTGATAATTAGAATGGATCAATGGGGTTGATCCGTTAGTGGTAACATCCCATTGATGATAATGATTTCATGGTGTCACCTGATAATTAAAATGGACCAATGGGGTTGATCCGTTAGTGATAACATCCTATCGATGATAATGATTTCATGGTGTCACCTGATAATTAGAATGGATCAATGGGGTTGATCCATCCGTGGTAACATCCAATCGATGATAATGATTTCATGGTGTCACCTGATAATTAGAATGGATCAATGGGGTTGATCCGTTAGTGGTAACATCCTATCGGTGATAATGATTTCATGGTGTCACCTGATAATTAGAATGGAGCAATGGGGTTGATCCGTTAGTGGTAACATCCCATCGATGATAATGATTTCATGGTGTCACCTGATAATTAGAATGGATCAATGGGGTTGATCCGTTAGTGGTAACATCATATCGATGATAATGATTTCATGGTGTCACCTGATAATTAGAATGGATCAATGGGGTTGATCCGTTAGTGGTAACATCCCATCGATGATAATGATTTCATGGTGTCACCTGATAATTAGAATGGATCAATGGGGTTGATCCATCCGTGGTAACATCCTATCGATGATAATGATTTCATGGTATCACCTGATAATTTGAATGGACCAATGGGTTGATCCGTTAGTGGTAACATCCCATCGATGATAATTATTTAATGGTGTCACCTGATAATTAGAATGGATCAATGGGGTTGATCCGTTAGTTGTAACATCCCATCGATGATAATGATTTCATGGTGTCACCTGATAATAAGAATGGATCAATGGGGTTGATCCGTTAGTGGTAACATCCTATCGATGATAATGATTTCATGGTGTCACCTGATAATTAGAATGGATCAATGGGGTTCGATGATAATGATTTCATGGTGTCACCTGATAATTAGAATGGATCAATGGGGTTCGATGATAATGATTTCATGGTGTCACCTGATAATTAGAATGGATCAATGGGGTTGATTCGTTAGTGGTAACATCCCATCGATGATAATGATTTCATGGTGTTACCTGATAATTATAATGGATCAATGGGGTTGATCCGTTAGTGGTAACATCCCATCGATGATAATGATTTCATGGTGTCACCTGATAATTAGAATGGATCAATGTGGTTCGATGATAATGATTTCATGGTGTCACCTGTTAATTATAATGGATCAATGGGGTTCTATGATAATGATTTCATGGTGTCACCTGATAATTAGAATGGATCTATGGGGTTGATCGGTTAGTGGTAACATCCCATCGATGATAATGATTTCATGGTGTCACCTGATAATTAGAATGGATCAATGTGGTTCGATGATAATGATTTCATGGTGTCACCTGATAATTAGAATGGATCAATGGGGTTCGATGATAATGATGTCATGGTGTCACCTGATAATTATAATGGATCAATGGCGTTGATCCGTTAGTGGTAACATCCCATCGATGATAATGATTTCATGGTGTCACCTGATAATTATAATGGATCATTGGGGTTCGATGATAATGATTTCATGGTGTCACCTGATAATTAGAATGGATCAATGGGGATCGATGATAATGATTTGATGGTGTCACCTGATATTAGAATGGATCAATGGGGTTGATCCGTTTGTGGTAACATCCCATCGATGATAATGATTTCATGGTGTCACCTGATAATTAGAACGGATCAATGGGATTGATCCGTTAGTGGTAACATCCCATCGATGATAATGATTTCATGGTGTCACCTGATAATTAGAATGGATCAATAGGGTTGATCCGTTAGTGGTAACATCCCATCGATGATAATTATTTCATGGTGTCACCTGATAATTCGAATGGATCAATGGGGTTGATCCCTTAGTGGTAACATCCCATCGATGATAATGATTTCATGGTGTCACCTGATAATTAGAATGGATCAATGGGGTTGGTCCGTTAGTGGTAACATCCCATCGATGATAATTATTTCATGGTGTCACCTGATAATTAGAATGGATCAATGGGGTTGATCCGTTAGTGGTAACATCCCATCGATGATAATGATTTCATGGTGTCACCTGATAATTAGAATGGATTAATGGGGTTGATCCGTTAGTGGTAACATCCTATCGATGATAATGATTTCATGGAGTCACCTGATAATTAGAATGGATCAATGGGGTTCGATGATAATGATTTCATGGTGTCACCTGATAATTAGAATGGATCAATGGGGTTCGATGATAATGATTTCATGGTGTCACCTGATAATTATAATGGATCAATGGGGTTGATCCGTTAGTGGTAACATCCCATCGATGATAATGATTTCATGGTGTTACCTGATAATTATAATGGATCAATGGGGTTGATCCGTTAGTGGTAACATCCCATCGATGATAATGATTTCATGGTGTCACCTGATAATTAGAATGGATCAATGTGGTTCGATGATAATGATTTCATGGTGTCACCTGTTAATTAGAATGGATCAATGGGGTTCGATGATAATGATTTCATGGTGTCACCTGATAATTAGAATGGATCAATGGGGTTCGATGATAATGATTTCATGGTGTCACCTGATAATTAGAATGGATCTATGGGGTTGATCGGTTAGTGGTAACATCCCATCGATGATAATGATTTCATGGTGTCACCTGATAATTAGAATGGATCAAAGTGGTTCGATGATAATGATTTCATGGTGTCACCTGATAATTAGAATGGATCAATGGGGTTCGATGATAATGATTTCATGGTGTCACCTGATAATTAGAATGGATCAATGGGGTTGATCCGTTAGTGGTAACATCCCATCGATGATAATGATTTCATGGTGTCACCTGATAATTATAATGGATCAATGGGGTTCGATGATAATGATTTCATGGTGTCACCTGATAATTAGAATGGATCAATGGGGATCGATGATAATGATTTGATGGTGTCACCTGATATTAGAATGGATCAATGGGGTTGATCCGTTTGTGGTAACATCCCATCGATGATAATGATTTCATGGTGTCACCTGATAATTAGAATGGATCAATGGGATTGATCCGTTAGTGGTAACATCCCATCGATGATAATGATTTCATGGTGTCACCTGATTATTAGAATGGATCAATGGGGTTGATCCGTTAGTGGTAACATCCCATCGATGATAATGATTTCATGGTGTCACCTGATAATTCGAATGGATAAATGGGGTTGATCCGTTAGTGGTAACATCCCATCGATGATAATGATTTCATGGTGTCACCTGATAATTAGAATGGATCAATGGGGTTGATCCGTTAGTGTTAACATCCTATCGATAATAATGATTTCATGGTGTCACCTGATAATTAGAATGCACCAATGGGGTTGATCCGTTAGTGGTAACATCCCCTCGATGATAATGATTTCATGGTGTCACCTGATAATTAGAATGGATCAATGGGGTTGATCCGTTAGTGGTAACATCCCATCGATGATAATGATTTCATGGTGTCACCTGATAATTAGAATGGATCAATGGGGTTGATCCGTTAGTGGTAACATCCCATCGATGATAATGATTTCATGGTGTCACCTGATAATTAGAATGGATCAATGGGGTTGATCCGTTAGTGGTAACATCCCATCGATGATAATGATTTCATGGTGTCACCTGATAATTAGAATGGACCAATGGGGTTGATCCGTTAGTGATAACATCCTATCGATGATAATGATTTCATGGTGTCACCTGATAATTAGAATGGATCAATGGGGTTGATCCATCCGTGGTAACATCCCATCGATGATAATGATTTCATGGTGTCACCTGATAATTAGAATGGATCAATGGGGTTGATCCGTTAGTGGTAACATCCTATCGATGATAATGATTTCATGGTGTCACCTGATAATTAGAATGGATCAATGGGGTTGATCCGTTAGTGGTAACATCCCATAGATGATAATGATTTCATGGTGTCACCTGATAATTAGAATGGATCAATGGAGTTCGATGATAATGATTTCATGGTGTCACCTGATAATTAGAATGGATCAATGGGGTTCGATGATAATGATTTCATGGTGTCACCTGATAATTAGAATGGATCAATGGGGTTCGATGATAATGATTTCATGGTGTCACCTGATAATAAGAATGGATAAATGGGGTTGATTCGTTAGTGTTAACATCCCATCGATGATTTCATGGTGTCACCTGATTATTAGAATGGATCAATGGGGTTGATCCGTTAGTGGTAACATCCCATCGATGATAATGATTTCATGGTGTCACCTGATAATTAGAATGGATCAATGGGGTTGATCCGTTAGTGGTAACATCCCATCGATGATTTCATGGTGTCACCTGATAATTAGAATGGATCAATGGGGTTGATCCGTTAGTGGTAACATCCCATCGATGATAATGATTTCATGGTGTCACCTGATAATTAGAATGGATCAATGGGGTTGATCCGTCAGTGGTAACATCCCATCGATGATCATGATTTCATGGTGTCACCTGATAATTAGAATGGATCAATGGGGTTGATCCGTTAGTGGTAACATCCCATCGATGATAATGATTTCATGGTGTCACCTGATAATTAGAATGGATCAATGGGGTTGATCCGTTAGTGGTAACATTCCATCGATGATAATGATTTCATAGTGTCACCTGATAATTAGAATGCACCAATGGGGTTGATCCATCCGTGGTAACATCCCATCGATGATAATGATTTCATGGTGTCACCTGATAATTAGAATGGATCAATGGGGCTGATCCGTTAGTGGTAACATCCCATCGATGATAATGATTTCACGGTGTCACCTGATAATTAGAATGGATCAATGGGGTTGATCCGTCAGTGGTAACATCCCATCGATGATAATGATTTCATGGTGTCACCTGCTAATTATAATGGATCAATGGGGTTGATCCGTTAGTGGTAACATTCCATCGATGATAATGATTTCATAGTGTCACCTGATAATTAGAATGCACAATGGGGTTGATCCATCCGTGGTAACATCCCATCGGTGATAATGATTTCATGGTGTCACCTGATAAGTAGAATGGACCAATGGGGTTGATCCGTTAGTGGTAACATCCCATCGATGATAATTATTTAATGGTGTCACCTGATAATTAGAATGCACCAATGGGGTTGATCCGTTAGTGGTAACATCCCATCGATGATAATTATGTAATGATGTCACCTGATAATTAGAATGGATCAATGTGGTTGATCCGTTAGTGGTAACATCCCATCGATGATAATGATTTCATCGTGTCACCTGATAATTAGAATGGTCCAATGGGGTTGATCCGCTAGTGGTAACATCCCATCGATGATAATTATTTAATGGTGTCACCTGATAATTAGAATGGATCAATGGGGTTCGATGATAATGATTTCATGGTGTCACCTGATAATTAGAATGGATCAATGGGGTTCGATGATAATGATTTCATGGTGTCACCTGATAATTAGAATGGATCAACGGGGTTCGATGATAATGATTTCATGGCGTCACCTGATAATTAGAATGGATAAATGGGGTTGATCCGTTAGTGTTAACATCCCATCGATCATTTCATGGTGTAGCCTGATAATTAGAATGGATCAATCGGGTTGATCCGTTAGTGGTAACATCCCATCGATGATAATGATTTCATGGTGTCACCTGATAATTAGAATGGATCAATGTGGTTGATCCGTTAGTGGTAACATCCCATCGATGATTTCATTTTGTCACCTGATAATTAGAATGGATCAATGGGGTTGATCCGTTAGTGGTAACATTCCATCGATGATAATGATTTCATGGTGTCACCTGATAATTAGAATGGATCAATGGGGTTGATCCGTCGGTGGTAAGATCCCATCGATGATAATGATTTCATGGTGTCACCTGATAATTAGAATGGATCAATGGGGTTGATTCGTTAGTGGTAACATCCCATCGATGATAATGATTTCATGGTGTCACCTGATAATTAGAATGGACCAATGGGGTTGATCCGTTAGTGGTAACATCCCATCGATGATAATTATTTAATGGTGTCACCTGATAATTAGAATGGATCAATGGGGTTGATCCGTTAGTGGTAACATCCTATCGATGATAATGATTTCATGGTGTCACCTGATAATTAGAATGGATCAATGGGGTTTATCCGTCAGTGGTTACATCCTGTCGATGATAATGATTTCATGGTGTCACCTGATAATCAGAATGGATCAATGGGGTTGATCCGTTAGTAGTAACATCCCGTCGATGATAATGATTTCATGGTGTCATCTGATAATTAGAATGGATCAATGGGGTTGATCCGTTTGTGGTAACATCCCATCGATGATAATGATTTCATGGTGTCACCTGATAATTAGAAAGGATCAATGGGGTTGATCCGTTAGTGGTAACATCCCATCGATGATAATGATTTCATGGTGCCACCTGATAATTAGAATGGATCAATGGGGTTGATCCGTTAGTGTTAACATCCCATCGATGATAATGATTTCATGTTGTCGCCTGATAATTAGAATGGATCAATGGGGTTGATCCGTTAGTGGTAACATCCCATCGATGATAATGGTTTCATGGTGTCACCTGATAATTAGAATGGATCAATGGGGTTGATCCGTTAGTGGTAACATCCCATCGATGATTTCATGGTGTTACCTGATAATTAGAATGGATCAATGGGGTTGATCTGTTAGTGGTAACATCCTATCGATGATTTCATGGTGTCACCTGATAATTAGAATGGATCAATGGGGTTGATCCGTTAGTGTTAACATCCCATCGATGATAATGATTTCATGGTGTCACCTGATAATTAGAATGGATCAATGGGGTTGATCCGTTTGTGGTAACATCCCACCGATGATAATGGTTTCATGGTGTCACTTGGTAATTATAATGGATCAATGGGGTTGATCCGTTAGTGGTAACATCCCATCGATGATAATGATTTCATGGTGTCACCTGATAATTAGAATGGACCAATAGGGTTGATCTGTTTGTGGTAACATCCCATCGATGATTTCATGGTGTCACCTGATAATTAGAATGGACCAATGGGGTTGGTCCGTTTGTGATAACATCCCATCGATGATAATGGTTTCATGGTGTCACCTGGTAATTAGAATGGATCAATGGGGTTGATCCGTTAGTGGTATCATCCCATCGATGATAATGATTTAATGGTGTCACCTGATAATTAGAATGGATCGATAGGGTTGATTTGTCAGTGGTAACATCCCATCGATGATAATGATTTCATGGTGTCACCTGATAATTAGAATGGATCAATGGGGTTGATCCGTCAGTGGTAACATCCCATCGATGATAATGATTTAATGGTGTCACCTGATAATTAGAAAGGATCAATGGGCTTGATCCGTTTGTGGTAACATCCCATCGGTGATAATGATTTCATGGTGTCACCTGATAATTAGAATGGATCAATGGGGTTGATCCATTAGTGGTAACATCCCATCGATGATTTCATGGTGTCACCTGATAATTAGAATGGATCAATGGGGTTGATCCGTTAGTAGTAACATCCTATCGATGATAATGATTTCATGGTGTCACCTGATAATTAGAATGGATCAATTGGGTTGATCTGTTTGTGGTAACATCCCATCGATGATAATGATTTCATGGTGTCACCTGATAATTAGAATGGACCAATGAGTATGCTCCGTTAGTGATAACATCCCATCAATGATAATGATTTCATGGTGTCACCTGATAATTAGAATGGATCAATGGGGTTGATCCGTTTGTGGTAACATCCTATCGATGATAATGATTGCATGGTGTCACCTGATAATTAGAATGGATCAATGGGGTTGATCCGTTAGTGGTAACATCCCATCGATGATTTCATGGTGTCACCTGATAATTAGAATGGATCAATGGGGTTGATCCGTTAGTGGTAACATCCCATCGATGATAATGATTTCATGGTGTCACCTGATAATTAGAATGGACCCATGAGTATGCTCCGTTAGTGATAACATCCCATCAATGATAATGATTTCATGGTGTCACCTGATAATTAGAATGGATCAATGGGGTTGATCCGTTTGCGGTAACATCCTATCGATGATAATGATTGCATGGTGTCACCTGATAATTATAATGGATCAATGGGGTTGATCCGTTAGTGGTAACATCCCATCGACGATTTCATGGTGTCACCTGATAATTAGAATGGATCAATGGGGTTGATCCGTTAGTGTTAACATCCCATCGATGATAATGATTTCATGTTGTCGCCTGATAATTAGAATGGATCAATGGGGTTGATCCGTTAGTGGTAACATCCCATCGATGATAATGGTTTCATGGTGTCACCTGATAATTATAATGGATCAATGGGGTTGATCTGTTAGTGGTGACATCCTATCGATGATTTCATGGTGTCACCTGATAATTAGAATGAATCAATGGGGTTGATCCGTTAGTGTTAACATCCCATCGATGATAATGATTTCATGGTGTCAACTAATAATTAGAATGGATCAATGGGGTTGATCCGTTAGTGTTAACATCCCATCGATGATAATGATTTCATGGTGTCACCTAATAATTAGAATGGATCAATGGGGTTGATCCGTTTGTGGTAACATCCCACCGATGATAATGGTTTCATGGTGTCACCTGGTAATTATAATGGATCAATGGGGTTGATCAGTTAGTCGTAACATCCCATCGATGATAATGAATTCATGGTGTCACCTGATAATTAAAATGGACCAATAGGGTTGATCTGTTTGTGGTAACATCCCATCGATGATTTCATGGTGTCACCTGATAATTAGAATGGACCAATGGGGTTGATCCGTTTGTGATAACATCCCATCGATGATAATGGTTTCATGGTGTCACCTGGTAATTAGAATGGATCAATGGGGTTGATCCGTTAGTGGTAACATACCATCGATGATAATGATTTCATGGTGTCACCTGAAAATTAGAATGGACCAATGGGGTTGATCCGTTAGTGGTAACATCCCATCGATGATTTCATGGTGTCACCTTATAAATAGAATGGATCAATGGGGTTGATCCGTTAGTGGCAACATCCTATCGATGATAATGATTTCATGGTGTCACCTGATAATTATAATGGATCAATGGGGTTGATCCGTTAGTGGTAACATCCCATCGATGATAATGATTTCATGGTGTCACCTGATAATTAGAATCGACCAATTGGGTTGATCTGTTTGTGGTATCATCCCATCGATGATTTCATGGTGTCAGCTGATAATTATAATGGACCAATGGGGTTGATCCGTTAGTGGTAACATCCCATCGATGATTTCATGGTGTCATCTGATAATTAGAATGGATCAATGGGGTTGATCTGTTAGTGGTAACATCATATCGATGATAATGATTTCATGGTGTCACCTGATAATTAGAATGGATCAATGGGGTTGATCCGTCAGTGGTAACATCCCATCGATGATAATGATTTCATGGTGTCACCTGATAATTAGAATGGACCAATGGGGTTGATCTGTTAATGGTAACATCCTATCGATGATAATGATTTAATGGTGTCACCGGATAATTAGAATGGATCAATGGGGTTGATCCGTTAGTGGTAACATCCCATCGATGATAATGATTTCATGGTGTCACCTGATAATTAGAATTGATCAATGGGGTTGATATTTTAGTGGTAACATCCTATCGATGATAATAATTTCATGGTGTCACCTGATAATTAGAATGGATCAATGGGGTTGATCCGTTTGTGGTGACATCCCATCGATGATAATGATTTCATGGTGTCACCTGATAATTATAATGGACCAATTGGGTTGATCTGTTTGTGGTAACATCCCATCGATGATTTCATGGTGTCACCTGATAATTAGAATGGACCAATGGGGTTGATCCGTTAGTGGTAACATCCTATCGACGATAATGATTTCATGGTGTCACCTGATAAATAGAATGGATCAATGGGGTTGATCCGTTAGTGGCAACATCCTATCGATGATAATGATTTCATGGTGTCACCTGATAATTAGAATGGATCAATGGGGTTGATCCGTTAGTGGTAACATCCCATCGATGATAATGATTTCATGGTGTCACCTGATAATTAGAATGGACCAATTGGGTTGATCTGTTTGTGGTATCATCCCATCGATGATTTCATGGTGTCAGCTGATAAGTATAATGGACCAATGGGGTTGATCCGTTAGTGGTAACATCCCATCGATGATTTCATGGTGTCATCTGATAATTAGAATGGATCAATGGGGTTGATATGTTAGTGGTAACATCATATCGATGATAATGATTTCATGGTGTCACCTGATAATTATAATGGATCAATGGGGTTGATCCGTCAGTGGTAACATCCCATCGATGATAATGATTTCATGGTGTCACCTGATAATTAGAATGGACCAATGGGGTTGATCTGTTAATGGTAACATCCTATCGATGATAATGATTTCATGGTGTCACCGGATAATTAGAATGGATCAATGGGGTTGATCCGTTAGTGGTAACATCCCATCGATGATAATGATTTCATGGTGTCACCTGATAATTAGAATTGATCAATGGGGTTGATCTGTTAGTGGTAACATCCCATCGATGATAATAATTGCATGGTGTCACCTGATAATTAGAATGGATCAATGGGGTTGATCCGTTTGTGGTAACATCCCATCGATGATAATGGTTTCATGGTGTCACCTGATAATTAGAATGGATCAATGGGGTTGATCCGTTAGTGGTAACATCCCATCGATGATAATGATTTCATGGTGTCACCTGATAATTAGAATGGACCAATGGGGTTGATCCGTTAGTGGTAACATCCCATCGATGATAATGATTTCATGGTGTCACCTGATAATTAGAATGGACCAATGGGGTTGATCCGTTAGTGGTAACATCCCATCGATGATAATGATTTCATGGTGTCACCTGATAATTAGAATGGACCAATGGGGTTGATCCGTTAGTGGTAACATCCTATCGAAGATAACAATTTCGTGGTGTCACCTGATAAAATTTACCAATGGGGATGATCCGTTAGTTTTACCGTCATGTCGATGATAACGACTGTATTGTGTCAGCTGATATAATGTACCAATTGGGGTTCTCCGTTGTTGGTAATATAACAGGATTGTCGCATAACGGGTCGTCACCCTAAAAGCCCGCCCTACATGAACTGCACATCCCTTCATTGTCCCCATATGGTAATGGTACCCGCCATCGTGTTTCAGTTAAATTAAATCATTAAAGGAAACACTCGATCCCTCAATCAATTGTTGTGAATCTAGTTTAGTTCTTTTATTTTGGAAAATGTAGTGCGTTGATTTGTATTTCTCAAATAACAAGAAAATATGTTCTCCATTTCTAATGCTGCAAAACTGAACATGTTATTTGTCATATCAGGTTCTTGATGCTTGTGTATATCCGTCTCAATAGCTACATGTAATGTATGTGCACTTATTCGCATGGCACTTGGATAGCCCGTTGTTGAATTTGTTAAACCCAAGCCCATATCTGAGCTCATTGTAAAATATACCAAATTGATTAAGTTTCACTATAAAGTGCCGACTATGGTGTCATATGTGGCTCGACGTGATTAGTATAAGAGATTAATATTAGTCTCACTCGCCTCGTATGACACCGTATCCGGCAAAAACTGAAAGTAATGTAACTTATAATATATTCTCCTTCGTTTTCCAGCCAAGCATATTGATGGCGGCTTTGGCCAATTCCGGAATATACTGATTGCAGGTTGCATATGTGGTGCAGCGCTACTGTTCTTCGCTATATTCAGTATTGCATTTTTCATCAGATTCCGAAAAAGGTGAGATATCTCATAGAAAATAACAAATTAAGTTCTGATAGGGACTGATATATGGATTGTCGACAATGAAAGTGAAGTTGTAATGAGTTACAGTGATCGTATTACGTACATTCACGCTATGTAGTTTGTGTTTAACAAAACGTAGATAAAATGTAAGATCACGGAATACTATGGCTTTACATTAAACTTGAATTAATTTAGGTCATGAGTGACCCGCCATATAAAATCCAGTCGTAAGTCGGGATTGTTTTACCCTGTGCCAATACATTCTCTTATATATGCGAGTCGACCATAGGTCGCCTCGCATATATAAGAGAATGCATTGGCCTAACATTTATTTACAATTTTAATAATTTGTTCTTGTATTCTTTAACAATTTTATAATTTCACCCATACAGAGCCCCAGACAAACATGAGCAGACGACACTCTTCCATATGCTTCTATATATGTGTGGGGCTCCCTGCAGGGTAATGGATGTTTTTTTTATTTTATGTTCTAAAAATTGTAAGAAACATTTATTTAAAAAACATGATACAAAATTGTTAGGCCAATGCATTCTCTTATATATGCGAGGCGACCTATGGTCGACTCGCATATACAAGAGAATGCATTGGCACAGGGTACTTACGACTGGATTTGATATGGCGGGTCACATATTAATCTAGTAACCATCGTTACGTTACCTACTTGTTCTTCTTGTATTGCTGGGTAAACTTTATTTGAAAAATGCGGTTTCATCCGGTGGGAATATCGGGTGGGTAATTAATTGGCCTCGGTGTGGAAATATCCGATTGGTGATTATCAGCGATGGGGAAATAACCGATATAATCAAGATCGTTACATATTTTGATCAATAGTTAGTTAAATTGATTTAAGATAGAAAAGCTGATTAAATAATATATTGATTTGATTGCTGGATAACGCTATTTATAGTAACTAGCATTACTATCTATATACTGAAGATTACTAAGGAGAGCAATCAAGTTAGTAAAGTTGAAGAATCAAAATAGTATTATGTCACAAGTTGATCTCATGAAATGTGTCCGTTGCACAGTCAATACATATGTAAACTAAGAATAAAGTATAGGTCAAAATGAAAACTTAACAACACGCGAGAGATCGCTAACAACGGTATTCTAAATCAACTGACTATATAAGTGACACACTCTCAATCAATGTGACTTTCAGGAAGGGCAAAAAAGAAGGCGAAACGAATAAAGGATACGATGAGAAGATACCAGAACCTTACCCAGATTATGATTGGATTGAAGACGACAACTTATCACTCCAGAGTGAACAATATTACCGCCAGGACAGGTTCATGTGATCACTACTTAGTGAAGATAATTGCCACCAGGACAGGTCCATGTGATAACTACATAGTGAACATCATTACCGTCAGGACAGGCTCATACAATCTGCCTACACTAACTGGGGCCAATACTATTAATATACTTATAAGGTTTATTTAGGCACATAGAGGTCGTGTTTTGTCATGTGTGATGATGCTTTTATTTTATAGTTCCGATTTCATGGTTGAGGGGAAAGTCATGTACGTCATTTTACCTCAACCAGATGCGTATTTCCATAATTGTAAATATGGAACAACAATACCACTGTACTTATGGGAAAAAGCGTGTAATATATAGCGATGAAAAACCATCAGGTAAGAACAAATTGAGAGTATATAGAGAAGTAATGAGTGATTACCGATTGGAGCCACACTTGGACATAGTAAAACATATTGAAGTGAGAAAGATCTTCAGCGAATTGCGGATTAGCAATCATACTCTAGAAATTGACAAGGGGCGTCATAAACAAGATAATATGCAGAAAGTGTTGATTTGAAACTGAAATCGAGGAACATTATATTTTAAAGTGTGTTATTTACAAAAGCATTCGTCTCCGTTTCTTTAACGAAATAGACCGCGGCATAGTCAATCAGAGGTTTACTAATTTGCATGATAAACAACAACTTATTTTCATACTGCGAAATTATAAAATGGAAACGTGCTATATCATCTGTAACATGGTATGTCTCTTTTTTCCACAAAAGGTGTGAAAAACCAGATTTTCAATAACAAACATGATTAAAGTTTAATTTTAGTTCTGATTACAATTGTGTATAGTCATTGTATCATATATATATATTCATTGTTATTTGTGTTGTTACATTGGCCCCGTGTGGGTGTAATTGTCAATAAACTTGTGAAGTATCTAGCATAATTTTCGGCTGTTGTTCCATTGGCGGTATCAGGATAGACATTTCTAGAACATGGAAAGCTTGCTGTACCGGCGGATAAATGCGGATTATCTCTTTGTAAATATGTATTGTTATATTCATCCCATTTTCCTCTCTTCTGATTGGCTGACGTTGGGTCACATAGCGGGCCACAAATAACTTGTTACCCTCGATGGTAACATTGCGGCAGTTGTTGACCGCCCAGCTGTTACCAATAAACACAGAACTACGAAGAACTAAACGTACAAAGATTACATCATAAATCTCTATTAATTTCTGAAAACACGCATTTTAGAAACCCCACTATTTCGTAACTACCGAACTGTGGTGTTGTCCAATTTGCATTAGTGTTGTCTTTAATTTGCAATTAAAGCACGCTATGTATATATGATGTTATCACGGATATAAATCCCTTATAAGGTGTAATGTTCCAATTGGACCTTTTTATATCAATAATTAATACCGTGTAAAAAAATAGATAAACCTTATAATGCAGTTGGTATGTACGGTAGACCTACGTCAAAAATACGTTTCTGTACTAATTAAGCTCTAAATATCAAATAACCACTCTTTACTGTTTATCAATCGACAATTTACTTTCGGCTCTACATTCCTCCGACTTCAAATGAATACCCTTATATTGCGTAACAGTCTGTAGCATAAAACTGTTGTCAATTTCTTTTGGAACATTTTAGCGTTCTCGAAATTAACACGACCACCTGCGTCTTTACGCTCATTTAAAACAAAACCGAACATTTCGCCGCATGGCTACTCTACTTCAAAATTGCTTTACCCCCTCCTTCCGTGAACCGATTCTCACCATGCAGCCCTTGTGTGACATTCCATATCTCGAGCGAGCGACAAATCCCCGTGTCTCACTCAATCGCGTCGACAACTGTATATTACATAATTACCGGGGTATACAATGTTAGATCTGAATAATTTCTGGTCTAAAAAGGTGTGGTTGTTTAGCTAACGAACAATAGTGGTTACTGTTAACAGAGACCAGAAGTTTAGTGTATTTATTTTGTCACAAATAAACTGTACTTATACTCATTATCGCTTATACCTATGGAATAAAACAATACAACCTATCAATATGGGTCATTTGACGTTCGGTACGTAGCTATGGGAACAGCATAAGGGCGCGTACACATGAAGCTGCAAGAAAATATCTGCAAGAAAATATCAGGTCAAATTGCACACTGATATTTTCTTGCTGCAAAGATTACGCCCGTGAGAACGCGGCGGTTTAAACGGCATTGATTGAGCTCAATCAGAACAGTATTAGTCATGCTGGTTCAAGTGAATTGCGTCCGGTAAATAACCTATAGTCCATTTTGGCAATTCATAGCTTTGTGAAATTTCCAACTGTTGACATGTATTACCGAAGTCGGTGGGATTATGCAACCACCGACCTGTAGCAACGTTGCTGATCTCGTGCCTAAAGACATTCTGCATAATAAGAAAGTGGTCACGTTATTTGGAACTTTGAATGTGTTATAATTTCATTGTGTATGCATATGTGGGGTGACAAATGTTATTATGGTTTTGTGGCAAATCGGATGACCCCACCCCCATTGAGACCCCATATGAAGTTTTCAGGAGATTGTTTCTTGGTTCATGGGGATGTGGTGTACATTAAGTTACCGAACTTACATGGCTGCATGTGGGGACATGAGACCCCCGCCAACTATGGCCAAAGTGTTGGAAACAATATTAGTTGGAAATTTCACACCAACAATGGTCTGAAATTGAGTCTGATTTTTCAACCATTATTGTATGTGGAATTAGTGGTTTTAGACCAACATTTGCATTTCTTCCTATGTATACTTTGGTCAAAATATTGGTTTGGAATTTATTCTAGGCCCCTCCCTCCCGGTGTCCAGTCAAAATGCAAGACATGTGAGGTACCAGATGGGAAATTCAAAGACGATGGGAGGTGTGCAAATTAAATTATGTGATATTGGGTCTTTGGCCCGATTCATCGTTCAAGGGGGGTGCAGTTGGAAATCCACGGACATCCTCCGTCAGCGGAAACGTTCAAAAGATATATGTATGTCTTCACACATAGCCATATAATAGCTCAGCGATTATGTCAAACATTCCAAAATGGAATTACGAAGTCAATTGTTGAAACAGGCGATAATATTGATGAATCATAACTCGAGTGCGAAAACGGTTACCAGCGTGTCCCTTATAGAGATTAGTTAACGGATACCGATGGCCACCAATTAAGGTTAACACATATCACCAACTGGCGATAAAATATCAGCCCGCTGTCTTCGTCGGATATTTTCCGGTATTATTTATTTCATTGGTCAAGTAAGTCACATGGGGCATACCTGATATTTTCTTGCCCGCCATGTGTACGCGCCCTTATAGGAATCACTGAACTAAATGGTTTCCCATAGGCGACAGTGTTAACGTTTCGGCCAAATTCACTGAATTGAAGCCTGCAGGCCATACCAGTGATGTTTACCCAGCTAGATTGACACCAGTTGATCACGAAAATGCAAGAAAAATCATAGGTCATGTGTTTACTTTTTAAAATAAATCCTCAAGACTACGAGAGGGCTATCTCACAGCCAAATTTGATCTGGAAAAACCCAGAACTACAGCAGCCAGTTAAATAAATTTCCAATTTGTTTAATCTTTTCGACCATATTACATAGGTATTAAGATGACATATAATACATTTATGTACATGGCTTACATAACACACATTCAAGTGATATACATTATAATATATAAACAGTATTTACAATATCAATAATATACCTGTTTGCCATAGGTGATTTCCGTTGACGCTTTATACTATGCTGTCATATGATTGGTCAACCCAAAGGGCGTAGACG
The DNA here is from genome assembly GCA_032622095.1 of Siphonodentalium dalli. Taxonomy (NCBI): domain Eukaryota; kingdom Metazoa; phylum Mollusca; class Scaphopoda; order Gadilida; family Siphonodentaliidae; genus Siphonodentalium; species Siphonodentalium dalli. The sequence continues at coordinate 15,485,114 of CP136063.1, forward strand.
TTCTCAATTATATTACCAGGGAGGTAATATAATTAAGAGTATGTATCCACTTTGGTTAGTCGTTTGTGCACGTTATTTCTTATTAGCTTCGTATGAATGCAGTGTAATTTACTATCTTTTTCTGTATCTACCCAAGCTTAACCGAATTTATAAGTTCACGATTGATTATTTTAATAAAATCGCACAATTTCCGTATGTCTGTTGAATTGTTCTGGTTAAGTATTTCACTCATTGTGATAGTATTATGTTTTCTGTTCGTGAATTTTGATAGTAATCGCCGTCGATCAGGTGACAGTTTCTCGCATTCGAGAAGATAATGAAATTCATCTCCAATCTTTCTGGAGTTGCAGAGTGGACATAGTCGGTCAGTTTGTTCAGGTTTTCGCCATCGTCCTGTTTCAATCGGTAAATGGTGACTACTGGTTCTAAATTTACATAACGTAATCCGGTTTACTACGTTCGACGTTAGATACCTTTCAAAAGCTAAGTCATGCTTAAAGATTTGGTATAGCTTACCACGAATGGAGTTGTTCATATCAGATTCCCAGTTATCTGTGAATTGTGAAATTAAACTACACTTTGTATACGAAACGAGTTGACCAGTATCCAGTATGCGCTCCATGTGCCATACATGTAATTGGTTACAGTGTTCTAATAAATCATGGATTTTGTGTAACAAAGCGAAATTATTTGCGTTGATATCAAATATAGTCTGTGCTAATTTCAGAAGTATTCTGTGATATCTTACCTCCGCACTGTTCATAATTTTACACCAATATTTTATTATTCTCGTGTTTATATACACGTCAATTGGTAGCCTGCCACATTCCCCATACAGCATAAAGTTGGGAGTAGATGGCCTGAGATTAAGAATATGCTTCATAAATTTTCGATGAACTTTTTCCAAGATATCATTGTTACCAAAACCCCAAATCTCGCAACCATATAATAAAATTGGCATAACGTGCAGGTCGAACAAATCAAGTTGGGTTTTGATCGAGAGACAGTACTTCCGCGATTTTCCAACAACTGAGTACATGGCTTTGGTGGCTTTTTCTGCCAGAGCCTTTTTTGCCGTCGTGAATGATCCAGATTTGCAAAATATTATTCCAAGATAATTAAATTTATTTACTGTTTCGATTCTTCTACCTTTGAACAGAAATTTTGTCTTTTTTGGAAGACTGGTCTTCGATAGGTTGATAATTTTTTGTTTTCTCGATATTCACTGTTAATTTCCATTTATTGCAATATTTTTCAAAGAGATCCAATTGTTGTTGTAATACTTTTGGGGTTTCCGCCTTGATTGCCGTATCATCGGCGTAAAGAATCATGAATATTTTTACGTAACAGTTGAGTCGATTCTCTATTTATAGATATATTGTTTTTAAGCCGACAACGTCGTTATCGAGTAAATATTCTTGTAAATCGTTTATATACAGTGTGAATAATATGGGAGATAGGTAATCCCCTTGTCTGACACCAGCATGCCAGGGGAAGTAGATGGATGCACGTCCATCTGCTTGAACACATGATTTGATATGGTTATACATGTTGGTAATCACCGTGAATATTTTCCCATTGATCCCAGATTTCAAAATTGTCATCCAAAGTCCGTGCCTCCACACCATGTCGAATGCTTTTTGGAAGTCAATGAACGCGCACAATAATTTCTTGTTCAATTTTCTACTTATCTCAAATAATAGATTTAAAATGAAAATGTTGTCGGTAGTCGAATAATTTTTCCTGAAACCGGACTGACTTTCTGAGATAATGTCAAAATCATCAGTGAGTTGTCCCAAACGATTGGATAAGATCTTAGTAAACAGTTTACCAAAACAACTCAGAAGGGTGATCGGCCTATAATTACTGGGGTCGGTTGAGTCTCCCTTATTTTTGTAAAGAGGTACGATAGTACCTATCACCCAGTCTGCCGGTATTACCCCTGTGTTTAATATTATGTTAAACAATTTGCAATATATGTCAATGAAAACATCAGAAGATGCTTTTATGTAGTCATTGAAAATAAGATCATGGCCGCTTGATTTGTTATTTTTGAGACCCTTTATAGCTTGTCTTATTTCCTCTTCGGTGATCGGTCGGTTCAGGTCGGGATTCGCGTCTACTTTAAATAGTTCAGTTATATCCCTTTCTATTAATGGGTCGTCACCGTGTTTAGTCGCATTGATGTTCTGGAAATAATTTGTAAAATTATCGAGGGTGGCATCAACTCGTTGATAATTTCCGCCCCTAATTTTCTTCCAGAAATCACGTGGGCTACTGTGTTGTAAAGCTGACATTTCGCGAGTAATCATATCTCTGTGTGCTCTAATTGATTTATCCATTTCGCTTTTATAAGCGCGAGACGCATGTTTCATGTCTATATCTGAGGTGGAGTCACGGCGTAATTTGTTAGCGCGAGAATCCCTCCGATAAGACTGTCGTGCATTTCGGCACGCTTCGTTGAACCAGGGTTTATTTTTACCATTTCTGCGTTTACGCGACTGCCTAACTGGCTGTTCAGTGCGTAAACCTAAAGTAATTTCTGCCGTTGTTGTCATGACTTTGCCTATTGCGGTGACAATCATATTAATTGATTCGGGGCACAGCTCGTTCGGCTTGAGTGAGTTCAATGAGTGGTATATGCATGAAATGGCATTATAGTCAATATTTGCAACAAATTATGGATGTTTAGAATGGTTCCATTTTTTAACGCGGTTCACACTGCTAGCGGACGTCGTGTCATTATCGGTGGGCCACATACGTTCATATTCAGAATTGAGCGTTGTTACGAGACCACAATGAATATCTGATGCCAATGGACTAAATTGGAGCACTTGGAAGTCTGATATAGCTGATAAAGCTGTCGCTAGAGATAATGTATAATCAATTACGGTTTTATTTTGGCTGGCGAATGCGCCAACATTTTTGTCTCTACCAGCCCTTCCGTTCAAAATAACGAATCCGTGATACTGACATAAGTTTTAAGAGCAAACTTCCATAATGGTTTCTCGTGGGGTCCTGGTTCTGTCTGGCTATAGGCATATTAGTCATGTGTAAATCTAACAATTGTTCTGAAAGTATTTCGTGATATATATCGGAATCGAACATGTCGTTGTCGGTACCATAATTACTAATATCATTTTCACGCGATGTACGTGCGTTGAAATCGCCAGTGATGAATTTAAAAACTCACTTTCTACTTCTGTAAATGCGTCTTTCGATGCGTAGTTACTACTTTCAGGTGGTATATATATTGCACCTATTATTACATGGAATTTACATGAATCTTCTGATCTTTTAATCTCAATCCAATGTACAAATTTGGACGGCGTTTCAATGATTTTCGAAAATCTACAGAGTTCATCTTTGATGCCAATGGCTATTCCACCTGACCGTATTCGCGACAGTTTTTGTCTATTTTTCATAAAAAATGTATACCCCTTTAAATACAATTTGTCACAGTCATCGGTTTTTGTTTCTGATAGACATAAGACATGGTATCGCGCTCACAAAAATCCATTCCCGCATTCATTCACCAGTTTAAATTATTTAGATATTATGTACAAATCAAATAAACGCGATGTCATCATTTAATAACGTGTCGCATGTATCAGGTGAAGGTCATTCTTCAGTTACCTTCACCTTTAGCATTCCACGGTGTACTCGCTCCCCGACTCTGGAACACATTTAGCTCCCTGATTCCAATACTCTCTATCGCTATATGGTATCACCCGAATGATCTGTTCTAAAAATAGACAAATAAAGCGACTCAATTAATAGTCTCATTTCATAATAACATATTCGAAATAAAATTAATACATGTATTAATTGATAGAAGCCTTTTCGGACAGGGGTCGTTAATTCATTATTATTTTATACCCACGCAACTATTCCAATTTGTTAGTTAAAGAAATAATCCATCTTTAAAGAGATAATCCTTGCACCTTTAAGACTGGAACAACGTAGTACGTCGTTTGGCTTCAAAATGTGGTATCTGGCTTTTTTTGGTGTGAAATCACTTGTTGGGATATTATGAGAATCTACTGGTTCGATTACATAGAATTACATTTCTCAGAGGACGTGAATTTTGTTTTTAATTGTAACTATTTTTCGGTAAAAAATAGTGCTCTGAAATGTCGTTTCAGGGTGTCCCTCGAAATTGTATTGTTAATTATAAACTGTTGAAAGTCATACTTTCGAAACCGTTGCTGGTACGATATTTATTATTGGATTTTTCACTTTCCACTTTATCCTGAGTGGCAAAAATTAATCGAAACGCGGACATCGTCACAAGTAATATGTCATCTCAAACAACTTATAATCACTTATACTCCTAAACGTTCGCATAACAAAATCAAATCATTTGTTCTCAACAACTAGGAGATATACATGTACACGTACGCAAGTTTACGGTTTGCAACATGTGTATGCATGTATAGGATTAGGGTAGCAATGGGCAATGGATTGATCAATCACGAAGACAGCATATACCGTACAATCTAAAATCGATTAGTTTTGACTCTAGTGTACTTATCAGATTGTTATTATCTGAATATATAAAATAATGTTAAGAAAATCGACTAACTTCTTCGGTTTTAGCTGCTACATACGTGTTGGTTTGTCTTCAGTTTAACGACACGCGAAGCTATTTACAAATGTTAATTGAACCGATTTATATGCTATACCTTTCCACTTTTCGCTACATTTTCAAATGTGAAGCCATGGATATAATAGCTGGGCGGAAAACAATACTTACAATGAATCACAAGCAAATGAAGGCGATTTGTGTCTGAAGAAGACTAAACTTGAGATATGCATTTATAACTGTAATGCACAGTTCCCGCCCTAAACAACATGATATATGTATTGATAACTGTAATGCACAGTTCTCGCCCTAAACATGATATATGTGTTTATAACTGTAATGCGCAGTTCTCGCCCTAAACATAATATATGTGTCTATAACTGTAATGCGCAGTTCTCGCCCTAAACTTTCTATATGTATTTATAACTGTAATGCACAGTTCTCGCCCTAAATCTGAGATATGTATTTAAAACTGTAATGCACAGTTCTCGCCCTAAATTTGCTATATTTATTTATAACTGTAATGCACAGTTCTCGCCCTAAACTTGAGATATGTATTTATAACTGTAATGCACAGTTCTCGCCCTAAACTTGAGATATGTATTTATAACTGCAATGCACAATTCTCACCCGCTGTTACCAATAATCGCGGTAGATATACAACACACAATTATCAGTATATTATGGGGCACGCTGGCAACGTAAATGGACATGGTTTTAAGATCCATTATATATAATGATATACAATAATTCCAATGTCAGAAATGGTAACGCGCTCAAGATCATATATTGTATATCCATGATTGTAATTATAGAATATAAAATATATTGGTTTCGCGAGTGACAAACTCAGAATTCCGTTAAAATAATAATAACAACCAGCACCTAATTAACGAACCGGCGGCCGACTCGGCCGTCTCCGACCACAACCCCCAGTGTGCTGCAGAACGAAAAATGTCTAAACAAAATGTTGAAATATAAGACTTACAAATTATCTTTTTCATTTCTTTTATTTGTAATTGGCATAGCTTATCACAAACCAAAAATAAACATTATGTAGTTAAAGGGGTACTGTACGCCATTTTCAATAAATTTCCGGAGATAACAACGATCTATTATCGATACTATATAGAAACATAAGTAATTTGAGTCGAAGATGTATTCTGTAAACGCTCAGGTTAATAGGCTATCTTAAAATTTAATAATTTAAAAGTTAATAATTTATTAAAAATTGAATTTATGGCTGGAGCCATAAAATGGCGTAAATTAAAATACGAATTTCCGTGTACAAAACGTAATCAAATTATAATTGAGTGATACTGGATTAGTAAACCCATTGCACACACGGTCGTTTGAAACATTATGCTTATACGGGGAGAAAACTCAAGCCACTCATTGACAAGTGACGATACAATAACTTAAATGAGTATATGGGACTACTATGCATATAATATAATTTTTATTTGATTCATTTGGTTGAAAACTGTACAAATATTACTCGACAACGACAATTTGTATTTTTGCATTCCGGTAAAATTGCCATCCGTAACACTACTACGTACTCAACAGACTTTCAAAGAATGGAAAAGTTGTTACCTTATTCTCCAACTCGGGGATTATAGAAACCAACAACAACATCTTGGGTACTGTCACGGAAATAGAGACATTAAAGACTATGCTATGTGTAGGTAACCATTTTACTTCACCGTAACCACACACATCCATATGACGTCACAGTACCCAATTACGTCGCAAACGAGTACACACAAATATCCACGACATTCTCCGGGGGGGATAAATTGAGTTCTAGCAACATTTCTATAGTTCATCATCCGTGTCTTCGCTTTAGTGTCCTTATCGATGTTATGTCTGAAGGTCTATTTTGATGCTGCCGCTCATTATCGGGTGGTCTGTTCTTCCTAAGCCTCATCAATTCAGCTTTTCTTGCGCCACTTCGACTATACTCCTCGTGGATTGCATGTCGGTTGTTGCGATCGTCTAGAAACATGCTAGTTTGAATATCAGGATCCGCCACGTATGAACTTGTCGGATCGCCGAATATTCTATTGTGTCTCTCCAGCCTGCTTGGTGACAAATAGTCATCACGTTCTTCCGGATTCTCCCGAACAGGCCGAAAAAGTGGGCAACTGACTCTCTGTCTCTCGTAATTGGAAGCGTCGTTGTGCACTTTTGATTTCATTTTCGCTGCCAGAGCAGCTATTCCACGCGTGCTCGCAGAAATTACACTCTTTTCCTCCAGAGAGTTCAGAGATCCAGTTGGGCTTTTTGGACTTACCGTCCTTGACCTATTAGCGTCTTTGCGCGAAGCACTAGGAACAGGGGATAGGCTCTGTGATCGATTCCGATGCAAGGGATTTAACCGATCGTCTGCTGCGAACAAAGAGCCATCTGTCGGCCGAACTCGCGGATCCTCAGAGTAAGCTTTAGATCCGGCAGTGGACGGAGAATTTCTCCCAGAGTTCAGGTTAACAAACGAGTTATTTCTCCATATTTGGTTTAACGGAGGGTTATGCCTTGCTTTGGAGTTAGGTTTGCTCTCGGAATGCTTCATATCCTGCAGTTTAGCACTAGGTGTAAATATTTTCTCGTCGTTTTTCTGTTTCTCTGCGTGTAGTACTTTCAGCTCATCTCTAGCTGTCTTGACATCATCGGGGTCTTGTAGCAAGTCAGAACCAGCCAAGTCCGTGGCATTATCTAAATTTTGTATCTTTCCATCAGGCTCTGTGCCATCTTGTTCTCGTTTGCGTAACATTTTAGTTTTCTCTACTTCAAAATGGCTGACAGTTTGCTGGTTTCGGTTTGTTTCCAGACTAACTTCCATCGATGCGTTGTTCAATTCCATTAGACTTTTCCTGAGTTCCATTTGATCCTTGAACGAGTTGAGCAATTTTTCCTTCATCCTGATGACTTCATCTCTAATTGCTTTACTAGAGGAATCAGTGCTCTCCAACACTTCAGCAGTTGTCTGATTACGGACAGGTCCTGTAATCAAGAAACCGACTTTCGATTTAACAGCCACTGGCCCGTCAACTCCTCTTATTTGCGTATCCTCCACTACGTCGTAATAAAAATCAGCTCCCACTAAAATGTCAATGTTAAACGTATCAGCACCGGTAACAGGATGTGCTAATTTGAGTCCTTTCAAATGAGGATAATGTCTAATATTTTTGTTCAACTTAATGTTCAGTGGTGTAGAAATTGTAGGAACAATAAGGAGTTCAAGTTCAATCGCAGCATTGTCACATAAGAGATTCACTTTTGCGACATTCAAATAACGCTTGTCAGAACTCGTGGACCCAAACGCCGATATACTTATCTCCCGTTGTCCAATCGGTACGAGTCCTAGTTCTTCAGCGAAACCCTGTCTGATAAAAGAAGTATGTGAACCATCGTCTAACAGAATGTTGGCTGCAATAGTAGTCGTCCCGGCAGATACATCTGAAATTGCAGTTTTTAACAAGGAGTAATGATGCGAAACCGTCGGTAGTACAGCACCGTTGATATAGTCACCATTATTTCCACTGTCAGATTTGACATTACAATGTAATGAACTCTGATTGTTCGGCACATAACCGGAAACTCGTCCTGAAATTCCACTAACATGCCTATCTTTAGCACTGCTCGACTCACATATACTAGTGTGATGTTTTCTTGAACAAAGTCTACCACGGAAGCGCGATACACATTCAGAACATCGATGTGTACTAGAAAGGCAATTGTAACAAAGTCTCCGATACCTTACAATATCAAGCCGTTCTTTAATACCCATCGAACAGTTCGCCGGTAAATGTTTGCCGTCGCAAAACGCACAAATTGGAACACTTGAATCCTTTGGAAAAGCAGTCGGATCCTTCACTTGATTAAATGAAAACATGTTGGATGGTGCGGTCCATGTTGAAGTTGTGGGCTCGTAAGAAGAACTTTGTTCAGCGGCATCTAATATATCAACTTCAAGACGCAAAAATTCTCTAATGTCTTCCAATGAAACTTGGCGATTACCATATCGACGCACCAAATTGCCACGCTGAATCGCCGGCAACTTTTGAATTAACATTGAAACAAGCATGTCACTGTAAGATGTCCCTTGTCCCAACGCGTCCAAAGATCGAATATTCGACTCAATAACATCTCTAAACTGCCCAAGACTGTGCACATTATTTTGAGGCGTCGGTAGATCCATCAGCGACTGCAAATGTGCATGTATAATGTTATGCGTCTGTCCGAATCTCTCTTTCAGAATAGCAATTGCATGAAAGTAATTATCTTTTGTCAAAGATAGTCCATCAACACACATTGCCGCAGGTCCACGCAACAATGATCGTAAATACTGAAATTTCTGAATCGATGGTAATTCGTCTTCAGGAACTGAATGCACCACAGCATGGAACGAATCCCAAAATGGTTGCCATTGTACCAATACGCCCTCAAATAACGGCAATGAAAGTTTGGGAAGTGCAACACTTTGACGAACATTGCATACACGATAATTCTCCGGGGTAGCGACAGACCTTCTTGCACCAACCCGACCAGCATCATGAATGTCCACGAAAGCCACATAAGAATTACATTGACTCTTTATTTCTCTCATGTATCTCTCTATATCATCAGATTCTCTGTCGAACTCAGAATCATCATCAACCAAGAAATTAAGAACTGCATCATCCATTTCACCAAGAAGAGAAACTTTCTCGTTTAACATCGCTAAAACGTCCTTAAGAAACTTCATGTCGACTTGATCGGCGTTCAACATGACATCAGCATCCTTGATCAACCGCGTGTTGTGTCCTCTCTGTGCTCTGCGTTTCATCCGTATAGCCTTAAGCGAAAGTTCTGATTTGATCGACATCTTGACGGTTCGAGGGACCAATTTATGTCACGGAAATAGAGACATTAAAGACTATGCTATGTGTAGGTAACCATTTTACTTCACTGTAACCACACACATCCATATGACGTCACAGTACCCAATTACGTCGCAAACGAGTACACACAAATATCCACAACAGGTACAGTACCCCTTTAATGTTAACGACAATAAACGAAATTGAAATTCCCAACTCAACCTTTTACCAGACTCGGCCTCCGGTCGCAGTTCGACTTTTATCTTCCCAAAAATTCCCATTATAATATGAATCATACGTGACACGTAGTGGAGCAACCACACATGCTGTATCCCGAATTTGCTTTTCATCACCAACGCAGATCCCGTCATAAAATAATTAATGCTGCACCAGCACAGCTGCCGTCATGAAATGGTTAATGCTGCACCAATGCAGCTCCCACCACGGAAGGGTTAATGCTGGACCAACACAGCTACCCGTCATGAAAGGGTTAATGCTGCACCAGCACAGATCCCATCATAAAATAGTTAATGCTGCACCAACGAGGCTCCCGTCATGAAATAATTAATGCTGCACCAGCGCAGCTCCCATCATGAATGAGTTAATGCTGCAACAACGCAGCCCCCGTCATTAAATAATTAATGCTGCACCAGCACAGATCCCGTCATGAAAGTATTAATGCTGCATCAGCGCAGCTCCCATCAGTAAATAATTAATGCTGCACCAACGCAGCTCCCGTGATGAAAGAGTTAATGCTGCACCAACGCAGCTCCCATAATAACATAATTAATGCTGCAATAACGCAACTCCCGTCATGAAAGAGTTAATGCTGCACCAACGCAGCTCCCATAATCAAATAATTAACGCTGCAGCTCCCTTCGTGAAATAATTAATGCTGCACCAGCGCAGCTCCTGTCATGAAAGAGTTAATGCTGCACCAACGCAACTCCCATCATCAAATATTTAATGCTGCACCAACGCAGCTCCCTTCATGAAATAACTAATGCTGCAACAACGCAACTGCCGTCATGGTCCCACCATGGAAGGGTTAATGCTGAACCAGCACAGATCCCATCATAACATAGATAATGCTGCACCAACGCAACTCCCGTTATGAAATAATTAATGCTGCACCAACGCAGCTCCCGTCATTAAATAATTAATGCTCCACCAGCACAGATCCCGTCATGGAAGAATTAATGCTGCATCAGCGCAGCTCCCGTCAAGAAAGGGTTAATACTGCACCAACACAGCTCCCGTCATAAAAAGGTTAATGCTGCACCAGCACAGCTCCCATCATGAAATAATTAATGCTGCCCAACGCAGCTCCCATCATCAAGTAACTAATGCTGCACCAACGCAGCTCCCGTCATGAAATAATTAATGCTGCACCAGCGCAGCTCCTATCAGCAAATAATTAATGCTGCACCAACGCAGCTCCCGTCATGAAATAGTTAATGCTGCAACAACGCAGCTCCCATAATCAAATAATTAATTCTACACTAACGCAGCTCCCGTCATGAAAGAGTTAATGCTGCACCAACGCAGCTCCCATAATCAAATAATTAATGCTGCACTAACGCAGCTCCCGTCATGAAAGAGTCTGCACCAACGCAGCCCCCATCATGAAATAATTAATGCTGCACCAACGCAGTCCCGTCCTGAAATAATTAATGGTGCACCAGCACAGCTCCCGTCATGTAATAGTTAATGCTGCACCAACGTAGCTCCCGTCATGAAATGGTTAATGCTGCACCAAAGCAGCTCCCATCATCAAATAACTAATGCTGCACCAACGCAGCTCCCGTCATGAAATAATTAATGCTGCACCAGCGCAGTTCCCATCATCAAATAATTAATGCTGCACCAACGCAGCCCCGTCCTGAAATAATTAATGGTGCACCAGCGCAGCCCCCGTCATGCAATAGTTAATGCTGCACCAACGCAGCTCCCGTCATGAAATAGTTAATGCTGCACCAACGCAGCTCCCGTCATCAAATAATTAATGCTGCACCAGCACAGCTCCCGTCGCCAAAGGGTGAATGCTGCACCAACGCAGCTCCCGTCATGAAAGGTTAATGCTGCACCAACGCAGCTCCTTTCATCAAATAACTAATGCTGCACTAACGCAGCTCCCGTCATGAACTAATTAATGCTGCACCATCGCAGCTTCCATCATCAAATAATTAATGCTGCACCAAAGCAGCCCCGTCCTGAAATAATTAATGGTGCACCAGCGCAACTCCCGTCATGAAATAGTTAATGCTGCACCAGCGCAGCTCCCGCCATGAAATAGTTAATGCTGCACCAATGCGGGCTCCCATAATCACATAATTAATGCTGCAGCTCCCTTCGTGAAATAATTAATGCTGCACCAGCGCAGCTCCCGTCATGAAAGAGTTAATGCTGCACCAACGCAGCTCCCATCATCAAATATTTAATGCTGCACCAACGCAGCTCCCTTCATGAAATAACTAATGCTGCAACAACGCAACTGCCGTCATGGTCCCACCATGGAAGGGTTAATGCTGCACCAGCACAGATCCCATCATAAAATAGTTAATGCTGCACCAACACAGCTCCCTTCGTGAAATAATTAATGCTGCACCAGCGCAGCTCCCGTCATGACTGAGTTAATGCTGCACCAACGCAGCTCCCGTCATTACATAATTAATGCTCCACCAGCACAGATCCCGTCATGGAAGAATTAATGCTGCATCAGCGCAGCTCACGTCATGAAAGGGTTTATACTGCAACAACACAGCTCCCGTCATAAAAAGGTTAATGCTGCACCAGCACAGCTCCCACCATGAATTAATTAATGCTGCCAACGCAGCTCCCATCATCAAGTAACCAATGCTGCACCAACGCAGCTCCCGTCATGAAATAATTAATGCTGCACCAGCGCAGCTCCCATCAGCAAATAATTAATGCTGCACCAACACAGCTCCCGCCATGAAAGAGTTAATGCTGCACTAACGCAGCTCCCATAATCAAATAATTAATGCTGCACTAACGCAGCTCCCGTCATGAAAGAGTCTGCACCAACGCAGCTCCCATCATCAAATAACTAACGCTGCAACAACGCAACTCCCGTCATGAAATGTATTAATACTGCACCAGCGCAGCCCCCGTCATGAAAGAGTCAATGCTGCACCAATGCAGCTCCCATCATGAAATAATTAATGCTGCACCAACGCAGTCTCGTCCTGAAATAATTAATGGTGCACCAGCACAGCTCCCGTCACCAAAAGGGTTAATGCTGCACCAACGCAGCTCCCGTCATGTAATAGTTAATGCTGCACCAACGCAGCTCCCGTCATCAAATAATGAATGCTGCACCAGCACAGCTCCCGTCACCAAAGGGTTAATGCTGCACCAACGCAGCTCCCGTCATCAAATTATGAATGCTGCACCAGCACAGCTCCCGTCACCAAAGGGTTAATGCTGCACCAACGCAGCTCCCGTCATGTAATAGTTAATGCTGCACCAACGCAGCTCCCGTCATCAAATAATGAATGCTGCACCAGCACAGCTCCCGTCACCAAAGGGTTAATGCTGCACCAACGCAGATCCCGTCATGAAAGGGTTAATGCTGCACCAACGCAGCTCCCATCATCAAATAACTAATGCTGCACCAACGCAGCTCCCGTCATGAAATAATTAATGCTGCCCCAGCGCAGCTCCCATCATCAAATAATTAATGCTGCACCAACGCAGCCCCGTCCTGAAATAATTAATGGTGCACCAGCGCAGCCCCCGTCATGCAATAGTTAATGCTGCACCAACGCAGCTCCAGTCATGAAATAGTTAATGCTGCACCAACGCAGCTCCCGTCATGAAAGAGTTAAAGCTGCACCAATGCAGCTCCCTTCATCAAATAATTAATGCTGCACCAACGCAGCTCCCGTCATGAAATAACTAATGCTGCACCAGCTCAGCTCCCGTCATGAAAGAGTTAATGCTGCACCAACGCAGCTCCCGTCTTCAAATAATTAATTCTGCACCAGCGCAGCTCCCGTCATGAGAGAGTTAATGCTGCACCAACTCGTAGCTCCCATCATCAACGCAGCTCCCGTCATGAAATAATTAATGCTGCACCGGCGCAGCTCCCGCCATGAAATAGTTAATGCTGCACCAACTCGGGCTCCCATTATCAAATAATTAATGCTGCACCAACGCAGCTCCCTTCATGAAATAATTAATGCTGCACCAGCGCAGCTCCCGTCATGGAAGAGTTAATGCTGCACCAACGCAGCTCCCATCATCAAATATTTAATGCTGCACCAACGCAGCTCCCTTCATTAAATAACTAATCATGCACCAACTCAACTACCGTCATGAAAGGGTTAATGCTGCCCAGCATAGCTCCCGTCGTGAAATGGTTAATGCTGCACCAGCACAGCTCCCGTAATAAAACATTAATGCTGCAATAGCGCGTCTCCCATCGTGAAAGGGTTAATGTTGCACCTACGAAGCCAACATGACGTAAATTACGTCATGAGTCGTGGCATTTCATCTCGTTGTTCACTTCCGATTCCGCAATTTTAAACAGTTGCTAATGCGAAGTCACGTGTCAATTTCGCTAAATAGCATACTCTCTTTCCTGAAAATAGTTCCATCGTATAGAAATATATATAGAAAAATTATATGACGTCATCATTCACACACGCCTTAGGTATAAACACCCACCAGGGTGGTTGCTATAAATAAAAACCCCATCCGCCCAGGCGAAACAAAAATCTCTACATTCGTATACACGCGGCGCGCGTAATGACATACAACATAGTTTCCGGGCCAATCCGCCACGTCTGCTTACTATTTATATGAACAACTGTGAGAATCCATCTGCTGGCTATATATGAAGGTTGCAATGAACTTTGTCTGGGAAATAATTTGAATTGAAAAACAATTTCGGATACGGGAGCTTTTCCAGTTCATAATTACCGTCAGTTCAGCAGTAATTTTTGAAAACAAAAACTCACCTAGCGCTATCTCATTTATAATCTTAAATTCCCACAACAAGTAATATAGTTCATATTCAGTATCTACATGGCCTGATCGGGAAATGCTTGTTTTAAAATTGTATGAATTTAGTTTTCAGAAGATAATGCACCAATCAGCTGCCAGAAATTTCTTAACCCGCGGAATAAAGTATGTTTCCAAGAACGATAAATCAACTTGTTCCTTGCAACATATAGATTACTCGATACATCTTTATCTTAAATGTTCAGGGTAAACAACCGTTTTACCAGAAAATGTTACTTCATCGTTCCCGATGCTAGGTTATGTTGAATATTCATCACATTGACGTTTGTTCATTCCCAGCGCTAACTGTTGCAGTTTAGCCATACGCTCAAATAGCATAATTTCTGTGAGGAAATGTCAATATTTACTTCTTGCTTAGACATAATCATTGATGACTCAGTTGTATATGTTTTTACAAATTACTCACTAAATTGTTCAAGTGTGTGAGACTCACACACTTTGATTCATCTGTGGAACTGTCATTATAGGCAGAGATAAACATTAGCTGATAATATTAATTTTAATGCTATTACTCTTTGGTTACTGCAAGCAAATTATGACAAAATCTAACACTTTCCATTAATTTGATGTCGTGTTGACAGCTAGAATAGACAATAGTGACGACGAGTTGGCCGCTATCATAGACCAGAATGACAATTTCATACCCCAATGATACAGAGTTTTATTGGTACGATAACTTGACATTAACTAATTCATTTCTATTAATTTCGCATTAGGAATGTGAAGTTTTATTGTGATTATATGAGGAATTATAGACACACGTTTCCAAGAAAGACGAATGAGATCACGGCAATTAATCTCTACGTCAGCATATGCCACATAAACGCAATCAATACGTCGTTCCATTAATTGGGGGTGGGGGTCTTAAACAAAATTCAGAATACAAGGTCCGGATGGGTGGGTGGATCTGAGCGCCCATGGCAGATATGTTCAAATCCATGTTTAAAGATAAATTATTACTACTAAAATTATTTTAAATGTTCAGGCTTATAATCTGGACCAAAATAGAGTATTGATCAAGAGAAGGGGGCTACTAGATTCAAAATCTACACAATATGTGTTCTTTTTTAACACGATATCATGGGGTGTGTCCAGATTTTCACGAAGAAAAAAATGCACTCGTAAAAAAGTCAATTCCATGAGTTCTCACAGGTTTTCATTGTTGTTTTTGACCTTCTAATATCCACCATGCGATGCCAATATCAGCTCATTTAATTCCTCTTGAATAGATATTGAATGATATACATATTTCCTGTATCGTCGCAATGTTAATCGCGGGAGTTTGAATTTGTGGGGCCTACCGATATAATAAAAGGCTGAGTAATGAACATAACATGCTAATTGTTAATTACTAGAAGTACCTCGCTGCAACATGGGTTCACATTTTGCAGTTAACCGATGAAGTGAAGTTTACTTAAATGCCACATGACTGTGTTATCACCTTTGCGGCAGGCAACCTCGTTGCTTGACAGTTGTTTTCATCTAACGGTGTGTCTGTATAGTCAAAGTTAGAGGTTGATATAGCCAGAGTGGCTTGTATTTAATAAAGCATGGAAGTGCCTTGGTGGCTCATCTTTGGCTTGTCCGAAACAAATAATGGCATTCTTACACGATTTGGAGAAATGATCTGCAAATGCCTTAGTCGTCCATGTATCCCCTTCGATAGATGGTTGCCTTGTCGGCAAATAATGACGTTCTTGCACGATTCGGAGATGAATGATTTACATACGGGCGGAAACACCTGACTGATTTTTGTCTATACAATCGACTTCACTGTTCTTTAGAGGTTAATGCAGCATCGGTGGTCAGTGAGAAGACGGTGTGAATGTCCGGAATTGCCTTGGTGGTTCATGTATCCCATTTCACGGATAGTTACCTAGTCGGCAAATAATGGTGTCCTGGCAGGATTCAGAGATAAATGATCTACACGCGAGCGGAAATACTGGATGGTTTGTGTGTAACGAAAATGATAACTTCCATTATAACAATGATATAAGAGAAACTAAACAATCTTATGAAAAGGGGAGTGTACGAAACATCCTACAAGTTGAGGAAAAAGTCGAAATAAACATATATATTTCCGATACTAAACGGTTCACTTAAACGGTAATCGTTGATTTAGCAAACTTGAACGAATGTAGTACACAAGTAAATATGTTGTTATATATATATACTTTGTTTGCTAATTATCTTGGAATACTGTATCTAGTATGTTTGTTTGTTGGGGTGTGACTAATTACCGCCCGTGACCGCCCGGGGACGCCCGGGGACGCCCGGGACCGCCGGGACCGCCCGGTGGACCCACGGGCCCGTGGACACTATATCTCGACGTTATAAGGTAGCGACATACCACCCGAGGCCAACCTAGAGGATTTTACTCGCTCGCTCGTCTCCGGCCGATTTTATTAACCCGACAAATGCCTATATTGGCTAAGAGAGCCCGGGTGATTACGGGTGTCTTCGTGTGTTTTCGAGCAGTATATTTGGTATGCGTGGTAGTGCAGTACACCTGAGTGTGAATTCCATATATTGACTTGTTAACGCGTCCACGGCCGATATTATTAACCCCTCAAAATCCGGTTAAATATCATATAAACAAAAAGAGCCCGGTACCGCCCGGGACCGCCCGGGCGCCCCCACGGGACCGTGAACACTGTATCTCGACGTTATAACGTAGCGACACACCACCTGAGGGCAACCTAAAGGATTTTACTCGCTCGCTTGTCTCCGGTCGGTGTTATTAACCCCGCAAATGCCGATATTGGCTAAGAGAGCACGGGAGAGCCCGGTGTTTTCTTGTGTTTTCAGACGGTATATTTTGGTGATGCGTGGTAGTGCAATATCACCTGAGTGTGACTTCCAAATATTGACTCGCTGACACGTCCACTGCCGATGTTATTAATCGCAATTTTGTTGAAAGTTTGCAATGAAAATTAATAACTTTACACCTATAAGTTTTATCTTTTGACACGAGCGGGTGTAATTATGTTGATTTCGACAGCAACTGCTTGTCTGAAGAGAGCTGCGGCAGATGGGAGAAAGTGTTAATATCAATTAGCACTAAAACGGTATCGCAATTGTTATATTGTATACATTGACAACTTCACAATAATTAGAAGACCTATTGGCGGATTTAAACCGAAACTGTGTTTTCATAACACTTGGAGAAGACGAACAGGGAATCTAGTGACAACAGTGGATATTTGCGATGAGGTTTCCGTGTCTTTATTGCAATCGAAAATGGTCGTAATCGCATAATATTCTTGGTGCTAGACAATAACGATCAAGATGACGAAGAGAGTATTTGTGATTCTGGAAACCCGTGCACTTAATTTGCTTACCGACCAACCACACGATATTACGTTATGGGGTAGATTATATATAATCGTGTGTGAATTAAAAATAAAATATAATCCTAAATATCTTAAAATCATGCGACGACGTATTCGATTCACGCTTCAAGCCATGGTGCTGTATCCGTGATCCGTCTGATCTACACTGAAGCTGAAGGTGAGTCAATATATTTTATATGGGGGGAGGGTCGCGAACAATTCCATGATACAAGGTTCAGGTGGATGGTGTCTGAGCCCCAATCCAGACGCGAGGTAAACGGGCGGTAATAGTTGCAGACCTGTAAACAGTGGAAAATGGACTGGACGCATATCTGTCAGAGAGTCGAATTATAATTCGCGGTATGGCGCTTTTTATTCGTATCTTTTGAGAACATACTTTCTGAACTCCAAATTTCAGATAATTGGGATTGTGAAGCCAATACGATACGATATACCATATTATATAGGAATCGCTATTCGCCACCCGGGTGGCGAATAGCGTTTATATATTTTCTTTATTTGCTCCACATACGGAGAGTATGATAATCTCCATCATCGGGATTAATGATTTTCAGTCCTTACCCAAAAGGCCGTGGGTTGGGTTGCAATACATGGGAGGTAGTTTGACCAGGACAATCATATTAGACATAGTCTGGTCGATAAACTAAAATTTTAGGGTCAACCTAGAATAAATTCGGACTAAATTGGTTTTGATATCATTTTGAAGAGGAAGATCACCTCTATAACATATCCAAAATCCGCTAAAATCCGCTTTGAGCATTTGTTGTAATTCAAGATGGCGTCCAATATGGCTGCCATTTTCCGTTAAGTCAGTGTGTTGCAATTTGATGCAATTATAGTCATAATATCGTGTCATATGTATACATAAGTAAACATTTTCGTGAAGCTAAGACATAACGCCACATGTTGATGCCAAAATTGGAACACAACGCCCAAGATGGCAGTCAAAATGGCGACCGGAAGTGGAAAATGTTACGTTTTGTTTACTGATATCTTTAAGATAAATTTCTGCTGTTTTGGAACTAGTTGAGAATTGTGACTTTATTTTGTATTTAGCATGTTAACAGACCATCGGGGAAATAAAATATGCCATAAGTGGGGTCCCCACCCCTTCCGATCATTCAAAAAATCGAGTTTACAGAACGTGGTATAATATTTCACAAACAAATAACAATTTGGGATTCTAGTCATAACAAATTGGCAGGACTGTGTAATGGAAGTGAGGCATTCTATTTCTTATGAATATTCTGACTCAATGGTATCAAAATTAACACTGTGGCTCACAATAGCTGCCAAAATGGCGGCCAAAATATGAAAAATGGTAAATATTGCACCAGAGTGTCGTGCAACCGCTTATAAGTTGGGGTTGATGAATAAAATTGACTATTCTGTCTTATATACATTGAATACTAACATTTATGATGCACGTTGATTAACTTTTACTATTTTAACCACTGAAATTACCAGAATTATTGGATTTTTTGCACAAACTTGGCATCAAAATCGGGAAAAAAATAACGTTTCAGGTTTGCACCATTTTTTAAAGTAAAATGGAACTATCTTTGGTATCAAATGTGATTTTTATTTTTGATCAATCTTAAATGTTTAACACTGAGAAGTTTTAGACAAAATTACTCAAGATGGCTTAAAAATGGCAACCAAATATGGTAAAAAGTTGATTTGTCGTATTTATTCCGAACATTATTACAATCTGTTCCGAAAAGGTTGCAAATTGTGACTCACTTGGTTATTAAACATGCTACTTTATCAACTGATAACTAAATGTTATATTCTGGTTGTCCCAGTACATTATGGGGCATGACAAATCAGTTTAATGGATGCAGTATGAATTTTTGCCGAAAACTTCTTTTGGGATTCTGTCTGTCTTTGAACGTAAATTGGCAGAATGTTGAAACGGAACTGAGAGGGATCATATTATGTGGCTACTCTGGCCCATTAGCATTAAACTGTATTAACTTATATACTATTGTCATGACAACCGTTTCATTCGTATTGCACAACAGACGCCATTAAGAGACACTCTGATATTATCTCTCTATCGGTTAACATATCCTTGAGTTATAGGGATAGGAAGTCGATAGTCACCCAAGTGCAACTTACACATGCCCATGCAGTCACTCCACATATACACTAACACCACATAAATGAACATATGTCACTCGCTTTATACACATACTCCTCACCTACTACTATACAGCCACACATGGATATGCACGTACACCCAACACATGGCCATATAGCCATGAGTAAACATGCAGGCACACCAGGTATACTCCTACACCTCACCCATGGCCATATAGTCACTACCTGTATACCCATGCACTACATTCATGAACATACAGTAACATCCTGTATACCTATTCGCCTCACCATTGGTAATACGGTCACTCCATGTATATGTATATATTTTCCAGATGTATGGCCATATAGGTACTCAAGATATACATCCAAACGATGACAAATAGTCACTCCCGGTATATATTATCGCCACATTCATGAGCATACATTACTTCTTGTATACATATTTGCCTCACCAGGGGTCATAGAGTCACTCCCTGCATATATATTTGCGACACACATGGCCATATATCCACTCAAAATATACATATACGCCCAACCAAAAACATAGAGTCATTAAAGGTATATATAGTATAAATATAAACCTCACCAATGGCGTTACAGTCCTTCTAGATATACCAATGTCCCGCAACGCGCACACGGCCATTCATACACTCCAAACGTGCATATAGACCTCACCATGACAATTCAGCCTCTTGCTGTATAAGCATAAACCACGGTGATCATAAAGTCACTCCCTCTATACCAATTCACCCCCATTAATTTTGCCACACTGGCACTCCATATATACATATTGGCCACATCATAGTAATATAGCCATGCAAGAGATATACAAGGGCTCGCGTCTTGCGGGTAATGAGTCGAAACCTAATGTGACATTTGCTTAGTATGGCATATAGTCAGCGATCTGGAACTGATGTTGATCTTATCCAAACATTTTGGCATCTTTTAAACTCATTGGGAGTAATTTCCAAAAATGTCTAAGTTCTATGTTTGGCATAATATAAAATCTTGTTTTTGTGGGGTACGTTCTAAAACTATTTTCAAAATTCCATTAAGGACCCAGCTTCCAACTCAACATTCATGTCATTAGAACGGGGATCAATTTGTCTGCGAGAAATTGGGACCTTGGTCATCATATATGTAGCCTCGAATATTCCGTAGTATGCCTAACAGACATCATTCCATTTCTCTTAACATCCATACATTTATGTACCACTATCATTGTCTGGGGAATAGGACAGGATGTAAGCCATTATTTATTTCACTATACTTATATTGACACACGGAAAGACCTTATGGCCCGTTAGCCAGTGCTCCATTCTGACTTGTTATTGTCATTCCGGGGGCTAGGTGTGATTTTCGTTGACGCGGACAAATGTGTCACCTTGTCAGATACACACTTACATATATTTGTCAGCCTATACTTACCTGTATTGGTTGGCATTGGTTAACCTATGACCATAGTCACTCCAGGTGTATATACACCTTATCAATTACCATACAGTTCTTCTAGATATGCCTATACCCCCACACACACGGCCATTCGTACACTTCAGACTTGCAAAAATACAGCTCAACAATGTCAATTCAGCCACTCGCTGTATTCTTACACACCACATCCATGAGCATTCAGCTATTCACTGTATACCGGTACACAGCAATGACAATACAGCTACAACAGATAAACGTGTACATCCCACCCATGGCCATGATGTCACTATCTATATACACAAGCCCGCCAGTGACTATTAAACTGTACTCCAGGTATGCATATACACTTCAACAATATTGACTCTGCAGTCATTCCATGTACATGTACACATATACATACATATTGCCCATAACCATATAACCACTCCATATTTATCCATACACCCCATTCATTATCATACAGCAAACGCGTGTATTCATATACACCCACCCATGACAATACAGCCACCCGATGTAGACATGTACATCCCACCCATGACCACACAGTCACTGCATATATACATTTTTAATAACCAAGTTATTCACAATCTGCAACATTTTCAGAACAGCAGTGAATGATGTTTGGAATATATGTGACAAATCAACATTTTACCAAATTGGGTTGCCATTTTGCAAGCCTTATTAAGCAATATTGTCTAAAACACCTCATTGTGACACAGTTAGCACATATCAAAACAATAAACACCGCTGATAACAAAGAAATTTCCATTTTACTTTTAAAAATGTTTCAAACCTGAACAGTGATTTTTTGCCGATTTTGATGCAAAGTTTGTGACAGAAACATTTGAACAATTCTGGTGATTTTAGTGGTTTCGATGGTAACAATTAGCCTAAGTGCATCATAAATGTTGGTCTTCAATGTATATAAGACAATAGTGTGCATCAACAACAACTTATAAGCAGTTGCATGGCACACTGGGACAATATTGAAAATATTCCATATTTTGGCCGCCATTTTGGAAGCCATTTTGATCCAAAGTGACGATTTTTGTAACATTGAGTTGGAATATCCATAAAATGTAAAAAGCATTACTTACATTGAACAGTTCTTCCAATTTGATTATGAAATATGACTAGAATAACAATGGTGATATTTTGTGATATGTTATACCGCGTTCTGTAAAATCGAATTTTTGATCGATCGGAAGGGGTTGGGAGCCCAAGAATGGCATATTTATTTGCTCCAATGGTCAGTTAAGATGTTAAATACAAAAATAAAGTCAAAATTCTCAACCAGTTCCAAACAGTAGAAACTTATCTTAAAGATAATAGTAACAAACGTAAAAATTTCCACTTCCGGCCGCCATTTTGGCGGCCATTTATGACGGGGAGTTCCATTTTTGGAATTACACGGTGGGGTTATGTATTAGCTTCACAAAAATGCATACCAGTGTATACATATGACACGATTTTCTCACTATACTTGCGTAGAACTTATTTACCAGAAATGGCAGCCATCTTGGACGCCATCTTGAATTACAACAATTGCTCAAAGCGGATTTTAGCGGATTTTGGATATGTTATAGAGGATATATTTCTCTTTAAAATGGTATGCAAACCAGTTTAGTCCAAATTTATTCTAGGTCAAACCTTTATTCGACCAGACTTGTCCAGTTGACATCAGATGTCTTAAATGGCACTAATTATTAATAAAATAAAATCATTAATTATATAACCAAAATAGTTTTCTAGGTTGGCCTCGTTGTGCATGTCGCTACGTTATAACGTTGAGATATAGTGTCCACGGGCCCATGGGGCTTTTTGTTTATACGGTATTTTACCGGATTTTGAGGGGTTATTAATATCGGCCGTGGACGCGTCAACGAGTCAATATATGGAATTCACACTCAGGTGTATTGCACTAAGACGCAACACCAAAATATACTGTCCGAAAACACACGAAGGCACCCGTAATCACCCGGGCTCCCTCTACCAATATCGGCATTTGTGGGGTTAATAACACCGGTCGGAGTCGAGCGAGCGAGTAAATGTTCTAGGTTGACCTCGTGGGGTATGTTGCTACGCTATAACGTCGAGATATAGTGTCCACGGGCTCATGGGGTCGCCCGGGCGGTCCCGGGCTCTTTTTGTTTATATTGTATTTTACCGGATTTTGAGGGGTTAATAATATCGGCCGTGGACGCGTCAACACGACAATATATGGAATTCACACTCAGGTGTATTGCACTACCACGCATCACCAAAATATACTGTCCGAAAACACACGAAGGCACCCGTAATCAACCGGGCTCCCTTAACCAATATAGGCATTTGTGGGGTTAATAACACCGGCCAGAGTCGAGCGAGCGAGTAAAATTTTATAGGTTGACCTCGTGGGGTATGTCGCTACGTTATAACGTCGATATATAGTGTCCACGGGTCCGGGTGGTCCCGGGTGGTCCCGGGCGGTAATTAGTCACACCGGTTTGTTGGGTAAATGCATTGAATGGACATGGATAATAGAGATAAATACCGATAGTGTTATTAAGACTCCTGGTTCATAATCAGTGATAATACCCGCGATATACGAACCACACGTACATAGAGACGATTACCTTCGCTCGGGTACAGCTGTCAGTTATACCCGCCATAGTCGAACCACATGTAGAGAAGATTGCCTTCGCTCGGATTCAGCTGTCGGTTACACCCGCGATAGTCGAACCACGTGTAGAGAAGATTGCCTTCACTCGGGCACAGCTGTCAGTTATTTTGACTTTCTTGTTACCTCTAAATATGCAGGTGAGTGTATAGTTCATAGTTAATCAACACATACAAAGGTCCCCCTGATATATTCCGTAATATTTTACGAGATATTGGATGGATGCTGATGAAACTATGCGCAAATGGTTAGTGGTATCTGACACACAACCTGCGCGAGGCACCGTCATGTGAATTATGTTACGGCCGGCTGAGCACGACTTGAATGGAAGAGACGTGCTTATCAAAAGTTGCATAATAATGACGTAGACAATCAATCAAGTGTTCCATCGTTCACACAAGTTGTTTACAGGCTGTAACTGTGGTCCTCAAGTGACACTGTGAGTCCACGATAGCATTTGTGTCATGTTCGGTACACAGTTTGCCCGCTGCATGCATGTCCAGGCCATTCAGTCTAACCACATTCCTTAGGACAGGCACCTTGAAGATTCATGCCGTTAGCAACACAGAGTTATTGAAATCAGGCCATTTTTCAGTAAACCCCATGTTTCCCACCATGTAGACAATTGAAATACCAACATAAAAGGATGTTCCAAGCCCCTGTGAGAAGTGGGGTGCCAAGGCTCAGCCAAATGAATGTGATCACTCTACCTGCGTTTTTGCAACTTTTGAAAAGTGCCCCTCTTCCATTCAGTTCATGCTCACTCATCCATAACTCACCTCACAGAACAGTGCATATTCATCAACGGGGTTTATATATAATCCAGGTAATTTTAACAGGGCTAAGCTTAATTCGCATTAATTAGTTGGTTTAAACATGACAGTGTATTCCAACAAAAGTTAAAAGGGATTGAGCCACTAGTTATATCAACGTAATGTAGCCCCTATCCCAACAATTTATATACGCACACGTTTAACCAAGAATGATAAATATAATGTACATGTAATGCGAATATTGGTGATGACTCAGGATCATGATAATTGGTTCCGTAATCTCCGATATAGACATCATGCCATTCCGTGAATAATTATGAATGATTACCGTTTAAGTGAACCGTTTGGTATCTGAAATATATATTTTTTTACAATATTAAAAGTTTATTTCGACTTGTTCCACAACTTGTGGGATGTTTCGTACACTCCCCTTTTCATAAGATTGTTTTGTTTCTCTTATATCATTGTTATCATGGAATTGCTCACGGTGGGGGTATCATCAAATACAGACTGATTTAATTTTATTGTAAAATATGTTTTGTTTTTTTTCACCGAAGCGCTCAAGTCGGCTTTGTGTGCCAGATTATAAATATCCAACAGTTAATTTATGAAGTTTGCATGAGGTAGATTAGACAATTTAGTCCCAATGAGCTACATGTGACATTTCCATTAAATTGCGTCTCTTCGATATACGTTAAGTTTGACATTCAAGAAAAGAGATGAAACGTGTTTTTAATTATTGTATCTTATCAAATGGGTATATGAACGCTTTGTTTATGGTGGCTAGCTCATATATGTATTTTATTCTTATGATAAGTTTAAAATTAGAATGTCTAAACCATGAATCGCGACCAACAATTAAGACACTAACACAAATGGAATGATCATCGTGATATCAATTCAATTCATTAAAATATGAAATGTTAAAATTAGAATACGGGGGAAACAAATAGCAAGATATTACAGCCATCAGTTATCATTGCTGTACTTTTAGTTTGTCCCTATATGTATATAATGACCCCACCACCCTCAGATTATGTTGTGTAGCAACGGGAGTCGTGTACCGCAATACTATCAAGCAGTTTAGTGATGAAGGTCTTACTCTCGTGGATTATAATGGGCCCATTCTTTGTATCAGCAACGGCGTAACCCCACCCTTCTTGTCGAAATTAAAATTAACAGGAACATACTGCTAAAGGCAAAAATCATCGCGAACATACATGTCTATACCGACGGGACCATGTGCACATTCCGAGTTCAGTTCCAGGCTAATATTTGAACGATTAATGCAATTGCATGAACATATCTGACATATTGTTCATAATAAATTCATCGTGCGCATGTAAACGGTGTCCAAGTACGATTGTAATTGTTAACAGCCGCCACAATGAATGAGGCGTAAGCACTAGCATTCAGCCGTTATCAAATAAACTACCTGATTTATAAAATAAGGTCCGTTGTGTGGAAAGTTTCATCAAAATCCAATTAAATATTACAGAATATATTAGGGGGGGGGGTGCTTTCTTTTTTAGGTGTTCATATTATAAAGTATATGTTTGCAGTATATTCCGCTGTTAATCGAATATGAACAGATATATATTATGACGCAGTGTTATTAATATTATGTACTTCCTATTTTATATATTGCAAAGTACATTTCTGCAGTATATTACGCTGTTAATCGATATGAATAGAGATATCTACCGAGTACGAAACAGTGTATTAAGATATATATTTCCTAATTTATATAGGTAAAGTATATTGTTGGGTCCAGTTTCATGAAGCAAGGACTTACGATTATCTTAAGATGGACTTAATTTAAGACGTAAGGTGGATCTTATGATATTTCTGTTCCGTTTCACGAACGCGTTTCATAAAACAGTCTTAAATCCATCTCAAGTAGGAAGTTAAGTTCCGCGCTTTTAAACTCGTCCGCGTCCATTTTTACAGCTATGCTAAGAAAATATTGGTTCCGCGTATGATATATGCCTAGGTACGTTGTCTGGTGATAGGTATTAGGGCGTGTCGGAGCATATTGATATTTTAATGAAAGGGCGATAATCAGTATGCATGTAGTGGCTGGTACATAAACGTACTGTGTGGGTTTTTTAACACATGCCAAATGCCTGTAATTTAATAAACTGTACATGAGCTTCGAAACTACGTACACGCTATACTGAACGCCAATTTTACATAGATGTTTGATAAAACCAAAGCGATTACTTTATAGTTAACAAACTTGAAAGTTCATGGTGCTATATGCTATACCGGGACCCCGGTGTGCCCGCGATAACTATATGTATGCTATATTGTATTTCGTTTCAATGTTAAAACAGTGTGATGCATATGTAATACATAGATCATTATATATGTATGTTATAAGATTCACGTGCGTGGATAATAAGTTTGGTCATAACTTTAAAATTACCTTAAGACACCTCACCCCAGACTAAAAGTTAAGTCTAAAGTTAAGACCATCTTAATAATTTATTACATTGTTCGTGAAGCGCACTTATGACTGAAGTTATGCCCATCTTAAGTCCCAACTATGTCATAAGTTGTTTTCATGAATCTGGATCCTGCAGTAACACTATGCGAGAGATTTTCAACCGCGGGAGATTTTCAACACCGAATTTCTCTGGATCTATCTGGCGAAAACTCTTGAATTTCACAAATCATCATCTTCATTGTTTGGAGAAGAGGTGACAAAAACAATGGATTATAATACATTTGGTAGGTTAAACATATTGTCTCTTTCGGTACCAAGAACTGCTAGAATAATTAACAATTTCACTCAACACTCCAATCACCAAACAGCTTATTGTATTGGCTCCATGAGAGGAGGCTTCATTTGTATAATTTTGTGGAGTTAGAAATTTAATTGCATAATATAGCATCATACCCCCATATATTATAATGAAGAATAAAGCAGTCACAAATATTTCTGCCCAATGAAAACAAATGTTGATATGTGGCCGGTCCACTCAAGCAGGGAAGCAATCAACTGGATTTAGGCCACAGTGTTAAGAGGTATGGTGGTCAGCTTTAACTTGGTTATGAAGCCATGACCCATAACTCATCTCAGGCCAATTTTCCATTGAACAACATGAATGGCATGGACATTCTCAAATATAGAAAATTATTTGTGGCTGGTTGTCTTTCTAAGGGAAAATAATCATAAAAATACATGAATCAAGACAAATTAAGTCTCCTCTCATGATCTTCAGATATGATCTCATGGATACATGAACAGTACTTTTTAAACAAATTGGTACCTGAAAACGGTGAAATTGTAAATATTTTACATGCCATAAAAGTGAATTAAATGAGATTATAATAAACAATTGTTCGATGGTTCTTAAATATTTTATTACAATAATCGCTTGTACCAAATTTCACAAATAAATTCCTGACATATTTTGAGAAAATCCATTTAGAAATACCAGGAAATTTTGGCCAAACGTGCATCTGACCCTTAACAAATATGATTAGAAGCCTATACCGACACTGCGTCATTAAGACGCTCGCTGCATAACACACATTGACCACGTACGTTGATGTATCTCATTTCTGACAGTTAAACAGGAAGCTTCACGGAATTTGTTAAAAATGGGTGGGCGCGACTCCAATGCAATATACACTTGTAAATATTTCATATATTATTAGTGGAGTAGATCAGTAACAAAATTGTTCACTTGAGACTAAAGTGTGAATTTTTTCACACGTGTACACGTTCACATACTAATTGATATTAATTGTGGAACCACGCTGGAATTTCATGTTTAATGGGATGCTAGTCATCTGTTAACCCTTTATAGAGCCCCACATATACTGGAGCAGACGACACTCTGCACTGCATGCTTCCATCTGTGTGAGGCTCCCTGTGGGATAAATCTCTTAATTAACCCTTTACCCAACAAACCGGCCAAAAACGCCCAAATAAAGCTTCAACAGCCTAAAATATCTTCGGTCTGTCTCAATAACACCATACAAATATGGATATCATTGGAACCGGTTCATTGACCACATTGTGATGGTTACAGTTATGCCCTGTGCCAATGCATTCTATTATATATGCGAGTCGACCATAGGTCGCCTCGCATATATAAGAGAATGCATTGGCCTTTTTTAACAAATTTTACCATTTTTTCTTACATTCTTAAACAATTTAAAAAAAAATTCTTACATTTTTTAACAATTTTTATAATATTTTTCTACATTCTTTGACAATTTTTATTATTTTTAATATGTGTTAAGCCAATGCATTCTCTTATATATGCGAGGCGACATATGGTCGACTCGCATATATAAGAGAATGCATTGGCACAGGGCCGTTCTGTTGGGTAAAGGGTTAACAAGAAATGAACACAACTGTAAAGTACGTGAGGCGAACCATTACTCGTGAGTGTTTCAACTCAATGGAACCAAAATTGTCACTTTGGCTGAAAATGGCTGTAAAAATGGTGGCCAACATATGGAAAATGATAAATGCAATCGCTCAAAAGTTATGGTTGGCAAATTCAGTTGTCTAATCTGTCTTATATACATTGAATACTAACATTTATGATGCATCTTGGTTAAGTGTTAAATTATTGAAATTTTCTCTCACAATCGTCAATTTTTCAGGTGTTTCATGTAAAATGGAACTATCTTTCGTGTTTATTATTTTTATCCACCTTTATTTTAGATATTTTAGATATTTTAGAAAACAAATACTGAAGACGGCTTGCAGAATGTCCACAAAATTTGGTAGAACATCCCGAACAGAGTTATTCTCTGATCTTCTGTAAAGATAACACATTAGTATACACATATTGAACATATTACTTAATCAACTAAATGTTCTATGCTGGTTATCCCAGTAACTTATGCGGCACGACAATTTCATTTTAAATAATGCCGAATGTAGTTTTGTCGAAAACTTCTTATGGGATTCTGACCTTGTTTTGAACTGAAATGAGCAAAACTGAAACTGAAATGAGAGGGGAATAATTGTGTGCCTACTCTGGCCCAATAAAATGTGTAACCATTATATGTAAGTGGGTGGCAGACCACGTAACACGTATATCGGGATATGCTACCCCAACCTAGAACACTATGATGGCGGAGAAAAGGCCCGATAAATGCACTGGTAGGTGGACTTAAGGCCCTTTAGAAAGTCAAACAATGAGTTTAGTGAAACTATGCTTAATATCTTCAAATGCTGGGTCATTGGCGTCAAGACTGATTGATTAATGTCAAGAAAACCGTTTCCTCCAGTGTACATGTATACGGCAACAAAGATGGAGAACTCTCTGACATTACCTCCCAAATCGATTAACATATAGTTGAGTTATTGTGTGATAGCCACCAAAGATAAACCTGTCCAACCCATCAACCACCATACAGTCATGCTATATATTCACGACCATATACATATTCACCACATTCATGATTACAATTGGCTATGCTGTTATGTATATCTTAAATTATAACATGTCTGATGCATATTAAGAGTTACTATATTAACCGCTGAGATTACTAAAAGTTTTGTATTTTTTCTATCACAAACTTTACATCAAAATCGTCACAAAATTACTGGTCAGGTTTGTACCATTTTATCAAGTGAATGAGAGCTGTCTTTTGGCATCAAAGTTGTTTGATCTGTCGTAAATGCGCCACACTGCTGTGTCTTTAAAACAAAATAGTTATGATGGCTTGCAAAATGGCAACCAAATTCGGTAAAAAAGTATAATGTTTTTCCATATATCCCGAACATTATTTTGTTGTTCCCGAACATGTAGCTATTTGTGATTAACTTGGTTATTAACCGTGTTACTTTATCAAATGACTACTAAATATCTCATAGTTGTATCACAGTACCTTCTATGGCATGACAAATTCATTTTAAATGATGCAGTATGGAATTTTGCCTAAAAGTTTTTTGCACATATTTTGAGTGACTGTAAGCATGTGTGTGATATACATGCATACATTGGGTGCCTAATTTCATGAATGGGGTTATTTGTTACATGCGTATGTGTAATGTATATAGGTGTATAAGGAATGACTTTACGGTCATGATTGTTGAAGTATATATGCATACCTGGTGTATAGCGGGATGGGGGTATATATGAAGTGTCATTGTGGTCATGATTGTATGTGATGTACATGCACCTCTGTCGTGGCTGTAATGCTATTGGTGAGTGTAGTGTCATGGATGGGGTGCATGCGTATACACCGAATGGCTGAATTGTCTTGGGCGACATCGCACTGGATAGTAGTTTTTGTAAAATTGGATGCATATGCCTTATACCATTGAGCTAGTATGTGAAATAGCTATCAGCTTCTGTATGGTTACTGTGTCTGTCCACTGCATCGATGCATTATCATTTCCATTTAGCAGATTGCAATTTGTCAACCCATGCTGACCTAGCATACTCTCGTCGCGCACTGAACTGAAACTTGTAAGGATGGGTTATCTCTTTAAATACTAAGTTTTAGAGTGTATATAATAATAAGTTTTAGAGTGTATATAATAATAAGTTTTAGAGTGTATATAATAATAAGTTTTAGAGTGTATATAATAATAAGTTTTAGAGTGTATATAATAATAAGTTTTAGAGTGTATATACTAATAAGTTTTAGAGTGTATATAATAATAAGTTTTAGAGTGAATATAATAATAAGTTTTAGAATGTATATAATAATACGTATGAGTTTAAAATCCATGCCCGGAGACGGTTATATAAGTTAATATCGATTTAATTACGATGTTATTTTATTCAATTAATGGGACATTTCTTTGTTCTATAAATATCACGGTTTGATTGAGGCCTCCAGCGAGGTGCTCCGAACGAGTGCGGGTCGCAAAATGTCTGATTGATTGTATCTATTAATAGTATCAAGTGCGAATCAAGTAGATAAGACGTCGAGTGTGGATTGATTGTATCTATTAATAGTATCAAGTGCGAATCAACTAGATAATACGTAGAGTGTGGATTTATTGTATCTATAGTAGTATCAAGTGCGAATCAAGTAGATAAGACATACAGTGTGGATTGATTGTATATATTGTAGTATCAAGTGCGAATCAAGTAGATAAGACGTAGATTGTGGATTGATTGTATATATTAATAGTATCAAGTGCGAATCAAGTAGATAAGACGTAGAGTGTGGATTGATTGTATATATTAATAGTATCAAGTGCGAATCAAGTAGATAAGACGTAGAGTGTGGATTGATTGTATATATTGTAGTATCAAGTGCGAATCAAGTAGATAAGACGTAGAGTGTGGATTGATTGTATATATTGTAGTATCAAGTGTGAATGAAATAGATACGTCGTAGAGTGTGGATTGATTGTATATATTGTAGTATCAAGTGTGAATCAAGTAGATACGTCGTAGAGTGTGGATTGATTGTATATATTGTAGTATCAAGTGTGAATCAAGTAGATAAGAAGTAGAGTGTGGATTGATTGTATCTATTAATAGTATCAAGTGTGAATCAAGTAGATAAGACGTAGAGTGTGGATTGATTGTATCTATTAATAGTATCAAGTGCGAATCAAGTAGATAATACGTAGAGTGTGGATTTATTGTATCTATAGTAGTATCAAGTGCGAATCAAGTAGATAAGACGTAGAGTGTGGATTGATTGTATATATTGTAGTATCAAGTGTGAATCAAGTAGATAAGACGTAGAGTGTGGATTGATTGTATCTATTAATAGTATCAAGTGTGAATCAAGTAGATAAGACGGAGAGTGTGGATTGATTGTATCTATTAATAGTATCAAGTGTGAATCAAGTAGATAAGACGTAGAGTGTGGATTGATTGTATCTATTGTAGTATCAAGTGTGAATCAAGTAGATAAGACGTAGAGTGTGGATTGATTGTATCTATTAATAGTATCAAGTGCGAATCAAGTAGATAATACGTAGAGTGTGGATTTATTGTATCTATAGTAGTATCAAGTGCGAATCAAGTAGATAAGACGTAGAGTGTGGATTGATTGTATCTATTAATAGTATCAAGTGTGAATCAAGTAGATAAGACGTAGAGTGTGGATTGATTGTAGCTATTAATAGTATAAAGTGTGAATCAAGTAGATAAGACGTAGAGTGTGGATTGATTGTATCTATTAATAGTATCAAGTGCGAATCAATTAGATACGACGTATAGTGTGGATTGATTGTATATATTGTAGTATCAAGTATGAATCAAGTAGATAAGACGTAGAGTGTGGATTGATTGTATCTATTAATAGTATCAAGTGTGAATCAAGTAGATAAGACGTAGAGTGTGGATTTATTGTATCTATTGTATATATTGTATCAAGTGTGAATCAAGTAGATAAGACGTAGAGTGTGGATTGATTGTATATATTGTAGTATCAAGTGTGAATCAAGTAGATACGACGGAGAGTGTGGATTGATTGTATCTATTAATAGTATCAAGCGCGAATCAAGTAGATAAGACGTAGAGTGTGGATTGATTGTATATATTGTAGTATCAAGTGTGAATCAAGTAGATACGACGTAGAGTGTGGATTGATTGTATCTATTGTAGTATCAAGTGTGAATCAAGTAGATAAGACGTAGAGTGTGGATTGATTGTATATATTGTAGTATCAAGTGTGAATCAAGTAGATACGACGTAGAGTGTGGATTTATTGTATATATTGTAGTATCAAGTGTGAATCAAGTAGATAAGACGTAGAGTGTGGATTGATTGTATCTATTGTAGTATCAAGTGTGAATCAAGTAGATAAGACGTAGAGTGTGGATTGATTGTATATATTGTAGTATCAAGTGTGAATCAAGTAGATAAGACATAGAGTGTGGATTTATTGTATCTATTGTATATATTGTAGTATAAAGTGTGAATCAAGTAGATAAGACGTAGAGTGTGGATTGATTGTATCTATTAATAGTATCAAGTGCGAATCAAGTAGATAAGACGTAGAGTGTGGATTGATTGTATATATTGTAGTATCAAGTGTGAATCAAGTATATACGACGGAGAGTGTGGATTGATTGTATCTATTAATAGTATCAAGTGCGAATCAAGTAGATAAGACGTAGAGTGTGGATTGATTGTATATATTGTAGTATCAAGTGTGAATCAAGTAGATAAGACGTAGAGTGTGTATTGATTGTGTCTATTGTAGTATCAAGTGCGAATCAAGTAGATAAGACGTAGAGTGTGGATTGATTGTATATATTGTAGTATCAAGTGTGAATCAAGTAGATACGACGGAGAGTGTGGATTGATTGTATCTATTAATAGTATCAAGTGCGAATCAAGTAGATACGACGTAGAGTGTGGATTTATTGTATCTATTGTATCAAGTGCGAATCAAGTAGATAAGATGTAGAGTGTGTATTGATTGTGTCTATTGTAGTATCAAGTGTGAATCAAGTAGATAAGACGTAGAGTGTGGATTTATTGTATATATTGTAGTATCAAGTGTGAATCAAGTAGATACGACGGAGAGTGTGGATTGATTGTATCTATTAATAGTATCAAGTGCGAATCAAGTAGATAAGACGTAGAGTGTGGATTGATTGTATATATTGTAGTATCAAGTGTGAATCAAGTAGATACGACGTAGAGTGTGGATTGATTGTATCTATTGTAGTATCAAGTGTGAATCAAGTAGATAAGACGTAGAGTGTGTATTGATTGTGTCTATTGTAGTATCAAGTGCGAATCAAGTAGATAAGACGTAGAGTGTGGATTGATTGTATATATTGTAGTATCAAGTGTGAATCAAGTAGATAAGACGTAGAGTGTGTATTGATTGTGTCTATTGTAGTATCAAGTGTGAATCAAGTAGATAAGACGTAGAGTGTGTATTGATTGTGTCTATTGTAGTATCAAGTGTAAATCAAGTATATACGACGTAGAGTGTGGATTGATTGTATATATTGTAGTATCAAGTGTGAATCAAGTAGATACGACGTAGAGTGTGGATTTATTGTATATATTGTAGTATCAAGTGTGAATCAAGTAGATAAGACGTAGAGTGTGTATTGATTGTGTCTATTGTAGTATCAAGTGTAAATCAAGTATATACGACGTAGAGTGTGGATTGATTGTATATATTGTAGTATCAAGTGTGAATCAAGTAGATATGACGTAGAGTGTGGATTTATTGTATATATTGTAGTATCAAGTGTGAATCAAGTAGATACGACGTAGAGTGTGTATTGATTGTATATATTGTAGTATCAAGTGTGAATCAAGTAGATACGACGGAGAGTGTGGATTGATTGTATCTATTAATAGTATCAAGTGCGAATCAAGTAGATACGACGTAGAGTGTGGATTGATTGTATATATTGTAGTATCAAGTGTGAATCAAGTAGATACGACAGAGAGTGTGGATTGATTGTATCTATTAATAGTATCAAGTGCGAATCAAGTAGATACGACGTAGAGTGTGGATTGATTGTATATATTGTAGTATCAAGTGTGAATCAAGTAGATAAGACGTAGAGTGTGGATTGATTGTATATATTGTATCAAGTGCGAATCAAGTAGATAAGACGTAGAGTGTGGATTGATTGTATCTATTGTAGTATCAAGTGTGAATCAAGTAGATAAGACGTAGAGTGTGTATTGATTGTGTCTATTGTAGTATCAAGTGCGAATCAAGTAGATAAGACGTAGAGTGTGTATTGATTGTATATATTGTAGTATCAAGTGTGAATCAAGTAGATAAGACGTAGAGTGTGGATTGATTGTATCTATTGTAGTATCAAGTGTGAATCAAGTAGATAAGACGTAGAGTGTGGATTGATTGTATATATTGTAGTATCAAGTGTGAATCAAGTAGATAAGACATAGAGTGTGGATTTATTGTATCTATTGTATATATTGTAGTATAAAGTGTGAATCAAGTAGATAAGACGTAGAGTGTGGATTGATTGTATCTATTAATAGTATCAAGTGCGAATCAAGTAGATAAGACGTAGAGTGTGGATTGATTGTATATATTGTAGTATCAAGTGTGAATCAAGTAGATACGACGGAGAGTGTGGATTGATTGTATCTATTAATAGTATCAAGTGCGAATCAAGTAGATAAGACGTAGAGTGTGGATTGATTGTATATATTGTAGTATCAAGTGTGAATCAAGTAGATAAGACGTAGAGTGTGTATTGATTGTGTCTATTGTAGTATCAAGTGCGAATCAAGTAGATAAGACGTAGAGTGTGGATTGATTGTATATATTGTAGTATCAAGTGTGAATCAAGTAGATACGACGGAGAGTGTGGATTGATTGTATCTATTAATAGTATCAAGTGCGAATCAAGTAGATACGACGTAGAGTGTGGATTTATTGTATCTATTAATAGTATCAAGTGCGAATCAAGTAGATACAACGTAGAGTGTGGATTTATTGTATCTATTGTATCAAGTGCGAATCAAGTAGATAAGATGTAGAGTGTGTATTGATTGTGTCTATTGTAGTATCAAGTGTGAATCAAGTAGATAAGACGTAGAGTGTGGATTTATTGTATATATTGTAGTATCAAGTGTGAATCAAGTAGATACGACGGAGAGTGTGGATTGATTGTATCTATTAATAGTATCAAGTGCGAATCAAGTAGATAAGACGTAGAGTGTGGATTGATTGTATATATTGTAGTATCAAGTGTGAATCAAGTAGATACGACGTAGAGTGTGTATTGATTGTGTCTATTGTAGTATCAAGTGCGAATCAAGTAGATACGACGGAGAGTGTGGATTGATTGTATCTATTAATAGTATCAAGTGTGAATCAAGTAGATACGACGTAGAGTGTGGATTGATTGTATCTATTGTAGTATCAAGTGTGAATCAAGTAGATAAGACGTAGAGTGTGTATTGATTGTGTCTATTGTAGTATCAAGTGCGAATCAAGTAGATAAGACGTAGAGTGTGGATTGATTGTATATATTGTAGTATCAAGTGTGAATCAAGTAGATAAGACGTAGAGTGTGTATTGATTGTGTCTATTGTAGTATCAAGTGTGAATCAAGTAGATAAGACGTAGAGTGTGTATTGATTGTGTCTATTGTAGTATCAAGTGTAAATCAAGTATATACGACGTAGAGTGTGGATTGATTGTATATATTGTAGTATCAAGTGTGAATCAAGTAGATACGACGTAGAGTGTGGATTTATTGTATATATTGTAGTATCAAGTGTGAATCAAGTAGATAAGACGTAGAGTGTGTATTGATTGTGTCTATTGTATCAAGTGTGAATCAAGTAGATAAGACGTAGAGTGTGTATTGATTGTGTCTATTGTAGTATCAAGTGTAAATCAAGTATATACGACGTAGAGTGTGGATTGATTGTATATATTGTAGTATCAAGTGTGAATCAAGTAGATACGACGTAGAGTGTGGATTGATTGTATATATTGTAGTATCAAGTGTGAATCAAGTAGATACGACGGAGAGTGTGGATTGATTGTATCTATTAATAGTATCAAGTGCGAATCAAGTAGATACGACGTAGAGTGTGGATTGATTGTATATATTGTAGTATCAAGTGTGAATCAAGTAGATACGACGGAGAGTGTGGATTGATTGTATCTATTAATAGTATCAAGTGCGAATCAAGTAGATACGACGTAGAGTGTGGATTGATTGTATATATTGTAGTATCAAGTGTGAATCAAGTAGATAAGACGTAGAGTGTGGATTGATTGTATCTATTGTAGTATCAAGTGTGAATCAAGTAGATAAGACGTAGAGTGTGGATTGATTGTATCTATTGTAGTATCAAGTGTGAATCAAGTAGATAAGACGTAGAGTGTGTATTGATTGTGTCTATTGTAGTATCAAGTGCGAATCAAGTAGATAAGACGTAGAGTGTGGATTGATTGTATATATTGTATCAAGTGCGAATCAAGTAGATACGACGTAGAGTGTGGATTGATTGTATCTATTGTAGTATCAAGTGCGAATCAAGTAGATAAGACGTAGATTGTGGATTGATTGTATCTATTGTAGTATCAAGTGCGAATCAAGTAGATACGACGTAGAGTGTGGATTGATTGTATCTATTAATAGTATCAAGTGTGAATCAAGTAGATACGACGTAGAGTGTGGATTGATTGTATATATTGTAGTATCAAGTGTGAATCAAGTAGATAAGACGTAGAGTGTGGATTGATTGTATCTATTGTAGTATCAAGTGTGAATCAAGTAGATAAGACGTAGAGTGTGGATTGATTGTATCTATTGTAGTATCAAGTGTGAATCAAGTAGATAAGACGTAGAGTGTGTATTGATTGTGTCTATTGTAGTATCAAGTGCGAATCAAGTAGATAAGACGTAGAGTGTGGATTGATTGTATATATTGTATCAAGTGCGAATCAAGTAGATACGACGTAGAGTGTGGATTGATTGTATCTATTGTAGTATCAAGTGCGAATCAAGTAGATAAGACGTAGATTGTGGATTGATTGTATCTATTGTAGTATCAAGTGCGAATCAAGTAGATACGACGTAGAGTGTGGATTGATTGTATCTATTAATAGTATCAAGTGTGAATCAAGTAGATACGACGTAGAGTGTGGATTGATTGTATATATTGTAGTATCAAGTGTGAATCAAGTAGATAAGACGTAGAGTGTGGATTGATTGTATCTATTGTAGTATCAAGTGCGAATCAAGTAGATAAGACGTAGATTGTGGATTGATTGTATCTATTGTAGTATCAAGTGCGAATCAAGTAGATACGACGTAGAGTGTGGATTGATTGTATCTATTAATAGTATCAAGTGTGAATCAAGTAGATACGACGTAGAGTGTGGATTGATTGTATCTATTGTAGTATCAAGTGTGAATCAAGTAGATAAGACGTAGAGTGTGGATTGATTGTATATATTGTATCAAGTGCGAATCAAGTAGATAAGACGTAGAGTGTGGATTGATTGTATATATTGTATCAAGTGCGAATCAAGTAGATACGACGTAGAGTGTGGATTGATTGTATCTATTGTAGTATCAAGTGTGAATCAAGTAGATAAGACGTAGAGTGTGGATTGATTGTATATATTGTATCAAGTGCGAATCAAGTAGATAAGACGTAGAGTGTGGATTGATTGTATATATTGTATCAAGTGCGAATCAAGTAGATACGACGTAGAGTGTGGATTGATTGTATCTATTGTAGTATCAAGTGTGAATCAAGTAGATAAGACGTAGAGTGTGGATTGATTGTATATATTGTATCAAGTGCGAATCAAGTAGATAAGACGTAGAGTGTGGATTGATTGTATATATTGTATCAAGTGCGAATCAAGTAGATACGACGTATAGTGTGTATTGATTGTATATATTGTAGTATCAAGTGTGAATCACGTAGATAAGACGTAGAGTGTGGATTGATTGTATCTATTGTAGTATCAAGTGTGAATCAAGTAGATAAGACGTAGAGTGTGGATTGATTGTATCTATTGTAGTATCAAGTGTGAATCAAGTAGATAAGACGTAGAGTGTGTATTGATTGTGTCTATTGTAGTATCAAGTGCGAATCAAGTAGATAAGACGTAGAGTGTGGATTGATTGTATATATTGTATCAAGTGCGAATCAAGTAGATACGACGTAGAGTGTGGATTGATTGTATCTATTGTAGTATCAAGTGCGAATCAAGTAGCTAAGACGTAGAGTGTGGTTTGATTGTATATATTGTAGTATCAAGTGTGAATCAAGTAGATACGACGTAGAGTGTGGATTGATTGTATCTATTAATAGTATCAAGTGTGAATCAAGTAGATACGACGGAGAGTGTGGATTGATTGTATCTATTAATAGTATCAAGTGTGAATCAAGTAGATACGACGTAGAGTGTGGATTGATTGTATCTATTAATAGTATCAAGTGCGAATCAAGTAGATAAGACGTAGAGTGTGGATTGATTGTATATATTGTAGTATCAAGTGTGAATCAAGTAGATAAGACGTAGAGTGTGTATTGATTGTATATATTGTAGTATCAAGTGCGAATCAAGTAGATACGACGTAGAGTGTGGATTGATTGTATCTATTGTAGTATCAAGTGTGAATCAAGTAGATAAGACGTAGAGTGTGGATTGATTGTATCTATTGTATCAAGTGTGAATCAAGTAGATACGACGTAGAGTGTGGATTTATTGTATCTATTAATAGTATCAAGTGCGAATCAAGTAGATAAGACGTAGAGTGTGGATTGATTGTATATATTGTAGTATAAAGTGTGAATCAAGTAGATAAGACGTAGAGTGTGGATTGATTGTATCTATTAATAGTATCAAGTGCGAATCAAGTAGATAAGACGTAGAGTGTGGATTGATTGTATATATTGTAGTATCAAGTGTGAATCAAGTAGATAAGACGTAGAGTGTGGATTGATTGTATCTATTGTAGTATCAAGTGCGAATCAAGTAGATAAGACGTAGAGTGTGGATTGGTTGTATATATTGTAGTATCAAGCGCGAATCAAGAAGATAAGACGTAGAGTCTGGATTGATTGTATATATTGTAGTATCAAGTGTGAATCAAGTAGATACGACGTAGAGTGTGGATTGATTGTATCTATTAATAGTATCAAGTGCGAATCAAGTAGATAAGACGTAGAGTGTGGATTGATTGTATATATTGTAGTATCAAGTGTGAATCAAGTAGATAAGACGTAGAGTGTGGATTGATTGTATCTATTGTAGTATCAAGTGCGAATCAAGTAGATAAGACGTAGAGTGTGGATTGATTGTATATATTGTAGTATCAAGCGCGAATCAAGAAGATAAGACGTAGAGTCTGGATTGATTGTATATATTGTAGTATCAAGTGTGAATCAAGTAGATACGACGTAGAGTGTGGATTGATTGTATCTATTAATAGTATCAAGTGTGAATCAAGTAGATAAGACGTAGATTGTGGATTGATTGTATCTATTGTAGTATCAAGTGCGAATCAAGTAGATACGACGTAGAGTGTGGATTTATTGTATCTATTGTAGTATCAAGTGTGAATCAAGTAGATAAGACGTAGAGTGTGGATTGATTGTATATATTGTATCAAGTGTGAATCAAGTAGATACGACGTAGAGTGTGGATTGATTGTATCTATTGTAGTATCAAGTGTGAATCAAGTAGATAAGACGTAGAGTGTGTATTGATTGT
This sequence comes from Siphonodentalium dalli, assembly GCA_032622095.1. Lineage (NCBI taxonomy): Eukaryota > Metazoa > Mollusca > Scaphopoda > Gadilida > Siphonodentaliidae > Siphonodentalium > Siphonodentalium dalli. Next base: position 15,526,078 of record CP136063.1, read on the forward strand.
ATCTATTGTAGTATCAAGTGTGAATCAAGTAGATAAGACGTAGAGTGTGGATTGATTGTATCTATTGTAGTATCAAGTGCGAATCAAGTAGATACGACGTAGAGTGTGGATTGATTGTATATATTGTAGTATCAAGTGTGAATCAAGTAGATAAGACGTAGAGTGTGTATTGTATATATTGTAGTATCAAGTGTGAATCAAGTAGATAAGACGTAGATTGTGGATTGATTGTACCTATTGTAGTATCAAGTGCGAATCAAGTAGATAAGACGTAGAGTGTGGATTGATTGTATCTATTGTAGTATCAAGTGCGAATCAAGTAGATACGACGTAGAGTGTGGATTGATTGTATATATTGTAGTATCAAGTGTGAATCAAGTAGATAAGACGTAGAGTGTGTATTGTATATATTGTAGTATCAAGTGTGAATCAAGTAGATACGACATAGAGTGTGGATTGATTGCATATATTGTATCTATTGTAGTATCAAGTGTGAATCAAGTAGATACGACATAGAGTGTGGATTGATTGTATCTATTGTAGTATCAAGTGTGAATCAAGTAGATAAGACGTAGAGTGTGTATTGATTGTAGCTATTGTATCAAGTGTGAATCAAGAAGATAAGACGTAGAGTGTGGATTGATTGTATCTATTGTAGTATCAAGTGCGAATCAAGTAGATAAGACGTAGAGTGTGGATTGATTGTATCTATTGTAGTATCAAGTGCGAATCAAGTAGATACGACGTAGAGTGTGGATTGATTGTATATATTGTAGTATCAAGTGCGAATCAAGTAGATAATACGTAGAGTGTGTATTGTATATATTGTAGTATCAAGTGTGAATCAAGTAGATAAGACGTAGAGTGTGGATTGATTGTACCTATTGTAGTATCAAGTGTGAATCAAGTAGATAAGACGTAGAGTGTGGATTGATTGTATATATTGTATCTATTGTAGTATCAAGTGTGAATCAAGTAGATACGACATAGAGTGTGGATTGATTGTATCTATTGTAGTATCAAGTGTGAATCAAGTAGATAAGACGTAGAGTGTGTATTGATTGTAGCTATTGTATCAAGTGTGAATCAAGAAGATAAGACGTAGAGTCTGGATTGATTGTATATATTGTAGTATCAAGTGTGAATCAAGTAGATACGACGTAGAGTGTGGATTGATTGTATCTATTAATAGTATCAAGTGCGAATCAAGTAGATAAGACGTAGAGTGTGGATTGATTGTATATATTGTAGTATCAAGTGTGAATCAAGTAGATAAGACGTAGAGTGTGGATTGATTGTATCTATTGTAGTATCAAGTGCGAATCAAGTAGATAAGACGTAGAGTGTGGATTGATTGTATATATTGTAGTATCAAGCGCGAATCAAGGAGATACGACGTAGAGTGTGGATTGATTGTATATATTGTAGTATCAAGTGTGAATCAAGTAGATAAGACGTAGAGTGTGGATTGATTGTATATATTGTATCAAGTGCGAATCAAGTAGATACGACGTAGAGTGTGGATTGATTGTATCTATTGTAGTATCAAGTGTGAATCAAGTAGATAAGACGTAGAGTGTGTATTGATTGTGTCTATTGTAGTATCAAGTGCGAATCAAGTAGATAAGACGTAGAGTGTGGATTGATTGTATATATTGTATCAAGTGCGAATCAAGTAGATACGACGTAGAGTGTGGATTGATTGTATCTATTGTAGTATCAAGTGCGAATCAAGTAGATAAGACGTAGATTGTGGATTGATTGTATCTATTGTAGTATCAAGTGCGAATCAAGTAGATACGACGTAGAGTGTGGATTGATTGTATCTATTGTATCAAGTGTGAATCAAGTAGATATGACGTAGAGTGTGTATTGTATATATTGTAGTATCAAGTGTGAATCAAGTAGATAAGACGTAGATTGTGGATTGATTGTACCTATTGTAGTATCAAGTGCGAATCAAGTAGATAAGACGTAGAGTGTGGATTGATTCTATATATTGTAGTATCAAGTGCGAATCAAGTAGATAAGACGTAGAGTGTGGATTGATTGTATATATTGTAGTATCAAGTGTGAATCAAGTAGATAAGACGTAGAGTGTGTATTGATTGTATATATTGTAGTATCAAGTGCGAATCAAGTAGATACGACGTAGAGTGTGGATTGATTGTATCTATTGTAGTATCAAGTGTGAATCAAGTAGATAAGACGTAGAGTGTGGATTGATTGTATCTATTGTATCAAGTGTGAATCAAGTAGATACGACGTAGAGTGTGGATTTATTGTATCTATTAATAGTATCAAGTGCGAATCAAGTAGATAAGACGTAGAGTGTGGATTGATTGTATATATTGTAGTATAAAGTGTGAATCAAGTAGATAAGACGTAGAGTGTGGATTGATTGTATCTATTAATAGTATCAAGTGCGAATCAAGTAGATAAGACGTAGAGTGTGGATTGATTGTATATATTGTAGTATCAAGTGTGAATCAAGTAGATAAGACGTAGAGTGTGGATTGATTGTATCTATTGTAGTATCAAGTGCGAATCAAGTAGATAAGACGTAGAGTGTGGATTGATTGTATCTATTAATAGTATCAAGTGTGAATCAAGTAGATAAGACGAAGAGTGTGGATTGATTGTATATATTGTAGTATCAAGTGCGAATCAAGTAGATAAGACGTAGAGTGTGGATTGATTGTATATATTGTAGTATCAAGCGCGAATCAAGAAGATAAGACGTAGAGTCTGGATTGATTGTATATATTGTAGTATCAAGTGTGAATCAAGTAGATACGACGTAGAGTGTGGATTGATTGTATCTATTAATAGTATCAAGTGTGAATCAAGTAGATAAGACGTAGATTGTGGATTGATTGTATCTATTGTAGTATCAAGTGCGAATCAAGTAGATACGACGTAGAGTGTGGATTTATTGTATCTATTGTAGTATCAAGTGTGAATCAAGTAGATAAGACGTATAGTGTGGATTGATTGTATCTATTAATAGTATCAAGTGTGAATCAAGTAGATAAGACGTAGAGTGTGGATTGATTGTATATATTGTAGTATCAAGTGTAAATCAAGTAGATAAGACGTAGAGTGTGGATTGATTGTATATATTGTATCAAGTGTGAATCAAGTAGATACGACGTAGAGTGTGGATTGATTGTATCTATTGTAGTATCAAGTGTGAATCAAGTAGATAAGACGTAGAGTGTGTATTGATTGTATCTATTGTAGTATCAAGTGTGAATCAAGTAGATAAGACGTAGAGTGTGGATTGATTGTATCTATTGTAGTATCAAGTGCGAATCAAGTAGATACGACGTAGAGTGTGGATTGATTGTATATATTGTAGTATCAAGTGTGAATCAAGTAGATAAGACGTAGAGTGTGTATTGTATATATTGTAGTATCAAGTGTGAATCAAGTAGATAAGACGTAGATTGTGGATTGATTGTACCTATTGTAGTATCAAGTGCGAATCAAGTAGATAAGACGTAGAGTGTGGATTGGTTGTATCTATTGTAGTATCAAGTGTGAATCAAGTAGATAAGACGTAGAGTGTGGATTGATTGTATCTATTGTAGTATCAAGTGCGAATCAAGTAGATACGACGTATAGTGTGGATTGATTGTATATATTGTATATATTGTAGTATCAAGTGTGAATCAAGTAGATAAGACGTAGAGTGTGGATTGATTGTATCTATTGTAGTATCAAGTGCGAATCAAGTAGATACGACGTAGAGTGTGGATTGATTGTATATATTGTAGTATCAAGTGTGAATCAAGTAGATAAGACGTATAGTGTGGATTGATTGTATATATTGTAGTACCAAGTGTGAATCAAGTAGATAAGACGTATAGTGTGGATTGATTGTATATATTGTAGTATCAAGTGCGAATCAAGTAGATACGACGTATAGTGTGGATTGATTGTATATATTGTAGTACCAAGTGTGAATCAAGTAGATAAGACGTAGAGTGTGGATTGATTGTATCTATTGTAGTATCAAGTGCGAATCAAGTAGATACGACGTATAGTGTGGATTGATTGTATATATTGTATATATTGTAGTATCAAGTGTGAATCAAGTAGATAAGACGTAGAGTGTGGATTGATTGTATATATTGTAGTATCAAGTGTGAATCAAGTAGATAGGACGTAGAGTGTGGATTGATTGTATATATTGTAGTATCAAGTGCGAATCAAGTAGATACGACGTAGAGTGTGGATTGATTGTATATATTGTAGTATCAAGTGTGAATCAAGTAGATAAGACGTATAGTGTGGATTGATTGTATATATTGTAGTACCAAGTGTGAATCAAGTAGATAAGACGTATAGTGTGGATTGATTGTATATATTGTAGTATCAAGTGTGAATCAAGTAGATAAGACGTAGAATGTGTATTGTATATATTGTAGTATCAAGTGTGAATCAAGTAGATACGACATAGAGTGTGGATTGATTGCATATATTGTATCTATTGTAGTATCAAGTGTGAATCAAGTAGATACGACATAGAGTGTGGATTGATTGTATCTATTGTAGTATCAAGTGTGAATCAAGTAGATAAGACGTAGAGTGTGTATTGATTGTAGCTATTGTATCAAGTGTGAATCAAGAAGATAAGACGTAGAGTGTGGATTGATTGTATCTATTGTAGTATCAAGTGCGAATCAAGTAGATAAGACGTAGAGTGTGGATTGATTGTATCTATTGTAGTATCAAGTGCGAATCAAGTAGATACGACGTAGAGTGTGGATTGATTGTATATATTGTAGTATCAAGTGTGAATCAAGAAGATAAGACGTAGAGTGTGGATTGATTGTACCTATTGTAGTATCAAGTGTGAATCAAGTAGATAAGACGTAGAGTGTGGATTGATTGTATATATTGTATCTATTGTAGTATCAAGTGTGAATCAAGTAGATACGACATAGAGTGTGGATTGATTGTATCTATTGTAGTATCAAGTGTGAATCAAGCAGATAAGACGTAAAGTGTGTATTGATTGTAGCTATTGTATCAAGTGTGAATCAAGAAGATAAGACGTAGAGTCTGGATTGATTGTATATATTGTAGTATCAAGTGTGAATCAAGTAGATACGACGTAGAGTGTGGATTGATTGTATCTATTAATAGTATCAAGTGCGAATCAAGTAGATAAGACGTAGAGTGTGGATTGATTGTATATATTGTAGTATCAAGTGTGAATCAAGTAGATAAGACGTAGAGTGTGGATTGATTGTATCTATTGTAGTATCAAGTGCGAATCAAGTAGATAAGACGTAGAGTGTGGATTGATTGTATATATTGTAGTATCAAGCGCGAATCAAGGAGATACGACGTAGAGTCTGGATTGATTGTATCTATTGTAGTATCAAGTGTGAATCAAGTAGATACGACGTAGAGTGTGGATTGATTGTATCTATTAATAGTATCAAGTGTGAATCAAGTAGATAAGACGTAGATTGTGGATTGATTGTATCTATTGTAGTATCAAGTGCGAATCAAGTAGATACGACGTAGAGTGTGGATTTATTGTATCTATTGTAGTATCAAGTGTGAATCAAGTAGATACGACGGAGAGTGTGGATTGATTGTATCTATTGTAGTATCAAGTGTGAATCAAGTAGATAAGACGTAGAGTGTGTATTGATTGAATCTATTGTAGTATCAAGTGTGAATCAAGTAGATAAGACGTAGATTGTGGATTGATTGTATATATTGTAGTATCAAGTGCGAATCAAGTAGATAAGACGTAGAGTGTGGATTGATTGTATATATTGTAGTATCAAGTGTGAATCAAGTAGATAAGACGTAGAGTGTGTATTGTATCTATTGTAGTATCAAGTGTGAATCAAGTAGATAAGACGTAGAGTGTGGATTGATTGTACCTATTGTAGTATCAAGTGTGAATCAAGTAGATAAGACGTAGAGTGTGGATTGATTGTATCTATTGTAGTATCAAGTGCGAATCAAGTAGATAAGACGTAGAGTGTGGATTGATTGTATCTATTGTATCAAGTGTAAATCAAGTATATAAGACGTAGAGTGTGGATTGATTGTATATATTGTAGTATCAAGTGTGAATCAAGTAGATAAGACGTAGAGTGTGTATTGTATATATTGTAGTATCAAGTGCGAATCAAGTAGATAAGACGTAGAGTGTGGATTGATTGTATATATTGTAGTATCAAGTGTGAATCAAGTAGATAAGACGTAGAGTGTGTATTGTATCTATTGTAGTATCAAGTGTGAATCAAGTAGATAAGACGTAGAGTGTGTATTGTATATATTGTAGTATCAAGTGTGAATCAAGTAGATACGACGTAGAGTGTGTATTGATTGTGTCTATTGTAGTATCAAGTGTGAATCAAGTAGATAAGACGTAGAGTGTGGATTGATTGTATCTATTGTATCAAGTGTGAATCAAGTAGATATGACGTAGAGTGTGGATTGATTGTATATATTGTAGTATCAAGTGTGAATCAAGTAGATACGACGTAGAGTGTGGATTGATTGTATATATTGTAGTATCAAGTGTGAATCAAGTAGATAAGACGTAGAGTGTGGATTGATTGTACCTATTGTAGTATCAAGTGTGAATCAAGTAGATAAGACGTGGAGTGTGGATTGATTGTATATATTGTATCTATTGTAGTATCAAGTGTGAATCAAGTAGATACGACATAGAGTGTGGATTGATTGTATATATTGTAGTATCAAGTGTGAATCAAGTAGATAAGACGTAGAGTGTGTATTGTATCTATTGTAGTATCAAGTGTGAATCAAGTAGATAAGACGTAGAGTGTGGATTGATTGTACCTATTGTAGTATCAAGTGCGAATCAAGTAGATAAGACGTAGAGTGTGGATTGATTGTATATATTGTAGTATCAAGTGTGAATCAAGTAGATAAGACGTAGAGTGTGGATTGATTGTATATATTGTATCTATTGTAGTATCAAATGTGAATCAAGTAGATACGACGTAGAGTGTGGATTGATTGTATATATTGTAGTATCAAGTGTGAATCAAGTAGATAAGACGTAGAGTGTGGATTGATTGTACCTATTGTAGTATCAAGTGTGAATCAAGTAGATAAGACGTAGAGTGTGGATTGATTGTATATATTGTATCTATTGTAGTATCAAGTGTGAATCAAGTAGATACGACATAGAGTGTGGATTGATTGTATCTATTGTAGTATCAAGTGTGAATCAAGTAGATAAGACGTAGAGTGTGGATTGATTGTATCTATTGTAGTATCAAGTGTGAATCAAGTAGATACGACGTAGAGTGTGGATTGATTGTATATATTGTAGTATCAAGTGTGAATCAAGTAGATAAGACGTAGAGTGTGGATTGATTGTATCTATTGTATCAAGTGTGAATCAAGTAGATAAGACGTAGAGTGTGGATTGATTGTAACTATTGTAGTATCAAGTGTGAATCAAGTAGATAAGACGTAGAGTGTGGATTGATTGTATCTATTGTATCAAGTGTGAATCAAGTAGATAAGACGTAGAGTGTGGATTGATTGTATATATTAATAGTATCAAGTGTGAATCAAGTAGATACGACGTAGAGTGTGGTATATTCTTATTTTCATTGATTAAAATAACTGAATAATGCCAACTAAAAAAGACGGTCGTGAATCGCAGTGACCATTATTGAATGGCACTGAGTTAGTTTATATGAACAAAATCCAAATCAAATCAATATTAATTGACAGACGCGTTTCTGGACAGGGGTCTTCGATTCGTTTTTATTATTTCAGACCAGGATATTATATATATCATGTTGCGGAAGAGATAATCCGCCATTAACCAAAACATTATTCTTTCTGCAGGTTGGTCTTTGGACTCTTTTCTGTCTGCTGATTCATCAGCTGGCTGCAGTGGAATCTGCCAACATCCTCCTGATACTGTCGATTTACTATAGCCCGTGCAACAAAGTAGCCTCAATCGGAGAAGAGTTATCGGCCTTGGGCCATAATGTGCATGCGTACGCTCCGGACTTCCGCGAAGTCAACCTCTGTCTGCGTAACAGAACCTTTACCGTCACGAAATTCGATGGGATTCCAAGGGATATTCATGACCATATTTCGACACGACTAACACAAACAATGATTAATGACAACATAATTGAGTTTTTGGGGCGTGGAATGGAGATGACTGAGTTGTGGGCTTCGAAATACCTGGACTCAGATAATATGCAGACATTGAAAGGCATGTCGTTTGATATCGCCATTCTAGAGTCGTTTTTTGGTCACAGGTCACACTACTTTATACCATACAGTTTAGATATACCGTACGTGTCGGTGTCCGCGATTCAGTATTGGGTCGATACAGGTGACTGGTTCACGCCTTATTCTACGTCCAGTTTAATCCACGGATCACCAACGCAATTTGGGTATTTCCGTCGATTCTTCAATTTTTTCATATCTCTGACTGAGGTGTTGCTGTTACCTATGGCATCAGTAACAGATGTTCAAAGAAAATTGGCACCAGAGCTATCAACATGGGATCATATGTCGCTTATCAGAAAATCGGCGTTGTTTATTGTAGATGTTGACGTCATCGTCTCTGAGGCTACGCCGGCGCCGCCTAATGTTATTCGTACTGGTGGTTTCTCAATACGCACTGCACGCCCTCTACCGGTGAATCTTCTCAACATATTCGACACTGCGCACACTGGTGTAATCTATGTTTCTATGGGAACAGTCATGAGCGGGTTACTTCCTGAGATCGAATCGATTCTGGAACTAACTTTCCAAAAACTACACCATGTCGTTGTATGGAAAAACGCCTCATATCAGGATATCACAAATACCCACAAGAATGTGTATCAAATGGCATGGACACCACAGAACGACGTACTCGGACATCCCAACACCAAGTTGTTCATATCGCATTGCGGGAGAAATAGTTTCTTTGAAGCTGTCTACCATAAAGTTCCTATCATATGTATCCCATTTTGCGGTGACCAACCGTCGATCGCGCAGAGAGTGGACTACCATGGTATTGGCATCGATTTGAAACTGAAAACGCTTACATCAGGCTTGTTGATTGAAGCTATTTATAGAGTCCTGAATAATGCAACATACAAGGCCAATATTGAACGGGTGTCGGCGATGTACAGCAATTTGCACCCAGAATCGGCTGCATTGCAAGCAGCTAAATCAATTGATCACGTGATAACCTTTGGGAGCGACCATTTGAGACCACCGACGTTGGAAATGTACGTGTACCAGCGAATGTATATAGACATTATACTATGCATCTTTATTATCTTATTGTTAGCAATGTCTTGCTTTCTTCTGTTCGTGCGATTTATTTTTCACTGCATATGTCGGTACAAGCAGAAACAAAAAGCTGATTGAATACATTGAACTGCACGATATGTCCAGCGATGCTGATACAACGACAGACATGTTTGGAAAATCATATTTATAACGATACTAGTCATACTATAACTATGATGATCAGCACTTTATATATTTATAATTCAAGAAATGCATTTTGATTTTCTTGCGTTCCATAGAGTGTGAATGCCAATTGGTCTGACATTTTGTGTGGAACGCGAAAGCAATGGAACGCAACAAAACCAACAACCATCACTTATATTTACACTCATCCGAGTCCACTGGCTGATTATAAGAACACTAAAGATGGGTTATCTCTTTAAATAAAACATTGAAATAGCTTTGTGGATGTAAAATAATAAATATGAATTGAAGACACCTGTCCGGAAAGGCTTCTTTCAATTAATATTGATTTTATTTAGAATATTTTATTATGAAATTGGATGATTAATTGGGACACTTTATTGGTCTATTTTTAGAACATACCATTCGGGTGATACCATTCGGGTGATACCATATAACGATAGAGAGCATTAGGATATTCCTATATCTACATACCGGACGTCAAGTGTCACATATTGATTGGTTGTATTGTTTTATTCCATATTTATGAGCGATAAGTAGTTGAATTAACGTGTATTGTGACAAAATTACACAATACAATTTCTGGTCTCTATTAACAGTAATCACTATTCTGTTCGTTAGCTAAACAAACACACCGTTTTAGACCAGAACATTTTCGAAATAAAATCAATATTAATCGATAGAAGCATTTCCGGACAGGAGTCTTCGATTCATATCTAATATTTTACACCACGGTAATACATGTTTACAAAGAGATAATCCACATTTAAGCGCCCATTTCCAACATTATTCTCTTCTACGAGAAACATTAAATTCATAGCCAGGTCAGACTGATGTTACGAGAACCATTAAATTCATAGCCAGGTCAGACATATGTTACGAGAACCATTAAATTCACAAACAGAAGCCTGTGTTGTTCAGCCGCCAGGTCAGACTTGTGTTACGAGAACCATTAAATTCATAGCCAGGTCAAACTGATGTTACGATAAACATTAATTTCATAGCCAAGTCAGGCCGGTGTAACGAGAAACATTAAATTCATAGCCAAGTCAGGCTGGTGTTACGAGAAACATTAAATTCATAAGCAGAATCCTGTGTTGTTCAACCGCCAGGTCAGACTTGTGTTACGAGAACCATTCAATTTACAAGCAGAAGCCTGTGTTGTTCAGCCGCCAGGTCAGACTGGTGTTACGCGAAACATTAAATTCATAGCCAGGTCAGACTGGTGTTACGAGAAACATTAAATCCATAACCAAGTCAGGCTGGTGTTACGGGAAACATTAAATTAATAAGCAGAAGCCTGTGTTGTTCAACCGCCAGGTCAGACTGGTGTTACCAGAAACATTAAATTCACAAGCAGAAGCCTGTGTTGTTTGAAAAGAAATATTTAACCTGAGTAAGGCGCATTGAGAACGCATGCTCATTCACATATTCCCCGAATGATTGCATCGAAATTGTGAACCAATCATTTGATTTCTTAAATACCAACAAGGAAGTATATCATATTCGTACTGTAGCCTGTTGTCAATGTCAATAACTCGATGACAGAGGTATAATAGGTGCCAATGTACTTTTCTAAGCGTGTTATTACCACATGAATGTAATTAGTTACTAGTCCCCTGGAAGCGACATGTACTCAATGCAAACATTATTTAATGTTAAAATTGGCAATCAAGAGGGAGGCAGAACCACAGTAGTGCTAATGCCGTAGAAATTCTAACTTCAATACAACTGCTAACTAAAAAACTATTGAGACAATGATATTCGGATTACTGTTTGTCGGATCCGTGTTGATTTCAACGACAGGTACAACCATATTATTATTTATTACACGCTTGTTCCCAGAAGTACAGTGTTAGTGCTGTTCCATATTTACAAACACGTATGGAACATTACGCTCCATACGCATCTCGTTGACGTAAAATGACGTACATGCACTGAGAAAAAAACAATTAGTCAAAAGTAACTAAGTTACCTTAGTCAGAACCCCCGTCTCAAAACTAACTAACTTAGCTTAGTCAGAAATGACTAAGGTGGGCCTTAGTCATTTCTGACTAAGGCCTTAATCGGAAATGACTAAGGCATTAGTCAGAAATAACTAAGGCCTTAGTTAGAAATGACTAAGGCCTTAGTCAGACATGACTAAGGCCTTAGTCAGAAATAACTAAGACCTTAGTCAGAAATAACTGAGGCCTTAGTCAGAAATAACTAAGGCTTGACTAAGGCATCACTGTATCCATTAGTACATGTATTTGGGCCTAAATATTGGGGGTATCATAGCCCTGCAACATCGGCTGAACATCGCAACTGCAGATTAAAATAACTGAAAATAATGACTTATCAACATACATTTTATTAACTATTGAAACAATTAGATAATATAAACAATGTTTTATCTTGAAAGAAAATTATTCATCACACACCAGATAAAATTAATATATATGATTAACTTACAAATTACAAATTAAGCATATTTTCCTCTGATACAAGCGAAAATGCAGATGGATGATACAAAATATGTACGTTTTGAAACATTAACGTTGGTTTTTGACCACAAATGAAATATTACAGTAATTGTCAAATAAGAATCATTACCTACACAAATAAGTTGCATGACATCAAGAGTATTGAAGGCACATCTATTTATATCGATGCATTGGACTGGCATTACATTTTCTCACATAATATGCATTGAATATACATTCAATATCTGGTCGATAATTGTTTCATATTGAATTGTATGCTTACATTAAAATGACAACGAGCGACCAATTTAGAAGATTAAATCGGAGGAAATGAAGAGTTTTTTAGAATAAAAATTGTAAGATAAATATCTTCACCATTATGTGTGGAACTGAACGCTTGTATCAAGCCACGGTGGAGTTTCCGACACACATCGTGACTTCCCTTTAGGCTCGTAACAATAATTGCAGGAACACCGCCTTGGCTTGATACAAGCGTGCATATCCACATATGCATAGTGGTGATAACCTCTATTTAACAAATGAATGTTTGTTTTCAGAATTGCATGCAATTATGAACGCGTTATTGCAGTCACATTTTGAGTGAATCGCGGAAGCAAACCTCGCAATATTTGATTTAAATGTCACAATTTTGAGTGTAAAGTGTCACCATATTAAGCGCAAAATATTTCAATAATATCACAAGCGACATGCTTATAAGCGTTTCCACTTGCGAAAATAGCATGCTTAATATACCACTTCTTTAGACTGGTACTGTATACATCAATAACAGCTAGTTGGGATTGGAACCTTCAAGACAACAGCAGATCCCATAATAACTGTGCGCAAAACCAAGCCCGTGATGATCTTCAACTCGGGGTACTCGTCAACAATGCCACTGCGAAAACCGTTCACCACAGTCCACACTGTATGTACTGTACATGTACATGTAGCCTTGAAGGAGTCATCGGGCACAAATCTAATTTTGGCAGCAGATAGTTCAGGCGCCGTTCTTTCACATGTAGAATAAAGGTTCAAGCTAGTATTGACAAATTGTCCACTTGTTCAAAGCAGCTGAATAATTAGTTCAACAATACACGATGAATGTTTTCGAAGATTATTTTCCTATCTTCTCTTTTATCCTGATTGTATCCGCTCTCTCAATACGCCATGGTTGTTATTTATGTAATATGTCGTCTCCTTTAGTTTGTTCGACGCCAATATCACGTCTAAATCACTCTGATTTCAGTGGTTTTATCGAAATAAAAATGTCAGCATAAATCCGCCACAAAATGGCGAGACAATAAATTGAGTGATACTTAATAACAACCCCGGTGAATTATGTACTCGTCCATATTCGTACCGACCCAATTAACACAGAATGAATGCGATATTATATACATATTAAATATCAGCAGAGTAAGATTCAGTCATACTGTATGGAGTCATTGCCGTATATAATATGTCGCCGATAAATATACTATTGAGTTTTGACGGCATGACTGAATCACGAAAATATTAATCTTAGTAACTAAGGTGTGACTAAATGGTCAAACTTAGTTACTTTTGGTTACGTTAGTCAAAAATAACTAAGTTATGGGTTGACTAAGGCTATGACTAAGTTTTTTTCTGCAGTGTGACGTTCGCCTCAACCGTGAAACCGGAACTATAAAATAAAAAGCATCATCACACATGACAAAACACGCCCTCTATGTGCCTAAATAAACAGTCTAAGTCTGTATTTTTAATGCATGGATTCTAGGACGCGATGCGTGTAATAAACACAGAACGACACGATGTGTAAATGGGTTTGTCGATACGGCACTCGTGCTGTCGCGGAAGGATAGAACTCGAGGCGCAAGCGTTCTATCCTTCCACGACAGCACTCGTGTCGTATCGACAAACCCATTTACACATCGTGTCGTTCTGTGTATTACCCTAATGGCATCATGGCCATCCAGTTGCTATGGAGATTGATTGGCGGCGTTTAGGTAGTAAAATAGAGACTTGTTTAAGTTGCTATATAAATATCATTGGCGCGAAAGCACGGCTTGTTACAACCGCGCGAAACTTCGACATACGGCGATAAGTGGACTGACGAGACTAATTCGCGGAAATTATTATAATGCGACAATCATTAAACAGTCAACTTCCCAACCGCTCGCTCATTTCGATTACAATAAATAAACTGTGAACTGTCTAACCGCCCGCTCGCGTCGATTACAATCACTAAACAGTTAACCGCCCGCTCGCGATTACAATCACTAAACTGTGAACTGTCTAACCGCCCGCTCGCGTCGATTACAATCACTAAACTGTGAACTGTCTAACCGCCCGCTCGCGTCGATTACAACCACTAAACTGTGAACTGTCCAACCGCCCGCTCGCTTCGATTACAATCACCAAACAGTGAACTCTATAACCGCCCGCTCGCTTCGATTACAATCACCAAACAGTAAACTCTCTAACCGTTCGCTCGCTTCGATTACAATCACTAAACTGTGAACTGTCTAACCACCCGCTCGCGTCGATTACAATCACCAAACAGTGATCTGTCTAACCGCCCGCTCGTGTCGATTAGAATCACTAAACTGTGAACTGTCTAACCGCCCGCTCGCGTCGATTACTATCACTAAACAGTGAACTGTCTAACCGCCCGCTCGCGTCGATTTCAATCACTAAACAGTGAACTGTCTAACCGCCCGCTCGAGTCGATTACAATAAATAAACAGTGAATTGTCTAACCGCCCGCTCGTGTCGATTACAATCACTAAACAGTTAACTGCCCGCTCGCGATTACAATCACTAAACTGTGAACTATCCAACCGCCCGCTCGCTTCGATTACAATCACCAAACAGTGAACTCTCTAACCGCTCGCTCGCTTCGATTACAATCACTAAACTGTGAACTGTCTAACCGCCCGCTCGCGTCGATTACAATCACCAAACAGTGAACTGTCTAACCGCCCGCTCGTGTCGATTACAATCACTAAACTGTGAACTGTCTAACCGCCCGCTCGCGTCGATTACTATCACTAAACAGTGAACTGTCTAACCGCCCGCTGGCGTCGATTTCAATCACTAAACAGTGAACTGTCTAACCGCCCGCTCGAGTCGATTACAATAAATAAACAGTGAACAGTTTGACCGCCCGCTCGCGTCGATTTCAATCACTAAACAGTGAATTGTCTAACCGCCCGCTCGCGTCGATTACAATCACTAAACAGTGAATTATCTAACCGCCCGATCGCGTCGACTACAATAACCAAACAGTGAACTATCTAACCGCCCGCTCGCTTCGATTACAATTCCATGGATATCATAATAAACCACGAGGCAAAAGTGAAATGAATATATATTTTTTTAATTCCGCCATAAGTGAATATAGGGATGTATACATGTATGGTAACACGAACATACAACAGTATAACATCAGAGCAAGAACATACATTAATGCATGTACACACTCAGCGCGTGTGCAAACAAAGCAAATGTAGATGATCGGCCGGGTAAACAAACAAGGGAAATACAGCACCAGCCAACGATAGAGACAGTATGGGAAGATAGAACGAAATGAGTTCAGTTAGAGGCTCAAGGTGTGTGCTTCGTGTTGCCGTCGTGCCATGGGGAGGATACAGGGAGGTTGCGGAGATTATCGTGTTCCAACATAAATATATCACTGATAATAATCCGATTGTTGTCGTTGAAATATATCAGCTTACTGATGTTTGCGTATACTAATTATATGCATACACCCTCAGCTCTGATAGGCGCGACCATATTATGTATTCGGCGTTTGTTGTAGATATAAAGTTACAGTGATGTGAAACACTCCGATCAGGTGTTTCGAGCGGAATAACAAATAATTATGGCAACGGAAGTTATTTTCATAAATATGATGTCCAAATAGTCAGAACACAGCGTCAATGTTATAAACGAACTACACACAGTGACTATTATTGGCACAATCATTGCGGTAATGTTTATGTCAAATAATCCGTCACGAATAAATTAGTAAATATTTACATTTGCGCCTTATAGCTCAACAGTTGTGTTCTAAGAAATGGTGCAGTCGATGTTGTTGGCAATTTCGACAGTCTTAGTTCATTGCTACATTCTTCCAATGCGGATAATGTTCGAATACTAACAGATCGGTTGTATTCAATGAGTTATGAGATCTGAACTATCTAAACCAGTTGCCTGAACTTGCCTCAAAAACATAACGCATGGCTATCGCTTGAATCACCTGACCACCGGTACCTACTGGCGAGCCAAGTCTGCTGCTTTTACAATCTACAACTCCCATACCGAACCACAAAGTGAAAGTTAGATTCCATGTTAAGTTGTCAGAGAACCACACAGTCAATGTAGATACCACGGGCCAATACAACGATTTTATACTGCGTAAAGAAGCTACCAACATGAGACCCAATAATATGTATTGCAACATGATTGTATATTATAATTTTATTATTCACATCTCACCCTCGCTACCATACATATAACGCCAATCAGATAAAGAAAAGCTTCTATCCCAAATAAATATCCCCTACGAAGAGTATTCACATACAATATTGTTCGAGGAATATATCTTATAAAAACTTGAGAAACTTGACCTGAGTCAAGTCAACTGCAACGTTTCTCTTGCAATCGACAGCAACCTATTTCCGTGCAAATAGTCGCCACTTCTTTCTCAAGATCAAACATGGTGTCACAAAACACACCCAATAGAATAAGTTCAATGTTTTGTCCCAAATATATCAGAAACCTGTAACTGTGATGCAGTAATTCGCAGTATACCACCACAATGTATCATACTATTATGCCATTAATTAGTTGAAACTGTTCATTGTAAGTATCAGTATCATAGTTCACGTGTTCACGCGCAACCAATCAAATTATCATAACTGCTATGGATGTCCACTTCAATTTTAAGATTTAGCTATTCGTGAAGCGTTAACATTGTTACCGAAATGATGTCATATAAACTCAGATGTTTTTTGGCACAATTAAAAATAAATAGAAATACGACTATTTCGCGATGTATACAAAACGGGCTACACGTAATTAGTTATCACTACTATGAAGATACATTCGATAAGGAGGACATATCTTCTATGTGAGAACCATGTGATTTGTCTAACGATGTCTGGGTAAAAACTGCTGCAAAATTGGATAAATAGAATATCCGCGTAGTGCAGCTGCATGAACAATTTAGATTTGCTGGTATGTGTGCACAGAGTTGGCTCGCCAGAAGTATCATCAAATAGATGCTCATATACTCGCAAAAGTAAATTATATATGCAGCTGCAGTATGTGGATATATATTATGTATATATGTACATGGATATACTGGTCACCGTGATAACAGACACACGCACTACAGTTTTAGACACGCACTTTATTATTTGCCCTTAAGGCTGAACCTTATACTTTTAGTGAAGAACAGTATGTTCTTCATTGACGCGATCATGCTAAAATAATATATCGTGTCCTTCGGGTGGCGATATATTCTATTACTATGACATCTGCTGTGATATTAACAATCCATGCTTGACCAAAAACGCCTGATAAGCTAACATCGTTGTATATAAACTGAAAATTTAACTCCTTACAATGTGCAAGTGTATCAGCAAACGTATTTACATAATCATACGGACAACTGCATTAGACAATAATTCTCTTCTCGTTTTGTTTGGGGAACGTTACGTGCGGTTTAATATGGCTTCTTGACATGTAACGCCTCGTGTTGCGATCGTGTGTTTCTGAAAAAAAGTTAGTTCACATTAAAAACGACTAATTCATTCCACAGAGGTTCGCACACGCAACGAGTATAAATTGTAGTAAGATACGCTCTAAATCGTGTTGGGTAACATTTTATCTAAATTGGGTAAACAGTATATTGCACCGAACTTTACTGTTCTGTTTGGTACAATATAAATTGTTTGTACCCAACATTGGGTGAATAATTTCTTAATTATTGTGTCAAGTCAACGAATGCTGCGGAGTTTGTTATCACTAACGTTGGGTTAAAATTACTATTGCCGCGACAGTATTTTCAGATATATCTGGAAATAACAATGGTCATTTGTGACCCGCCATATCAAATCCAGTCGTAAGTCGGGATTTTTTTACCCTGTGCCAATGCATTCTCTTATATATGCAGGTCGACCACAGGTCGCCTCGCATATATAAGAGAATGCATTTTATAATTTCACCCATACAGAGCCCCTGACAAACATGAGCAGACGACACTCTTATATATGCGTATATATATATATATATACGTGGGGCTCCCTGCAGGATAATGGATGTTTTTTAGTTTATGTCCTAAAAATTGTAAGAAACACTTATTTAAAAAAATATATAAAAAATTGTTAGGCCAATGCATTGGCACAGGGTAAAAAAATCCCGACTTACGACTGGATTTGATATGGCGGGTCACATTTATTTAACCATTCAAATTAAATATTATTCACCTGAGATAAACATCACCTATTACACGACACCCTCCGGATAAACATCATCTATTACATGACACTCTCCGGATAAAGTTATCGCTGTTTATAAACATCACCTATTACATGACACTCTCCGGATAAAGTTATCGCTGTTTATAAACATCACCTATTACACGACACTCTCCGGATAAAGTTATCGCTGTTTATAAACATCACCTATTACATGACACTCTCCGGATAAAGTAATCGCTGTTTATAAACATCACCTATTACATGACACTCTCCGGATAAAGTTATCGCTGTTTATAAACATCACCTATTACATGACACTCTCCGGATAAAGTTATCGCTGTTTATAAACATCACTTATTACACGACACTCTCCGGATAAAGTTATCGCTGTTTATAAACATCACATATTACATGACACTCTCCGGATAAAGTTATCGCTGTTTATAAACATCACCTATTACATGACACTCTCCGGATAAAGTTATCGCTGTTTATAAACATCACCTATTACATGACACTCTCCGGATAAAGTTATCTCTGTTTATAAACATCACCTATTACACGACACTCTCCGGTTAAAGTTATCGCTGTTTATAAACATCACCTATTATATGACACTCTCCGGATAAAGTTATCGCTGTTTATAAACATCACCTATTACATGACACTCTCCGGATAAAGTTATCGCTGTTTATAAACATCACCTATTACATGACACTCTCCGGATAAAGTTATCTCTGTTTATAAACATCACCTATTACATGACACTCTCCGGATAAAGTTACCTGAGATAAACATCACCTACTACACGACACTCTCCGGATAAAGTTATCTCTGTTTATAAACATCACCTATTACACGACACTCTCCGGTTAAAGTTATCGCTGTTTATAAACATCACCTATTACATGACACTCTCCGGATAAAGTTATCTCTGTTTATAAACATCACCTATTACATGACACTCTCCGGATAAAGTTATCTCTGTTTATAAACATCACCTATTACATGACACTCTCCGGATAAAGTTATCGCTGTTTATAAACATCACCTATTACATGACACTCTCCGGATAAAGTTATCGCTGTTTATAAACATCACCTATTACACGACACTCTCCGGATAAAGTTATCGCTGTTTATAAACATCATCTATTACACGACACTCTCCGGATAAAGTTATCTCTGTTTATAAACATCACCTATTACACGACACTCTCCGGATAAAGTTATCTCTGTTTATAAACATCACCTACTACATGACACTCGCCGGATAAAGTTATCGCTGTTTATAAACATCACATATTACACGACACTCTCCGGATAAAGTTATCTCTGTTTATAAACATCACCTACTACATGACACTCTCCGGATAAAGTTATCTCTGTTTATAAACATCACCTATTACACGACACTCTCCGGATAAAGTTATCGCTGTTTATAAACATCATCTATTACACGACACTCTCCGGATAAAGTTACCTGAGATAAACATCACCTATTACATGACACTCTCCGGATAAAGTTATCTCTGTTTATAAACATCACCTATTACATGACACTCTCCGGATAAAGTTATCGCTGTTTATAAACATCACCTATTACATGACACTATCCGGATAAAGTTATCTCTGTTTATAAACATCACCTACTACATGACACTCTCCGGATAAAGTTATCGCTGTTTATAAACATCACCTATTACACGACACTCTCCGGATAAAGTTATCTCTGTTTATAAACATCACCTACTACATGACACTCTCCGGATAAAGTTATCGCTGTTTATAAACATCACCTATTACACGACACTCTCCGGATAAAGTTATCTCTGTTTATAAACATCACCTATTACATGACACTCTCCGGATAAAGTTATCGCTGTTTATAAACATCATCTATTACACGACACTCTCCGGATAAAGTTACCTGAGATAAACATCACCTATTACATGACACTCTCCGGATAAAGTTATCTCTGTTTATAAACATCACCTATTACACGACACTCTCCGGATAAAGTTATCGCTGTTTATAAACATCACCTATTACATGACACTCTCCGGATAAAGTTATCGCTGTTTATAAACATCACCTATTACATGACACTCTCCGGATAATGTTACCTGAGATAAACATCACCTACTACACGACACTCTCCGGATAAAGTTATCTCTGTTTATAAACATCACCTATTACACGACACTCTCCGGTTAAAGTTATTGCTGTTTATAAACATCACCTATTACATGACACTCTCCGGATAAAGTTATCTCTGTTTATAAACATCACATATTACATGACACTCTCCGGATAAAGTTATCTCTGTTTATAAACATCACCTATTACATGACACTCTCCGGATAAAGTTATCGCTGTTTATAAACATCACCTATTACATGACACTCTCCGGATAAAGTTATCGCTGTTTATAAACATCACCTATTACACGACACTCTCCGGATAAAGTTATCGCTGTTTATAAACATCATCTATTACACGACACTCTCCGGATAAAGTTATCTCTGTTTATAAACATCACCTATTACACGACACTCTCCGGATAAAGTTATCTCTGTTTATAAACATCACCTACTACATGACACTCGCCGGATAAAGTTATCGCTGTTTATAAACATCACATATTACACGACACTCTCCGGATAAAGTTATCTCTGTTTATAAACATCACCTACTACATGACACTCTCCGGATAAAGTTATCTCTGTTTATAAACATCACCTATTACACGACACTCTCCGGATAAAGTTATCGCTGTTTATAAACATCATCTATTACACGACACTCTCCGGATAAAGTTACCTGAGATAAACATCACCTATTACATGACACTCTCCGGATAAAGTTATCTCTGTTTATAAATATCACCTATTACATGACACTCTCCGGATAAAGTTATCGCTGTTTATAAACATCACCTATTACATGACACTATCCGGATAAAGTTATCTCTGTTTATAAACATCACCTACTACATGACACTCTCCGGATAAAGTTATCGCTGTTTATAAACATCACCTATTACACGACACTCTCCGGATAAAGTTATCTCTGTTTATAAACATCACCTATTACACGACACTCTCCGGATAAAGTTATCGCTGTTTATAAACATCACCTATTACATGACACTCTCCGGATAAAGTTATCGCTGTTTATAAACATCACCTATTACATGACACTCTCCGGATAAAGTTACCTGAGATAAACATCACCTACTACACGACACTCTCCGGATAAAGTTATCTCTGTTTATAAACATCACCTATTACACGACACTCTCCGGTTAAAGTTATTGCTGTTTATAAACATCACCTATTACATGACACTCTCCGGATAAAGTTATCTCTGTTTATAAACATCACCTATTACATGACACTCTCCGGATAAAGTTATCTCTGTTTATAAACATCACCTATTACATGACACTCTCCGGATAAAGTTATCGCTGTTTATAAACATCACCTATTACATGACACTCTCCGGATAAAGTTATCGCTGTTTATAAACATCACCTATTACACGACACTCTCCGGATAAAGTTATCGCTGTTTATAAACATCATCTATTACACGACACTCTCCGGATAAAGTTATCTCTGTTTATAAACATCACCTATTACACGACACTCTCCGGATAAAGTTATCTCTGTTTATAAACATCACCTACTACATGACACTCGCCGGATAAAGTTATCGCTGTTTATAAACATCACATATTACACGACACTCTCCGGATAAAGTTATCTCTGTTTATAAACATCACCTACTACATGACACTCTCCGGATAAAGTTATCTCTGTTTATAAACATCACCTATTACACGACACTCTCCGGATAAAGTTATCGCTGTTTATAAACATCATCTATTACACGACACTCTCCGGATAAAGTTACCTGAGATAAACATCACCTATTACATGACACTCTCCGGATAAAGTTATCTCTGTTTATAAACATCACCTATTACATGACACTCTCCGGATAAAGTTATCGCTGTTTATAAACATCACCTATTACATGACACTATCCGGATAAAGTTATCTCTGTTTATAAACATCACCTACTACATGACACTCTCCGGATAAAGTTATCGCTGTTTATAAACATCACCTATTACACGACACTCTCCGGATAAAGTTATCTCTGTTTATAAACATCACCTACTACATGACACTCTCCGGATAAAGTTATCGCTGTTTATAAACATCACCTATTACACGACACTCTCCGGATAAAGTTATCTCTGTTTATAAACATCACCTATTACATGACACTCCCCGGATAAAGTTATCGCTGTTTATAAACATCACCTATTACATGACACTCTCCGGATAAAGTTATCGCTGTTTATAAACATCACCTATTACATGACACTCTCCGGATAAAGTTATCGCTGTTTATAAACATCATCTATTACACGACACTCTCCGGATAAAGTTACCTGAGATAAACATCACCTATTACATGACACTCTCCGGATAAAGTTATCTCTGTTTATAAACATCACCTATTACACGACACTCTCCGGATAAAGTTATCGCTGTTTATAAACATCACCTATTACATGACACTCTCCGGATAAAGTTATCGCTGTTTATAAACATCACCTATTACATGACACTCTCCGGATAAAGTTATCGCTGTTTATAAACATCACCTATTACACGACACTCTCCGGATAAAGTTATCGCTGTTTATAAACATCACCTATTACATGACACTCTCCGGATAAAGTTATCTCTGTTTATAAACATCACCTATTACACGACTCTCTGCGGATAAAGTTATCGCTGTTTATAAACATCACCTATTACATGACACTCTCCGGATAAAGTTATCGCTGTTTATAAACATCACCTATTACATGACACTCTCCGGATAAAGTTATCTCTGTTTATAAACATCACCTATTACATGACACTCTCCGGATAAACATCATCTATTACATGACACTCTCCGGATAAAGTTATCTCTGTTTATAAACATCACCTATTACATGACACTCTCCGGATAAACATCACCTATTACATGACACTCTCCGGATAAAGTTATCTCTGTTTATAAACATCACCTACTACATGACACTCTCCGGATAAAGTTATCTCTGTTTATAAACATCACCTATTACACGACACTCTCCGGATAAAGTTATCGCTGTTTATAAACATCATCTATTACACGACACTCTCCGGAAAAAGTTACCTGAGATAAACATCACCTATTACATGACGCTCTCCGGATAAAGTTATCTCTGTTTATAAACATCACCTATTACATGACACTATCCGGATAAAGTGATCTCTGTTTATAAACATCACCTACTACATGACACTCTCCGGATAAAGTTATCGCTGTTTATAAACATCACCTATTACACGACACTCTCCGGATAAAGTTATCGCTGTTTATAAACATCACCTATTACATGACACTATCCGGATAAAGTTATCTCTGTTTATAAACATCACCTACTACATGACACTCTCCGGATAAAGTTATCCCTGTTTATAAACATCACCTATTACACGACACTCTCCGGATAAAGTTATCTCTGTTTATAAACATCACCTATTACATGACACTCCCCGGATAAAGTTATCGCTGTTTATAAACATCACCTATTACATGACACTCTCCGGATAAAGTTATCGCTGTTTATAAACATCACCTATTACATGACACTCTCCGGATAAAGTTATCGCTGTTTATAAACATCATCTATTACACGACACTCTCCGGATAAAGTTACTTGAGATAAACATCACCTATTACATGACACTCTCCGGATAAAGTTATCTCTGTTTATAAACATCAACTATTACACGACACTCTCCGGATAAAGTTACTTGAGATAAACATCACCTATTACATGACACTCTCCGGATAAAGTTATCTCTGTTTATAAACATCACCTATTACACGACACTCTCCGGATAAAGTTATCGCTGTTTATAAACATCATCTATTACACGACACTCTCCGGATAAAGTTACCTGAGACAAACATCACCTATTACATGACACTCTCCGGATAAAGTTATCTCTGTTTATAAACATCACCTATTACATGACACTCTCCGGATAAAGTTATCGCTGTTTATAAACATCACCTATTACATGACACTATCCGGATAAAGTTATCTCTGTTTATAAACATCACCTACTACATGACACTCTCCGGATAAAGTTATCGCTGTTTATAAACATCACCTATTACACGACACTCTCCGGATAAAGTTATCTCTGTTTATAAACATCACCTACTACATGACACTCTCCGGATAAAGTTATCGCTGTTTATAAACATCACCTATTACACGACACTCTCCGGATAAAGTTATCTCTGTTTATAAACATCACCTATTACATGACACTCCCCGGATAAAGTTATCGCTGTTTATAAACATCACCTATTACATGACACTCTCCGGATAAAGTTATCGCTGTTTATAAACATCACCTATTACATGACACTCTCCGGATAAAGTTATCGCTGTTTATAAACATCATCTATTACACGACACTCTCCGGATAAAGTTACCTGAGATAAACATCACCTATTACATGACACTCTCCGGATAAAGTTATCTCTGTTTATAAACATCACCTATTACACGACACTCTCCGGATAAAGTTATCGCTGTTTATAAACATCACCTATTACATGACACTCTCCGGATAAAGTTATCGGTGTTTATAAACATCACCTATTACATGACACTCTCCGGATAAAGTTATCGCTGTTTATAAACATCACCTATTACACGACACTCTCCGGATAAAGTTAACGCTGTTTATAAACATCACCTATTACATGACACTCTCCGGATAAAGTTATCTCTGTTTATAAACATCACCTATTACACGACTCTCTGCGGATAAAGTTATCGCTGTTTATAAACATCACCTATTACATGACACTCTCCGGATAAAGTTATCGCTGTTTATAAACATCACCTATTACATGACACTCTCCGGATAAAGTTATCTCTGTTTATAAACATCACCTATTACATGACACTCTCCGGATAAACATCATCTATTACATGACACTCTCCGGATAAAGTTATCTCTGTTTATAAACATCACCTATTACATGACACTCTCCAGATAAACATCACCTATTACATGACACTCTCCGGATAAAGTTATCTCTGTTTATAAACATCACCTACTACATGACACTCTCCGGATAAAGTTATCTCTGTTTATAAACATCACCTATTACACGACACTCTCCGGATAAAGTTATCGCTGTTTATAAACATCATCTATTACACGACACTCTCCGGAAAAAGTTACCTGAGATAAACATCACCTATTACATGACGCTCTCCGGATAAAGTTATCGCTGTTTATAAACATCATCTATTACACGACACTCTCCGGAAAAAGTTACCTGAGATAAACATCACCTATTACATGACGCTCTCCGGATAAAGTTATCTCTGTTTATAAACATCACCTATTACATGACACTATCCGGATAAAGTGATCTCTGTTTATAAACATCACCTACTACATGACACTCTCCGGATAAAGTTATCGCTGTTTATAAACATCACCTATTACACGACACTCTCCGGATAAAGTTATCGCTGTTTATAAACATCACCTATTACATGACACTATCCGGATAAAGTTATCTCTGTTTATAAACATCACCTACTACATGACACTCTCCGGATAAAGTTATCGCTGTTTATAAACATCACCTATTACACGACACTCTCCGGATAAAGTTATCTCTGTTTATAAACATCACCTATTACATGACACTCCCCGGATAAAGTTATCGCTGTTTATAAACATCACCTATTACATGACACTCTCCGGATAAAGTTATCGCTGTTTATAAACATCACCTATTACATGACACTCTCCGGATAAAGTTATCGCTGTTTATAAACATCATCTATTACACGACACTCTCCGGATAAAGTTACTTGATATAAACATCACCTATTACATGACACTCTCCGGATAAAGTTATCTCTGTTTATAAACATCACCTATTACACGACACTCTCCGGATAAAGTTATCGCTGTTTATAAACATCACCTATTACATGACACTCTCCGGATAAAGTTATCGCTGTTAATAAACATCACCTATTACATGACACTCTCCGGATAAAGTTATCGCTGTTTATAAACATCACCTATTACACGACACTCTCCGGATAAAGTTATCGCTGTTTATAAACATCACCTATTACATGACACTCTCCGGATAAAGTTATCTCTGTTTATAAACATCACCTATTACATGAAACTCTCCGGATAAAGTTATCGCTGTTTATAAACATCACCTATTACAAGACACTCTCCGGTTAAAGTTACCTGAGATAAACATCACCTATTACACGACACTCTCCGGATAAAGTTATCGCTGTTTATAAACATCACCTATTACATGACACTCTCCGGATAAAGTTATCTCTGTTTATAAACATCACCTATTACACGACACTCTCCGGATAAAGTTATCGCTGTTTATAAACATCACCTATTACATGAAACTCTCCGGATAAAGTTATCGCTGTTTATAACATCACCTATTACATGACACTCTCCGGATATAGTTATCTCTGTTTATAAACATCACCTATTACATGACACTCTCCGGATAAACATCATCTATTACATGACACTCTCCGGATAAAGTTATCTCTGTTTATAAACATCACCTATTACATGACACTCTCCGGATAAAGTTATCTCTGTTTATAAACATCACCTATTACATGACACTCTCCGGATAAAGTTATCGCTGTTTATAAACATCACCTATTACATGACGCTCCCCGGATAAAGTTATCTCTGTTTATAAACATCACCTATTACATGACACTCTCCGGATAAAGTTATCTCTGTTTATAAACATCACCTATTACATGACACTCCCCGGATAAAGTTATCTCTGTTTATAAACATCACCTATTACATGACACTCTCCGGATAAAGTTATCGCTGTTTATAAACATCACCTATTACATGACACTCTCCGGATAAAGTTATCTCTGTTTATAAACATCACCTATTACACGACACTCTCCGGATAAAGTTATCGCTGTTTATAAACATCACCTATTACACGACACTCTCCGGATAAAGTTATCGCTGTTTATAAACATCACCTATTGCACGACACTCTCCGGATAAAGTTATCGCTGTTTATAAACATCATCTATTACACGACACTCTCCGGATAAAGTTATCTCTGTTTATAAACATCACCTACTACATGACACTCTCCGGATAAAGTTATCGCTGTTTATAAACATCACCTATTACACGACACTCTCCGGATAAAGTTATCGCTGTTTATAAACATCACATGTTACATGACACTCTCCGGATAAAGTTATCGCTGTTTATAAACATCACCTATTACATGACACTCTCCGGATAAAGTTATCTCTGTTTATAAACATCATCTATTACATGACACTCTCCGGATAAAGTTATCGCTGTTTATAAACATCACCTATTACATGACACTCCCCGGATAAAGTTATCTCTGTTTATAAACATCACCTATTACACGACACTCTCCGGATAAACATCATCTATTACATGACACTCTCCGGATAAAGTTATCTCTGTTTATAAACATCACCTATTACATGACACTCTCCGGACAAAGTTATCTCTGTTTATAAACATCACCTATTACATGACACTCTCCGGATAAAGTTATCGCTGTTTATAAACATCACCTATTACATGACACTCCCCGGATAAAGTTATCTCTGTTTATAAACATCACCTATTACATGACACTCTCCGGATAAAGTTATCTCTGTTTATAAACATCACCTATTACATGACACTCCCCGGATAAAGTAATCTCTGTTTATAAACATCACCTATTACATGACACTCTCCGGACAAAGTTATCGCTGTTTATAAACATCACCTATTACATGACACTCTCCGGATAAAGTTATCTCTGTTTATAAACATCACTTATTACACGACGCTCTCCGGATAAAGTTATCGCTGTTTATAAACATCACCTATTACATGACACTCTCCGGATAAAGTTATCGCTGTTTATAAACATCACATATTGCACGACACTCTCCGGATAAAGTTATCGCTGTTTATAAACATCATCTATTACACGACACTCTCCGGATAAAGTTATCTCTGTTTATAAACATCACCTACTACATGACACTCTCCGGATAAAGTTATCGCTGTTTATAAACATCACCTATTACATGACACTCTCCGGATAAAGTTATCGCTGTTTATAAACATCACCTATTACATGACACTCTCCGGATAAAGTTATCGCTGTTTATAAACATCACTTATTACACGACACTCTCCGGATAAAGTTATCGCTGTTTATAAACATCACCTATTACACGACAATCTCCGGATAAAGTTATCTCTGTTTATAAACATCACCTATTACATGACACTCTCCGGATAAAGTTATCGCTGTTTATAAACATCACCTATTACACGACACTCTCCGGATAAAGTTATCGCTG
This sequence comes from Siphonodentalium dalli, assembly GCA_032622095.1. Lineage (NCBI taxonomy): Eukaryota > Metazoa > Mollusca > Scaphopoda > Gadilida > Siphonodentaliidae > Siphonodentalium > Siphonodentalium dalli. Next base: position 15,555,008 of record CP136063.1, read on the forward strand.
TTTATAAACATCACCTATTACATGACACTCTCCGGATAAACATCATCTATTACATGACACTCTCCGGATAAAGTTATCTCTGTTTATAAACATCACCTATTACATGACACTCTCCGGATAAAGTTATATCTGTTTATAAACATCACCTATTACATGACACTCTCCGGATAAAGTTATCGCTGTTTATAAACATCACCTATTACATGACACTCCCCGGATAAAGTTATCTCTGTTTATAAACATCACCTATTACATGACACTCTCCGGATAAAGTTATCTCTGTTTATAAACATCACCTATTACATGACACTCCCCGGATAAAGTTATCTCTGTTTATAAACATCACCTAGTACATGACACTCTCCGGATAATGTTATCGCTGTTTATAAACATCACCTATTACATGACACTCTCCGGATAAAGTTATCTCTGTTTATAAACATCACCTATTACACTCTCCGGATAAAGTTATCGCTGTTTATAAACATCACCTATTACACGACACTCTCCGGATAAAGTTATCGCTGTTTATAAACATCACCTATTGCACGACACTCTCCGGATAAAGTTATCGCTGTTTATAAACATCATCTATTACACGACACTCTCCGGATAAAGTTATCTCTGTTTATAAACATCACCTATTACACGACACTCTCCGGATAAAGTTATCGCTGTTTATAAACATCACCTATTACATGAAACTCTCCGGATAAAGTTATCGCTGTTTATAAACATCACCTATTACACGACACTCTCCGGATAAAGTTATCGCTGTTTATAAACATCACCTATTACATGACACTCTCCGGATAAAGTTATCGCTGTTTATAAACATCATCTATTACACGACACTCTCCGGATAAAGTTATCTCTGTTTATAAACATCACCTACTACATGACACTCTCCGGATAAAGTTATCGCTGTTTATAAACATCACCTATTACACGACACTCTCCGGATAAAGTTATCGCTGTTTATAAACATCACATGTTACATGACACTCTCCGGATAAAGTTATCGCTGTTTATAAACATCACCTATTACATGACACTCTCCGGATAAAGTTATCTCTGTTTATAAACATCATCTATTACATGACACTCTCCGGATAAAGTTATCGCTGTTTATAAACATCACCTATTACATGACACTCCCCGGATAAAGTTATCTCTGTTTATAAACATCACCTATTACACGACACTCTCCGGATAAACATCATCTATTACATGACACTCTCCGGATAAAGTTATCTCTGTTTATAAACATCACCTATTACATGACACTCTCCGGACAAAGTTATCTCTGTTTATAAACATCACCTATTACATGACACTCTCCGGATAAAGTTATCGCTGTTTATAAACATCACCTATTACATGACACTCCCCGGATAAAGTTATCTCTGTTTATAAACATCACCTATTACATGACACTCTCCGGATAAAGTTATCTCTGTTTATAAACATCACCTATTACATGACACTCCCCGGATAAAGTTATCTCTGTTTATAAACATCACCTATTACATGACACTCTCCGGACAAAGTTATCGCTGTTTATAAACATCACCTATTACATGACACTCTCCGGATAAAGTTATCTCTGTTTATAAACATCACTTATTACACGACGCTCTCCGGATAAAGTTATCGCTGTTTATAAACATCACCTATTACATGACACTCTCCGGATAAAGTTATCGCTGTTTATAAACATCACATATTGCACGACACTCTCCGGATAAAGTTATCGCTGTTTATAAACATCATCTATTACACGACACTCTCCGGATAAAGTTATCTCTGTTTATAAACATCACCTACTACATGACACTCTCCGGATAAAGTTATCGCTGTTTATAAACATCACCTATTACATGACACTCTCCGGATAAAGTTATCGCTGTTTATAAACATCACCTATTACATGACACTCTCCGGATAAAGTTATCGCTGTTTATAAACATCACTTATTACACGACACTCTCCGGATAAAGTTATCGCTGTTTATAAACATCACCTATTACACGACAATCTCCGGATAAAGTTATCTCTGTTTATAAACATCACCTATTACATGACACTCTCCGGATAAAGTTATCGCTGTTTATAAACATCACCTATTACACGACACTCTCCGGATAAAGTTATCGCTGTTTATAAACATCACCTATTACATGACACTCTCCGGATAAACATCATCTATTACATGACACTCTCCGGATAAAGTTATCTCTGTTTATAAACATCACCTATTACATGACACTCTCCGGATAAAGTTATATCTGTTTATAAACATCACCTATTACATGACACTCTCCGGATAAAGTTATCGCTGTTTATAAACATCACCTATTACATGACACTCCCCGGATAAAGTTATCTCTGTTTATAAACATCACCTATTACATGACACTCTCCGGATAAAGTTATCTCTGTTTATAAACATCACCTATTACATGACACTCCCCGGATAAAGTTATCTCTGTTTATAAACATCACCTAGTACATGACACTCTCCGGATAATGTTATCGCTGTTTATAAACATCACCTATTACATGACACTCTCCGGATAAAGTTATCTCTGTTTATAAACATCACCTATTACACTCTCCGGATAAAGTTATCGCTGTTTATAAACATCACCTATTACACGACACTCTCCGGATAAAGTTATCGCTGTTTATAAACATCACCTATTGCACGACACTCTCCGGATAAAGTTATCGCTGTTTATAAACATCATCTATTACACGACACTCTCCGGATAAAGTTATCTCTGTTTATAAACATCACATACTACATGACACTCCCCGGATAAAGGTATCGCTGTTTATAAACATCACCTATTACACGACACTCTCCGGATAAAGTTATCGCTGTTTATAAACATCACCTATTACATGACACTCTCCGGATAAAGTTATCGCTGTTTATAAACATCACCTATTACATGACACTCTCCGGATAAAGTTATCTCTGTTTATAAACATCACCTATTACATGACACTCTCCGGATAAAGTTATCGCTGTTTATAAACATCACCTATTACATGACACTCTCCGGATAAAGTTATCGCTGTTTATAAACATCACCTATTACACGACACTCTCCGGATAAAGTTATCTCTGTTTATAAACATCACCTACTACATGACACTCTCCGGATAAAGTTATCGCTGTTTATAAACATCACCTATTACATGACACTCTCCGGATAAAGTTATCGCTGTTTATAAACATCACCTATTACATGACACTCTCCGGATAAAGTTATCTCTGTTTATAAACATCATCTATTACATGACACTCTCCGGATAAAGTTATCGCTGTTTATAAACATCACCTATTACATGACACTCCCCGGATAAAGTTATCTCTGTTTATAAACATCACCTATTACACGACACTCTCCGGATAAACATCATCTATTACATGACACTCTCCGGATAAAGTTATCTCTGTTTATAAAAATCACCTATTACATGACACTCTTCGGATAAAGTTATCTCTGTTTATAAACATCACCTATTACATGACACTCTCCGGATAAAGTTATCGCTGTTTATAAACATCACCTATTACATGACACTCCCCGGATAAAGTTATCTCTGTTTATAAACATCACCTATTACATGATACTCTCCGGATAAAGTTATCTCTGTTTATAAACATCACCTATTGCATGACACTCCCCGGATAAAGTTATCTCTGTTTATAAACATCACCTATTACATGACACTCTCCGGATAAAGTTATCGCTGTTTATAAACATCACCTATTACATGACACTCTCCGGATAAAGTTATCTCTGTTTATAAACATCACCTATTACACGACACTCTCCGGATAAAGTTATCGCTGTTTATAAACATCACCTATTACACGACACTTTCCGGATAAAGTTATCTCTGTTTATAAACATCACCTACTACATGACACTCTCCGGATAAAGTTATCGCTGTTTATAAACATCACATATTACATGACACTCTCCGGATAAAGTTATCGCTGTTTATAAACATCACCTATTACATGACACTCTCCGGATAAAGTTATCGCTGTTTATAAACATCACCTATTACACGACACTCTCCGGATAAAGTTATCGCTGTTTATAAACATCACCTATTACACGACACTCTCCGGATAAAGTTATCGTTGTTTATAAACATCACCTATTACACGACACTCTCCGGATAAAGTTATCGCTGTTTATAAACATCACCTATTACACGACACTCTCCGGATAAAGTTATCGCTGTTTATAAACATCACCTATTACATGACACTCTCCGGATAAACATCATCTATTACATGACACTCTCCGGATAAAGTTATCTCTGTTTATAAACATCACCTATTACATGACACTCTCCGGATAAAGTTATCTCTGTTTATAAACATCACCTATTACATGACACTCTCCGGATAAAGTTATCGCTGTTTATAAACATCACCTATTACATGACACTCCCCGGATAAAGTTATCTCTGTTTATAAACATCACCTATTACATGACACTCTCCGGATAAAGTTATCTCTGTTTATAAACATCACCTATTACATGACACTCCCCGGATAAAGATATCTCTGTTTATAAACATCACCTATTACATGACACTCTCCGGATAAAGTTATCGCTGTTTATAAACATCACCTATTACATGCCACTCTCCGGATAACGTTATCTCTGTTTATAAACATCACCTACTACATGACACTCTCCGGATAAAGTTATCGCTGTTTATAAACATCGCCTATTACACGACACTCTCCGGATAAAGTTATCGCTGTTTATAAACATCACCTATTACATGACACTCTCCGGATAAAGTTATCGCTGTTTATAAACATCACCTATTACATGACACTCTCCGGATAAAGTTATCTCTGTTTATAAACATCATCTATTACATGACACTCTCCGGATAAAGTTATCGCTGTTTATAAACATCACCTATTACATGACACTCCCCGGATAAAGTTATCTCTGTTTATAAACATCACCTATTACACGACACTCTCCGGATAAACATCATCTATTACATGACACTCTCCGGATAAAGTTATCTCTGTTTATAAACATCACCTATTACATGACACTCTTCGGATAAAGTTATCTCTGTTTATAAACATCACCTATTACATGACACTCTCCGGATAAAGTTATCGCTGTTTATAAACATCACCTATTACATGACACTCCCCGGATAAAGTTATCTCTGTTTATAAACATCACCTATTGCATGACACTCCCCGGATAAAGTTATCTCTGTTTATACACATCACCTATTACATGACACTCTCCGGATAAAGTTATCGCTGTTTATAAACATCACCTATTACATGACACTCTCCGGATAAAGTTATCTCTGTTTATAAACATCACCTATTACACGACACTCTCCGGATAAAGTTATCGCTGTTTATAAACATCACCTATTACATGACACTCTCCGGATAAAGTTATCGCTGTTTATAAACATCACCTATTGCACGACACTCTCCGGATAAAGTTATCGCTGTTTATAAACATCATCTATTACACGACACTCTCCGGATAAAGTTATCTCTGTTTATAAACATCACCTACTTCATGACACTCTCCGGATTAAGTTATCGCTGTTTATAAACATCACATATTACATGACACTCTCCCGATAAAGTTATCGCTGTTTATAAACATCACCTATTACATGACACTCTCCGGATAAAGTTATCGCTGTTTATAAACATCATCTATTACACGACACTCTCCGGATAAAGTTATTGCTGTTTATAAACATCACCTATTACACGACACTCTCCGGATAAAGTTATCGTTGTTTATAAACATCACCTATTACACGACACTCTCCGGATAAAGTTATCGCTGTTTATAAACATCACCTATTACACGACACTCTCCGGATAAAGTTATCGCTGTTTATAAACATCACCTATTACATGACACTCTCCGGATAAACATCATCTATTACATGACACTCTCCGGATAAAGTTATCTCTGTTTATAAACATCACCTATTACATGACACTCTCCGGATAAAGTTATCTATGTTTATAAACATCACCTATTACATGACACTCTCCGGATAAAGTTATCGCTGTTTATAAACATCACCTATTACATGACACTCCCCGGATAAAGTTATCTCTGTTTATAAACATCACCTATTACATGACACTCTCCGGATAAAGTTATCTCTGTTTATAAACATCACCTATTACATGACACTCCCCGGATAAAGTTATCTCTGTTTATAAACATCACCTATTACATGACACTCTCCGGATAAAGTTATCGCTGTTTATAAACATCACCAATTACATGACACTCTCCGGATAAAGTTATCTCTGTTTATAAACATCACCTATTACACGACACTCTCCGGATAAAGTTATCGCTGTTTATAAACATCACCTATTACACGACACTCTACGGATAAAGTTATCGCTGTTTATAAACATCACCTATTGCACGACACTCTCCGGATAAAGTTATCGCTGTTTATAAACATCATCTATTACACGACACTCTCCGGATAAAGTTATCTCTGTTTATAAACATCACCTATTACATGACACTCTCCGGAAAAAGTTATCGCTGTTTATAAACATCACCTATTACATGACATTCTCCGGATAAAGTTATCGCTGTTTATAAACATCACCTATTACACGACACTCTCCGGATAAAGTTATCGCTGTTTATAAACATCACCTATTACATGACACTCTCCGGATAAAGTAATCGCTGTTTATAAACATCACCTATTACATGACACTCTCCGGATAAAGTTATCGCTGTTTATAAACATCACCTATTACATGACACTCTCCGGATAAAGTTATCGCTGTTTATAAACATCATTTATTACACGACACTCTCCGGATAAAGTTATCGCTGTTTATAAGCATCACCTATTACATGACACTCTCCGGATAAAGTTATCGCTGTTTATAAACATCACCTATTACATGACACTCTCCGGATAAAGTAATCGCTGTTTATAAACATTACCTATTACATGACACTCTCCGGATAAAGTTAATGCTGTTTATAAACATCACCTATTACATGACACTCTCCGGATAAAGTTATCTCTGTTTATAAACATCACCTATTACATGACACTCTCCGGATAAAGTTACCTGAGATAAACATCACCTACTACACGACACTCTCCGGATTAAGTTATCTCTGTTTATAAACATCACCTATTACACGACACTCTCCGGTTAAAGTTATCGCTGTTTATAAACATCACCTATTACATGACACTCTCCGGATAAAGTTATCTCTGTTTATAAACATCACCTATTACATGACACTCTCCGGATAAAGTTATCTCTGTTTATAAACATCACCTATTACATGACACTCTCCGGATAAAGTTATCGCTGTTTATAAACATCACCTATTACATGACACTCTCCGGATAAAGTTATCGCTGTTTATAAACATCACCTATTACACGACACTCTCCGGATAAAGTTATCGCTGTTTATAAACATCATCTATTACACGACACTCTCCGGATAAAGTTATCTCTGTTTATAAACATCACCTATTACACGACACTCTCCGGATAAAGTTATCGCAGTTTATAAACATCATCTATTACACGACACTATCCGGATAAAGTTACCTGAGATAAACATCACCTATTACATGACACTCTCCGGATAAAGTTATCTCTGTTTATAAACATCACCTATTACATGACACTCTCCGGATAAAGTTATCGCTGTTTATAAACATCACCTATTACATGACACTCTCCGGATAAAGTTATCTCTGTTTATAAACATCACCTATTACATGACACTCCCCGGATAAAGTTATCTCTGTTTATAAACATCACCTATTACATGACACTCTCCGGATAAAGTTATCGCTGTTTATAAACATCACCTATTACATGACACTCTCCGGATAACGTTATCTCTGTTTATAAACATCACCTACTACATGACACTCTCCGGATAAAGTTATCGCTGTTTATAAACATCGCCTATTACACGACACTCTCCGGATAAAGTTATCGCTGTTTATAAACATCACCTATTACATGACACTCTCCGGATAAAGTTATCGCTGTTTATAAACATCACCTATTACATGACACTCTCCGGATAAAGTTATCTCTGTTTATAAACATCATCTATTACATGACACTCTCCGGATAAAGTTATCGCTGTTTATAAACATCACCTATTACATGACACTCCCCGGATAAAGTTATCTCTGTTTATAAACATCACCTATTACACGACACTCTCCGGATAAACATCATCTATTACATGACACTCTCCGGATAAAGTTATCTCTGTTTATAAACATCACCTATTACATGACACTCTTCGGATAAAGTTATCTCTGTTTATAAACATCACCTATTACATGACACTCTCCGGATAAAGTTATCGCTGTTTATAAACATCACCTATTACATGACACTCCCCGGATAAAGTTATCTCTGTTTATAAACATCACCTATTACATGACACTCTCCGGATAAAGTTATCTCTGTTTATAAACATCACCTATTGCATGACACTCCCCGGATAAAGTTATCTCTGTTTATACACATCACCTATTACATGACACTCTCCGGATAAAGTTATCGCTGTTTATAAACATCACCTATTACATGACACTCTCCGGATAAAGTTATCTCTGTTTATAAACATCACCTATTACACGACACTCTCCGGATAAAGTTATCGCTGTTTATAAACATCACCTATTACATGACACTCTCCGGATAAAGTTATCGCTGTTTATAAACATCACCTATTGCACGACACTCTCCGGATAAAGTTATCGCTGTTTATAAACATCATCTATTACACGACACTCTCCGGATAAAGTTATCTCTGTTTATAAACATCACCTACTACATGACACTCTCCGGATTAAGTTATCGCTGTTTATAAACATCACATATTACATGACACTCTCCGGATAAAGTTATCGCTGTTTATAAACATCACCTATTACATGACACTCTCCGGATAAAGTTATCGCTGTTTATAAACATCATCTATTACACGACACTCTCCGGATAAAGTTATCGCTGTTTATAAACATCACCTATTACACGACACTCTCCGGATAAAGTTATCGTTGTTTATAAACATCACCTATTACACGACACTCTCCGGATAAAGTTATCGCTGTTTATAAACATCACCTATTACACGACACTCTCCGGATAAAGTTATCGCTGTTTATAAACATCACCTATTACATGACACTCTCCGGATAAACATCATCTATTACATGACACTCTCCGGATAAAGTTATCTCTGTTTATAAACATCACCTATTACATGACACTCTCCGGATAAAGTTATCTCTGTTTATAAACATCACCTATTACATGACACTCTCCGGATAAAGTTATCGCTGTTTATAAACATCACCTATTACATGACACTCCCCGGATAAAGTTATCTCTGTTTATAAACATCACCTATTACATGACACTCTCCGGATAAAGTTATCTCTGTTTATAAACATCACCTATTACATGACACTCCCCGGATAAAGTTATCTCTGTTTATAAACATCACGTATTACATGACACTCTCCGGATAAAGTTATCGCTGTTTATAAACATCACCAATTACATGACACTCTCCGGATAAAGTTATCTCTGTTTATAAACATCACCTATTACACGACACTCTCCGGATAAAGTTATCGCTGTTTATAAACATCACCTATTACACGACACTCTACGGATAAAGTTATCGCTGTTTATAAACATCACCTATTGCACGACACTCTCCGGATAAAGTTATCGCTGTTTATAAACATCATCTATTACACGACACTCTCCGGATAAAGTTATCTCTGTTTATAAAAATCACCTATTACATGACACTCTCCGGAAAAAGTTATCGCTGTTTATAAACATCACCTATTACATGACATTCTCCGGATAAAGTTATCGCTGTTTATAAACATCACCTATTACACGACACTCTCCGGATAAAGTTATCGCTGTTTATAAACATCACCTATTACATGACACTCTCCGGATAAAGTAATCGCTGTTTATAAACATCACCTATTACATGACACTCTCCGGATAAAGTTATCGCTGTTTATAAACATCACCTATTACATGACACTCTCCGGATAAAGTTATCGCTGTTTATAAACATCATTTATTACACGACACTCTCCGGATAAAGTTATCGCTGTTTATAAGCATCACCTATTACATGACACTCTCCGGATAAAGTTATCGCTGTTTATAAACATCACCTATTACATGACACTCTCCGGATAAAGTAATCGCTGTTTATAAACATCACCTATTACATGACACTCTCCGGATAAAGTTATCGCTGTTTATAAACATCACCTATTACATGACACTCTCCGGATAAAGTTATCTCTGTTTATAAACATCACCTATTACATGACACTCTCCGGATAAAGTTACCTGAGATAAACATCACCTACTACACGACACTCTCCGGATTAAGTTATCTCTGTTTATAAACATCACCTATTACACGACACTCTCCGGTTAAAGTTATCGCTGTTTATAAACATCACCTATTACATGACACTCTCCGGATAAAGTTATCTCTGTTTATAAACATCACCTATTACATGACACTCTCCGGATAAAGTTATCTCTGTTTATAAACATCACCTATTACATGACACTCTCCGGATAAAGTTATCGCTGTTTATAAACATCACCAATTACATGACACTCTCCGGATAAAGTTATCGCTGTTTATAAACATCACCTATTACACGACACTCTCCGGATAAAGTTATCGCTGTTTATAAACATCATCTATTACACGACACTCTCCGGATAAAGTTATCTCTGTTTATAAACATCACCTATTACACGACACTCTCCGGATAAAGTTATCGCTGTTTATAAACATCATCTATTACACGACACTATCCGGATAAAGTTACCTGAGATAAACATCACCTATTACATGACACTCTCCGGATAAAGTTATCTCTGTTTATAAACATCACCTATTACATGACACTCTCCGGATAAAGTTATCGCTGTTTATAAACATCACCTATTACACGACACTCTCCGGATAAAGTTATCGCTGTTTATAAACATCACCTATTACACGACACTCTCCGGATAAAGTTATCGCTGTTTATAAACATCACCTATTACACGACACTCTCCGGATAAAGTTATCGCTGTTTATAAACATCACCTATTACATGACACTATCCGGATAAAGTTATCTCTGTTTATAAACATCACCTACTACATGACACTCTCCGGATAAAGTTATCGCTGTTTATAAACATCACCTATTACACGACACTCTCCGGATAAAGTTATCTCTGTTTATAAACATCACCTATTACATGACACTCTCCGGATAAAGTTATCTCTGTTTATAAACATCACCTATTACATGACACTCTCCGGATAAAGTTATCGCTGTTTATAAACATCACCTATTACATGACACTCCCCGGATAAAGTTATCTCTGTTTATAAACATCACCTATTACATGACACTCTCCGGATAAAGTTATCTCTGTTTTTAAACATCACCTATTACATGACACTCCCCGGATAAAGTTATCTCTGTTTATAAACATCACCTATTACATGACACTCTCCGGATAAAGTTATCGCTGTTTATAAACATCACCTATTACATGACACTCTCCGGATAAAGTTATCTCTGTTTATAAACATCACCTACTACATGACACTCTCCGGATAAAGTTATCGCTGTTTATAAACATCGCCTATTACACGACACTCTCCGGATAAAGTTATCGCTGTTTATAAACATCACCTATTACATGACACTCTCCGGATAAAGTTATCGCTGTTTATAAACATCACCTATTACATGACACTCTCCGGATAAAGTTATCTCTGTTTATAAACATCATCTATTACATGACACTCTCCGGATAAAGTTATCGCTGTTTATAAACATCACCTATTACATGACACTCCCCGGATAAAGTTATCTCTGTTTATAAACATCACCTATTACACGACACTCTCCGGATAAACATCATCTATTACATGACACTCTCCGGATAAAGTTATCTCTGTTTATAAACATCACCTATTACATGACACTCTTCGGATAAAGTTATCTCTGTTTATAAACATCACCTATTACATGACACTCTCCGGATAAAGTTATCGCTGTTTATAAACATCACCTATTACATGACACTCCCCGGATAAAGTTATCTCTGTTTATAAACATCACCTATTACATGACACTCTCCGGATAAAGTTATCTCTGTTTATAAACATCACCTATTGCATGACACTCCCCGGATAAAGTTATCTCTGTTTATACACATCACCTATTACATGACACTCTCCGGATAAAGTTATCGCTGTTTATAAACATCACCTATTACATGACACTCTCCGGATAAAGTTATCTCTGTTTATAAACATCACCTATTACACGACACTCTCCGGATAAAGTTATCGCTGTTTATAAACATCAACTATTACATGACACTCTCCGGATAAAGTTATCGCTGTTTATAAACATCACCTATTGCACGACACTCTCCGGATAAAGTTATCGCTGTTTATAAACATCATCTATTACACGACACTCTCCGGATAAAGTTATCTCTGTTTATAAACATCACCTACTACATGACACTCTCCGGATAAAGTTATCGCTGTTTATAAACATCACATATTACATGACACTCTCCGGATAAAGTTATCGCTGTTTATAAACATCACCTATTACATGACACTCTCCGGATAAAGTTATCGCTGTTTATAAACATCATCTATTACACGACACTCTCCGGATAAAGTTATCGCTGTTTATAAACATCACCTATTACACGACACTCTCCGGATAAAGTTATCGTTGTTTATAAACATCACCTATTACACGACACTCTCCGGATAAAGTTATCGCTGTTTATAAACATCACCTATTACACGACACTCTCTTGATAAAGTTATCGCTGTTTATAAACATCACCTATTACATGACACTCTCCGGATAAACATCATCTATTACATGACACTCTCCGGATAAAGTTATCTCTGTTTATAAACATCACCTATTACATGACACTCTCCGGATAAAGTTATCTCTGTTTATAAACATCACCTATTACATGACACTCTCCGGATAAAGTTATCGCTGTTTATAAACATCACCTATTACATGACACTCCCCGGATAAAGTTATCTCTGTTTATAAACATCACCTATTACATGACACTCTCCGGATAAAGTTATCTCTGTTTATAAACATCACCTATTACATGACACTCCCCGGATAAAGTTATCTCTGTTTATAAACATCACCTATTACATGACACTCTCCGGATAAAGTTATCGCTGTTTATAAACATCACCTATTACATGACACTCTCCGGATAAAGTTATCTCTGTTTATAAACATCACCTATTACACGACACTCTCCGGATAAAGTTATCGCTGTTTATAAACATCACCTATTACACGACACTCTACGGATAAAGTTATCGCTGTTTATAAACATCACCTATTGCACGACACTCTCCGGATAAAGTTATCGCTGTTTATAAACATCATCTATTACACGACACTCTCCGGATAAAGTTATCTCTGTTTATAAACATCACCTATTACGTGACACTCTCCGGAAAAAGTTATCGCTGTTTATAAACATCACCTATTACATGACATTCTCCGGATAAAGTTATCGCTGTTTATAAACATCACCTATTACACGACACTCTCCGGATAAAGTTATCGCTGTTTATAAACATCACCTATTACATGACACTCTCCGGATAAAGTAATCGCTGTTTATAAACATCACCTATTACATGACACTCTCCGGATAAAGTTATCGCTGTTTATAAACATCACCTATTACATGACACTCTCCGGATAAAGTTATCGCTGTTTATAAACATCACTTATTACACGACACTCTCCGGATAAAGTTATCGCTGTTTATAAGCATCACCTATTACATGACACTCTCCGGATAAAGTTATCGCTGTTTATAAACATCACCTATTACATGACACTCTCCGGATAAAGAAATCGCTGTTTATAAACATCACCTATTACATGACACTCTCCGGATAAAGTTATCGCTGTTTATAAACATCACCTATTACATAACACTCTCCGGATAAAGTTATCTCTGTTTATAAACATCACCTATTACATGACACTCTCCGGATAAAGTTACCTGAGATAAACATCACCTACTACACGACACTCTCCGGATTAAGTTATCTCTGTTTATAAACATCACCTATTACACGACACTCTCCGGTTAAAGTTATCGCTGTTTATAAACATCACCTATTACATGACACTCTCCGGATAAAGTTATCTCTGTTTATAAACATCACCTATTACATGACACTCTCCGGATAAAGTTATCTCTGTTTATAAACATCACCTATTACATGACACTCTCCGGATAAAGTTATCGCTGTTTATAAACATCACCTATTACATGACACTCTCCGGATAAAGTTATCGCTGTTTATAAACATCACCTATTACACGACACTCTCCGGATAAAGTTATCGCTGTTTATAAACATCATCTATTACACGACACTCTCCGGATAAAGTTATCTCTATTTATAAACATCACCTATTACACGACACTCTCCGGATAAAGTTATCGCTGTTTATAAACATCATCTATTACACGACACTATCCGGATAAAGTTACCTGAGATAAACATCACCTATTACATGACACTCTCCGGATAAAGTTATCTCTGTTTATAAACATCACCTATTACATGACACTCTCCGGATAAAGTTATCGCTGTTTATAAACATCACCTATTACACGACACTCTCCGGATAAAGTTATCGCTGTTTATAAACATCACCTATTACACGACACTCTCCGGATAAAGTTATCGCTGTTTATAAACATCACCTATTACACGACACTCTCCGGATAAAGTTATCGCTGTTTATAAACATCACCTATTACATGACACTATCCGGATAAAGTTATCTCTGTTTATAAACATCACCTACTACATGACACTCTCCGGATAAAGTTATCGCTGTTTATAAACATCACCTATTACACGACACTCTCCGGATAAAGTTATCTCTGTTTATAAACATCACCTACTACATGACACTCTGCGGATAAAGTTATCGCTGTTTATAAACATCACCTATTACACGACACTCTCCGGATTAAGTTATCTCTGTTTATAAACATCACCTATTACATGACACTCCCCGGATAAAGTTATCGCTGTTTATAAACATCACCTATTACATGACACTCTCCGGATAAAGTTATCGCTGTTTATAAACATCACCTATTACATGACACTCTCCGGATAAAGTTATCGCTGTTTATAAACATCATCTATTACACGACACTCTCCGGATAAAGTTATCGCTGTTTATAAACATCACCTATTACATGACACTCGCCGGATAAAGTTATCGCTGTTTATAAACATCACCTATTACACGACACTCTCCGGATAAAGTTATCGCTGTTTATAAACATCACCTATTACATGACACTCTCCGGATAAAGTAATCGCTGTTTATAAACATCACCTATTACATGACACTCTCCGGATAAAGTTATCGTTGTTTATAAACATCACCTATTACATGACACTCTCCGGATAAAGTTATCGCTGTTTATAAACATCACTTATTACACGACACTCTCCGGATAAAGTTATCGCTGTTTATAAACATCACCTATTACATGACACTCTCCGGATAAAGTTATCGCTGTTTATAAACATCACCTATTACATGACACTCTCCGGATAAAGTTATCGCTGTTTATAAACATCACCTATTACATGACACTCTCCGGATAAAGTTATCGCTGTTTATAAACATCACCTATTACACGACACTCTCCGGATAAAGTTATCGCTGTTTATAAACATCACCTATTACATGCCACTCTCCGGATAAAGTTATCGCTGTTTATGTACATCACCTATTACATGACACTCTCCAGATAAAGTTATCTCTGTTTATAAACATCACCTATTACATGACACTCTCCGGATAACGTTACCTGAGATAAACATCACCTACTACACGACACTCTCCGGATAAAGTTATCTCTGTTTATAAACATCACCTATTACACGACACTCTCCGGTTAAAGTTATCGCTGTTTATAAACATCACCTATTACATGACACTCTCCGGATAAAGTTATCTCTGTTTATAAACATCACCTATTACATGACACTCTCCGGATAAAGTTATCGCTGTTTATAAACATCACCTATTACATGACACTCTCCGGATAAAGTTATCGCTGTTTATAAACATCACCTATTACACGACACTCTCCGGATAAAGTTATCGCTGTTTATAAACATCATCTATTACACGACACTCTCCGGATAAAGTTATCTCTGTTTATAAACATCACCTATTACACGACACTCTCCGGATAAAGTTATCGCTGTTTATAAACATCATCTATTACACGACACTATCCGGATAAAGTTACCTGAGATAAACATCACCTATTACATGACACTCTCCGGATAAAGTTATCTCTGTTTATAAACATCACCTATTACATGACACTCTCCGGATAAAGTTATCGCTGTTTATAAACATCACCTATTACACGACACTCTCCGGATAAAGTTATCGCTGTTTATAAACATCACCTATTACACGACACTCTCCGGATAAAGTTATCGCTGTTTATGAACATCACCTATTACACGACACTCTCCGGATAAAGTTATCGCTGTTTATAAACATCACCTATTACATGACACTATCCGGATAAAGTTATCTCTGTTTATAAACATCACCTACTACATGACACTCTCCGGATAAAGTTATCGCTGTTTATAAACATCACCTATTACACGACACTCTCCGGATAAAGTTATCTCTGTTTATAAACATCACCTATTACATGACACTCTCCGGATAAAGTTATCTCTGTTTATAAACATCACCTATTACATGACACTCTCCGGATAAAGTTATCGCTGTTTATAAACATCACCTATTACATGACACTCCCCGGATAAAGTTATCTCTGTTTATAAACATCACCTATTACATGACACTCTCCGGATAAAGTTATCTCTGTTTATAAACATCACCTATTACATGACACTCCCCGGATAAAGTTATCTCTGTTTATAAACATCACCTATTACATGACACTCTCCGGATAAAGTTATCGCTGTTTATAAACATTACCTATTACATGACACTCTCCGGATAAAGTTATCTCTGTTTATAAACATCACCTACTACATGACACTCTCCGGATAAAGTTATCGCTGTTTATAAACATCGCCTATTACACGACACTCTCCGGATAAAGTTATCGCTGTTTATAAACATCACCTATTACATGACACTCTCCGGATAAAGTTATCGCTGTTTATAAACATCACCTATTACATGACACTCTCCGGATAAAGTTATCTCTGTTTATAAACATCATCTATTACATGACACTCTCCGGATAAAGTTATCGCTGTTTATAAACATGACCTATTACATGACACTCCCCGGATAAAGTTATCTCTGTTTATAAACATCACCTATTACACGACACTCTCCGGATAAACATCATCTATTACATGACACTCTCCGGATAAAGTTATCTCTGTTTATAAACATCACCTATTACATGACACTCTTCGGATAAAGTTATCTCTGTTTATAAACATCACCTATTACATGACACTCTCCGGATAAAGTTATCGCTGTTTATAAACATCACC
Source organism: Siphonodentalium dalli (assembly GCA_032622095.1). Lineage (NCBI taxonomy): Eukaryota > Metazoa > Mollusca > Scaphopoda > Gadilida > Siphonodentaliidae > Siphonodentalium > Siphonodentalium dalli. Next base: position 15,572,773 of record CP136063.1, read on the forward strand.
TATTACATGACACTCCCCGGATAAAGTTATCTCTGTTTATAAACATCACCTATTACATGACACTCTCCGGATAAAGTTATCTCTGTTTATAAACATCACCTATTGCATGACACTCCCCGGATAAAGTTATCTCTGTTTATACACATCACCTATTACATGACACTCTCCGGATAAAGTTATCGCTGTTTATAAACATCACCTATTACATGACACTCTCCGGATAAAGTTATCTCTGTTTATAAACATCACCTATTACACGACACTCTCCGGATAAAGTTATCGCTGTTTATAAACATCACCTATTACATGACACTCTCCGGATAAAGTTATCGCTGTTTATAAACATCACCTATTGCACGACACTCTCCGGATAAAGTTATCGCTGTTTATAAACATCATCTATTACACGACACTCTCCGGATAAAGTGATCTCTGTTTATAAACATCACCTACTACATGACACTCTCCGGATAAAGTTATCGCTGTTTATAAACATCACATATTACATGACACTCTCCGGATAAAGTTATCGCTGTTTATAAATATCACCTATTACATGACACTCTCCGGATAAAGTTATCGCTGTTTATAAACATCATCTATTACACGACACTCTCCGGATAAAGTTATCGCTGTTTATAAACATCACCTATTACACGACACTCTCCGGATAAAGTTATCGTTGTTTATAAACATCACCTATTACACGACACTCTCCGGATAAAGTTATCGCTGTTTATAAACATCACCTATTACACGACACTCTCTTGATAAAGTTATCGCTGTTTATAAACATCACCTATTACATGACACTCTCCGGATAAACATCATCTATTACATGACACTCTCCGGATAAAGTTATCTCTGTTTATAAACATCACCTATTACATGACACTCTCCGGATAAAGTTATCTCTGTTTATAAACATCACCTATTACATGACACTCTCCGGATAAAGTTATCGCTGTTTATAAACATCACCTATTACATGACACTCCCCGGATAAAGTTATCTCTGTTTATAAACATCACCTATTACATGACACTCTCCGGATAAAGTTATCTCTGTTTATAAACATCACCTATTACATGACACTCCCTGGATAAAGTTATCTCTGTTTATAAACATCACCTATTACATGACACTCTCCGGATAAAGTTATCGCTGTTTATAAACATCACCTATTACATGACACTCTCCGGATAAAGTTATCTCTGTTTATAAACATCACCTATTACACGACACTCTCCGGATAAAGTTATCGCTGTTTATAAACATCACCTATTACACGACACTCTCCGGATAAAGTTATCTCTGTTTATAAACATCATCTATTACATGACACTCTCCGGATAAAGTTATCGCTGTTTATAAACATGACCTATTACATGACACTCCCCGGATAAAGTTATCTCTGTTTATAAACATCACCTATTACACGACACTCTCCGGATAAACATCATCTATTACATGACACTCTCCGGATAAAGTTATCTCTGTTTATAAACATCACCTATTACATGACACTCTTCGGATAAAGTTATCTCTGTTTATAAACATCACCTATTACATGACACTCTCCGGATAAAGTTATCGCTGTTTATAAACATCACCTATTACATGACACTCCCCGGATAAAGTTATCTCTGTTTATAAACATCACCTATTACATGACACTCTCCGGATAAAGTTATCTCTGTTTATAAACATCACCTATTGCATGACACTCCCCGGATAAAGTTATCTCTGTTTATACACATCACCTATTACATGACACTCTCCGGATAAAGTTATCGCTGTTTATAAACATCACCTATTACATGACACTCTCCGGATAAAGTTATCTCTGTTTATAAACATCACCTATTACACGACACTCTCCGGATAAAGTTATCGCTGTTTATAAACATCACCTATTACATGACACTCTCCGGATAAAGTTATCGCTGTTTATAAACATCACCTATTGCACGACACTCTCCGGATAAAGTTATCGCTGTTTATAAACATCATCTATTACACGACACTCTCCGGATAAAGTGATCTCTGTTTATAAACATCACCTACTACATGACACTCTCCGGATAAAGTTATCGCTGTTTATAAACATCACATATTACATGACACTCTCCGGATAAAGTTATCGCTGTTTATAAATATCACCTATTACATGACACTCTCCGGATAAAGTTATCGCTGTTTATAAACATCATCTATTACACGACACTCTCCGGATAAAGTTATCGCTGTTTATAAACATCACCTATTACACGACACTCTCCGGATAAAGTTATCGTTGTTTATAAACATCACCTATTACACGACACTCTCCGGATAAAGTTATCGCTGTTTATAAACATCACCTATTACACGACACTCTCTTGATAAAGTTATCGCTGTTTATAAACATCACCTATTACATGACACTCTCCGGATAAACATCATCTATTACATGACACTCTCCGGATAAAGTTATCTCTGTTTATAAACATCACCTATTACATGACACTCTCCGGATAAAGTTATCTCTGTTTATAAACATCACCTATTACATGACACTCTCCGGATAAAGTTATCGCTGTTTATAAACATCACCTATTACATGACACTCCCCGGATAAAGTTATCTCTGTTTATAAACATCACCTATTACATGACACTCTCCGGATAAAGTTATCTCTGTTTATAAACATCACCTATTACATGACACTCCCCGGATAAAGTTATCTCTGTTTATAAACATCACCTATTACATGACACTCTCCGGATAAAGTTATCGCTGTTTATAAACATCACCTATTACATGACACTCTCCGGATAAAGTTATCTCTGTTTATAAACATCACCTATTACACGACACTCTCCGGATAAAGTTATCGCTGTTTATAAACATCACCTATTACACGACACTCTCCGGATAAAGTTATCTCTGTTTATAAACATCATCTATTACATGACACTCTCCGGATAAAGTTATCGCTGTTTATAAACATGACCTATTACATGACACTCCCCGGATAAAGTTATCTCTGTTTATAAACATCACCTATTACACGACACTCTCCGGATAAACATCATCTATTACATGACACTCTCCGGATAAAGTTATCTCTGTTTATAAACATCACCTATTACATGACACTCTTCGGATAAAGTTATCTCTGTTTATAAACATCACCTATTACATGACACTCTCCGGATAAAGTTATCGCTGTTTATAAACATCACCTATTACATGACACTCCCCGGATAAAGTTATCTCTGTTTATAAACATCACCTATTACATGACACTCTCCGGATAAAGTTATCTCTGTTTATAAACATCACCTATTGCATGACACTCCCCGGATAAAGTTATCTCTGTTTATACACATCACCTATTACATGACACTCTCCGGATAAAGTTATCGCTGTTTATAAACATCACCTATTACATGACACTCTCCGGATAAAGTTATCTCTGTTTATAAACATCACCTATTACACGACACTCTCCGGATAAAGTTATCGCTGTTTATAAACATCACCTATTACATGACACTCTCCGGATAAAGTTATCGCTGTTTATAAACATCACCTATTGCACGACACTCTCCGGATAAAGTTATCGCTGTTTATAAACATCATCTATTACACGACACTCTCCGGATAAAGTGATCTCTGTTTATAAACATCACCTACTACATGACACTCTCCGGATAAAGTTATCGCTGTTTATAAACATCACATATTACATGACACTCTCCGGATAAAGTTATCGCTGTTTATAAATATCACCTATTACATGACACTCTCCGGATAAAGTTATCGCTGTTTATAAACATCATCTATTACACGACACTCTCCGGATAAAGTTATCGCTGTTTATAAACATCACCTATTACACGACACTCTCCGGATAAAGTTATCGTTGTTTATAAACATCACCTATTACACGACACTCTCCGGATAAAGTTATCGCTGTTTATAAACATCACCTATTACACGACACTCTCTTGATAAAGTTATCGCTGTTTATAAACATCACCTATTACATGACACTCTCCGGATAAACATCATCTATTACATGACACTCTCCGGATAAAGTTATCTCTGTTTATAAACATCACCTATTACATGACACTCTCCGGATAAAGTTATCTCTGTTTATAAACATCACCTATTACATGACACTCTCCGGATAAAGTTATCGCTGTTTATAAACATCACCTATTACATGACACTCCCCGGATAAAGTTATCTCTGTTTATAAACATCACCTATTACATGACACTCTCCGGATAAAGTTATCTCTGTTTATAAACATCACCTATTACATGACACTCCCCGGATAAAGTTATCTCTGTTTATAAACATCACCTATTACATGACACTCTCCGGATAAAGTTATCGCTGTTTATAAACATCACCTATTACATGACACTCTCCGGATAAAGTTATCTCTGTTTATAAACATCACCTATTACACGACACTCTCCGGATAAAGTTATCGCTGTTTATAAACATCACCTATTACACGACACTCTACGGATAAAGTTATCGCTGTTTATAAACATCACCTATTGCACGACACTCTCCGGATAAAGTTATCGCTGTTTATAAACATCATCTATTACACGACACTCTCCGGATAAAGTTATCTCTGTTTATAAACATCACCTATTACATGACACTCTCCGGAAAAAGTTATCGCTGTTTATAAACATCACCTATTACATGACATTCTCCGGATAAAGTTATCGCTGTTTATAAACATCACCTATTACACGACACTCTCCGGATAAAGTTATCGCTGTTTATAAACATCACCTATTACATGACACTCTCCGGATAAAGTTATCTCTGTTTATAAACATCACCTATTACATGACACTCTCCGGATAAAGTTATCTCTGTTTATAAACATCACCTATTACATGACACTCTCCGGATAAAGTTATCGCTGTTTATAAACATCACCTATTACATGACACTCTCCGGATAAAGTTATCGCTGTTTATAAACATCACCTATTACACGACACTCTCCGGATAAAGTTATCGCTGTTTATAAACATCATCTATTACACGACACTCTCCGGATAAAGTTATCTCTATTTATAAACATCACCTATTACACGACACTCTCCGGATAAAGTTATCGCTGTTTATAAACATCATCTATTACACGACACTATCCGGATAAAGTTACCTGAGATAAACATCACCTATTACATGACACTCTCCGGATAAAGTTATCTCTGTTTATAAACATCACCTATTACATGACACTCTCCGGATAAAGTTATCGCTGTTTATAAACATCACCTATTACACGACACTCTCCGGATAAAGTTATCGCTGTTTATAAACATCACCTATTACACGACACTCTCCGGATAAAGTTATCGCTGTTTATAAACATCACCTATTACACGACACTCTCCGGATAAAGTTATCGCTGTTTATAAACATCACCTATTACATGACACTATCCGGATAAAGTTATCTCTGTTTATAAACATCACCTACTACATGACACTCTCCGGATAAAGTTATCGCTGTTTATAAACATCACCTATTACACGACACTCTCCGGATAAAGTTATCTCTGTTTATAAACATCACCTACTACATGACACTCTGCGGATAAAGTTATCGCTGTTTATAAACATCACCTATTACACGACACTCTCCGGATTAAGTTATCTCTGTTTATAAACATCACCTATTACATGACACTCCCCGGATAAAGTTATCGCTGTTTATAAACATCACCTATTACATGACACTCTCCGGATAAAGTTATCGCTGTTTATAAACATCACCTATTACATGACACTCTCCGGATAAAGTTATCGCTGTTTATAAACATCATCTATTACACGACACTCTCCGGATAAAGTTATCGCTGTTTATAAACATCACCTATTACATGACACTCTCCGGATAAAGTTATCGCTGTTTATAAACATCACCTATTACACGACACTCTCCGGATAAAGTTATCTCTGTTTATAAACATCACCTATTACATGACACTCTCCGGATAAAGTTATCTCTGTTTATAAACATCACCTATTACATGACACTCTCCGGATAAAGTTATCGCTGTTTATAAACATCACCTATTACATGACACTCTCCGGATAAAGTTATCGCTGTTTATAAACATCACCTATTACATGACACTCTCCGGATAAAGTTATCTCTGTTTATAAACATCACCTATTACACGACACTCTCCGGATAAAGTTATCGCTGTTTATAAACATCACCTATTACATGCCACTCTCCGGATAAAGTTATCGCTGTTTATGTACATCACCTATTACATGACACTCTCCAGATAAAGTTATCTCTGTTTATAAACATCACCTATTACATGACACTCTCCGGATAACGTTACCTGAGATAAACATCACCTACTACACGACACTCTCCGGATAAAGTTATCTCTGTTTATAAACATCACATATTACACGACACTCTCCGGTTAAAGTTATCGCTGTTTATAAACATCACCTATTACATGACACTCTCCGGATAAAGTTATCTCTGTTTATAAACATCACCTATTACATGACACTCTCCGGATAAAGTTATCTCTGTTTATAAACATCACCTATTACATGACACTCTCCGGATAAAGTTATCGCTGTTTATAAACATCACCTATTACATGACACTCTCCGGATAAAGTTATCGCTGTTTATAAACATCACCTATTACACGACACTCTCCGGATAAAGTTATCGCTGTTTATAAACATCATCTATTACACGACACTCTCCGGATAAAGTTATCTCTGTTTATAAACATCACCTATTACACGACACTCTCCGGATAAAGTTATCTCTGTTTATAAACATCACCTACTACATGACACTCGCCGGATAAAGTTATCGCTGTTTATAAACATCACCTATTACACGACACTCTCCGGATAAAGTTATCTCTGTTTATAAACATCACCTACTACATGACACTCTCCGGATGAAGTTATCTCTGTTTATAAACATCACCTATTACACGACACTCTCCGGATAAAGTTATCGCTGTTTATAAACATCATCTATTACACGACACTCTCCGGATAAAGTTACCTGAGATAAACATCACCTATTACATGACACTCTCCGGATAAAGTTATCTCTGTTTATAAACATCACCTATTACATGACACTCTCCGGATAAAGTTATCGCTGTTTATAAACATCACCTATTACACGACACTCTCCGGATAAAGTTATCGCTGTTTATAAACATCACCTATTACACGACACTCTCCGGATAAAGTTATCGCTGTTTATAAACATCACCTATTACACGACACTCTCCGGATAAAGTTATCGCTGTTTATAAACATCACCTATTACATGACACTATCCGGATAAAGTTATCTCTGTTTATAAACATCACCTACTACATGACACTCTCCGGATAAAGTTATCGCTGTTTATAAACATCACCTATTACACGACACTCTCCGGATAAAGTTATCTCTGTTTATAAACATCACCTATTACATGACACTCCCCGGATAAAGTTATCGCTGTTTATAAACATGACCTATTACATGACACTCTCCGGATAAAGTTATCGCTGTTTATAAACATCACCTATTACATGACACTCTCCGGATAAAGTTATCGCTGTTTATAAACATCATCTATTACACGACACTCTCCGGATAAAGTTACCTGAGATAAACATCACCTATTACATGACACTCTCCGGATACAGTTATCTCTGTTTATAAACATCACCTATTACACGACACTCTCCGGATAAAGTTATCGCTGTTTATAAACATCACCTATTACATGACCCTCTCCGGATAAAGTTATCGCTGTTTATAAACATCACCTATTACATGACACTTTCCGGATAAAGTTATCGCTGTTTATAAACATCACCTATTACACGACACTCTCCGGATAAAGTTATCGCTGTTTATAAACATCACCTATTACATGACACTCTCCGGATAAAGTTATCTCTGTTTATAAACATCACCTATTACACGACTCTCTCCGGATAAAGTTATCGCTGTTTATAAACATCACCTATTACATGACACTCTCCGGATAAAGTTATCGTTGTTTATAAACATCACCTATTACATGACACTCTCCGGATAAAGTTATCTCTGTTTATAAACATCACCTATTACATGACACTCTCCGGATAAACATCATCTATTACATGACACTCTCCGGATAAAGTTATCTCTGTTTATAACCATCACCTATTACATGACACTCTCCGGATAAACATCACCTATTACATGACACTCTCCGGATAAAGTTATCTCTGTTTATAAACATCACCTACTACATGACACTCTCCGGATAAAGTTATCTCTGTTTATAAACATCACCTATTACACGACACTCTCCGGATAAAGTTATCGCTGTTTATAAACATCATCTATTACACGACACTCTCCGGAAAAAGTTACCTGAGATAAACATCACCTATTACATGACACTCTCCGGATAAAGTTATCTCTGTTTATAAACATCACCTATTACATGACACTATCCGGATAAAGTGATCTCTGTTTATAAACATCACCTACTACATGACACTCTCCGGATAAAGTTATCGCTGTTTATAAACATCACCTATTACACGACACTCTCCGGATAAAGTTATCGCTGTTTATAAACATCACCTATTACATGACACTATCCGGATAAAGTTATCTCTGTTTATAAACATCACCTACTACATGACACTCTCCGGATAAAGTTATCGCTGTTTATAAACATCACCTATTACACGACACTCTCCGGATAAAGTTATCTCTGTTTATAAACATCACCTATTACATGACACTCCCCGGATAAAGTTATCGCTGTTTATAAACATCACCTATTACATGACACTCTCCGGATAAAGTTATCGCTGTTTATAAACATCACCTATTACATGACACTCTCCGGATAAAGTTACCTGAGATAAATATCACCTATTACATGACACTCTCCGGATAAAGTTATCTCTGTTTATAAATATCACCTATTACACGACACTCTCCGGATAAAGTTATCGCTGTTTATAAACATCACCTATTACATGACACTCTCCGGATAAAGTTATCGCTGTTTATAAACATCACCTATTACATGACACTCTCCGGATAAAGTTATCGCTGTTTATAAACATCACCTATTACACGACACTCTCCGGATAAAGTTATCGCTGTTTATAAACATCACCTATTACATGACACTCTCCGGATAAAGTTATCTCTGTTTATAAACATCACCTATTACACGACACTCTCCGGATAAAGTAATCGCTGTTTATAAACATCACCTATTACATGAAACTCTCCGGATAAAGTTATCGCTGTTTATAAACATCACCTATTACATGACACTCTCCGGTTAAAGTTACCTGAGATAAACATCACCTATTACACGACACTCTCCGGATAAAGTTATCGCTGTTTATAAACATCACCTATTACATGACACTCTCCGGATAAAGTTATCTCTGTTTATAAACATCACCTATTACATGGCACTCTCCGGATAAAGTTATCTCTGTTTATAAACATCACCTATTACATGACACTCTCCGGATAAACATCATCTATTACATGACACTCTCCGGATAAAGTTATCTCTGTTTATAAACATCACCTATTACATGACACTCTCCGGATAAAGTTATCTCTGTTTATAAACATCACCTATTACATGACACTCTCCGGATAAAGTTATCGCTGTTTATAAACATCACCTATTACATGACACTTCCCGGATAAAGTTATCTCTGTTTATAAACATCACCTATTACATGACACTCTCCGGATAAAGTTATCTCTGTTTATAAACATCACCTATTACATGACACTCCCCGGATAAAGTTATCTCTGTTTATAAACATCACCTATTACATGACACTCTCCGGCTAAAGTTATCGCTGTTTATATACATCACCTATTACATGACACTCTCCGGATAAAGTTATCTCTGTTTATAAACATCACCTATTACACGACACTCTCCGGATAAAGTTACCGCTGTTTATAAACATCACCTATTACACGACACTCTCCGGATAAAGTTATCGCTGTTTATAAACATCACCTATTGCACGACACTCTCCGGATAAAGTTATCGCTGTTTATAAACATCACCTATTACACGACACTCTCCGGATAAAGTTATCGCTGTTTATAAACATCACCTATTACATGACACTCTCCGGATAAAGTTATCTCTGTTTATAAACATCACCTATTACACGACTCTCTCCGGATAAAGTTATCGCTGTTTATAAACATCACCTATTACATGACACTCTCCGGATAAAGTTATCGTTGTTTATAAACATCACCTATTACATGACACTCTCCGGATAAAGTTATCTCTGTTTATAAACATCACCTATTACATGACACTCTCCGGATAAACATCATCTATTACATGACACTCTCCGGATAAAGTTATCTCTGTTTATAAACATCACCTATTACACGACACTCTCCGGATAAAGTTATCGCTGTTTATAAACATCATCTATTACACGACACTCTCCGGAAAAAGTTACCTGAGATAAACATCACCTATTACATGACACTCTCCGGATAAAGTTATCTCTGTTTATAAACATCACCTATTACATGACACTATCCGGATAAAGTGATCTCTGTTTATAAACATCACCTACTACATGACACTCTCCGGATAAAGTTATCGCTGTTTATAAACATCACCTATTACACGACACTCTCCGGATAAAGTTATCGCTGTTTATAAACATCACCTATTACATGACACTATCCGGATAAAGTTATCTCTGTTTATTAACATCACCTACTACATGACACTCTCCGGATAAAGTTATCGCTGTTTATAAATATCACCTATTACACGACACTCTCCGGATAAAGTTATCGCTGTTTATAAACATCACCTATTACATGACACTCTCCGGATAAAGTTATCGCTGTTTATAAACATCACCTATTACATGACACTCTCCGGATAAAGTTATCGCTGTTTATAAACATCACCTATTACACGACACTCTCCGGATAAAGTTATCGCTGTTTATAAACATCACCTATTACATGACACTCTCCGGATAAAGTTATCTCTGTTTATAAACATCACCTATTACACGACACTCTCCGGATAAAGTAATCGCTGTTTATAAACATCACCTATTACATGAAACTCTCCGGATAAAGTTATCGCTGTTTATAAACATCACCTATTACATGACACTCTTCGGTTAAAGTTACCTGAGATAAACATCACCTATTACACGACACTCTCCGGATAAAGTTATCGCTGTTTATAAACATCACCTATTACATGACACTCTCCGGATAAAGTTATCTCTGTTTATAAACATCACCTATTACATGGCACTCTCCGGATAAAGTTATCTCTGTTTATAAACATCACCTATTACATGACACTCTCCGGATAAACATCATCTATTACATGACACTCTCCGGATAAAGTTATCTCTGTTTATAAACATCACCTATTACATGACACTCTCCGGATAAAGTTATCTCTGTTTATAAACATCACCTATTACATGACACTCTCCGGATAAAGTTATCGCTGTATATAAACATCACCTATTACATGACACTTCCCGGATAAAGTTATCTCTGTTTATAAACATCACCTATTACATGACACTCTCCGGATAAAGTTATCTATGTTTATAAACATCACCTATTACATGACACTCCCCGGATAAAGTTATCTCTGTTTATAAACATCACCTATTACATGACACTCTCCGGATAAAGTTATCGCTGTTTATAAACATCACCTATTACATGACACTCTCCGGATAAAGTTATCTCTGTTTATAAACATCACCTATTACACGACACTCTCCGGATAAAGTTACCGCTGTTTATAAACATCACCTATTACACGACACTCTCCGGATAAAGTTATCGCTGTTTATAAACATCACCTATTGCACGACACTCTCCGGATAAAGTTATCGCTGTTTATAAACATCACCTATTACACGACACTCTCCGGATAAAGTTATCGCTGTTTATAAACATCACCTATTACATGACACTCTCCGGATAAAGTTATCTCTGTTTATAAACATCACCTATTACACGACTCTCTCCGGATAAAGTTATCGCTGTTTATAAACATCACCTATTACATGACACTCTCCGGATAAAGTTATCTCTGTTTATAAACATCACCTATTACATGACACTCTCCGGATAAACATCATCTATTACATGACACTCTCCGGATAAAGTTATCTCTGTTTATAAACATCACCTATTACATGACACTCTCCGGATAAACATCACCTATTACATGACACTCTCCGGATAAAGTTATCTCTGTTTATAAACATCACCTATTACACGACACTCTCCGGATAAAGTTATCGCTGTATATAAACATCATCTATTACACGACACTCTCCGGAAAAAGTTACCTGAGATAAACATCACCTATTACATGACACTCTCCGGATAAAGTTATCTCTGTTTATAAACATCACCTATTACATGACACTATCCGGATAAAGTGATCTCTGTTTATAAACATCACCTACTACATGACACTCTCCGGATAAAGTTATCGCTGTTTATAAACATCACCTATTACACGACACTCTCCGGATAAAGTTATCGCTGTTTATAAACATCACCTATTACATGACACTATCCGGATAAAGTTATCTCTGTTTATAAACATCACCTACTACATGACACTCTCCGGATAAAGTTATCGCTGTTTATAAACATCACCTATTACACGACACTCTCCGGATAAAGTTATCTCTGTTTATAAACATCACCTATTACATGATACTCCCCGGATAAAGTTATCGCTGTTTATAAACATCACCTATTACATGACACTCTCCGAATAAAGTTATCGCTGTTTATAAACATCACCTATTACATGACACTCTCCGGATAAAGTTATCGCTGTTTATAAACATCATCTATTACACGACACTCTCCGGATAAAGTTACCTGAGATAAATATCACCTATTACATGACACTCTCCGGATAAAGTTATCTCTGTTTATAAATATCACCTATTACACGACACTCTCCGGATAAAGTTATCGCTGTTTATAAACATCACCTATTACATGACACTCTCCGGATAAAGTTATCGCTGTTTATAAACATCACCTATTACATGACACTCTCCGGATAAAGTTATCGCTGTTTATAAACATCACCTATTACACGACACTCTCCGGATAAAGTTATCGCTGTTTATAAACATCACCTATTACATGACACTCTCCGGATAAAGTTATCTCTGTTTATAAACGTCACCTATTACACGACACTCTCCGGATAAAGTAATCGCTGTTTATAAACATCACCTATTACATGAAACTCTCCGGATAAAGTTATCGCTGTTTATAAACATCACCTATTACATGACACTCTCCGGTTAAAGTCACCTGAGATAAACATCACCTATTACACGACACTCTCCGGATAAAGTTATCGCTGTTTATAAACATCACCTATTACATGACACTCTCCGGATAAAGTTATCTCTGTTTATAAACATCACCTATTACATGGCACTCTCCGGATAAAGTTATCTCTGTTTATAAACATCACCTATTACATGACACTCTCCGGATAAACATCATCTATTACATGACACTCTCCGGATAAAGTTATCTCTGTTTATAAACATCACCTATTACATGACACTCTCCGGATAAAGTTATCTCTGTTTATAAACATCACCTATTACATGACACTCTCCGGATAAAGTTATCGCTGTTTATAAACATCACCTATTACATGACACTCCCCGGATAAAGTTATCTCTGTTTATAAACATCACCTATGACATGACACTCTCCGGATAAAGTTATCTCTGTTTATAAACATCACCTATTACATGACACTACCCGGATAAAGTTATCTCTGTTTATAAACATCACCTATTACATGACACTCTCCGGATAAAGTTATCGCTGTTTATAAACATCACCTATTACATGACACTCTCCGGATAAAGTTATCTCTGTTTATAAACATCACCTATTACACGACACTCTCCGGATAAAGTTATCGCTGTTTATAAACATCACCTATTACATGACACTCTCCGGATAAAGTTATCGCTGTTTATAAACATCACCTATTGCACGACACTCTCCGGATAAAGTTATCGCTGTTTATAAACATCATCTATTACACGACACTCTCCGGATAAAGTTATCTCTGTTTATAAACATCACCTACTACATGACACTCTCCGGATAAAGTTATCGCTGTTTATAAACATCACCTATTACATGACACTCTCCGGATAAAGTTATCGCTGTTTATAAACATCACCTATTACATGACACTCTCCGGATAAAGTTATCGCTGTTTACAAACATCACCTATTACACGACACTCTCCGGATAAAGTTATCGCTGTTTATAAACATCACCTATTACACGACACTCTCCGGATAAAGTTATCGTTGTTTATAAACATCACCTATTACACGACACTCTCCGGATAAAGTTATCGCTGTTTATAAACATCACCTATTACATGACACTCTCCGGATAAACATCATCTATTACATGACACTCTCCGGATAAAGTTATCTCTGTTTATAAACATCACCTATTACATGACACTCTCCGGATAAAGTTATCTCTGTTTATAAACATCACCTATTACATGACACTCTCCGGCCAAAGTTATCGCTGTTTATAAACATCACCTATTACACGACATTCTCCGGATAAAGTTATCGCTGTTTATAAACATCACCTATTGCACGACACTCTACGGATAAAGTTATCGCTGTTTATAAACATCATCTATTACACGACACTCTCCGGATAAAGTTATCTCTGTTTATAAACATCACCTACTACATGACACTCTCCGGATAAAGGTATCGCTGTTTATAAACATCACCTATTACACGACACTCTCCGGATAAAGTAATCGCTGTTTATAAACATCACCTATTACATAACACTCTTCGGATATAGGTATCGCTGTTTATAAACATCACCTATTACATGACACTCTCCGGATAAAGTTATCTCTGTTTATAAACATCACCTATTACATGACACTCTCCGGATAAAGTTATCGCTGTTTATAAACATCACCTATTACATGACACTCCCCGGATAAAGTTATCTCTGGTTATAAACATCACCTATTACACGACACTCTCCGGATAAACATCATCTATTACATGACACTCTCCGGATAAAGTTATCTCTGTTTATAAACATCACCTATTTCATGACACTCTCCGGATAAAGTTATCTCTGTTTATAAACATCAACTATTACATGACAATCTCCGGATAAAGTTATCTCTGTTTATAAACATCACCTATTACATGACACTCTCCGGATAAAGTTATCTCTGTTTATAAACATCACCTATTACATGACACTCTCCGGATAAAGTTATCGCTGTTTATAAACATCACCTATTACATGACACTCTCCGGATAAAGTTATCTCAGTTTATAAACATCACCTATTACACGACACTCTCCGGATAAAGTTATCTCTGTTTATAAACATCACCTATTACACGACACTCTCCGGATAAAGTTATCGCTGTTTATAAACATCACCTATTACATGACACTCTCCGGATAAAGTTATCGCTGTTTATAAACATCACCTATTGCACGACACTCTCCGGATAAAGTTATCGCTGTTTATAAACATCATCTATTACACGACACTCTCCGGATAAAGTTATCTCTGTTTATAAACATCACCTACTACATGACACTCTCCGGATAAAGTTATCGCTGTTTATAAACATCACCTATTACATGACACTCTCCGGATAAAGTTTATCGCTGTTTATAAACATCACCTATTACATGACACTCTCCGGATAAAGTTATCGCTGTTTACAAACATCACCTATTACACGACACTCTCCGGATAAAGTTATCGCTGTTTATAAACATCACCTATTACACGACACTCTCCGAATAAAGTTATCGTTGTTTATAAACATCACCTATTACACGACACTCTCCGGATAAAGTTATCGCTGTTTATAATCATCACCTATTACACGACACTCTCCGGATAAAGTTATCGCTGTTTATAAACATCACCTATTACATGACACTCTCCGGATAAACATCATCTATTACATGACACTCTCCGGATAAAGTTATCTCTGTTTATAAACATCACCTATTACATGACACTCTCCGGATAAAGTTATCTCTGTTTATAAACATCACCTATTACATGACACTCTCCGGATAAAGTTATCGCTGTTTATAAACATCACCTATTACATGACACTCTCCGGATAAAGTTATCTCTGTTTATAAACATCACCTATTACATGACACTCTCCGGATAAAGTTATCTCTGTTTATAAACATCACCTATTACATGACACTCCCCGGATAAAGTTATCTCTGTTTATAAACATCACCTATTACATGACACTCTCCGGATAAAGTTATCGCTGTTTATAAACATCACCTATTACATGACACTCTCCGGATAAAGTTATCTCTGTTTATAAACATCACCTATTACACGACACTCTCCGGCCAAAGTTATCGCTGTTTATAAACATCACCTATTACACGACATTCTCCGGATAAAGTTATCGCTGTTTATAAACATCACCTATTGCACGACACTCTACGGATAAAGTTATCGCTGTTTATAAACATCATCTATTACACGACACTCTCCGGATAAAGTTATCTCTGTTTATAAACATCACCTATTACATGACACTCCCCGGATAAAGTTATCTCTGTTTATAAACATCACCTATTACATGACACTCTCCGGATAAAGTTATCGCTGTTTATAAACATCACCTATTACATGACACTCTCCGGATAAAGTTATCTCTGTTTATAAACATCACCTATTACACGACACTCTCCGGCCAAAGTTATCGCTGTTTATAAACATCACCTATTACACGACATTCTCCGGATAAAGTTATCGCTGTTTATAAACATCACCTATTGCACGACACTCTACGGATAAAGTTATCGCTGTTTATAAACATCATCTATTACACGACACTCTCCGGATAAAGTTATCTCTGTTTATAAACATCACCTACTACATGACACTCTCCGGATAAAGGTATCGCTGTTTATAAACATCACCTATTACACGACACTCTCCGGATAAAGTAATCGCTGTTTATAAACATCACCTATTACATAACACTCTTCGGATATAGGTATCGCTGTTTATAAACATCACCTATTACATGACACTCTCCGGATAAAGTTATCTCTGTTTATAAACATCACCTATTACATGACACTCTCCGGATAAAGTTATCGCTGTTTATAAACATCACCTATTACATGACACTCCCCGGATAAAGTTATCTCTGGTTATAAACATCACCTATTACACGACACTCTCCGGATAAACATCATCTATTACATGACACTCTCCGGATAAAGTTATCTCTGTTTATAAACATCACCTATTTCATGACACTCTCCGGATAAAGTTATCTCTGTTTATAAACATCAACTATTACATGACAATCTCCGGATAAAGTTATCTCTGTTTATAAACATCACC
Source organism: Siphonodentalium dalli (assembly GCA_032622095.1). Taxonomy (NCBI): domain Eukaryota; kingdom Metazoa; phylum Mollusca; class Scaphopoda; order Gadilida; family Siphonodentaliidae; genus Siphonodentalium; species Siphonodentalium dalli. Next base: position 15,590,332 of record CP136063.1, read on the forward strand.
TATTACATGACACTCTCCGGATAAAGTTATCTCTGTTTATAAACATCACCTATTACATGACACTCTCCGGATAAAGTTATCGCTGTTTATAAACATCACCTATTACATGACACTCTCCGGATAAAGTTATCTCAGTTTATAAACATCACCTATTACACGACACTCTCCGGATAAAGTTATCGCTGTTTATAAACATCACCTATTACATGACACTCTCCGGATAAAGTTATCGCTGTTTATAAACATCACCTATTGCACGACACTCTCCGGATAAAGTTATCGCTGTTTATAAACATCATCTATTACACGACACTCTCCGGATAAAGTTATCTCTGTTTATAAACAACACCTACTACATGACACTCTCCGGATAAAGTTATCGCTGTTTATAAACATCACCTATTACATGACACTCTCCGGATAAAGTTATCGCTGTTTATAAACATCACCTATTACATGACACTCTCCGGATAAAGTTATCGCTGTTTATAAACATCACCTATTACACGACACTCTCCGGATAAAGTTATCGCTGTTTATAAACATCACCTATTACACGACACTCTCCGGATAAAGTTATCGTTGTTTATAAACATCACCTATTACACGACACTCTCCGGATAAAGTTATCGCTGTTTATAAACATCACCTATTACACGACACTGTCCGGATAAAGTTATCTCTGTTTATAAACATCACCTATTACACGACACTCTCCGGATAAAGTTATTGCTGTTTATAAACATCACCTATTACATGACACTATCCGGATAAAGTTATCTCTGTTTATAAACATCACCTACTACATGACACTCTCCGGATAAAGTTATCGCTGTTTATAAACATCACCTATTACACGACACTCTCCGGATAAAGTTATCTCTGTTTATAAACATCACCTACTACATGACACTCTGCGGATAAAGTTATCGCTGTTTATAAACATCACCTATTACACGACACTCTCCGGATAAAGTTATCTCTGTTTATAAACATCACCTATTACATGACACTCCCCGGATAAAGTTATCGCTGTTTATAAACATGACCTATTACATGACACTCTCCGGATAAAGTTATCGCTGTTTATAAACATCACCTATTACATGACACTCTCCGGATAAAGTTATCGCTGTTTATAAACATCATCTATTACACGACACTCTCCGGATAAAGTTACCTGAGATAAACATCACCTATTACATGACACTCTCCGGATAAAGTTATCTCTGTTTATAAACATCACCTATTACACGACACTCTCCGGATAAAGTTATCGCTGTTTATAAACATCACCTATTACATGACCCTCTCCGGATAAAGTTATCGCTGTTTATAAACATCACCTATTACATGACACTCTCCGGATAAAGTTATCGCTGTTTATAAACATCACCTATTACACGACACTCTCCGGATAAAGTTATCGCTGTTTATAAACATCACCTATTACATGACACTCTCCGGATAAAGTTATCTCTGTTTATAAACATCACCTATTACACGACTCTCTCCGGATAAAGTTATCGCTGTTTATAAACATCACCTATTACATGACACTCTCCGGATAAAGTTATCGCTGTTTATAAACATCACCTATTACATGACACTCTCCGGATAAAGTTATCTCTGTTTATAAACATCACCTATTACATGACACTCTCCGGATAAACATCATCAATTACATGACACTCTCCGGATAAAGTTATCTCTGTTTATAAACATCACCTATTACATGACACTCTCCGGATAAACATCACCTATTACATGACACTCTCCGGATAAAGTTATCTCTGTTTATAAACATCACCTACTACATGACACTCTCCGGATAAAGTTATCTCTGTTTATAAACATCACCTATTACACGACACTCTCCGGATAAAGTTATCGCTGTTTATAAACATCATCTATTACACGACACTCTCCGGAAAAAGTTACCTGAGATAAACATCACCTATTACTTGACACTCTCCGGATAAAGTTATCTCTGTTTATAAACATCACCTATTACATGACACTATCCGGATAAAGTGATCTCTGTTTATAAACATCACCTACTACATGACACTCTCCGGATAAAGTTATCGCTGTTTATAAACATCACCTATTACACGACACTCTCCGGATAAAGTTATCGCTGTTTATAAACATCACCTATTACATGACACTATCCGGATAAAGTTATCTCTGTTTATAAACATCACCTACTACATGACACTCTCCGGATAAAGTTATCGCTGTTTATAAACATCACCTATTACACGACACTCTCCGGATAAAGTTATCTCTGTTTATAAACATCACCTATTACATGACACTCCCCGGATAAAGTTATCGCTGTTTATAAACATCACCTATTACATGACACTCTCCGGATAAAGTTATCGCTGTTTATAAACATCACCTATTACATGACACTCTCCGGATAAAGTTATCGCTGTTTATAAACATCATCTATTACACGACACTCTCCGGATAAAGTTACCTGAGATAAATATCACCTATTACATGACACTCTACGGATAAAGTTATCTCTGTTTATAAATATCACCTATTACACGACACTCTCCGGATAAAGTTATCGCTGTTTATAAACATCACCTATTACATGACACTCTCCGGATAAAGTTATCGCTGTTTATAAACATCACCTATTACATGACACTCTCCGGATAAAGTTATCGCTGTTTATAAACATCACCTATTACACGACACTCTCCGGATAAAGTTATCGCTGTTTATAAACATCGCCTATTACATGACACTCTCCGGATAAAGTTATCTCTGTTTATAAACATCACCTATTACACGACACTCTCCGGATAAAGTAATCGCTGTTTATAAACATCACCTATTACATGAAACTCTCCGGATAAAGTTATCGCTGTTTATAAACATCACCTATTACATGACACTCTCCAGTTAAAGTTACCTGAGATAAACATCACCTATTACACGACACTCTCCGGATAAAGTTATCGCTGTTTATAAACATCACCTATTACATGACACTCTCCGGATAAAGTTATCTCTGTTTATAAACATCACCTATTACATGGCACTCTCCGGATAAAGTTATCTCTGTTTATAAACATCACCTATTACATGACACTCTCCGGATAAACATCATCTATTACATGACACTCTCCGGATAAAGTTATCTCTGTTTATAAACATCACCTATTACATGACACTCTCCGGATAAAGTTATCTCTGTTTATAAACATCACCTATTACATGACACTCTCCGGATAAAGTTATCGCTGTTTATAAACATCACCTATTACATGACACTCCCCGGATAAAGTTATCTCTGTTTATAAACATCACCTATTACATGACACTCTCCGGATAAAGTTATCTCTGTTTATAAACATCACCTATTACATGACACTCCCCGGATAAAGTTATCTCTGTTTATAAACATCACCTATTACATGACACTCTCCGGATACAGTTATCGCTGTTTATAAACATCACCTATTACATGACACTCTCCGGATAAAGTTATCTCTGTTTATAAACATCACCTATTACACGACACTCTCCGGATAAAGTTATCGCTGTTTATAAACATCACCTATTACACGACACTCTCCGGATAAAGTTATCGCTGTTTATAAACATCACCTATTGCACGACACTCTCCGGATAAAGTTATCGCTGTTTATAAACATCATCTATTACACGACACTCTCCGGATAAAGTTATCTCTGTTTATAAACATCACCTACTACATGACACTCTCCGTATAAAGTTATCGCTGTTTATAAACATCACCTATTACACGACACTCTCCGGATACAGTTATCGCTGTTTATAAACATCACCTATTACATGCCACTCTCCGGATAAAGTTATCGCTGTTTATAAACATCACCTATTACATGACACTCTCCGGATAAAGTTATCTCTGTTTATAAACATCATCTATTACATGACACTCTCCGGATAAAGTTATCGCTGTTTATAAACATCACCTATTACATGACACTCCCCGGATAAAGTTATCTCTGTTTATAAACATCACCTATTACACGACACTCTCCGGATAAACATCATCTATTACATGACACTCTCCGGATAAAGTTATCTCTGTTTATAAACATCACCTATTACATGACACTCTCCGGATAAAGTTATCTCTGTTTATAAACATCACCTATTACATGACACTCTCCGGATAAAGTAATCGCTGTTTATAAACATCACCTATTACATGACACTCCCCGGATAAAGTTATCTCTGTTTATAAACATCACCTATTACATGACACTCTCCGGATAAAGTTATCTCTGTTTATAAACATCACCTATTACATGACACTCCCCGGATAAAGTTATCTCTGTTTATAAACATCACCTATTACATGACACTCTCCGGATAAAGTTATCGCTGTTTATAAACATCACCTATTACATGACACTCTCCGGATAAAGTTATCTCTGTTTATAAACATCACCTATTACACGACACTCTCCGGATAAAGTTATCGCTGTTTATAAACATCACCTATTACATGACACTCTCCGGATAAAGTTATCGCTGTTTATAAACATCACCTATTGCACGACACTCTCCGGATAAAGTTATCGCTGTTTATAAACATCATCTATTACACGACACTCTCCGGATAAAGTTATCTCTGTTTATAAACATCACCTACTACATGACACTCTCCGGATAAAGTTATCGCTGTTTATAAACATCACCTATTACATGACACTCTCCGGATAAAGTTATCGCTGTTTATAAACATCACCTATTACATGACACTCTCCGGATAAAGTTATCGCTGTTTATAAACATCACCTATTACACGACACTCTCCGGATAAAGTTATCGCTGTTTATAAACATCACCTATTACACGACACTCTCCGGATAAAGTTATCGTTGTTTATAAACATCACCTATTACACGACACTCTCCGGATAAAGTTATCGCTGTTTATAATCATCACCTATTACACGACACTCTCCGGATAAAGTTATCGCTGTTTATAAACATCACCTATTACATGACACTCTCCGGATAAACATCATCTATTACATGACACTCTCCGGATAAAGTTATCTCTGTTTATAAACATCACCTATTACATGACACTCTCCGGATAAAGTTATCTCTGTTTATAAACATCACCTATTACATGACACTCTCCGGATAAAGTTATCGCTGTTTATAAACATCACCTATTACATGACACTCCCCGGATAAAGTTATCTCTGTTTATAAACATCACCTATTACATGACACTCTCCGGATAAAGTTATCTCTGTTTATAAACATCACCTATTACATGACACTCCCCGGATAAAGTTATCTCTGTTTATAAACATCACCTATTACACGACACTCTCCGGATAAAGTTATCGCTGTTTATAAACATCACCTATTACACGACACTCTCCGGATAAAGTTATCGCTGTTTATAAACATCACCTATTGCACGACACTCTCCGGATAAAGTTATCGCTGTTTATAAACATCATCTATTACACGACACTCTCCGGATAAAGTTATCTCTGTTTATAAACATCACCTACTACATGACACTCTCCGTATAAAGTTATCGCTGTTTATAAACATCACCTATTACACGACACTCTCCGGATACAGTTATCGCTGTTTATAAACATCACCTATTACATGCCACTCTCCGGATAAAGTTATCGCTGTTTATAAACATCACCTATTACATGACACTCTCCGGATAAAGTTATCTCTGTTTATAAACATCATCTATTACATGACACTCTCCGGATAAAGTTATCGCTGTTTATAAACATCACCTATTACATGACACTCCCCGGATAAAGTTATCTCTGTTTATAAACATCACCTATTACACGACACTCTCCGGATAAACATCATCTATTACATGACACTCTCCGGATAAAGTTATCTCTGTTTATAAACATCACCTATTACATGACACTCTCCGGATAAAGTTATCTCTGTTTATAAACATCACCTATTACATGACACTCTCCGGATAAAGTAATCGCTGTTTATAAACATCACCTATTACATGACACTCCCCGGATAAAGTTATCTCTGTTTATAAACATCACCTATTACATGACACTCTCCGGATAAAGTTATCTCTGTTTATAAACATCACCTATTACATGACACTCCCCGGATAAAGTTATCTCTGTTTATAAACATCACCTATTACATGACACTCTCCGGATAAAGTTATCGCTGTTTATAAACATCACCTATTACATGACACTCTCCGGATAAAGTTATCTCTGTTTATAAACATCACCTATTACACGACACTCTCCGGATAAAGTTATCGCTGTTTATAAACATCACCTATTACATGACACTCTCCGGATAAAGTTATCGCTGTTTATAAACATCACCTATTGCACGACACTCTCCGGATAAAGTTATCGCTGTTTATAAACATCATCTATTACACGACACTCTCCGGATAAAGTTATCTCTGTTTATAAACATCACCTACTACATGACACTATCCGGATAAAGTTATCGCTGTTTATAAACATCACCTATTACATGACACTCTCCGGATAAAGTTATCGCTGTTTATAAACATCACCTATTACATGACACTCTCCGGATAAAGTTATCGCTGTTTATAAACATCACCTATTACACGACACTCTCCGGATAAAGTTATCGCTGTTTATAAACATCACCTATTACACGACACTCTCCGGATAAAGTTATCGTTGTTTATAAACATCACCTATTACACGACACTCTCCGGATAAAGTTATCGCTGTTTATAATCATCACCTATTACACGACACTCTCCGGATAAAGTTATCGCTGTTTATAAACATCACCTATTACATGACACTCTCCGGATAAACATCATCTATTACATGACACTCTCCGGATAAAGTTATCTCTGTTTATAAACATCACCTATTACATGACACTCTCCGGATAAAGTTATCTCTGTTTATAAACATCACCTATTACATGACACTCTCCGGATAAAGTTATCGCTGTTTATAAACATCACCTATTACATGACACTCCCCGGATAAAGTTATCTCTGTTTATAAACATCACCTATTACATGACACTCTCCGGATAAAGTTATCTCTGTTTATAAACATCACCTATTACATGACACTCCCCGGATAAAGTTATCTCTGTTTATAAACATCACCTATTACATGACACTCTCCGGATAAAGTTATCGCTGTTTATAAACATCACCTATTACATGACACTCTCCGGATAAAGTTATCTCTGTTTATAAACATCACCTATTACACGACACTCTCCGGCCAAAGTTATCGCTGTTTATAAACATCACCTATTACACGATACTCTCCGGATAAAGTTATCGCTGTTTATAAACATCACCTATTGCACGACACTCTACGGATAAAGTTATCGCTGTTTATAAACATCATCTATTACACGACACTCTCCGGATAAAGTTATCTCTGTTTATAAACATCACCTACTACATGACACTCTCCGGATAAAGGTATCGCTGTTTGTAAACATCACCTATTACACGACACTCTCCGGATAAAGTTATCGCTGTTTATAAACATCACCTATTACATGACACTCTCCGGATAAAGTTATCGCTGTTTATAAACATCACCTATTACATGACACTCTCCGGATAAAGTTATCTCTGTTTATAAACATCACCTATTACATGACACTCTCCGGATAAAGTTATCGCTGTTTATAAACATCACCTATTACATGACACTCCCCGGATAAAGTTATCTCTGTTTATAAACATCACCTATTACACGACACTCTCCGGATAAACATCATCTATTACATGACACTCTCCGGATAAAGTTATCTCTGTTTATAAACATCACCTATTTCATGACACTCTCCGGATAAAGTTATCTCTGTTTATAAACATCAACTATTACATGACAATCTCCGGATAAAGTTATCTCTGTTTATAAACATCACCTATTGCATGACACTCTCCGGATAAAGTTATCTCTGTTTATAAACATCACCTATTACATGACACTCTCCGGATAAAGTTATCGCTGTTTATAAACATCACCTATTACATGACCCTCTCCGGATAAAGTTATCTCAGTTTATAAACATCACCTATTACACGACACTCTCCGGATAAAGTTATCGCTGTTTATAAACATCACCTATTACATGACACTCTCCGGATAAAGTTATCGCTGTTTATAAACATCACCTATTGCACGACACTCTCCGGATAAAGTTATCGCTGTTTATAAACATCATCTATTACACGACACTCTCCGGATAAAGTTATCTCTGTTTATAAACAACACCTACTACATGACACTCTCCGGATAAAGTTATCGCTGTTTATAAACATCACCTATTACATGACACTCTCCGGATAAAGTTATCGCTGTTTATAAACATCACCTATTACATGACACTCTCCGGATAAAGTTATCGCTGTTTATAAACATCACCTATTACACGACACTCTCCGGATAAAGTTATCGCTGTTTATAAACATCACCTATTACACGACACTCTCCGGATAAAGTTATCGTTGTTTATAAACATCACCTATTACACGACACTCTCCGGATAAAGTTATCGCTGTTTATAAACATCACCTATTACACGACACTGTCCGGATAAAGTTATCTCTGTTTATAAACATCACCTACTACATGACACTCTCCGGATAAAGTTATCTCTGTTTATAAACATCACCTATTACATGACACTCTCCGGATAAAGTTATCGCTGTTTATAAACATCACCTATTACATGACACTCCCCGGATAAAGTTATCTCTGTTTATAAACATCACCTATTACACGACACTCTCCGGATAAACATCACCTATTACATGACACTCTCCGGATAAAGTTATCGCTGTTTATAAACATCACCTATTACATGACACTCCCCGGATAAAGTTATCTCTGTTTATAAACATCACCTATTACATGACACTCTCCGGATAAAGTTATCTCTGTTTATAAACATCACCTATTACATGACACTCCCCGGATAAAGTTATCTCTGTTTATAAACATCACCTATTACATGACACTCTCCGGATAAAGTTATCGCTGTTTATAAACATCACCTATTACATGACACTCTCCGGATAAAGTTATCTCTGTTTATAAACATCACCTATTACACGACACTCTCCGGATAAAGTTATCGCTGTTTATAAACATCACCTATTACATGACACTCTCCGGATAAAGTTATCACTGTTTATAAACATCACCTATTGCACGACACTCTCCGGATAAAGTTATCTCTGTTTATAAACATCAACTATTACATAACAATCTCCGGATAAAGTTATCTCTGTTTATAAACATCACCTATTACACGACACTCTACGGATAAAGTTATCTCTGTTTATAAATATCACCTATTACACGACACTCTCCGGATAAAGTTATCGCTGTTTATAAACATCACCTATTACATGACACTCTCCGGATAAAGTTATCGCTGTTTATAAACATCACCTATTACATGACACTTTCCGGATAAAGTTATCGCTGTTTATAAACATCACCTATTACACGACACTCTCCGGATAAAGTTATCGCTGTTTATAAACATCGCCTATTACATGACACTCTCCGGATAAAGTTATCTCTGTTTATAAACATCACCTATTACACGACACTCTCCGGATAAAGTAATCGCTGTTTATAAACATCACCTATTACATGAAACTCTCCGGATAAAGTTATCGCTGTTTATAAACATCACCTATTACATGACACTCTCCAGTTAAAGTTACCTGAGATAAACATCACCTATTACACGACACTCTCCGGATAAAGTTATCGCTGTTTATAAACATCACCTATTACATGACACTCTCCGGATAAAGTTATCTCTGTTTATAAACATCACCTATTACATGGCACTCTCCGGATAAAGTTATCTCTGTTTATAAACATCACCTATTACATGACACTCTCCGGATAAACATCATCTATTACATGACACTCTCCGGATAAAGTTATCTCTGTTTATAAACATCACCTATTACATGACACTCTCCGGATAAAGTTATCTCTGTTTATAAACATCACCTATTACATGACACTCTCCGGATAAAGTTATCGCTGTTTATAAACATCACCTATTACATGACACTCCCCGGATAAAGTTATCTCTGTTTATAAACATCACCTATTACATGACACTCTCCGGATAAAGTTATCTCTGTTTATAAACATCACCTATTACATGACACTCCCCGGATAAAGTTATCTCTGTTTATAAACATCACCTATTACATGACACTCTCCGGATACAGTTATCGCTGTTTATAAACATCACCTATTACATGACACTCTCCGGATAAAGTTATCTCTGTTTATAAACATCACCTATTACACGACACTCTCCGGATAAAGTTATCGCTGTTTATAAACATCACCTATTACACAACACTCTCCGGATAAAGTTATCGCTGTTTATAAACATCACCTATTGCACGACACTCTCCGGATAAAGTTATCGCTGTTTATAAACATCATCTATTACACGACACTCTCCGGATAAAGTTATCTCTGTTTATAAACATCACCTACTACATGACACTCTCCGTATAAAGTTATCGCTGTTTATAAACATCACCTATTACACGACACTCTCCGGATACAGTTATCGCTGTTTATAAACATCACCTATTACATGCCACTCTCCGGATAAAGTTATCGCTGTTTATAAACATCACCTATTACATGACACTCTCCGGATAAAGTTATCTCTGTTTATAAACATCATCTATTACATGACACTCTCCGGATAAAGTTATCGCTGTTTATAAACATCACCTATTACATGACACTCCCCGGATAAAGTTATCTCTGTTTATAAACATCACCTATTACACGACACTCTCCGGATAAACATCATCTATTACATGACACTCTCCGGATAAAGTTATCTCTGTTTATAAACATCACCTATTACATGACACTCTCCGGATAAAGTTATCTCTGTTTATAAACATCACCTATTACATGACACTCTCCGGATAAAGTAATCGCTGTTTATAAACATCACCTATTACATGACACTCCCCGGATAAAGTTATCTCTGTTTATAAACATCACCTATTACATGACACTCTCCGGATAAAGTTATCTCTGTTTATAAACATCACCTATTACATGACACTCCCCGGATAAAGTTATCTCTGTTTATAAACATCACCTATTACATGACACTCTCCGGATAAAGTTATCGCTGTTTATAAACATCACCTATTACATGACACTCTCCGGATAAAGTTATCTCTGTTTATAAACATCACCTATTACACGACACTCTCCGGATAAAGTTATCGCTGTTTATAAACATCACCTATTACATGACACTCTCCGGATAAAGTTATCGCTGTTTATAAACATCACCTATTGCACGACACTCTCCGGATAAAGTTATCGCTGTTTATAAACATCATCTATTACACGACACTCTCCGGATAAAGTTATCTCTGTTTATAAACATCACCTACTACATGACACTCTCCGGATAAAGTTATCGCTGTTTATAAACATCACCTATTACATGACACTCTCCGGATAAAGTTATCGCTGTTTATAAACATCACCTATTACATGACACTCTCCGGATAAAGTTATCGCTGTTTATAAACATCACCTATTACACGACACTCTCCGGATAAAGTTATCGCTGTTTATAAACATCACCTATTACACGACACTCTCCGGATAAAGTTATCGTTGTTTATAAACATCACCTATTACACGACACTCTCCGGATAAAGTTATCGCTGTTTATAATCATCACCTATTACACGACACTCTCCGGATAAAGTTATCGCTGTTTATAAACATCACCTATTACATGACACTCTCCGGATAAACATCATCTATTACATGACACTCTCCGGATAAAGTTATCTCTGTTTATAAACATCACCTATTACATGACACTCTCCGGATAAAGTTATCTCTGTTTATAAACATCACCTATTACATGACACTCTCCGGATAAAGTTATCGCTGTTTATAAACATCACCTATTACATGACACTCCCCGGATAAAGTTATCTCTGTTTATAAACATCACCTATTACATGACACTCTCCGGATAAAGTTATCTCTGTTTATAAACATCACCTATTACATGACACTCCCCGGATAAAGTTATCTCTGTTTATAAACATCACCTATTACATGACACTCTCCGGATAAAGTTATCGCTGTTTATAAACATCACCTATTACATGACACTCTCCGGATAAAGTTATCTCTGTTTATAAACATCACCTATTACACGACACTCTCCGGCCAAAGTTATCGCTGTTTATAAACATCACCTATTACACGATACTCTCCGGATAAAGTTATCGCTGTTTATAAACATCACCTATTGCACGACACTCTACGGATAAAGTTATCGCTGTTTATAAACATCATCTATTACACGACACTCTCCGGATAAAGTTATCTCTGTTTATAAACATCACCTACTACATGACACTCTCCGGATAAAGGTATCGCTGTTTGTAAACATCACCTATTACACGACACTCTCCGGATAAAGTTATCGCTGTTTATAAACATCACCTATTACATGACACTCTCCGGATAAAGTTATCGCTGTTTATAAACATCACCTATTACATGACACTCTCCGGATAAAGTTATCTCTGTTTATAAACATCACCTATTACATGACACTCTCCGGATAAAGTTATCGCTGTTTATAAACATCACCTATTACATGACACTCCCCGGATAAAGTTATCTCTGTTTATAAACATCACCTATTACACGACACTCTCCGGATAAACATCATCTATTACATGACACTCTCCGGATAAAGTTATCTCTGTTTATAAACATCACCTATTTCATGACACTCTCAGGATAAAGTTATCTCTGTTTATAAACATCAACTATTACATGACAATCTCCGGATAAAGTTATCTCTGTTTATAAACATCACCTATTGCATGACACTCTCCGGATAAAGTTATCTCTGTTTATAAACATCACCTATTACATGACACTCTCCGGATAAAGTTATCGCTGTTTATAAACATCACCTATTACATGACCCTCTCCGGATAAAGTTATCTCAGTTTATAAACATCACCTATTACACGACACTCTCCGGATAAAGTTATCGCTGTTTATAAACATCACCTATTACATGACACTCTCCGGATAAAGTTATCGCTGTTTATAAACATCACCTATTGCACGACACTCTCCGGATAAAGTTATCGCTGTTTATAAACATCATCTATTACACGACACTCTCCGGATAAAGTTATCTCTGTTTATAAACAACACCTACTACATGACACTCTCCGGATAAAGTTATCGCTGTTTATAAACATCACCTATTACATGACACTCTCCGGATAAAGTTATCGCTGTTTATAAACATCACCTATTACATGACACTCTCCGGATAAAGTTATCGCTGTTTATAAACATCACCTATTACACGACACTCTCCGGATAAAGTTATCGCTGTTTATAAACATCACCTATTACACGACACTCTCCGGATAAAGTTATCGTTGTTTATAAACATCACCTATTACACGACACTCTCCGGATAAAGTTATCGCTGTTTATAAACATCACCTATTACACGACACTGTCCGGATAAAGTTATCTCTGTTTATAAACATCACCTACTACATGACACTCTCCGGATAAAGTTATCTCTGTTTATAAACATCACCTATTACATGACACTCTCCGGATAAAGTTATCGCTGTTTATAAACATCACCTATTACATGACACTCCCCGGATAAAGTTATCTCTGTTTATAAACATCACCTATTACACGACACTCTCCGGATAAACATCACCTATTACATGACACTCTCCGGATAAAGTTATCGCTGTTTATAAACATCACCTATTACATGACACTCCCCGGATAAAGTTATCTCTGTTTATAAACATCACCTATTACATGACACTCTCCGGATAAAGTTATCTCTGTTTATAAACATCACCTATTACATGACACTCCCCGGATAAAGTTATCTCTGTTTATAAACATCACCTATTACATGACACTCTCCGGATAAAGTTATCGCTGTTTATAAACATCACCTATTACATGACACTCTCCGGATAAAGTTATCTCTGTTTATAAACATCACCTATTACACGACACTCTCCGGATAAAGTTATCGCTGTTTATAAACATCAACTATTACATGACACTCTCCGGATAAAGTTATCACTGTTTATAAACATCACCTATTGCACGACACTCTCCGGATAAAGTTATCGCTGTTTATAAACATCATCTATTACACGACACTCTCCGGATAAAGTTATCTCTGTTTATAAACATCACCTACTACATGACACTCTCCGGATAAAGTTATCGCTGTTTATAAACATCACCTATTACATGACACTCTCCGGATAAAGTTATCGCTGTTTATAAACATCACCTATTACACGAAACTCTCCGGATAAAGTTATCGCTGTTTATAAACATCACCTATTACACGACACTCTCCGGATAAAGTTATCGCTGTGTATAAACATCACCTATTACACGACACTCTCCGGATAAAGTTATCGTTGTTTATAAACATCACCTATTACACGACACTCTCCGGATAAAGTTATCGCTGTTTATAAACATCACCTATTACACGACACTCTCCGGATAAAGTTATCGCTGTTTATAAACATCACCTATTACATGACACTCTCCGGATAAACATCATCTATTACATGACACTCTCCGGATAAAGTTATCTCTGTTTATAAACATCACCTATTACATGACACTCTCCGGATAAAGTTATCTCTGTTTATAAACATCACCTACTACATGACACTCTCCGGATAAAGTTATCGCTGTTTATAAACATCACCTATTACATGACACTCTCCGGATAAAGTTATCGCTGTTTATAAACATCACCTATTACATGACACTCTCCGGATAAAGTTATCGCTGTTTATAAACATCACCTATTACACGACACTCTCCGGATAAAGTTATCGCTGTTTATAAACATCACCTATTACACGACACTCTCCGGATAAAGTTATCGTTGTTTATAAACATCACCTATTACACGACACTCTCCGGATAAAGTTATCGCTGTTTATAAACATCACCTATTACACGACACTCTCCGGATAAAGTTATCTCTGTTTATAAACATCACCTACTACATGACACTCTCCGGATAAAGTTATCGCTGTTTATAAACATCACCTATTACACGACACTCTCCGGATAAAGTTATCGCTGTTTATAAACATCACCTATTACATGACACTCTCCGGATAAAGTTATCGCTGTTTATAAACATCACCTATTACATGACACTCTCCGGATAAAGTTATCTCTGTTTATAAACATCATCTATTACATGACACTCTCCGGATAAAGTTATCGCTGTTTATAAACATCACCTATTACATGACACTCCCCGGATAAAGTTATCTCTGTTTATAAACATCACCTATTACACGACACTCTCCGGATAAACATCATCTATTACATGACACTCTCCGGATAAAGTTATCTCTGTTTATAAACATCACCTATTACATGACACTCTCCGGATAAAGTTATCTCTGTTTATAAACATCACCTATTACATGACACTCTCCAGATAAAGTTATCGCTGTTTATAAACATCACCTATTACACGACACTCCCCGGATAAAGTTATCTCTGTTTATAAACATCACCTATTACATGACACTCTCCGGATAAAGTTATCTCTGTTTATAAACATCACCGATTACATGACACTCCCCGGATAAAGTTATCTCTGTTTATAAACATCACCTATTTCATGACACTCTCCGGATAAAGTTATCGCTGTTTATAAACATCACCTATTACATGACACTCTCCGGATAAAGTTATCTCTGTTTATAAACATCACCTATTACATGACACTCTCCGGATAAAGTTATCGCTGTTTATAAACATCACCTATTACATGACACTCTCCGGATAAAGTTATCTCTGTTTATAAACATCACCTATTACATGACACTCTCCGGATAAAGTTATCTCTGTTTATAAACATCACCTATTACATGACACTCCCCGGATAAAGTTATCTCTGTTTATAAACATCACCTATTACATGACACTCTCCGGATAAAGTTATCGCTGTTTATAAACATCACCTATTACATGACACTCTCCGGATAAAGTTATCTCTGTTTATAAACATCACCTATTACACGACACTCTCCGGATAAAGTTATCGCTGTTTATAAACATCACCTATTACACGACACTCTCCGGATAAAGTTATCACTGTTTATAAACATCACCTATTGCACGACACTCTCCGGATAAAGTTATCGCTGTTTATAAACATCATCTATTACACGACACTCTCCGGATAAAGTTATCTCTGTTTATAAACATCACCTACTACATGACACTCTCCGGATAAAGTTATCGCTGTTTATAAACATCACCTATTACATGACACTCTCCGGATAAAGTTATCGCTGTTTATAAACATCACCTATTACACGACACTCTCCGGATAAAGTTATCGCTGTTTATAAACATCACCTATTACACGATACTCTCCGGATAAAGTTATCGCTGTTTATAAACATCACCTACTACACGACACTCTCCGGATAAAGGTATCGCTGTTTATAAACATCACCTATTACACGACACTCTCCGGATAAAGTTATCGCTGTTTATAAACATCACCTATTACATGACACTCTCCGGTTAAAGTTATCGCTGTTTATAAACATCACCTATTACATGACACTCTCCGGATAAAGTTATCTCTGTTTATAAACATCACCTACTACATGACACTCTCCGGATAAAGTTATCGCTGTTTATAAACATCACCTATTACACGACACTCTCCGGATAAAGTTATCGCTGTTTATAAACATCACCTATTACATGACACTCTCCGGATAAACATCATCTATTACATGACACTCTCCGGATAAAGTTATCTCTGTTTATAAACATCACCTATTACATGACACTCTCCGGATAAAGTTATCTCTGTTTATAAACATCACCTACTACATGACACTCTCCGGATAAAGTTATCGCTGTTTATAAACATCACCTATTACATGACACTCTCCGGATAAAGTTATCGCTGTTTATAAACATCACCTATTACATGACACTCTCCGGATAAAGTTATCGCTGTTTATAAACATCACCTATTACACGACACTCTCCGGATAAAGTTATCGCTGTTTATAAACATCACCTATTACACGACACTCTCCGGATAAAGTTATCGTTGTTTATAAACATCACCTATTACACGACACTCTCCGGATAAAGTTATCGCTGTTTATAAACATCACCTATTACACGACACTCTCCGGATAAAGTTATCTCTGTTTATAAACATCACCTACTACATGACACTCTCCGGATAAAGTTATCGCTGTTTATAAACATCACCTATTACACGACACTCTCCGGATAAAGTTATCGCTGTTTATAAACATCACCTATTACATGACACTCTCCGGATAAAGTTATCGCTGTTTATAAACATCACCTATTACATGACACTCTCCGGATAAAGTTATCTCTGTTTATAAACATCATCTATTACATGACACTCTCCGGATAAAGTTATCGCTGTTTATAAACATCACCTATTACATGACACTCCCCGGATAAAGTTATCTCTGTTTATAAACATCACCTATTACACGACACTCTCCGGATAAACATCATCTATTACATGACACTCTCCGGATAAAGTTATCTCTGTTTATAAACATCACCTATTACATGACACTCTCCGGATAAAGTTATCTCTGTTTATAAACATCACCTATTACATGACACTCTCCAGATAAAGTTATCGCTGTTTATAAACATCACCTATTACACGACACTCCCCGGATAAAGTTATCTCTGTTTATAAACATCACCTATTACACGACACTCTCCGGATAAACATCATCTATTACATGACACTCTCTGGATAAAGTTATCTCTGTTTATAAACATCACCTATTACATGACACTCTCCAGATAAAGTTATCGCTGTTTATAAACATCACCTATTACATGACACTCTCCGGATAAAGTTATCGCTGTTTATAAACATCACCTATTACATGACACTCTCCGGATAAAGTTATCTCTGTTTATAAACATCACCTATTACATGACACTCTCCGGATAAAGTTATCGCTGTTTATAAACATCACCTATTACATGACACTCTCCGGATAAAGTTATCTCTGTTTATAAACATCACCTATTACATGACACTCTCCGGATAAAGTTATCTCTGTTTATAAACATCACCTATTACATGACACTCCCCGGATAAAGTTATCTCTGTTTATAAACATCACCTATTACATGACACTCTCCGGATAAAGTTATCGCTGTTTATAAACATCACCTATTACATGACACTCTCCGGATAAAGTTATCTCTGTTTATAAACATCACCTATTACACGACACTCTCCGGATAAAGTTATCGCTGTTTATAAACATCACCTATTACACGACACTCTCCGGATAAAGTTATCACTGTTTATAAACATCACCTATTGCACGACACTCTCCGGATAAAGTTATCGCTGTTTATAAACATCATCTATTACACGACACTCTCCGGATAAAGTTATCTCTGTTTATAAACATCACCTACTACATGACACTCTCCGGATAAAGTTATCGCTGTTTATAAACATCACCTATTACATGACACTCTCCGGATAAAGTTATCGCTGTTTATAAACATCACCTATTACACGACACTCTCCGGATAAAGTTATCGCTGTTTATAAACATCACCTATTACACGATACTCTCCGGATAAAGTTATCGCTGTTTATAAACATCACCTACTACACGACACTCTCCGGATAAAGGTATCGCTGTTTATAAACATCACCTATTACACGACACTCTCCGGATAAAGTTATAGCTGTTTATAAACATCACCTATTACATGACACTCTCCGGTTAAAGTTATCGCTGTTTATAAACATCACCTATTACATGACACTCTCCGGATAAAGTTATCTCTGTTTATAAACATCACCTATTACATGACACTCTCCGGATAAAGTTATCGCTGTTTATAAACATCACCTATTACACGACACTCTCCGGATAAACATCATCAATTACATGACACTCTCCGGATAAAGTTATCTCTGTTTATAAACATCACCTATTTCATGACACTCTCCGGATAAAGTTATCTCTGTTTATAAACATCAACTATTACATGACAATCTCCGGATAAAGTTATCTCTGTTTATAAACATCACCTATTGCATGACACTCTCCGGATAAAGTTATCTCTGTTTATAAACATCACCTATTACATGACACTCTCCGGATAAAGTTATCGCTGTTTATAAACATCACCTATTACATGACACTCTCCGGATAAAGTTATCTCAGTTTATAAACATCACCTATTACACGACACTCTCCGGATAAAGTTATCGCTGTTTATAAACATCACCTATTACATGACACTCTCCGGATAAAGTTATCGCTGTGTAAAAACATCACCTATTGCACGACACTCTCCGGATAAAGTTATCGCTGTTTATAAACATCATCTATTACACGACACTCTCCGGATAAAGTTATCTCTGTTTATAAACAACACCTACTACATGACACTCTCCGGATAAAGTTATCGCTGTTTATAAACATCACCTATTACATGACACTCTCCGGATAAAGTTATCGCTGTTTATAAACATCACCTATTACATGACACTCTCCGGATAAAGTTATCGCTGTTTATAAACATCACCTATTACACGACACTCTCCGGATAAAGTTATCGCTGTTTATAAACATCACCTATTACACGACACTCTCCGGATAAAGTTATCGTTGTTTATAAACATCACCTATTACACGACACTCTCCGGATAAAGTTATCGCTGTTTATAAACATCACCTATTACACGACACTGTCCGGATAAAGTTATCTCTGTTTATAAACATCACCTACTACATGACACTCTCCGGATAAAGTTATCGCTGTTTATAAACATCACCTATTACACGACACTCTCCGGATAAAGTTATCGCTGTTTATAAACATCACCTATTACACGACACTCTCCGGATAAAGTTATCGCTGTTTATAAACATCACCTATTACATGACACTCTCCGGATAAAGTTATCTCTGTTTATAAACATCATCTATTACATGACACTCTCCGGATAAAGTTATCGCTGTTTATAAACATCACCTATTACATGACACTCTCCGGATAAAGTTATCTCTGTTTATAAACATCACCTATTACACGACACTCTCCGGATAAAGTTATCGCTGTTTATAAACATCACCTATTACATGACACTCTCCGGATAAAGTTATCACTGTTTATAAACATCACCTATTGCACGACACTCTCCGGATAAAGTTATCGCTGTTTATAAACATCATCTATTACACGACACTCTCCGGATAAAGTTATCTCTGTTTAAAAACATCACCTATTATACGACACTCTCCGGATAAAGTTATCGCTGTTTATAAACATCACCTATTACATGACACTCTCCGGATAAAGTTATCGCTGTTTATAAACATCACCTATTATACGACACTCTCCGGATAAAGTTATCGCTGTTTATAAACATCACCTATTACACGATACTCTCCGGATAAAGTTATCGCTGTTTATAAACATCACCTACTACATGACACTCTCCGGATAAAGGTATCGCTGTTTATAAACATCACCTATTACACGACACTCTCCGGATAAAGTTATCGCTGTTTATAAACATCACCTATTACATGACACTCTCCGGATAAAGTTATCGCTGTTTATAAACATCACCTATTACATGACACTCTCCGGATAAAGTTATCTCTGTTTATAAACATCACCTATTACATGACACTCTCCGGATAAACATCATCTATTACATGACACTCTCCGGATAAAGTTATCTCTGTTTATAAACATCACCTATTTCATGACACTCTCCGGATAAAGTTATCTCTGTTTATAAACATCAACTATTACATAACAATCTCCGGATAAAGTTATCTCTGTTTATAAACATCACCTATTGCATGACACTCTCCGGATAAAGTTATCTCTGTTTATAAACATCACCTATTACATGACACTCTCCGGATAAAGTTATCGCTGTTTATAAACATCACCTATTACACGACACTCTCCGGATAAAGTTATCTCAGTTTATAAACATCACCTATTACACGACACTCTCCGGATAAAGTTATCGCTGTTTATAAACATCACCTATTACATGACACTCTCCGGATAAAGTTATCTCAGTTTATAAACATCACCTATTACACGACACTCTCCGGATAAAGTTATCGCTGTTTATAAACATCACCTATTACATGACACTCTCCGGATAAAGTTATCGCTGTTTATAAACATCACCTATTGCACGACACTCTCCGGATAAAGTTATCGCTGTTTATAAACATCATCTATTACACGACACTCTCCGGATAAAGTTATCTCTGTTTATAAACAACACCTACTACATGACACTCTCCGGATAAAGTTATCGCTGTTTATAAACATCACCTATTACATGACACTCTCCGGATAAAGTTATCGCTGTTTATAAACATCACCTATTACATGACACTCTCCGGATAAAGTTATCGCTGTTTATAAACATCACCTATTACACGACACTCTCCGGATAAAGTTATCGCTGTTTATAAACATCACCTATTACACGACACTCTCCGGATAAAGTTATCGTTGTTTATAAACATCACCTATTACACGACACTCTCCGGATAAAGTTATCGCTGTTTATAAACATCACCTATTACACGACACTGTCCGGATAAAGTTATCTCTGTTTATAAACATCACCTACTACATGACACTCTCCGGATAAAGTTATCGCTGTTTATAAACATCACCTATTACACGACACTCTCCGGATAAAGTTATCGCTGTTTATAAACATCACCTATTACATGACACTCTCCGGATAAAGTTATCGCTGTTTATAAACATCACCTATTACATGACACTCTCCGGATAAAGTTATCTCTGTTTATAAACATCATCTATTACATGACACTCTCCGGATAAAGTTATCGCTGTTTATAAACATCACCTATTACATGACACTCCCCGGATAAAGTTATCTCTGTTTATAAACATCACCTATTACACGACACTCTCCGGATAAACATCATCTATTACATGACACTCTCCGGATAAAGTTATCTCTGTTTATAAACATCACCTATTACATGACACTCTCCGGATTAAGTTATCTCTGTTTATAAACATCACCTATTACATGACACTCTCCGGATAAAGTTATCGCTGTTTATAAACATCACCTATTACATGACACTCCCCGGATAAAGTTATCTCTGTTTATAAACATCACCTATTACATGACACTCTCCGGATAAAGTTATCTCTATTTATAAACATCACCTATTACATGACACTCCCCGGATAAAGTTATCTCTGTTTATAAACATCACCTATTACATGACACTCTCCGGATAAAGTTATCGCTGTTTATAAACATCACCTATTACATGACACTCTCCGGATAAAGTTATCTCTGTTTATAAACATCACCTATTACACGACACTCTCCGGATAAAGTTATCGCTGTTTATAAACATCACCTATTACATGACACTCTCCGGATAAAGTTATCACTGTTTATAAACATCACCTATTGCACGACACTCTCCGGATAAAGTTATCGCTGTTTATAAACATCATCTATTACACGACACTCTCCGGATAAAGTTATCTCTGTTTATAAACATCACCTACTACATGACACTCTCCGGATAAAGTTATCGCTGTTTATAAACATCACCTATTACATGACACTCTCCGGATAAAGTTATCGCTGTTTATAAACATCACCTATTACACGACACTCTCCGGATAAAGTTATCGCTGTTTATAAACATCACCTATTACACGTCACTCTCCGGATAAAGTTATCGCTGTTTATAAACATCACCTATTACACGACACTCTCCGGATAAAGTTATCGTTGTTTATAAACATCACCTATCACACGACACTCACCGGATAAAGTTATCGCTGTTTATAAACATCACCTATTACACGACACTCTCCGGATAAAGTTATCGCTGTTTATAAACATCACCTATTACATGACACTCTCCGGATAAACATCATCTATTACATGACACTCTCCGGATAAAGTTATCTCTGTTTATAAACATCACCTATTACATGACACTCTCCGGATAAAGTTATCTCTGTTTATAAACATCACTTACTACATGACACTCTCCGGATAAAGTTATCGCTGGTTATAAACATCACCTATAACATGACACTCTCCGGATAAAGTTATCGCTGTTTATAAACATCACCTATTACATGACACTCTCCGGATAAAGTTATCGCTGTTTATAAACATCACCTATTACACGACACTCTCCGGATAAAGTTATCGCTGTTTATAAACATCACCTATTACACGACACTCTCCGGATAAAGTTATCGTTGTTTATAAACATCACCTATTACACGACACTCTCCGGATAAAGTTATCGCTGTTTATAAACATCACCTATTACACGACACTCTCCGGATAAAGTTATCTCTGTTTATAAACATCACCTACTACATGACACTCTCCGGATAAAGTTGTCGCTGTTTATAAACATCACCTATTACACGACACTCTCCGGATAAAGTTATCGCTGTTTATAAACATCACCTATTACATGACACTCTCCGGATAAAGTTATCGCTGTTTATAAACATCACCTATTACATGACACTCTCCGGATAAAGTTATCTCTGTTTATAAACATCATCTATTACATGACACTCTCCGGATAAAGTTATCGCTGTTTATAAACATCACCTATTACATGACACTCCCCGGATAAAGTTATCTCTGTTTATAAACATCACCTATTACACGACACTCTCCGGATAAACATCATCTATTACATGACACTCTCCGGATAAAGTTATCTCTGTTTATAAACATCACCTATTACATGACACTCTCCGGATAAAGTTATCTCTGTTTATAAACATCACCTATTACATGACACTCTCCGGATAAAGTTATCGCTGTTTATAAACATCACCTATTACATGACACTCCCCGGATAAAGTTATCTCTGTTTATAAACATCACCTATTACATGACACTCTCCGGATAAAGTTATCTCTGTTTATAAACATCACCTATTACATGACACTCCCCGGATAAAGTTATCTCTGTTTATAAACATCACCTATTTCATGACACTCTCCGGATAAAGTTATCGTTGTTTATAAACATCACCTATTACATGACACTCTCCGGATAAAGTTATCTCTGTTTATAAACATCACCTATTACATGACACTCTCCGGATAAAGTTATCGCTGTTTATAAACATCACCTATTACATGACACTCTCCGGATAAAGTTATCGCTGTTTATAAACATCACCTATTACATGACACTCCCCGGATAAAGTTATCTCTGTTTATAAACATCACATATTACACGACACTCTCCGAATAAACATCATCTATTACATGACACTCTCCGGATAAAGTTATCTCTGTTTATAAACATCACCTATTACATGACACTCTCCGGATAAAGTTATCTCTGTTTATAAACATCACCTATTACATGACACTCCCCGGATAAAGTTATCGCTGTTTATAAACATCAACTATTACATGACACTCCCCGGATAAAATTATCTCTGTTTATAAACATCACCTATTACATGACACTCTCCGGATAAAGTTATCTCTGTTTATAAACATCACCTATTACATGACACTCCCCGGATAAAGTTATCTCTGTTTATAAACATCACCTATTACACGACACTCTCCGGATAAAGTTATCGCTGTTTATAAACATCACCTATTACATGACACTCTCCGGATAAAGTTATCACTGTTTATAAACATCACCTATTGCACGACACTCTCCGGATAAAGTTATCGCTGTTTATAAACATCATCTATTACACGACACTCTCCGGATAAAGTTATCTCTGTTTATAAACATCACCTACTACATGACACTCTCCGGATAAAGTTATCGCTGTTTATAAACATCACCTATTACATGACACTCTCCGGATAAAGTTATCGCTGTTTATAAACATCACCTATTACACGACACTCTCCGGATAAAGTTATCGCTGTTTATAAACATCACCTATTACACGACACTCTCCGGATAAAGTTATCGCTGTTTACAAACATCACCTATTACACGACACTCTCCGGATAAAGTTATCGTTGTTTATAAAAATCACCTATTACACGACACTCTCCGGATAAAGTTATCGCTGTTTATAAACATCACCTATTATACGACACTCTCCGGATAAAGTTATCGCTGTTTATAAACATCACCTATTACATGACACTCTCCGGATAAACATCATCTATTACATGACACTCTCCGGATAAAGTTATCTCTGTTTATAAACATCACCTATTACATGACACTCCCCGGATAAAGTTATCTCTGTTTATAAACATCACCTATTTCATGACACTCTCCGGATAAAGTTATCGTTGTTTATAAACATCACCTATTACATGACACTCTCCGGATAAAGTTATCTCTGTTTATAAACATCACCTATTACATGACACTCTCCGGATAAAGTTATCGCTGTTTATAAACATCACCTATTACATGACACTCTCCGGATAAAGTTATCGCTGTTTATAAACATCACCTATTACATGACACTCCCCGGATAAAGTTATCTCTGTTTATAAACATCACCTATTACACGACACTCTCCGAATAAACATCATCTATTACATGACACTCTCCGGATAAAGTTATCTCTGTTTATAAACATCACCTATTACATGACACTCTCCGGATAAAGTTATCTCTGTTTATAAACATCACCTGTTACATGACACTCCCCGGATAAAGTTATCGCTGTTTATAAACATCAACTATTACATGACACTCCCCGGATAAAATTATCTCTGTTTATAAACATCACCTATTACATGACACTCTCCGGATAAAGTTATCTCTGTTTATAAACATCACCTATTACATGACACTCCCCGGATAAAGTTATCTCTGTTTATAAACATCACCTATTACATGACACTCTCCGGATAAAGTTATCGCTGTTTATAAACATCACCTATTACATGACACTCTCCGGATAAAGTTATCTCTGTTTATAAACATCACCTATTACACGACACTCTCCGGATAAAGTTATCGCTGTTTATAAACATCACCTATTACATGACACTCTCCGGATAAAGTTATCACTGTTTATAAACATCACCTATTGCACGACACTCTCCGGATAAAGTTATCGCTGTTTATAAACATCATCTATTACACGACACTCTCCGAATAAAGTTATCTCTGTTTATAAACATCACCTACTACATGACACTCTCCGGATAAAGTTATCTCTGTTTATAAACATCGCCTAGTACATGACACTCTCCGGATAAAGTTATCGCTGTTTATAAACATCACCTATTACATGACACTCTCCGGATAAAGTTATCTCTGTTTATAAACATCACCTATTACATGACACTCCCCGGATAAAGTTATCTCTGTTTATAAACATCACCTATTACATGACACTCTCCGGATAAAGTTATCGCTGTTTATAAACATCACCTATTACATGACACTCTCCGGATAAAGTTATCTCTGTTTATAAACATCACCTATTACACGACACTCTCCGGATAAAGTTATCGCTGTTTATAAACATCACCTATTACATGACACTCTCCGGATAAAGTTATCACTGTTTATAAACATCACCTATTGCACGACACTCTCCGGATAAAGTTATCGCTGTTTATAAACATCATCTATTACACGACACTCTCCGGATAAAGTTATCTCTGTTTATAAACATCACCTACTACATGACACTCTCCGGATAAAGTTATCGCTGTTTATAAACATCACCTATTACATGACACTCTCCGGATAAAGTTATCGCTGTTTATAAACATCACCTATTACACGACACTCTCCGGATAAAGTTATCGCTGTTTATAAACATCACCTATTACACGACACTCTCCGGATAAAGTTATCGCTGTTTACAAACATCACCTATTACACGACACTCTCCGGATAAAGTTATCGTTGTTTATAAACATCACCTATTACACGACACTCTCCGGATAAAGTTATCGCTGTTTATAAACATCACCTATTACACGACACTCTCCGGATAAAGTTATCGCTGTTTATAAACTTCACCTATTACATGACACTCTCCGGATAAACATCATCTATTACATGACACTCTCCGGATAAAGTTATCTCTGTTTATAAACATCACCTATTACATGACACTCCCCGGATAAAGTTATCTCTGTTTATAAACATCACCTATTTCATGACACTCTCCGGATAAAGTTATCGTTGTTTATAAACATCACCTATTACATGACACTCTCCGGATAAAGTTATCTCTGTTTATAATCATCACCTATTACATGACACTCTCCGGATAAAGTTATCGCTGTTTATAAACATCACCTATTACATGACACTCTCCGGATAAAGTTATCGCTGTTTATAAACATCACCTATTACATGACACTCCCCGGATAAAGTTATCTCTGTTTATAAACATCACCTATTACACGACACTCTCCGAATAAACATCATCTATTACATGACACTCTCCGGATAAAGTTATCTCTGTTTATAAACATCACCTATTACATGACACTCTCCGGATAAAGTTATCTCTGTTTATAAACATCACCTATTACATGACACTCCCCGGATAAAGTTATCGCTGTTTATAAACATCAACTATTACATGACACTCCCCGGATAAAATTATCTCTGTTTATAAACATCACCTATTACATGACACTCTCCGGATAAAGTTATCTCTGTTTATAAACATCACCTATTACATGACACTCCCCGGATAAAGTTATCTCTGTTTATAAACATCACCTATTACATGACACTCTCCGGATAAAGTTATCGCTGTTTATAAACATCACCTATTACATGACACTCTCCGGATAAAGTTATCTCTGTTTATAAACATCACCTATTACACGACACTCTCCGGATAAAGTTATCGCTGTTTATAAACATCACCTATTACATGACACTCTCCGGATAAAGTTATCACTGTTTATAAACATCACCTATTGCACGACACTCTCCGGATAAAGTTATCGCTGTTTATAAACATCATCTATTACACGACACTCTCCGGATAAAGTTATCTCTGTTTATAAACATCACCTACTACATGACACTCTCCGGATAAAGTTATCGCTGTTTATAAACATCACCTATTACATGACACTCTCCGGATAAAGTTATCGCTGTTTATAAACATCACCTATTACACGACACTCTCCGGATAAAGTTATCGCTGTTTATAAACATCACCTATTACACGACACTCTCCGGATAAAGTTATCGCTGTTTACAAACATCACCTATTACACGACACTCTCCGGATAAAGTTATCGTTGTTTATAAACATCACCTATTACACGACACTCTCCGGATAAAGTTATCGCTGTTTATAAACATCACCTATTACACGACACTCTCCGGATAAAGTTATCGCTGTTTATAAACATCACCTATTACATGACACTCTCCGGATAAACATCATCTATTACATGACACTCTCCGGATAAAGTTATCTCTGTTTATAAACATCACCTATTACATGACACTCTCCGGATAAAGTTATCTCTGTTTATAAACATCACCTACTACATGACACTCTCCGGATAAAGTTATCGCTGTTTATAAACATCACCTATTACATGACACTCTCCGGATAAAGTTAACGCTGTTTATAAACATCACCTATTACATGACACTCTCCGGATAAAGTTATCGCTGTTTATAAACATCACCTATTACACGACACTCTCCGGATAAAGTTATCGCTGTTTATAAACATCACCTATTACACGACACTCTCCGGATAAAGTTATCGTTGTTTATAAACATCACCTATTACACGACACTCTCCGGATAAAGTTATCGCTGTTTATAAACATCACCTATTACACGACACTCTCCGGATAAAGTTATCTCTGTTTATAAACATCACCTACTACTTGACACTCTCCGGATAAAGTTATCGCTGTTTATAAACATCACCTATTACACGACACTCTCCGGATAAAGTTATCGCTGTTTATAAACATCACCTATTACATGACACTCTCCGGATAAAGTTATCGCTGTTTATAAACATCACCTATTACATGACACTCTCCGGATAAAGTTATCTCTGTTTATAAACATCATCTATTACATGACACTCTCCGGATAAAGTTATCGCTGTTTATAAACATCACCTATTACATGACACTCCCCGGATAAAGTTATCTCTGTTTATAAACATCACCTATTACACGACACTCTCCGGATAAACATCATCTATTACATGACACTCTCCGGATAAAGTTATCTCTGTTTATAAACATCACCTATTACATGACACTCTCCGGATAAAGTTATCTCTGTTTATAAACATCACCTATTACATGACACTCTCCGGATAAAGTTATCGCTGTTTATAAACATCACCTATTACATGACACTCCCCGGATAAAGTTATCTCTGTTTATAAACATCACCTATTACATGACACTCTCCGGATAAAGTTATCTCTGTTTATAAACATCACCTATTACATGACACTCCCCGGATAAAGTTATCTCTGTTTATAAACATCACCTATTACATGACACTCTCCGGATAAAGTTATCGCTGTTTATAAACATCACCTATTACATGACACTCTCCGGATAAAGTTATCTCTGTTTATAAACATCACCTATTACACGACACTCTCCGGATAAAGTTATCGCTGTTTATAAACATCACCTATTACATGACACTCTCCGGATAAAGTTATCACTGTTTATAAACATCACCTATTGCACGACACTCTCCGGATAAAGTTATCGGTGTTTATAAACATCATCTATTACACGACACTCTCCGGATAAAGTTATCTCTGTTTATAAACATCACCTACTACATGACACTCTCCGGATAAAGTTATCGCTGTTTATAAACATCACCTATTACATGACACTCTCCGGATAAAGTTATCGCTGTTTATAAACATCACCTATTACACCACACTCTGCGGATAAATTTATCGCTGTTTATAAACATCACCTATTACACGACACTCTCCGGATAAACATCATCTATTACATGACACTCTCCGGATAAAGTTATCTCTGTTTATAAACATCACCTATTACATGACACTCTCCGGATAAAGTTATCACTGTTTATAAACATCACCTATTACACGACACTCTCCGGATAAATTTATCGCTGTTTATAAACATCACCTATTACATGACACTCTCCGGATAAACATCATCTATTACATGACACTCTCCGGATAAAGTTATCTCTGTTTATAAACATCACCTATTACATGACACTCTCCGGATAAAGTTATCACTGTTTATAAACATCACCTATTACACGACACTCTCCGGATAAAGTTATCGCTGTTTATAAACATCACCTATTGCAGGACACTCTCCGGATAAAGTTATCTCTGTTTATAAACATCACCTACTACATGACACTCTCCGGATAAAGTTATCGCTGTTTATAAACATCACCTATTACATGACACTCTCCGGATAAAGTTATCGCTGTTTATAAACATCACCTATTACACGACACTCTCCGGATAAATTTATCGCTGTTTATAAACATCACCTATTACACGACACTCTCCGGATAAAGTTATCGCTGTTTATAAACATCACCTATTACACGACACTCTCCGGATAAAGTTATCGTTGTTTATAAACATCACCTATTACACGACACTCTCCGGATAAAGTTATCGCTGTTTATAAACATCACCTATTACACGACACTCTCCGGATAAAGTTATCGCTGTTTATAAACATCACCTATTACATGACACTCTCCGGATAAACATCATCTATTACATGACACTCTCCGGATAAAGTTATCTCTGTTTATAAACATCACCTATTACATGACACTCTCCGGATAAAGTTATCTCTGTTTATAAACATCACCTATTACATGACACTCTCCGGATAAAGTTATCGCTGTTTATAAACATAACCTATTACATGACACTCCCCGGATAAAGTTATCTCTGTGTATAAACATCACCTATTACATGACACTCTCCGGATAAAGTTATCTCTGTTTATAAACATCACCTATTACATGACACTCCCCGGATAAAGTTATCTCTGTTTATAAACATCACCTATTACATGACACTCTCCGGATAAAGTTATCGCTGTTTATAAACATCACCTATTACATGACACTCTCCGGATAAAGTTATCTCTGTTTATAAACATCACCTATTACACGACACTCTCCGGATAAAGTTATCGCTGTTTATAAACATCACCTATTACACGACACTCTACGGATAAAGTTATCGCTGTTTATAAACATCACCTATTGCACGACACTCTCCGGATAAAGTTATCGCTGTTTATAAACATCATCTATTACACGACACTCTCCGGATAAAGTTATCTCTGTTTATAAACATCACCTACTACATGACACTCTCCGGATAAAGGTATCGCTGTTTATAAACATCACCTATTACACGACACTCTCCGGATAAAGTTATCGCTGTTTATAAACATCACCTATTACATGACACTCTCCGGATAAAGTTATCGCTGTTTATAAACATCACCTATTACATGACACTCTCCGGATAAAGTTATCTCTGTTTATAAACATCACCTATTACATGACACTCTCCGGATAAAGTTATCGCTGTTTATAAACATCACCTATTACATGACACTCCCCGGATAAAGTTATCTCTGTTTATAAACATCACCTATTACACGACACTCTCCGAATAAACATCATCTATTACAAGACACTCTCCGGATAAAGTTATCGCTGTTTATAAACATCAACTATTACATGACACTCCCCGGATAAAGTTATCTCTGTTTATAAACATCTCCTATTACATGACACTCTCCGGATAAAGTTATCTCTGTTTATAAACATCACCTATTACATGACACTTCCCGGATAAAGTTATCTCTGTTTATAAACATCACCTATTACATGACACTCTCCGGATAAAGTTATCGCTGTTTATAAACATCAACTATTACATGACACTCCCCGGATAAAGTTATCTCTGTTTATAAACATCTCCTATTACATGACACTCTCCGGATAAAGTTATCTCTGTTTATAAACATCACCTATTACATGACACTTCCCGGATAAAGTTATCTCTGTTTATAAACATCACCTATTACATGACACTCTCCGGATAAAGTTATCGCTGTTTATAAACATCACCTATTACATGACACTCTCCGGGTAAAGTTATCTCAGTTTATAAACATCACCTATTACACGACACTCTCCGGATAAAGTTATCGCTGTTTTTAAACATCACCTATTACATGACACACTCCGGATAAAGTTATCGCTGTTTATAAACATCACCTATTGCACGACACTCTCCGGATAAAGTTATCGCTGTTTATAAACATCATCTATTACACGACACTCTCCGGATAAAGTTATCGCTGTTTATAAACTTCACCTACTACATGACACTCTCCGAATAAAGTTATCGCTGTTTATAAACATCACCTATTACATGACACTCTCCGGATAAAGTTATCGCTGTTTATAAACATCACCTATTACATGACACTCTCCGGATAAAGTTATCGCTGTTTATAAACATCACCTATTACACGACACTCTCCGGATAAAGTTATCGCTGTTTATAAACATCACCTAGTACACGACACTATCCGGATAAAGTTATCGTTGTTTATAAACATCACCTATTACACGACACTCTCCGGATAAAGTTATCGCTGTTTATAAACATCACCTATTACACGACACTCTCCGGATAAAGTTATCTCTGTTTATAAACATCACCTACTACATGACACTCTCCGGATAAAGTTATCGCTGTTTATAAACATCACCTATTACACGACACTCTCCGGATAAAGTTATCGCTGTTTATAAACATCACCTATTACATGACACTCTCCGGATAAAGTTATCGCTGTTTATAAACATCACCTATTACATGACACTCCCCGGATAAAGTTATCTCTGTTTATAAACATCACCTATTACATGACACTCTCCGGATAAAGTTATCTCTGTTTATAAACATCACCTATTACATGACACTCCCCGGATAAAGTTATCTCTGTTTATAAACATCACCTATTACATGACACTCTCCGGATAAAGTTATCGCTGTTTATAAACATCACCTATTACATGACACTCTCCGGATAAAGTTATCTCTGTTTATAAACATCACCTATTACACGACACTCTCCGGATAAAGTTTTCGCTGTTTATAAACATCACCTATTACATGACACTCTCCGGATAAAGTTATCGCTGTTTATAAACATCACCTATTGCACGACACTCTCCGGATAAAGTTATCGCTGTTTATAAACATCATATATTACACGACACTCTCCGGATAAAGTTATCTCTGTTTATAAACATCACCTACTACATGACACTCTCCGGATAAAGTTATCGCTGTTTATAAACATCACCTATTACATGACACTCTCCGGATAAAGTTATCGCTGTTTATAAACATCACCTATTACACGACACTCTCCGGATAAAGTTATCGCTGTTTATAAACATCACCTATTACACGACACTCTCCGGATAAAGTTATCGCTGTTTATAAACATCACCTATTACACGACACTCTCCGGATAAAGTTATCGTTGTTTATAAACATCACCTATTACACGACACTCTCCGGATAAAGTTATCGCTGTTTATAAACATCACCTATTACACGACACTCTCCGGATAAAGTTATCGCTGTTTATAAACATCACCTATTACATGACACTCTCCGGATAAACATCATCTATTACATGACACTCTCCGGATAAAGTTATCTCTGTTTATAAACATCACCTATTACATGACACTCTCCGGATAAATTATCTATGTTTATAAACATCACCTATTACATGACACTCTCCGGATAAAGTTATCGCTGTTTATAAACATCACCTATTACATGACACTCCCCGGATAAAGTTATCTCTGTTTATAAACATCACCTATTACATGACACTCTCCGGATAAAGTTATCTCTGTTTATAAACATCACCTATTACATGACACTCCCCGGATAAAGTTATCTCTGTTTATAAACATCACCTAGTACATGACACTCTCCGGATAAAGTTATCGCTGTTTATAAACATCACCTATTACATGACACTCTCCGGATAAAGTTATCTCTGTTTATAAACATCACCTATTACACGACACTCTCCGGATAAAGTTATCGCTGTTTATAAACATCACCTATTACACGACACTCTACGGATAAAGTTATCGCTGTTTATAAACATCACCTATTGCACGACACTCTCCGGATAAAGTTATCGCTGTTTATAAACATCATCTATTACACGACACTCTCCGGATAATGTTATCTCTGTTTATAAACATCACCTACTACATGACACTCTCCGGATAAAGGTATCGCTGTTTATAAACATCACCTATTACACGACACTCTCCGGATAAAGTTATCGCTGTTTATAAACATCACCTATTACATGACACTCTCCGGATAAAGTTATCGCTGTTTATAAACATCACCTATTACATGACACTCTCCGGATAAAGTTATCGCTGTTTATAAACATCACCTATTACATGACACTCTCCGGATAAAGTTATCGCTGTTTATAAACATCACCTATTACATGACACTCCCCGGATAACGTTATCTCTGTTTATAAACATCACCTATTACACGACACTCTCCGAATAAACATCATCTATTACATGACACTCTCCGGATAAAGTTATCTCTGTTTATAAACATCACCTATTACATGACACTCTCCGGATAAAGTTATCTCTGTTTATAAACATCACCTATTACATGACACTCCCCGGATAAAGTTATCGCTGTTTATAAACATCAACTATTACATGACACTCCCCGGATAAAGTTATCTCTGTTTATAAACATCACCTATTACATGACACTCTCCGGATAAAGTTATCTCTGTTTATAAACATCACCTATTACATGACACTCCCCGGATAAAGTTATCTCTGTTTATAAACATCACCTATTACATGACACTCTCCGGATAAAGTTATCGCTGTTTATAAACATCACCTATTACATGACACTCTCCGGATAAAGTTATCTCAGTTTATAAACATCACCTATTACACGACACTCTCCGGATAAAGTTATCGCTGTTTATAAACATCACCTATTACATGACACTCTCCGGATAAAGTTATCGCTGTTTATAAACATCACCTATTGCACGACACTCTCCGGATAAAGTTATCGCTGTTTATAAACATCATCTATTACACGACACTCTCCGGATAAAGTTATCTCTGTTTATAAACATCACCTACTACATGACACTCTCCGGATAAAGTTATCGCTGTTTATAAACATCACCTATTACATGACACTCTCCGGATAAAGTTATCGCTGTTTATAAACATCACCTATTACACGACACTCTCCGGATAAAGTTATCGCTGTTTATAAACATCACCTATTGCACGACACTCTCCGGATAAAGTTATCGTTGTTTATAAACATCACCTATTACACGACACTCTCCGGATAAAGTTATCGCTGTTTATAAACATCACCTATTACACGACACTCTCCGGATAAAGTTATCGCTGTTTATAAACATCACCTATTACATGACACTATCCGGATA
The DNA here is from genome assembly GCA_032622095.1 of Siphonodentalium dalli. Classification (NCBI taxonomy): domain Eukaryota; kingdom Metazoa; phylum Mollusca; class Scaphopoda; order Gadilida; family Siphonodentaliidae; genus Siphonodentalium; species Siphonodentalium dalli. Next base: position 15,626,123 of record CP136063.1, read on the forward strand.
AAGTTATCTCTGTTTATAAACATCACCTACTACATGACACTCTCCGGATAAAGTTATCGCTGTTTATAAACATCACCTATTACACGACACTCTCCGGATAAAGTTATCTCTGTTTATAAACATCACCTATTACACGACACTCTCCGGATAAAGTTATCTCTGTTTATAAACATCACCTATTACATGACACTCTCCGGATAAAGTTACCTGAGATAAACATCATCTATTACATGACACTCTCCGGATAAAGTTATCGCTGTTTATAAACATCACCTATTACATGACACTCCGGATAAAGTTATCTCTGTTTATAAACATCACCTATTACACGACACTCTCCGGATAAACATCACCTATTACATGACACTCTCCGGATAAAGTTATCTCTGTTTATAAACATCACCTATTACATGACACTCTCCGGATAAACATCACCTATTACATGACACTCTCCGGATAAAGTTATCTCTGTTTATAAACATCACCTATTACATGACACTCTCCAGATAAAGTTATCGCTGTTTATAAACATCACCTATTACACGACACTCTCCGGATAAAGTTATCGCTGTTTATAAACATCACCTATTACATGACACTCTCCGATAAAGTTATCGCTGTTTATAAACATCACCTATTACATGACACTCTCCGGATAAAGTTATCGCTGTTTATAAACATCACCTATTACATGACACTCTCCGGATAAAGTTACCTGAGATAAACATCACCTACTACATGACACTCTCCGGATAAAGTTACCGCTGTTTTTTTAAGTTGACAATAAGTCATCTGATGTGAACGGCATCTATCCAAGGACATTCCTCATGTCAAATTGCGTCTCAGGGTAAATGTCCCCACATATCATCTGAGTTGATAATAAACGCTCTGCATTTATCATAAGTGTTGAACTAATGTATTAGTTCCCCTTTAATTCACTTGATATTAAAAGTATATATATAATATTCCCCCGAGCAGGTGATCCATGTGTACCAATGTTCCTGCATATCATTTAATATGATAAGTAACGATCTTTATTTCTAATTTATTATCATAGACTAGTTATGTTCCCCACCTGGGTCAATGGCACCTAGCAATGGTACGACATGTGTCAAGTCATCACAGTATACCAATTTCCAACGACTAGGGTCCACCGTTTTTGGTATATGATTAATTATTTAATTACAATGGTTTATTATTGGCACTATTATTAGTAGTCTGATCCCGTGACTCTGATATGGTCAATTCACCCCTGCGAATCAGGGTACCTGTCCAATGGTACGACCATTGCCATGTCACCATTGCATACCAATTTCCAACGATCAGGGTCCAACCATTTTCTGTATATGACTAATTATTTAATTAAAATTGTTTATTATTGGCGCGATTGTTAGTAATCTGCTATACCTATACCGTGACACTGATCTTGTCAATTTGGCCCTGTGAATCAATTTTAACGACCACATTTGGACCATTTTTGGTATATAATTAGTTATTTAGTTATATTAATTATTAGCGCTCTTTTAAGACATATGACGTCAATTATCCCACGACACTACCAGTTTGGTCGCCCATAAACTGACATATAACAAACAGAGAAATAAGAGTTGGTTGTATTGGTACATGTATATATTATCCTGGTATACAGCATGCATACAACCCATTATGGGTACGGAATGTCTTTAAACTCAAGGTCCTCTCTGACAACAATGAATGAAATATTCCATATCCAGCAGCTCGTCCCGAGAAGACATAAACATGTTAGTGATACAACTACTGTCAATATATGGTTGTGTAATGAGTCTGTATACTTCGAATTACTCCTTTAGTTCCATAAAGCCATATTCTTTCAACTTGCTGGAAACGAAATCGTCATTCATTTCAACTTTTTTTTAACAACGGCGTCGTGCTTAGCATTTGGCCCGAATGGAATCACGTGAATTTTACTATAAACTTAGTAAAATAACACGCGAAATTATTTTACCGCACTTATTATTTCTGATTAACCCAATTCATGGTTTAGTATCTCTATATATCACACGAAACCATTATTATATCACTACAATGTCATTACATATGTCCTTATATGTCACAAGTGATGAATAGGCGCGTGCTTGCCGGCAATCGCGCCAACAAAATTTACAATGATTCAGACGGATTAATACTATTTCGAAAAACCGGGCATGACACAAACACCAGACAATGTTCATTAAATTTAAATTGTTGTCCAACGAAAATAAACACAACAACAAAGAGACACATTTTCCGTCGCCAGTCAGTGCGCTCAATGATATCGTACATGGTTGTGAAGCGTCTCAGCCAACGCTGTAAATATTTGCATTTGGCAGCTTGTTTTAAGGATTGTTATCTATAACAAAAATGCATGAAGCTCTAGTTTTTTCACATGATGCCAGTTTTTACAACTCGTTATGATTGGATATAAGATTTTGTGATTCTCGATTCATAAAAGTTATTCTCAACTCGGTTACGACTCGTTGTTAACCAAATTAATCAATCTAGTTTCATAAAATTTTATATCCCAACATAGTCTCTATATATTGGGTACATTTCACTACACATATTTTACTAAACTGCACAACACATGATTACTATGCTGTTGGGCTAAAATCCTACCCCACATAATTTAGAGTGTATTATTATCCTAAGTTATAATTGAGGTTCTATTCCTACAGGCGCCAAACAGGTTCAGGTCGACATCGTATTTCTCGTCGATGCTTCAGGGAGTGTTACGTTAACTCCCTTCAAGCAGCAGCTGGCATTCATCAGGGAATTCACGAGGGGAGCGACGGTCGGTCCGGATGGTGTACAGGTTGGCCTCGTCACATTCTCGAGTGGTCCACAGCCTAAGTTCGATCTCAACTCCTATAACGACACACAATCGATCATGCAGGCCGTGCAGATTGTTCCATATTCTAAGGGCGGCAAGGCGACGGGTCTAGCTCTTGCGCACGTCCGAACGGTCACTTTCACAGAAGAAAAGGGGATGAGACCAGGTGCTATCCAGGTATTTTCATTGTTGTCAGTAGCTTGTTCCTTCTTAATAAAATATACGCAGAACGACCTGTCTCATTGTGTTTGTGCTTGCTTCTGTGTCATTTCATTGTGTTTCATGTACACCGATGATGCTAATGTCGGTATGGGAGGTACTATGTGCATGATTAGATTGTAGTATATAACGGTAAATCACAAAACATCATGAACTATCTTGGGGGTTGCCAATAAATCCAGGCACATGGTCGATAGGAGGATCTATTGAGATGGAAACATTATATAAATGTACGGCCAGTATAATCATCACATACTATTATGGACACAATGATATATTTCAATTGTTTGACATAGTATTGTAATGTACTTAATTTTGTAAACAATTGTCTTCAATTGCCTAGCCATGATATGGCTTTGTTGCTAAAACGACCATAATCCCCAACCAATCAATCAATCAATCGCATGGACATCGTATGTATCAGCACTCCTGTATTGTGCATGCACTGCGGATGTGTATACGTCATAAATTGGTTGAAATGTTATCAAGCTTTAAAGATGGATTATCTCTTTAAATAACGAATTTTAAATAGTTTCGTGGGTATAACATAATAGATATGAACTGAAGACCTATGTCCGGAAAAGCTTCTATCAATTAATATTGATTTTATTTCGAATATAAAATCGGGCCCATTTATGTTACAATTTTTAGAACCGACCATTCGGATGAGACCTTATTGCGATAATATGACTATACGTAAACGTAATTTGCGAGCCCTCAAATGTATTTTTGACAATAAGGAATGCATGAATTCACAAATAGAAATGGGACATACATGTGCACCCACTGGGTTGGAATGTTGCAACAGTTGACTGTTATTTCAATACTTTCAACTGTTGGAAATCTTCATCGAATCAACCCTTTGGCTAGGAACTTTCCATAGATTACCATATATATGGAACTTGTATATATCTGTGCAGGAGATGTCCCTTTTATCAATTACACTAGAGCTCCGGGTGCAGACAAACATTCATGGGGCAGGGATGTTGATATACAATGTACATTAGGACATAGTGTTTTCTTCCATTTTCGAGTCTATATATAGGCCCACCACATGAGAGAAGCAGGCCCCTGTAACCCCTAATTCCCTTTTTATGACCATGGATGTTGTATGCATCTGAGCAAGGTCTGCGAGGTATACCCCCTTTATTCAAATACACTAGAGTTCCAGAATGGAGACATACTTGCATGGGGCACGGATGCTGATGACATCAAAATATGGGGTTTTACCCAATTTTAAGTCAATAAGTACATTAATGCCCTAAGTAATCGACTCCTTAACCACAGCAGAATTAAGGGTAACTTTTCAGGATTTAATCGGAAATATGGCTGTTCTTTAATTTTCGAGTCTACATGTATATAGGCCCAGTACATGAGGGAAGCAGGCCCCCTGTAACTCCTAATTCCCTTTTTATGACTATGGATATTGTGTGTATCTGTGCAGGAGATGCCCCAATGTACACCATATGAGGGAAGCAAGCCCCCAGGGACCCCTAATTCCCTTTATATTTACAAAATGATCGTAATATTAAGACAGAAAAACTCTCGTAATATTACAACATCATCGTAATGTGAATTTACGGTTTAATCGTAAAATTACATGGCCAACGTAATCTGAAGCTGAGAACCTGGTGTGAATTGAACTGTGGTGGGGTCTCAATCGATCTACCCCTACACATTATAAACAAATGCCAGTTAATGACATAAGTAGCTTGAGGATGGATGTGATCCATCGAACCACAGAAAAATTCAACCAGGTCCACAGGTGGTAAATGTCTGCATTTTACATCTACAATTATAGATAAAAATCAATGTTCAACACCTAATTGTCATGAAATCGACATTTCTCGTACAAAATTTTTTTGGAACAAAGTTACATACCTTGAATAATTAGCCTAACTAATGTAGGTACCAACCTGTGCTTTCACCATGACAAAAGATAACAAACTCTGATAATCAACACCCAAGTTACAAGGTGAATGCTCGGACAGACAGCCCACGACTACCTGCAGGCCTTCGATTATGAGGCGTGCGATCGCGCTCGCGCACCATAGCACGCCTGAAATTAAATCTTGGCGAGTAATTAATCACACTCCTCGGCGATATTAGGCGCACGATTGAAAAAGGGTTTATAATAACGATCAACCTTGTTTGCTGGAGAAGACTGACAGACATGCCGTATACGACGGAAGTAATTGTTTTAAGTTTTGCGCATGCGCTAGAACATTATTATAGTCAGGTGCGTTTAGCGATGTCGCATTCGTATGTAGGTCTGAGTAATTCTCGGCTAGATATTGTTACCAACATGACATATTTAAATTAATCCCACCGTGCACCCCACACCAATGCAACGTAATTTTGGTACCATGATTGTGTTGCATTCTAAATGAAGCCGCCCCGATGGGCGGTGAAGATGAATAGAAATTGAAACTTGAGTTCGGGGCAATCAAACATTATTTTTAAAAATATCGATAGAGTTCACACAACAGGAAACTCTCACGTGGTTACCGCATTTCAGCATTTCATAACAATTTTATCACCATTGTGATTCATGTTGTACACATGTATTCTCCACATTGAAGTAATTAAAACTCCATTCTCGAAAGCATTACGACGCAATTCGAGAATGGAGTTTTAATTACTTCAATGTGGAGAATACATGTGTACAACATGAATCACAATGGTGATAAAATTGATTTAATTTTGAGTCTTCGTTTGTCATTTTATACCCCCGAAATATCCACCAAAATCACACGCCTGGGTTTCAGGTTAGGCGAGTGACCAACCACACTCCTGCATTTTACAGAATCGAAGGCCTGTACCTGTACTGGTAAATACCCTCCGGGGGAGTCGGGGGGTCAGAAAACATTTTCAGGCACGTATGCTGATTTTTTACTTTCGACCCTTGTTGGGACCCCCCCCCCCCCCACCCACCCTGCGTCCAAATTGTTCCAACCATTTTTGGACACCCACCCCCTTTTAACACTAAAACAGAGATTTGCGGGGGGAATTCACTGTAAACAACTGTATATGAATTTCTGTGCATACTATTTGTCATGGATGTTAACATTGGCATGTAAATAGGAACGAGTCATTTTGGGGTCATTCGGCAAAAAAAAACATGGCTGCCAGCGGCCATCTTGGATTTCAAAATTTGCAACAAAATACAACACGATAACTGCCTGCAGTCAGTTTAGCAGTTAGAATTACATTATTTCTCTTATTCTAAGGTGTTTTAAGCCAAATTCATTGCAAAAAACAGTCAAAAAAAGTTATGAGTTGCGGAAAAATATAGGAAAGGTGCTAATTGAAATGTCTAACCTGTGCCAAAGGATTTAGTCATGCAAAGAGTAAAATCCAAGATGACTGCTGGCAGCCATGTTTTTTGACCGAATGACCCCCAAAGGAAAGTACTCGTTCCCATCTACAGTACATCATACTGTTATTGCCATGTTAGTGGTCCCATTGTTCTAATTGGATTAAGACAGTCACTGGGCATTCTGCAAATATTGTCATAACACCCCATGTTTGTGCCAAATTAAGGGGTCCCCATTGATATAATTGGACTAAAACAGTCACTGGGCATATCAATTCTGCAAATATTGTCATAACATCAAATGTTTCTGCCAAATTAAGGGGTCTCCATTGCTCTAATTGGATTAAAACAGTCACTGGGCATATAAATTTTGCAAATATTGTCATAATATTCCATGTTTCTGCCAAATTAAGGGGTTCCCATTGTTCTAATTGGATTAAAACAGTCAATGGGCATATAAATTCTTCAAATATTGTCATAACATCCCATGTTTCTGCCAAATTAAGGGGTCCCCATTGATCTAATTGGACTAAAACAGTCACTGGGCATATAAATTCTGCAAATATTGTCATAACATCACATGTTTCTGCCAAATTAAGGGGTCTCCATTGTTCTAATTGGACTAAAACAGTCACTGGGCATATAAATTCTGCAAATATTGTCATAACATCCCATGCTTATGCCAAATCAAGGTGTCCCCATTGTTCTAATTAGACTAAAACAGTCACTGGGCATATAAATTCTGCAAATATTGTCATAACATCCCATGTTTCTGCCAAATTAAGGGGCCCATTGTTCTAATTGGACTAAAACAGTCACTGGGCATATAAATTCTGCAAATATTGTCATAACATCCCATGCTTATGCCAAATTAAGGTGTCCCCATTGTTCTAATTAGACTAAAACAGTCACTGGGCATATAAATTCTGCAAATATTGTCATAACATCCCATGTTTCTGCCAAATTAAGTGTATCCATTGATCTAATTGGAATAAAACAGTCACTGGGCATATCAATTCTGCAAATATTGTCATAACATCACATGTTTCTGCCAAATTAAGAGGTCTCCATTGTTCTAATTGGATTAAAACAGTCACTGGGCATATACATTTTTGGAAATATTGTAATAATATCCCATGTTTCTGCTAAAATAATGGGTCCCCATTGTTTTAATTGGATTAAAACAGTCAATGGGCATATCAATTCTTCAAATATTGTCATAACATCCCATCTTTCTGCCAAATTAAGGTGTCCCCATTGATCTAATTGGACTAAAACAGTCACTGAGCATATAAATTCTGCAAATATCGTCATAACATCACATGTTTCTGCCAAATTAAGGGGTCTCCGTTGTTCTAATTGTATTAAAACAGTCAATGGGCATATAAATTCTGCAAATATTGTCATATTAACAACCCATGTTTCTGCCCAATTAAGAGGTCCCCATTGTTCTAATTGGGCTACAACAGTCACTGTGCATATACTTTTTGCAAATGTTTTCTTAACATGCCATGTTATTGGTCCCATTGTTATAATTGGATTAAGACAGTCAATGGGCATATCAGTGCTGCAAATATTGTCATAACATCCCATGTTTCTGCCAAATTAAGGGGTCCCCATTGATCTAATTGGACTAAAACAGTCACTGGGCATATCAATTCTGCAAATATTGTCATAACATCCCATGTTTCTGTCAAATTAAGGGGTCCAAATTGTTCTAATTGGACTAAAACAGTCACTGGGCATATCAATTCTGCAAATATTGTCATAACATCCCATGTTTCTGCCAAATTAAGGGGTCCCCATTGTTCTAATTAGACTAAAACAGTCACTGGGCATATAAATTCTGCAAATATTGTCATAACATCCCATGTTTCTGTCAAATTAAGGGGTCCACATTGTTCTAATTGGACTAAAACAGTCACTGGGCATATCAATTCTGCAAATATTGTCATAACATCACATGTTTCTGCCAAATTAAGGTGTCCTCATTGTTCTAATTAGACTAAAACAGTCACTGGGCATATACATTTTGCAAATATTGTCATAATATCACATGTTTCTGCCAAATTAAGGGGTCTCCATTGTTCTAATTGGATTAAAACAGTCACAGGACATATCAATTCTGCAAATATTGTCATAACATCCCATGTTTCTGTCAAATTAAGGGGTCCAAATTGTTCTAATTGGACTAAAACAGTCACTGGGCATATCAATTCTGCAAATATTATCATAACATCCAATGTTTCTGCCAAATTAAGGTGTCCTCATTGTTCTAATTAGACTAAAACAGTCACTGGGCATATAAATTCTGCAAATATTGTCATAACATCCCATGTTTCTGCCAAATTAAGGGGTCCCCATTGTTCTAATTGGACTAAAACAGTCACTGGGCATATAAATTATGCAAATATTGTCATAACATCCCATGTTTTGGCCAAATAAAGGGGTCCCCATTGTTATAATTGGACTTAATCAGTCACTGGGCATATAAATTCTGCAAATATTGTCATAACATCCCATGTTTCTGCCAAATTAAGGTGTCCTCGTTGTTCTAATTAGACTAAAACAGTCATTGGGCATATACATTCTGCAAATATTGTCATAACATCCCATGTTTCTGCCAAATTAAGGGGTCCCCATTGTTCTAATTGGACTAAAACAGTCACTGGGCATATAAATTCTGCAAATATTGTCATAACATCAGATAACATCCCATGTTTCTGCCAAATTAAGGGGTTACCATTGTTCTAATTATACTAAAACCGTCACTGGGCATATAAATTCTGCAAATATCGTCATAACATCACATGTTTCTGCCAAATTAAGGGGTCCCCATTGTTCTAATTGGACTAAATCAGTCACTGGGCATATAAATTCTGCATATATTGTCATAACATCCCATGTTTCTGCCAAATTAAGGTGTCCCCATTGTTCTAATTAGACTAAAACAGTCACTGGGCATATAAATTCTGCAAATATTGTCATAACATCCCATGTTTCTGCCAAATTAAGGGGTCTCAATTGTTCTAATTGGACTACAACAGTCACTGGGCATATAAATTCTGCAAATATTGTCATAACATCCCATGTTTCTGCCAAATTAAGGTGTCCCCATTGCTCTAATTAGACTAAAACAGTCACTGGGCATATAAATTCTGCAAATATTGTCATAAATCCCATGTTTTGCCAAATTAAGGGGTCCCCGTAGTTCTAATTTGACTAAAACAGTCACTGGGCATATAAATTCTGCAAATATTGTCATACCATCCCATGTTTCTGCCAAATTACGGGGTCCCGGTTGTTCTAATTGGACTTAATCAGTCACTGGGCATATAAATTCTGCAAATATTGTCATAACATCCCATGTTTCTGCCAAATTAAGGTGTCCTCGTTGTTCTAATTAGACTAAAACAGTCATTGGGCATATACATTCTGCAAATATTGTCATAACATCCCATGTTTCTGCCAAATTAAGGGGTCCCCATTGTTCTAATTGGACTAAATCAGTCACTGGGCATATAAATTCTGCATATATTGTCATAACATCCCATGTTTCTGCCAAATTAAGGTGTCCCCATTGTTCTAATTAGACTAAAACAGTCACTGGGCATATAAATTCTGCAAATATTGTCATAACATCCCATGTTTCTGCCAAATTAAGGGGTCTCAATTGTTCTAATTGGACTACAACAGTCACTGGGCATATAAATTCTGCAAATATTGTCATAACATCCCATGTTTCTGCCAAATTAAGGTGTCCTCGTTGTTCTAATTAGACTAAAACAGTCATTGGGCATATACATTCTGCAAATATTGTCATAACATCCCATGTTTCTGCCAAATTAAGGGGTCCCCATTGTTCTAATTGGACTAAAACAGTCACTGGGCATATAAATTCTGCAAATATTGTCATAACATCAGATAACATCCCATGTTTCTGCCAAATTAAGGGGTTACCATTGTTCTAATTATACTAAAACCGTCACTGGGCATATAAATTCTGCAAATATCGTCATAACATCACATGTTTCTGCCAAATTAAGGGGTCCCCATTGTTCTAATTGGACTAAATCAGTCACTGGGCATATAAATTCTGCATATATTGTCATAACATCCCATGTTTCTGCCAAATTAAGGTGTCCCCATTGTTCTAATTAGACTAAAACAGTCACTGGGCATATAAATTCTGCAAATATTGTCATAACATCCCATGTTTCTGCCAAATTAAGGGGTCTCAATTGTTCTAATTGGACTACAACAGTCACTGGGCATATAAATTCTGCAAATATTGTCATAACATCCCATGTTTCTGCCAAATTAAGGTGTCCCCATTGCTCTAATTAGACTAAAACAGTCACTGGGCATATAAATTCTGCAAATATTGTCATAAATCCCATGTTTTGCCAAATTAAGGGGTCCCCGTAGTTCTAATTTGACTAAAACAGTCACTGGGCATATAAATTCTGCAAATATTGTCATACCATCCCATGTTTCTGCCAAATTACGGGGTCCCGGTTGTTCTAATGTGATTAAGACAGTCACTGTGCATATCAGTTCTGCAAATATTGTCATAACACCCCATGTTTCTGCCAAATTAAGGGGTCCCCATTGATCTACTAGTAATTGGAATGAAACAGTCACTGGGCATATCAATTCTGCAAATATTGTCATAACATCCCATGTTTCTGCCAAATTAAGGGGTCTCCATTGTTCTAATTGGACTAAAACAGTCACTGGGCATATAAATTCTGCAAATATTGTCATAACATCCCATGTTTCTGCCAAATTAAGGTGTCCCCATTGTTCTAATTAGACTAAAACAGTCACTGGGCATATAAATTCTGCAAATACCGGTATTGTCATAACATCCCATGTTTTGCCAAATTAAGGGGTCCCCGTTGTTCTAATTTGACTAAAACAGTCACTGGGCATATAGATTCTGCAAATATTGGCATAACATCCCATGTTTCTGCCAAATTAAGTGGTCCCCATTGTTCTAATGTGATTAAGACAGTCACTGTGCATATCAATTCTGCAAATATTGTCATAACATCACATGTTTCTGCCAAATTAAGGGGTCTCCATTGTTCTAATTGGATTAAAACAGCCACTGGGCATATACATTTTGGCAAATATTGTCATAATATCCCATGTTATGCTAAATTAATGGGTCCCCATTGTTCTAATTGGATTAAAACAGTCAATGGGCATATCAATTCTTCAAATATTGTCATAACATCCCATCTTTCTGCCAAATTAAGGTGTCCCCATTGATCTAATTGGACTAAAACAGTCACTGAGCATATAAATTCTGCAAATATCATCATAACATCACATGTTTCTGCCAAATTAAGGGGTCTCCATTGTTCTAATTGGACTAAAACAGTCACTGGGCATATAAATTCTGCAAATATTGTCATAACATCCCATGTTTCTGCCAAATTAAGGTGTCCCCATTGTTCTAATTAGACTAAAACAGTCACTGGGCATATAAATTCTGCAAATATTGTCATAACATCCCATGTTTCTGCCAAATTAAGTGGTCTCCATTGTTCTAATTGGACTAAAACAGTCACTGGGCATATAAATTCTGCAAATATTGTCATAACATCCCATGTTTCTGCCAAATTAAGGTGTCCCCATTGTTCTAATTAGACTAAAACAGTCACTGGGCATATAAATTCTGCAAATATTGTCATAACATCCCATGTTTCTGCCAAATTAAGGGGTCTCCATTGTTCTAATTGGACTAAAACAGTCACTGGGCATATAAATTCTGCAAATATTGTCATAACATCCCATGTTTCTGCCAAATTAAGGTGTCCCCATTGTTCTAATTAGACTAAAACAGTCACTGGGCATATAAATTCTGCAAATACCGGTATTGTCATAACATCCCATGTTTTGCCAAATTAAGGGGTCCCTGTTGTTCTAATTGGACTAAAGAGTCACTGGGCATATAAATTCTGCAAATATTGTCATAACATCACATGTTTCTGCCAAATTAAGGGGTCTCCATTGTTCTAATTGGATTAAAACAGTCACTGGGCATATACATTTTGGCAAATATTGTCATAATATCCCATGTTTATGCTAAATTAATGGGTCCCCATTGTTCTAATTGGATTAAAACAGTCAATGGGCATATCAATTCTTCAAATATTGTCATAACATCCCATCTTTCTGCCAAATTAAGGTGTCCCCATTGATCTAATTGGACTAAAACAGTCACTGAGCATATAAATTCTGCAAATATCATCATAACATCACATGTTTCTGCCAAATTAAGGGGTCTCCATTGTTCTAATTGGACTAAAACAGTCACTGGGCATATAAATTCTGCAAATATTGTCATAACATCCCATGTTTCTGCCAAATTAAGGTGTCCCCATTGTTCTAATTAGACTAAAACAGTCACTGGGCATATAAATTCTGCAAATATTGTCATAACATCCCATGTTTCTGCCAAATTAAGTGGTCTCCATTGTTCTAATTGGACTAAAACAGTCACTGGGCATATACATTCTGCAAATATTGTCATAACATCCCATGTTTCTGCCAAATTAAGGTGTCCCCATTGTTCTAATTAGACTAAAACAGTCACTGGGCATATAAATTCTGCAAATATTGTCATAACATCCCATGTTTCTGCCAAATTAAGGGGTCTCCATTGTTCTAATTGGACTAAAACAGTCACTGGGCATATAAATTCTGCAAATATTGTCATAACATCCCATGTTTCTGCCAAATTAAGGTGTCCCCATTGTTCTAATTAGACTAAAATAGTCACTGGCATATAAATTCTGCAAATACCGGTATTGTCATAACATCCCATGTTTTGCCAAATTAAGGGGTCCCCGTTGTTCTAATTGGACTAAAACAGTTACTGGGCATATAAATTCTGCAAATATTGGCATAACATCCCATGTTTATGCCAAATTAAGGGGTCCCCATTGTTCTAATGTGATTAAGACAGTCACTGTGCATATCAATTCTGCAAATATTGTCATAACACCCCATGTTTCTGCCAAATTAAGGGGTCCCCATTGATCTAATTGAAATAAAATAGTCACTGGGCATATCAATTCTGCAAATATTGTCATAACATCACATGTTTCTGCTAAATTAAGGGGTCCCCATTGTTCTAATTGGATTAAAACAGTCAATGGTCATATCAATTCTTCAAATATTGTCATAACATCCCATATTTCTGCCAAATTAAGGTGTCCCCATTGATCTAATTGGACTAAAACAGTCACTGAGCATATAAATTCTGCAAATATCGTCATAACATCCCATGTTTCTGCCAAATTAAGGGGTCTTCATTGTTCTAATTGGATTAAAACAGTCACTGGGCATATAAATTCTGCAATATTGTCATATTAACATCCCATGTTTCTGCCAAATTAAGAGGTCCCCATTGTTCTAATTGGACTAAAACAGTCACTGTGCATATAATTTTTGCAAATGTTTTCTTAACATGCCATGTTATTGCCATGTTAGTGGTCCCATTGTTCTAATTGGATTAAGACAGTCACTGGGCATATCAATTCTGCAAATATTGTCATAACATCCCATGTTTCTGCCAAATTAAGGGTTCCCCATAGATCTAATTGGACTAAAACAGTCACTGGGCATATCAATTCTGCAAATATTGTCATAACATCACATGTTTCTGCTAAATTAAGGTGTCCTCATTGTTCTAATTAGACTAAAACAGTCACTGGGCATATACATTCTGCAAATATTGTCATAACATCCCATGCTTCTGCCAAATTAAGGGGTCCCCATTGTTCTAATTGGACTAAAACAGTCACTGGGCATAAAATTCCGCAAATATTGTCATAACATCAGATAACATCCCATGTTTCTGCCAAATTAAGGGGTCCTCATTGTTCTAATTATACTAAAACAGTCACTGGGCATATAAATTCTGCAAATATCGTCATAACATCACATGTTTCTGCCAAATTAAGGGGTCTCCATTGTTCAAATTGGACTAAAACAAAAACAGTCACTGGGCATATAAATTCTGCAAATATTGTCATAACATCCAATGTTTCTGCCAAATTAAGGTGTCCTCATTGTTCTAATTAGGCTAAAACAGTCACTGGGCATATAAATTCTACAAATATTGTCATAACATCCCATGTTTCTGCCAAATTAAGGGGTCCCCATTGTTCTAATTGGACTAAAACAGTCACTGTGCATATCAATTCTGCAAATATTGTCATAACATCCCATGTTTCTGCCAAATTAAGGTGTCCTCATTGTTCTAATTAGACTAAAACAGTCACTGGGCATATAAATTCTGCAAATATTGTCATAACATCCCATGTTTCTGCCAAATTAAGGGTTCCCCATTGTTCTAATTGGACTAAAACAGTCACTGGGCATACTGTATACATTCTGCAAATATTGTCATAACATCCCATGTTTATGCCAAATTAAGGTGTCCCCATTGTTCTAATTAGACTAAAACAGTCACTGGGCATATAAATTCTGCAAATATTGTCATAACATCCCATGTTTCTGCCAAATTAAGGTGTCCTCGTTGTTCTAATTAGACTAAAACAGTCACTGGGCATATACATTCTGCAAATATTGTCATAACATCCCATGTTTCTGCCAAATTAAGGGGTCCCCATTGTTCTAATTGGACTAAAACAGTCACTGGGCATATACATTCTGCAAATATTGTCATAACATCCCATGTTTCTGCCAAATTAAGGTGTCCCCATTGTTCTAATTAGACTAAAACAGTCACTGGGCATATAAATTCTGCAAATATTGTCATAACATCCCATGTTTTGCCAAATTAAGAGGTCCCCATTGTTCTAATTGGACTAAAACAGTCACTGTGCATATAATGTTTGCAAATGTTTTCTTAACATGCCATGTTATTGCCATGTTAGTGGTCCCATTGTTCTAACTGTTATATTCAGTATCATCAGAGCCACATACAACTTTGACGCGACCTAGATTTCACAACCTCCAGGTGGTCGTGCGCAATATAAATATAAACGCTGTTCATGTAACTGCACTTTATATGTGTGACAATACAAATGCTGTCCTTTCTGTTATTTGCCCGATAATCAATTGGATATGAGGCAATAGAAGGAAAAGAGCCATGTGTTGGTCTCTGATGGAAATTATAGTGGCAGCGGCCCTGTGCAATATAAATGCATTTCCTGTAACTGTGCTTAATACGTGAGTGAAGGCTATTTGACATTTGATCTTTTCTATATGTGGAAATAGAAGATAGAGAGCCAAGTGATGGACTCTGTTGGAAAGGCTATTGGCAGTGCATCGGGGGCACATGACAATATAAATGCATAGTAGTTCACCTTGACTATTCACGGATTGAAAGCGCAGAAGTATGTCGGTATCAGTAAAAATTGACGCACGCCATATTGATATAGTCAGTTCGTATGTCATTGAGCCTTTGAGGCACTGACACCCTTGTACTAGTATGGAACAATTATGGCTGGCCATACATGTTTTTAAGCTCACCATTTTGTATCATGTTAATTCGTAATTTGAATGTATCGACAAACACTAATGTCTGAGGATAACAGTTCAGATGTTGTCTATATGTTACAGTGAACACATGGAAATGTGAAACATCAAAATCATCAAAAGTATAAACATTGATTGACTGAAAATTTATTGAGACACTGGCCAGCCAATGAATCATTTCAACACTGCGACCATGCTAGGTCACACGGATATGGTGACTTGCCACAAGTAGGCCAGCCAAAGGCTCTCATCCAAAATATCTCCAAAGAGTTCTGACCACGGACGGAAGTATCCTTGGATATTTAAGCAAACTATAGCTAAAGGTTCAGGCTACTGCACTTGCATATCTGTGTAGTCATGGAACAGGGAAGCCCATTCAGCAAAATACATTGAGTGATTGCAGTGCTTTGTGACTAACATGATTCAGCATTTGATTCTCGTAAAATTAAATGTATTTTGAGCCCTGGAACTTGAAATGAAAATCCTTGGTGCCCAATCTTGTGTCAGATAATCCTAGTCCCCAATCAAACCAGTTGCACGATTCGTAGCAACCGGACACTGTCAGTAATACTGGACAGGCATGTAAAGAACGAGACTATTCAAGAGACACAGCATTATTTGAACACAGGCCATATAATACTATATGTTATAACAAACATAATCTCATTGTTTCTAACGATTGTTCCGATGATACAATGAGGGAAAGAAAATGGAATCGCAAGAACAGGGTCAAAATTTCAAATAAATATCTTGAAGTCAATGTAACGTTCGCGACGTTCCAAGTATCCAAATACGAGCCATCATGTTAATAGTAATACATTCGGGCTAGCTAAGATTTGCAAATATTAATCGGTAAGCACAATTAATTATAACGACATGTTGTATATGTACAATGATGTTCTGTGATAATCATTATCCAAATGTCGGTTAAGTTCCAGTCGCTCAATTTCAACTTACAATTAGTTGAGGCAAAAGAAATTTCATTGGATTACAAGTTCTATCTTGTTTATGAATACATGTAAATTATCGTCAAAGGAGACATTTCTGTCCTGGCCAACTTTCTGCGCACTAACAGAGCTGTTGCATATACGATGAGGTAGTGTACATGAAATGAACGTAGCGAGAAGTCGGCTTCATGAAATAGAGTTAGCACGAAATTAGGAGACTTCGCATACCGTACCACGTGGACTCCGAAATCGGACCATTCATGCCACCGTATATGTTGCAGAATAATGCAATATAGGTTTGCTACAAGTAAACGATGTGCGTCTGTAGTCATTGTCAAAATGGCCATCAATGGCGAAGTTCTCAACGTGATTTTGTCGATTCCAATCCCAAAATTTTCGAGATAAAATGTGTAGATAAAAAACACGGAATTTTTATAAATTTGCGTTGCGCATACTATGAAACGAAGAGTTTCTGCGCATACTTAAAAAATATTAAACGACCGGGTACGCAACGGATCAATTGCAAGTTTGTTATCAACAATAAATATTGAGTTGATAAACTCGCAATAGAGAAATACTTCCTTTAGTTAAAACCACGTCTGATAGGTCCAAGGAGAGAAATAAAACTGGCTAGATGAATTGTTAGAGCGCGGGATTTGCACGGGACGCATTCATGCGTGGGCTAATCCGAGCGCTGATTGACCGGAGTAGGCAATAAATGGACAATAAATTTTAACCCTCCTGATAACACAAGGCCGAGGATAATAAGCCATATAGTTCAGTTGAAGGGCTTCTCCTTGGCGGAAATTGATCTCGCACCGTCGGGTTATGATGCGATCTGTGTGAAGGTCGCTTAAGGATGAAGTTAAGGTGACGTCATTGGTGCTACTGTATATAAATGATACTGGATTTAAGAACTGGTTATCGTACTGGTATTCTACAACGTCGTAGCCTATACTATAGGGCGTATTTAGTCGGAACATTAACATTTTATAGTGACACCGCTCGGCACCAGTTTATTGGTGATCCCTAAACAAAATCTCGAACGCCGATATTAAATTTAAAACCTGTATAAATGATCGTGTTTTTAATCATTATCCACCACATGTCTAATTATATAATTACATTCAGTGTGTTGGATAAATATTAAGATGTTTACTCTATTATTTCCCAAATAAATTGGTGTCTATGCAGGGAAATGCGCTATGTAATAGACCGTCATTGCATCAGTCATCAGTGTACGCCATGTACAATGAATTTTCCGTACCATGTTATGTTTGAAAGTTTTGATATCGGGTACTGACTAGTCGACGCAACATGACTTTTGGGCCTCGACTAGTCGACTTTGAAATTCACTAATCGTTTCAACACTAGACTGCGCCACGATTATGGTACAACCGTGATGAACACGCGAACCATCACATACCTACCGGTACCTGCAGGTTGCACGAGTAACACACAGACCTTCCACGAGTAACCAGCGCCGGGACTGGGAGGCCAATACATATGAGCAGTGGGCTATTGGGCAACTTAGCCTATACTATAGATACACATTGGACTATACGGAGGTCCCCGATCGTCGTGGAAGGAGACTCAAGGGGATATAATGATTTTTTTTATATAAATTTATTATGCAGTCTACATGTGTATTCCCGGTGATAAAAGACTTGTAAGTGGTACACAAAGATTCGAAATATCCCTAATCACACGACCGCTTTCAAATCAGAATGTAAGAACTAAGATTCGAAATTGAATTGAATCTTCGTCAGGCCCTACCAGGTGCCTACCACTGACTGTACCAGTACCACAGGGGTTAACTTTAAAGTTACTCAGCCGTGGTAGCACCTGGACCAGTGTGGCTCTAACCAGAATTGGTTGCTGCACTGAAATATCAACACTGACAAGAGCTACTGAGCTAGTGACCTACAGGCTACAGTCCAGATGCAGCGAATTTAGGAAAATTAATTTTAAACATGCATAAACTACTATTTACTGATTATTCGTATTGTCACAGATTGTCATACTATTTTGCATACATTAAAATAGTACATCTATATGTAGTTCATCTTGCGAAACATCATTTCTCAATTTATATCATGATTAGCAATTTAGCGGTCATTTGTCAAAGCACATTGCCATTGTTATTTTTTGTGCGAAATCGCTGAAATTGAAAATAGTCGGCAACCTTTGAACATCTTGTGCCAAGTTGTGGCTTGCCTGGCTAAACTTTTCTATCAAATATCTTGTTCAAATGGTGTTCGTAAATTGGCACACAATGCTTAGCACAGTGACAGTGATGTGCATTTCTCCGTATTGACAAATATTCGTGTTCTGTCGATCAGATTACACAAAATAGACATTTCAATGTCATGTCTGCGGACTATTGACATAATTGTTTTGCGTAATAATTCACCACAAATTGCACAAACTTGTATTTCATTCGCTTTTGCACAAAAACACAAATTTGGCCATCAATTTAATACACTACATAATTATATTCCTTCTTTCCTGTGTGAATATAATGACTCAAATGATAAAAATGTTGCGAACTATTGTTTATTTCGCCGATGTTAGGATGAGCAGTACTTTGGATTTCCTTGGTAACCGTCGATTTAAAGGGGAACCGCTGAATATTGGTTGATTAAGTTATAAATATAATTCCGGTTTGTTGGCTTCGAGCTTTGGCTCTATTCCATCAATCTTTTATGTGAAAACGTCTATAGAAAATTAAAGACAAGCTCCAAATGTACAATAGGCAAACTAGAATTGTGTTTCGAGTCAAATATTTGTAATAATTGAATGAAATATGAACACAAAACCTTTACAGAACAATTACAACTTTACTACAAATTACAATTGCCGTTTCGAATTTCAGCACTTTTCGCCTATTGTAAGTTGTAACAAATGTAAGTTGTTGACATTTTTATGGAAAAATATCATCCACAAATTTACAATATTTCGATATTTATAATGGAGTCTAACTCACCTTTGCTCCTGGCCACTTTAATCAGTTATGTTAATTAGTATGAACTTTGAGGTGGAACCGGATACTGGAGTCTCTAAGTCTCCAGGTCACTAGGTCAACGTCGTAACTAATAAGTAACGTTAATTTTGATTGGCAATTGATAAGTAACGTTAATTTAAATAGGTCAGTATATTTAGTAACAAATCGATATTTATAGATTTCCCGCCAAAACATCGAATAGTATAGCGTTGATTTCGCGTATACGTATATGCTTATCGCTCGCGAACGAGACCCCTGCGGGGTCTCGTTTCGGGCTCGCTATAAGAGCACTGGGCTGTTCCCACGGCTACGCAACGCATGTCAAATGTCACAGATTGGTTGTTTGTATTGTTTTGTTCCAACGATATAAGCGATAACGAGTATAATTAACATCTATTTGTGACAAAATTGCACAATATAATTTCTGGTCTCTGTTAACAGTAACCACCATTGTTCGTTAGCTGAACAAACACACCTTTTTAGACCAGAAAATATTCGAAATAAAATTAATATTAATCGATAGAAGCATTTCCGGACAAGAGTCTTCGATTCAAATCTAATATTTTATACCACGGTAACTATATAATACATGTTTACAAAGAGATAATCCACCTTTAAGTTAAACTAATGTCACAGAGATACTCATAGGCCTCATTGTGTGGTCAACCAAGCCTTATACGAGATAATAAACACGTATTCATATTCACATATGTTCCACGAGTCATACTGACTACAGCGATATATACAAGTAAACCCATATATGTATAAATTGTGATATATTATATTTTAACCCCATTATAATGATACCCTTCATTATCGGTATCATGTTCACAGTGGACATATGTTTATAAGTTATTGTGTCATCCGGGGCTTATGTCATGCATTTTATCAGGTATCTAAACCTTACCACCAATAACTTTCCAATACAAGAACGTGTCACATGCACCGTTATCAATCCGCTATCACCACTTCGATATGTTTTAAAATTCATTACCTCGTGAAAATAATGAGCAACGGTGGTGTATTGCCTGCGTGTATGTAAACAGCTACCCCCCCCCCCCCCCCCCACACACACACTGACAAGGTATTATGCTAACAGGTGCTGGTGGTGATGACGGATGGTCAATCAAATTTGAGGTCACGTACTTTGGCTGAGGCGGCGCTTCTACATGAAACAAACATAAAATGCTTCGCCATGGGGATTGGACAGAATGTCGACGAGGTGGAACTGGAAGCTATAGCATCGAACGTCGACTATGTGTTTAATGTGTCGGACTTTGACTCGTTGGACACATTCAAGGAAATCATACAGGGGAATGCGTTCGAAGGTGGGTTCAATTTATTTCACATTTTAGAACAAATTCACCCATCAGTAGCATGTATCATTGATGTGAACATGTATATGCCAGTCATAATGGTGAGGGAGTTGTAATTTGTCTAATAAGTCAATTCTGAACCACGCATAGCTGTCGTAAGCTGATTCATGTGTCAAACTTTAGCTTCATTGGAGTCGTTGTTATCTATAGTATTGTTGTAACAATTTTTTTGAGGGAATTAGCTCACTTTACGACATTCCGAATATATTATTAAATGATACAGAAGCAATAAACGGCGGTCTGCACGGAGTCTCCTAGCATAGACTCAATAAACGGCGAAGTCCGCATGGAGACAACTACCATATAATCAATTACTACTAGCTTTTAATCTCTGCTTCGATAATTTAACATCATTGAATCATTGATTATATAATGTACTTTGTGGGCACAAGGTAAATAACACTATCAATAGAGATTTTGACATAATATGGCTTATCTCGGCGTCAACAATTTCAGCGTTGTGGTTGTGTTTAAATAGACTCTATGTCATTAAATTATTGCTTGGCCAGAAGCTAATTAGCTGAAATTTGTGACCAAAAGGTGATAAGTTACAAACCAAACGACGCGCCATTGTCTACACACTTGGAACTAATATTACTTGCCAGAGTTACATAAACGAATATCATCGAGTACCCATGAACCCCAACGTAGTACACAATGCCCATGCACTCCAACGTAGTACACAATGTCTATGTACCCCAAGTAGTACACGATTTTGAAAATACAGTTGTAACGAACGACAGACGTATAATATTATGACTGATAATCAAAATCGCCGTACAACTATACCCGTTCTGATAATATAACTATGTGAGAATTCTGCCACTTCTCGTCTCCTTCATTAACTCTGCCTCTTATTCTATTTCGTGCCAAATGCATATTACTCTCTCAAAAGTCCTCATTCTTTAGTTGATTTGTATGGTATTCGTATTTTTTTAATCAAATATTTTCCATTTCACTTTCAAATATTTATAAATATTAATAATTAATTAACTAAAATCGTTTTAACTCAAATGTGAACTCAAATCTGCACCAACATTCGACCATTCAATGAAAACGAGAGAGTTCCATTTGTAAAAGGCCACCAGTATAGTGATATAACCATACTGTGATTTGCATAAAGGCTCCAGAATGATCGAAAGCTAATAGTGCGAGCTTTCTTTGCCCGATGTGTCACACGAAAGTGTAATTTCAACGACAACCATATTAATATAGTCTAGATATTCTAATTTCAGGATGCTATTGTTTTTGTGTGAATGTGTGGGTCCAGATATCATTGTGTTCACACTTCCCTCATGCTATCCAACCCTATGTGTATGAATTTTCGCCTTATGTCCCGTGAAGTTAATTATTCTAAGTTTCTTAATAAACCGTCAGGCTATAATGTACTGTACGTACATGTAACTCAATTTGGAATAAACTCAGGAGTCATACCATTTTTCGCTCATTTTTAGCTTCGCGCACCCATCGACTGTATAATATAGCAACAACTAGGCTAACTACCGAACGAAAACAATATACATCGACTGTATAATATAGCAACAACCAGGCTAACTACCGAACGAAAACAATATACATCGACTGTATAATATAGCAACAACCAGGCTAACTACCGAACGAAAACAATATACATCGACTGTATAATATTGCAACCACACAAAAAACCTTCTACTACGCGGTCGTGATATGTCACGTGTCTCATCTCAATCAAAAGCCAATGGCCAACACGTATCTACTTCAGAGGACCCTTGCTTCAAATACCAGACGAAAGAGGACACTAATGGCGATCGATCGTACCATGTCGACAGCATCAGCTTCCTATGCGATAACAACATAACATCAGGCTGGTACCGTGTTATCAGTCCTGCTGGTGACGATATGGCGACATCGTGCCCGGGAACACTGAAGTGTGGAGCCCTCTACCCTGTATGGATGGATGGTAAGTGTGGAGCCCTCTACCCTGTATGGATGGATGGTAAGTGTGGAGCCCTCTACCCTGTATGGATGGATGGTAAGTGTGGAGCCCTCTACCCTGTATGGATGGATGGTAAGTGTGGAGCCCTCTACCCTGTATGGATGGATGGTAAGTGTGGAGCCCTCTACCATGTATGGATGGATGGTAAGTGTGGAGCCCTCTACCCTGTATGGATGGATGGTAAGTGTGGAGCCCTCTACCCTGTATGGATGGATGGTAAGTGTGGAGCCCTCTACCATGTATGGGTGGATGGTAAGTGTGGAGCCCTCTACCCTGTATGGATGGATGGTAAGTGTGGAGCCCTCTACCCTGTATGGATGGATGGTAAGTGTGGAGCCCTCTACCCTGTATGGATGGATGGTAAGTGTGGAGCCCTCTACCCTGTATGGATGGATGGTAAGTGTGGAGCCCTCTACCCTGTATGGATGGATGGTAAGTGTGGAGCCCTCTACCCTGTATGGATGGATGGTAAGTGTGGAGCCCTCTACCCTGTATGGATGGATGGTAAGTGTGGAGCCCTCTACCCTGTATGGATGGATGGTAAGTGTGGAGCCCTCTACCCTGTATGGATGGATGGTAAGTGTGGAGCCCTTTACCCTGTATGGATGGATGGTAAGTGTGGAGCCCTCTATCCTGTATGGATGGATGGTAAGTGTGGAGCCCTCTACCCTGTATGGATGGATGGTAAGTGTGGAGCCCTCTACCCTGTATGGATGGATGGTAAGTGTGGAGCCCTCTACCCTGTATGGATGGATGGTAAGTGTGGAGCCCTCTACCCTGTATGGATGGATGGTAAGTGTGGAGCCCTCTACCCTGTATGGATGGATGGTAAGTGTGGAGCCCTCTACCCTGTATGGATGGATGGTAAGTGTGGAGCCCTCTACCCTGTATGGATGGATGGTAAGTGTGGAGGCCTCTACCCTGTATGGATGGATGGTAAGTGTTGATCTACAGCTACTTGTACGTTTTGAATATCTTGTTAGAGGGCACTCACAAAATATGTTCATTATCATGAATTATACAGCGCGTCCGCGGTTAGTGTTTATGACATATTATTGACTAGTTCGAGTGCGTGAAACTGATAAGTTAGTACTCAGGCGAGATGCCAACTTGGGGAATGTAGAATAATACTAGCATCCCAAAACTTTCAAAGAAAATACCACTCCATAGAATACATGGTCTGAACTACGCTCAGTTTTAAATATCAATCTCGATTCGGGACGCAACTACATATATAGGCGATATCCTAACACAAGTGATTTCGCCATTGAGAGTCATTGCATTTAATTAATATATGACTGGCGGCCTGTTAATTTGGATTAATTATCGTAAAAATAATAACATCTACATCTATGTGGTCACCCTACCGGAGTAGTTCGCGTCACTTTAACACCACTGACATTCACATAGTTGTCAATATTCAATAGATGAGATCAGTGAGAAGTTATACACGATTGGCGAGGTCGGTGAGTAGTTATATAAGGATTAACTGTCATGTGGACTGTTTTTATGGAGATGTAACGGTGAGGTAAGTGGACATAACTTGTGTAAAACCCGACGGGTTTTACATACGAGTTATGTCCACTTACCTCACCGTTACATCTCCATAAAAATAGTCCACATGACAGTTAAGCCTTATATTTATATACATTTAGCGAAAAAGCCACTTTTGTAAATATATTTAAATCGAAAAGTGTATCGTGACAAGTCAGACAAGATCAGCCCAAAATACCCAATAGCACCCTTGGCAAAAGTTAATAGGAACAATTTCTCTTCATGTTGAAACCCGATGATGTATTAAGTCAATCCTGCGCGAGTCAAAATGCGCCCAAAGCATTACGCGTTCGTCTTTTCAAACCTAATGTATATCGATGGTGTTATTAGCTTGGTGTTATGAGGCGTTGCGCATTCACCGAGAAATAACTGCAACTAGCCACGTGGGCGCCGACCAATCAGAATGCTGGATTTAGTGATGACAACACTTAGTGTGTAAATATACTCAATTGATATAAGCGGGGACTCTCGTCAGCCGCACCCGGGTCTTGTCTTGACACTCAATACAATAGTGGCAGATGCGTGGAGGCACAATCGAAAATGGGGTTCTACATGTCTATACACGTCTCCACTGGAAGTGCAAATTGCGAAAGCGGTCATGTTGACGTAGGTACAACCATCTTACTATGTTAAGACTGTACACGCCAAAGACACATTGTATGCGAACAGCGTCGGTGGTGTTTATATATATTCCTAGTGATGCACATAGTGTGTATGCATACAAAATAGCTATGCTATACGTAATCTACCCCTTTAATGAGGTTGTAGATCAATAATACCGCCAGTATAGTGATACCGCCTCGAGTGCTAGCGGTTGACATATGGTATCCGCTGGTATCCGCTGGTAATCTCACTACGGTAATAACTGCGATAACCAAGTAAATTTCCGCAGCGTTCATTTAGTTTTTTACTGCAAAAACTGTTTTTATAAACTGTTTACGGTTAATTCAACATACAAAGTTGGTCACTGAACGCCATTTGCGATTGCATCATCAATGCACGCCATGCCAGAAATAAACAATTTATCTGGTGTGGTTACAATACCGATTTAAAACAATACAATACGTCTATCAGTGAACGAGATATTTGACTGCGGTTGTTGACATGAACACGGTCGAGTAGTGCGGGAATAACGGAGTCTAAGGTGGGTCGATTAATTAGGGCATATCTTTATGTATTTCCATAGTGATTCTGGATTTCCTTTACCGTACATAAATGTGCATTAAACTCCCAATAGTATTGTTTCTTCATATCTTCAGAAAACCTTATTTATGTGAGATTGGTTGTAATTCGTTTAATTAGGTTTAATTGGTACATAGTGCTGTTCCGGTAACCCACCTGCCCCTACATGTAGTCCAGACGTCCTCCGTTATTAATTTTATCGATACCATAAAAATATACAAAGCGCACTAACCGCAACAACATAAAATCATGTGTAATCAATATCTGATTATAGTACAATAGTGATAATCAGTCGCTGATCTGAATTATTTGCACTGAAAATCTTATATAAGAAGCGCCTCTGTGTATATGGTCAACTGGTTATTGAACCAGTTTCAACATCTGATTTTATCGCGATAATGTTTATTACAAATAATGACAATGATTAGTTACCCCTTCCAATAAAAAAACCAAGTAATCTGCCCAGTGTGTCTTATAACCACCGGTTGTGCAAATGGCATATATTCAGATAAAATATATGTAAACAATATGTTCATAGCCCAATCACATTTGTTTTCCTTCCGTTACCGGTAACATCACTAGCAATACCGCGTATCTATTTGGAGGTGGGCCAGTGGTTTTTAAGCCCTTTCATGACGGGAGCTGCGCTGGCGCAGCATTAGCACATCCAGCTTCAGTCCATTCTCGTACAATGTACTGTCTTAAAATGTCAATGTAAATATTGTTAGCCAATGTATTCACGTATATATGCGAGGCTCCCATAGGGAGACTAGCTTTTATAAGATAATGCATTGGCACAATGTTTTCGTAAAACTCAGGAAGCTCCAGTCATGAACACATACCTTTATACTGTTTACATAAAAAGGGGTAGGGTTGTCCTGCCTGAGTGGCCAAATTTGACCCATACTTGGTAAAATTGTCCCCAAGGAGTGGCAACACATTCCCCCCCCCCAATTAGTGGCAACATTGCCTCAAGGAGTGGCAAAATTGCCTCCTAAACTTCCCTAAAGTGGTAATATTTCCATACACGAATTGGTAACACTGTCCCAAAAATGGCAATTATCTACCTCTATTTAGGGTGTAAGTTAATTGCCCCATTAGAAGGGGTAGTTTGCAAATTACAAATTTTACATTATTTTTTATAATTGTTAAAAAATGTAAGAAAAAATGAAAACAATTATAAAAAAACATGTTAAAGAATGTAAGAAATAATGATAAGAAATATGATAAAAATTGTTTTAAAGAATGTAAGAAAAAATTATAAAAATTGATAAAAAAAAAATGTAAGAAAAAAATTATTAAAACAAATGATATAATTGTTAAAGAATGTAATACAAAATGATAAACATTGTTATAGTTTGGGGAAAGAGTAACAGCAATCCCATGATGGTGGCAAAACCCCCTCCCTAAAGGAGCAGATCTGACAACCAGTTATTCAGTGTGTAACGGGAACAGAAGGCAATAAACGCTGGATGCGAATAGTATACATATATACGGTCACATGTGTGCATGACAGGTCACAGTAAACTAACTAAATGTCACAGTTTGGAAATTTACGTATGAGAAAAGCAGATGGAGGCGAATTGGTTCAGTTAGAAACATACACGATAGACACCACCTCGCGTGTGGATAGACGGCAGACAATACAACTGAAGGTCAGTCTTTTTTTCCATATTTTCCAAAGATATAATAAAAAATCTATTAGCGGCTTAAGCTATCACAACAATTCTTATATGATACTGCAGAAACCGGACATTGAACATATTTGTTTGAATAAAATTTTGGCATGCAAATTTTACTTCTAAAAATTGTGATCGACGCCACTTAAACGCTTATATGTCATGTTCTCCACATCTGGACCCCGTCATTCACATGCCATCGGATGCGTATAATGTCATGCACGAATTCCAATCGATTGCGGAGTGAATGTGCTGATAATGATTTTGTCCCAAAACAGGAAACCTTCCGACTCCATCTGACAGAACTGTCCGCCGGAAGATGTGCGTTTCCACCGGAAGTAGCTGCTGCACATATACGACGACATTTAGAATGCGGAATTGTGGGGATTACTATGTCTACAAGCTCGCTCCACTGAGCACACCTTGCCAATATCGATTCTGCTTTGGTGAGTTGTACGCTCAAATTATGACTATATGATGCTGACTATGTACCAATGATAATGTGTCCCGTAGTCTAGTGGTGAATGTAGATTTGGCCGTGAACGGGACAATGAAGAATCCAGTAGGTTTGATATTTTTATACTTGAAATAAGTTTCTGCCGATAAGCACAATAGGTCGATGAACAGAGGAGTTGGTTGTTCGGTGGTCTGAGCGGGAGTGCCTCTATGTTCTTGACGCGAGTAGTTATGCAAACGTTTGGTGTATCATGCTTCCAAATAAGGTCTGATATATCATGATACCCTTGTCTATGACGTGTACCATACTATTGTTTACTATAGGATGATGGTGGTTTGATCCTCCCTCACTTATACAATGCGTCGTGTGAGAATCAGATGGTGCTATCTAACATTTATCATTTTGTTGGGAAATCGATGTTGAAATTTCGAGACGGGAATTACCAAGTAAATCGTTTTCAGTGTGTGTCGTCGTGTTTTAAAATGTTAAAGCTAACTAAAACATTATTATATCCGAAGTCTCAGTTCTAGAAACTCGCCAGTTTTATAATAAAAGACAAAAATGTGTTAGAGATAGAACCTTTTGCCTACGAAACAGCTTCCGGATCAGAGTGCACATGGAGATAGAACTACCTAGCCTGAATTTTTCCTCCATTTTATGTTGGCCTATGTGGTTAAATTCGACAGCAGCTTATTCAAGAAATGTGTTGTATTATCTCCAGCAGTTTGTGAGGGGATTGTGTCAGTGTATATTTATATGAGCGAGTGGTCACAATTCTTTGCCATTTTGGGAAACGAATGGTTGTCGCTTTCAATTTCATGGGTAAGAATGCATGTAGGCCTGAAAAATGGCGTGACGCGCAGAATCACTTCTCACATTTTCTAGGTTCACATGCATTCACACACCATGGATATGAACGAAACAATAATTTATTTCTTATATGTACATATCAGAATGTTAACGAGGCAATAATGTGATATAAGTATGCCACAGAAATATCAAGGATTGTGCCATTTTCGTTTAGTTGGTCTATTTGGCTCAAATGGGGAGTGTATTATCGACTAAAACATGTCAACGATATCATAACCGTCTAATTACATAGTTAGGTTAATGAATGTGTAAGTAGATCCGCTGTCTCTCCTTGACAATGTGTGTGATTTTCATAGTTATAACGTATGCCCAGGTCAAGTTACATAAACATATAATATTATATTTCAACTGTAAAACCTCAAACGAAAAGGAATAGGAACAACAAGAGGTTTGGAGCTATGTCTCGCGCACAGTATCAGACAAGTCTGGGAAAATGTGCACTCTAAACTGGTATTTATTATTATCCGAAGAAGGATAAAATACTTTCGGTAGATAACATAATTTCCCTAATAACCAATTTCACCAAAACAAAGCATGGAAGCCAGACTGTTTCCATCTTTTGGATTTTATAAGAAACAACTCAGTTGTTAATAACTAACGTTGATGTCTTTTGATAATGCATTGGTTCACCATCTGGTAGACTGCTGGTCGCATTGATTTGTTCTCCAACAACACAATATTATAAAGATGGTTTATCGGTTATAGTTATTACCGTGGACTGGTACATGATACATAGTTCCATGCCCACAAAATATGATCGATCAACACACGAAAAAGATCCGAGAACATAATACATATATGTATACGTATGACATATCCAACTGTAGGCTGATGCAGGATCCGAGTTTTCAACTGTTCGATGTTGGACCAACCTTGGGGATAAGCCACCCCACACCCCCTGTCGCCGCGTCCCTGATTGGTGGTCAACGCTACGATTGTGTTATTTACAAAGCAATGCTCCGGTATTTGTTTCACTACAAGACAACTTGTTTACCCACTGGATCCATTTTGGGATTATTCGTTGTACTGTATGGTGCTCTAGCTGTATTCGAGTTTGTTATTAATGTGATAGTTATGTGTTTTATATGTTAACTGGGTGTGAATGAAATTATGTTTTATCTATATACAGGTGGAAAGCAACGGTGTGCCAATGGGGACTACA
This sequence comes from Siphonodentalium dalli, assembly GCA_032622095.1. Classification (NCBI taxonomy): domain Eukaryota; kingdom Metazoa; phylum Mollusca; class Scaphopoda; order Gadilida; family Siphonodentaliidae; genus Siphonodentalium; species Siphonodentalium dalli. The sequence continues at coordinate 15,656,234 of CP136063.1, forward strand.
TGCCTTCAACACCGGCTGTTTGTTCCGGTAAGTGGTGCAGGGCGTGGTTCCAGGGACGTTGCCATAGGGGTAGGGTGTTTCACTCCCCAACATTGGTCAAATATGTTATGACCGAAACAACATTAGTTGGAAATGTAATAACAAAATTGTGTTGAATATGCTCTGATAGTGTGTTGAATACTTTCTGATAGTGTATTGAATACTTTCTGATAGTGTGTTTAATATGCTGTGATAGTGTGTTGAATATGTTCTGACAGTGTATATTACAACCAGTATGCCACGTGGCATTCCGTTGTTTAAGGCCTGACCAGGCCTGACGTCGAATATTTCGCAATTTCTTTTTCAAACTTTTCGACTGAAATGTCCCACAATATGTGGTGTCAAGTCAGATCATTTGATACTTTTGGCGGACAATTTGGAAAACAAGCCAACGTGGAACGATTGTGCACATGGACTATCTCGGGTTTGGAAATGCCCATCTGCTTCAATGGGGCACATTTTAAATATCAAAATAAGGATCAAACCCGGAGATCATCTAGCAACGCCCATGTGTGTATGTTAGGTTTTACTAAATGTACCGTACAGGTAAGTTTATATTCTACAGTTGAGATAACGTTCACACCACCAACATGCGACACGTAATGTCTACCCGCAATGCCGGTACTGACTGCAATATCCCAATCAGTTATCAAGTTACATATTGGAACGGCCTGTTATTAAGTTCGAGGTATGTTCAGGTATTAAACGTAAATAACATGCAGCAAAAAAGAGGATGCCAGAGCAAAATGATTCATATTCATATGCGGGAAATGTTCAGATAATAAGTTAAAGATGGATTATCTCTTTAAATAACAAATTTTAAATAGTTGCGTGGGTATAAAATAATAGATATGAACTGAAGACCTTTGTCCGGAAAAGCTTCTATCAATTAATATTGATTTTATTTCGAATATTATATCGGGCCCAGTTATGTTACTATTTTTAGAACCGACCATTCGGATGAGACCGTATTGCGATATAGAGCACTGGGCTGTTCCTACGGCTACGCGACGAATGTCAAATGTCACAGATTGGTTGTTAGTATTGTTTTGTTCCACAGATATATGCGATAATGAGTATAATTAACGTTTATTTGTGACAAAATTGCACCATATAATTTCTGGTCTCTGTTAACAGTAACCACTATTGTTCGTTAGCTGAACAAACACACCTTTTTAGACCAGAAAATATTCGAAATAAAATGAATATTAATCGATAGAAGCATTTCCGGACAGGAGTCTTCGATTCAAATCTAATATTTTATACCCCGGTAACTATATAATACATGTTTACAAAGAGATAATCCACCTTTAACATCTGAACATTTCCTAAAATACTCGCAAATGTGTGTTTAGTCTGGAAATGGCTAAAGGCGCACAAAGCCCCATAAACCACACACAACTGCCGAATATTAATATTTGCCTATAGTCGCGTATGCGTGCGATACAATACATGCGATCGAATGCAACACGAGTCGTGTGTTAGGACAACTATGTAGGTTATATGTCGTCTTCTTGTGGTATATAACATGTGTAGTTACCTCAGTTAACTGGTTCCCAGTCAAGTTGATCTCATGTCTGGTATTTACTTGAACAATAAACAGACACTGTCGAAATATGCCCGTAGGGCGGTATCGACAATGAGCCCCAACAAACCAAATACATATTAATCATACAGTTTTATACATTTGCCAGCGAACATCCAACAAAGCATGGTATGTTTATCGCCTTTGTAATGCAATACACCTACAAATTTAAAAGAAACGGTTTATCGATATGTGACCCGCCGTATCAAATCCAGTCGTAAGTCGGGAGTTTTTTACCCTGTGCCAATGCATTCTCTTATATATGAGAGTCGACCATAGGTCGCCTCGCATATATAAGAGAATGCATTGGCCTAACAATTTTTTACAATTTTAATATTTTTTTCTTGTATTCTTTAACAATTTTATAATTTCACCCTTACATAGCCCCAGACAAACATGAGCAGACGACACTCTTCTATGTGCTTCTATATATGTGTGGGGCTCACTGCAGGGTAATGGATATTTTGTTATTTTATGTCCTAAAAATTGTAAGAAACATTTATTTAAAAAAAATGATAAAAAATTGTTATATATGCGAGGCGACCTATGGTCGACTAGCATATATAAGAGAATGCATTGGCACAGGGTACAAAACAATCCCGACTTACGACTGGATTTGATATGGCGGGCCTCTCAATGTGGAATAGACAATTCCAATGCATGCTTTCATATAACTGAAAAATTGTTAGGCCAATGCATTCTCTTATATATGCGAGGCGACCTATGGTCGACGAGCATATATAAGAGAATGCATTGGCACAGGGTAAAAAAAGTCCCGACTTACGACTGGATTTGATATGGCGGGTCACATTTAACAGAATCGGTTTATCGATATTACACCCATGCTTTAAAGTGAGTTATCCTTTTACGGGGACCATATATTTGGTACGTTCCATTGGTTTACTCGTAACATTACTAGTGCCAGAACAACTTCCTATAAACCGTATATATAGGAAACAACGTTCTGATTGATTCAATTACGGGACTCTTGGCAGCGTGGTGACTTCTATACTCCGGACGTTGTCAATGACGCCGTGTTCCTTTCAGAATGTATCATCTGACCAGTGGCCGATGCCGGTGAATCGAAAACTATAGTTAGCATCTCTTGACCAATCATAATGTTTGTTTCAACGACAATTATTCAACTTGAATTAATAATGTGCACATGTCGGTTCTTCAGATCCGCAACCAGGTATAACAATATATCCTGAGGTGGAGGCGTTATTGTTTGAAGGAAACATAAGCTTCCGCTGTAACATAGACGCGGCGAACGAAATGTATGACGTGACCTGGAGGATAGACGGTGAGGAAATACAGAAGTCCGTGCATGTGGTGTCTGTGGATGGCAAACTACCACCGGAGACGTATTTAATGGAGTATCCGTGGCTGTACCGCAACATCACAATCGGATTCTTAGTAAGCATATAAATATTTGGATCGTACTATGTATTTTATATGAATGTTGATTTACAGAATATGCACAACTGCAAAAATCCATATAAAGTAATGTTATTCTGACGGTCCTCATGGTGTATTGGTCAGGGACTTGGAGACTGGATGCAAGAGTGGGCAGTATGAAATGTAACCGACACAACGTCAGTTGAAATTTCCATACCAATAGTATGTTGAATGTGATATTACAACAAGTGATGAGTGTGAATTGTGTTTTGACAAATAAAAGTAAAATATTCCCTACTTCTGCAGGGTGTGGGTCAAACAAGTTTTTTTCCGGGCACGTATGACGGGTGGGTTATCAAGGGGGTCTCAAATGCATTTTCAGCAACTCAAAACATGTTTCCTCTATTTATACTTCTTTCAGTGTAATTAGGAATAATATTAGTCAAAACCAACATTGCTTGCTATGTCAGTACTTAGTATATTGTTATAAATTACTGCCACTACAAGTCCATTCACACTTAGAACTCTTGGATAACATTGCATAAGCAATCACTATCCGAGCAAACTGAACAAATCACATATACAACCTTGATAGAAGATAGGAACAGTTATGAGTCTGACAATTACATGAGGTTGGGGTTGATTAGTTCAACTTAGTGAAAATAGAAGGGACAAGCCCACGTTTTTTGTTGCGCGCCACACTGGCCTAAGATTGACAAAGGAGTGTGTAATGGGGCTCACTTAATTCACATCATTGTGCGGTTCTGCGCTTAGTACACATCCATCTTTCATGACGATTTTTTTGCGAAAACTCTATGCCAATGCATTCTCTTATATAAGCGAGTCCACCATAGGTCGCCTCGCATATATAATATAATGCATTGGCCTAACACATTTTATATCATCTTTATAATTGTTAAACAATGTAAGAACAAATGAAAAAGGATGATAAAAAAAACATTATAAATAATGTAACAAAAAATGATAAAAAATGTAAAATTGTTAAAGAATGTAATAAATGATAAAAAATGCTAAAATTGTTAAAGAATATAATAACAAATGATAAATATTGTTATAGAATGTAAGAAGAAATTATAAAAATGACAAACATTGTTAAAGAATTTGTTTTTAAGGAATGTAAGAAAATTGCTAGGCCAATACATTCTCTTATATATGCGAGAGCATTAAAAGGGTTACTGGGTATGTGTGTATAATAATAATTTATTTCAAACCATTTATGTGAGACCATGAGGAAGTGGTAAACATTCCGGCCATTTCACATTTACAACATCAGTTCAAATATGATTAGCGTACAACAAAATTCAGCAAGGGATTCACCAAAATGCAAGCGTTGAAATAGGGTGTCTGTCATTTGCAGAATGAGGTCCCCATAGGGTGCATTTAGTGATGCTACCCCACATAGTGGGCTAACATCACCAAATTCACCCTCTGGGGACCTCATTCTGCTTACATCTCAGCAGAATGAGGTTCCCAGAGGGTGAATTTGGGTGCTAGCCCGCTATGCGGAGTAGCATCACTAAATTCACCCTCTGGGAACCTCATTCTGCAAATGACAGACACACTATTTTAAGGCTTGGGGGCTGCAGGTCATCAATATTATACAAGGTAAATCACTCGAGTCTAGCATATTATTAATAAAGAACGTACTATACCATTAAGTCTGATTAAGTTGTGAAATGTTGCTTCTTGTTAAGTAGCATACATTGCCAACTTAAGAAATACATTCAGTGTTTGTTTTTCTCGCAAATTATTGTTTATGCTACTAGCAGGTGGGTGTAGAAAAACGCTGACAAAATTAGCAGAAAACAAATTTGGGTCAAGGGGTTGGTGGGTCCCAAAAATCGTTAACAACTAAAAAAAATTAATCGTACTTTTCCGACAGCCCCCTATATACTAACTAGGTCAAATTTATGAATTAAAGTTCAATTGGAAATGTTCTAAGTTCTAACGTGATTGCGTGTTAGGTTGGACATTTCAACAAAAATTAATAAGTTCGAGGTACCAGCTGTAACATTACCACTCAATGACAGTACAAATGGAATTTCCCTGGGTTGCAGTTGGAAATTCTAACTGGACGCCAACAACCGAGACCCTCTAGTCATGTCCCTGATAATAATATAGATGTAGGTGTAGCAGTTAATAATTGTCACCGGCGTCAGTTGAATAGAGAGTGTCTCAATCAAATAAAACTGACATGGTTTGAATTGAAGCAACATGGCTTGTATCGGTTATATGAGCATGTCACTGTGTTCCTATTATAATCAATCGGTGAATGCATGACAATACACAAACACACGTATACGCACGTCACATTATTATGCACACGAACAGAGCAATGTGCTTCACACGATAATAATAGTTGTCGGTACGAAATACTTCAGAATGACAGTTTAAAGATTCCGGATATTGTTGGGGTGCGATTTAAAATTATATAGGATGTGGGCTAAGTAAACGGCGAACGATAACATCCTTCGATCTGGTAGCTTCAATGGTTCTGCACATAATAATGTTCATAGCCTAATTATCTGAACGTAGTGCAGTGGTATGCGCGGTTTATTAAAAGTCCACGAACTTTGTGTTAGTTACACACTTAGTTGTGTCATCAAGTCCGTGTCATAATGTTTTTTTTATGTTTTTATAAATTGGGCGAGGCTCTGATGAGGACATGAACAGAATATATTAGTGACTAATTATGAAGACTATAAAAGTCACTCAATTTCAAAATTTAATTAATCAAACTAACGTTTTTACTATAATATACGGTCATGGTTCAACCAAGCGTTCAGTAAGTGGCATGGGAACAACTCAAAAACTACTGAGAGCACAAAATCGAAATTGCACCTAAAATTAAACTCCCTAATTTAGTTCAAGTTATATCCATCTATGAGCTTGACGGATATTTGCTCAAGACAAAGCAAGAAATGCAGAAGAACAGAAGATGCCCGAATACAATGTTACTATAAATCATGTTAATTGTAGACAATGCTTCCGGGCTGTCAATCTTATGCAGTTAAACCCCCGAATTTAAACCGCGCTGAATTATATATTAACAATGGAGCTAAACCAACGTCTAAGGGCGCGTTTGTGCTCATGGACAACAACCAACAAACAAACATGTCATACACCCTACTGTAACATGTGTGATCGCATGTCGGTTGTAAAAGTCCGGATCAAAATATGCTCGCTATCAAAACCATTATATGTTCACTGTAATACTATAAAGAACGCAACAGTTCGCACAAGGCTCGTACGGTTGATAATCTTGACACAACAGCCAAACCAGACTCGTCACTTGAACGTGTGTGAATCTGTAGGTAATATGAACCTAGTTGTACGATGAATTGTTGGCCTGTGGATGACAATTCAGCCTGTTCTCCCGGAAATCAGAACGTTATGTACTGATAATGGGATTTGTTTTAGGTTCATGCACCATCGGCTTAGCATCTCCCCAATTCGAATTGATAACGAACTGAAATTGAGAGGGTTTATTAACATTATCGACTCATTATGACTTATTATAAGTTGAGTATGGACGGAAAATAGCACGAATAAACCTACTCTAGACTTACCAGATATGTGACCGGTCATATCAAATCCAGTCGGAAGTCGGGATTTTTTTACCCTGTGCCAATGCATTCTCTTATATATGCGAGTCGACCATAGGTCGCCTCGCATATATAAGAGAATGCATTGGCCTAACAATTTTTTGTCATGTTTTTTAAATAAATGTTTCTTACAATTTTTAGGACATAAAATAAAAAACATACATTACCCTGCAGGGAGCCCCACACATATGTAGAAGCATATAGAAGAGTGTCGTCTGTTCATGTTTGTCTGGGGCTCTGTATGGGTGAAATTATAAAATTGTTAAAGAATACAAGAACAAATTATTAAAATTGTAAAAAATTGTTAGGCCAATGCATTCTCTTATATATGCGAGGCGACCTATGGTCGACTCGCATATATAAGATAATGCATTGGCACAGGGTAAAAAAAATCCCGACTTCCGACTGGATTTGATATGGCGGGTCACATATACGGAATTTCACCTGCGTGGAACCTCTTGTGTAATGTCATGTAATAAACCTACTATAGACTTACCAGATATACGCTCTATGAACTGTGTTTTAAATGTGGGCCGCGCCATAAAAAGGAATAACTGATACAACTCCACTACGGGTTATTTAACCCTTTACCCAACAAAACGGTCAAAAACGCCCAAATAAAGTTTCAACAGCCTAAAATATATTCGGTCTGTCTCAATAACACCATACAAATATGGATATCATTGGAACCGGTTCATTGACCACATTGTGATGGTTACAGTTATGCCCTGTGCCAGCGCATTCTCTTATATATGCGAGTCGACCATAGGTCGCCGCGCATATATAAGAGAATGCATTGGCCTAAAAATATATTTTTTAACACTTTTTCTACATTCTTTGACAATTTTATCATTTTTAATATGTTAAGCCAATGCATTCTCTTATATATGCGAGGCGACCTATGGTCGACTCGCATATATAAGAGAATGCATTGGCGCAGGGCCGTTATGTTGGGTAAAGGGTTCAGGACCTATGTGAATATCACAGGTCGATTATGAACCTGTTTGCGCAAGCATATGTTGGATATTTCGATCTGATTAATTTCCCGAACAGTTAACAGAGAACGGTTCCCGTTGGAATTTTAGGATTCGGATTAGAGTGTATATTATAACCGTGTGCATATTATAACTGTGTATAATGTAATCAATATAAAGGAGAACCGTGTGTTTATTATAATCGTTGAGAACCGTGTGTATATTATAATCCTTGAGAACCGTGTGTATATTATAATCATTGCTAAACCGTGTGTATATTATGATCATTATAAAGGAGAACCGTGTGTATATTATAATGTGTGTGCATCATACACGTGTGCATATTATAACCGTTTGTATATTATAACCGTGTGTACATTATAACCGTTTGTATATTATAATGGGTGTACAGTATAACCGTGTGTATTATAACCGTTTGTATATTATAACCGTGTATACATTATAACCGTATGTATGTTATAATCGTGTGTATACTATAACTGTGTGTATATTATAACCGTGTGTATATTATAACCGCATGCATGTTACAATCGTATGTATATTGTGATCGTGTTTATATTATAACCGTGTATATATATTAACCGCATGTATATTATAACCGTGTGTATATTATAACCGTGTGTATATTATATCCGCGTGTATATTATATCAGCGTGTATATTATATCCGTATATATATACATGTATATATATATATATATATATATATATATATATATATATATATATATATATATTATAACCATTTGTGTGTTATAACCGTATGTATATTATAACCGCGAGCATATTATAACCGTGTGATTTCTTATTCCAGGTTGACTGTATGGTTCTCGTTAAAACTGCCGAAAGTGATGGTACTGGAAACGGTTTCAGAAGCGCGCCATTCTTTGCAGGCATCAAGGTCGGTCAGACGCTCTTAATTTATATATCACGTGTTGTTTTATGATATAATATGATCTAAAATCGTTTTCGTTTATGATTGTGGTGCGGAATAATAATAAATCCATACTTGTCACCGTCCTATCGTTCGCCCTCATGACGCGCAGCTCCCGTTATGCTAGGGATACAATTGGTGAGATAATGGACGATTCCGATGTCATTGGTGGCAGAATTGTCGATTATACAATGAGGCACACGTGACGTCCACATTTTGTGCAGAACAGAATGCGATAGTGAATACTAATTGTGGACAGATATTCAGTGAGACACAGCGGAGTCGGGCCCATTAATTTGGTATACAAGTGATAATTGTTTTTATCTAAAGAGTAAGAGCACACATAATATGATATTGTCACTGCTACATTTATTTACCACAGATCCTTGACCCAGAGCTCACCTTGATAGAAGGGGAGAGTGGGACAATACGACTTCAGTCGACGGTCCCTGTCGGATGTACTGAAAGGGCAAAAGAGTTGAAGGAGGAAGATGCAGTGTGCAATGTGGGATGAAAGAAAACGATCTTGTGTTTGAATTCGATAGACAGGATTGTGGGATGTCCATACGACACGTGGCATGGTCAAATGTAACAACTATAGATGTCACAACTCTTCCTGACCATACATATAGGTTGGTGTCAACACATTTATTATTCCGAAAAGCCATATCCAGTAATATAATATGACTCCATTTATGAAGATGTTAAAGGTGAAAGGTAAACATGTTTCGAATTGTCATTACCAAATAAGTTAATGTGTAATGTATAATTTTCCCGGCGCCGATACAGACACACGGGTAGGTACAAGGGACGGGTGTAGTTATGTTGGGTGTCGTCTGTATGTATATTAATTTGGAATGTAAATAAGTATATTACCGTTATTACACATGTATATATGTTGATTCATAATTTGTTCCAACCAGCTATTTAATTGCTTTATTCTCAGATTCAATGAATAACATGAATAGATATTGAGCATACGAAATTACATACAAAGGATGGACAGAATGACGAATAAAATTTATGTAAAAAATATACAGGGACCTCCCATAACGTCCACATCGTCATCATCAACATCTTTATCATCGTTATATCACCACCACCACTGTCATCATGATCATCATCATAATATTCTTCGTCGTCGTCATCATCAGCAGCATCATCATCATCACCAACATCTTTATCATTTGTATATCGCAATCACCATCATCATCATTATCATCATAATAATAATCATCGTCACCATTATCACCATCATCATCACGATCATCATTATTATTATTATCATCACCATCATCATCATCATCATCACCATCAACACCAGCATTATTATCATCATCATCATCACCATCATCATCATCATCATCACCACCATCATCATCATCATCATCACCACCATCATCATCACCATCATTATCATCATCATCATAATAATCTTCACCATCATATAGTCGTCATGATCAGTATCGCCATTATCATCATTAAAATAACATATCCATCAGAGTCTTATAAAATATGTTTTAACCAGCTCTGGCATACACCATTATTACGCGCGCTGGGTTTATACTGTCCTAGAGATTGTAGATAGCTATGGTTCGCTGAGCGTTTTATTTATGGATAATGGGAATTTTTGGGAGGATTAAACGTCGAACTGCGAATCAGAGGCCGAGTCCGGAGAAAGGTGTAGTTGGGAATTTGAATTTCGTTTATTGTCCTTTACATTATTATATCAATAATGTTGATTTTTGGTTTGTGACAAACTCTGTCAATTACAAATAAAAGAAATGAAAAAGATAATATGTAAGTCCTATATTTCAACTTGTATAGACACTTTTCGTTCGACAACCCACTGGGGGTTGTGGTCGGAGACGGCCGAGTCGGCCGCCGGTTCGTAAATTAGTTGCTGGTTGTTATTGTTATTTTAACGGAACTCTGAGTTGGTCATTCGCGAAACCAATATATTTTATATTCTATAATTACAATCATGGGCATATAATAGATTATCTTGAGCGCGTTACAATTTCTGACATTGGTTTTCTTGTATATACATGCATTACATTTACTATAGTATTGTGTTAGGTTCAGGAGGACCGCTTATGTTATGTTGCGAGCGCTCAAAGGGACTATCAATCACCCGGCTTGGGGGCTTGCACAGCTGCCAACTATACGGGTGAGTGTAAGTGTATGGTGATCCAAACTACAAGACGATTGCAGTGTTAGACACAAGTATAATTAATATGTTACTTACTGGATGACTTGCCACGTGATTACAATTTCAAATGTTGTATAGCAGTGAGGGTGACATGACCTCATTGACATTATAGCCATTCTTCTCGCAGTTAAATGTCGTCTTACGTCAAGTAGATAAACCCAGTGGCTTTTCAATTCAATTTAAAGTAATTGGAATAACTATGTTCACTCTACTCGTGTGTGTGTGTTTGTCATGATTCGCTACACGGTATAATTGCTCGCAATGCGGCATTTATGCAATTAATGGGACGACACAGTAACTATGTGCCTCTCCCACTTTATGACAGTGTTCCAATTAGGTCGTGAGAAGTCAAATGAGACAAGCTAACGGAAATAAGTTAAATGACCCCCCGCCCAATATTTAATTTGAAGAGGAGTTTCTTTTCACGTCCTTGATTGTCGTTTTTCGCGTCAATGGCAATATAGAAAGTGCATGAATTATTCTCCTGGCGTGATACGTTTGGGTTGACCGTTGGCCGTGTTGTACCGTTGTCGTCTTCCTGTGCGATATGATAGGGTTGTCCCTGGTCCTGTTTCCCCGGCGTGTGGGATTTCCCCGGTGCGATATATTCGGGTTGTCACTATGTCCGGTTGTCACTGGGTCGGGTTGTGTCGGGTTTTGTTTTCCCGGCGCAATAGGTTTGGGTTGTCACTGGGTCGGGTTTTCCCGGATTGGGTTTTCCCGGCGCGATAAATTCGGGATGTCGGGTTGTCACGGGTTGTGTTTTCCCTGAGTGATAGGTTCGGGATATCACTGAGTCCAAAAAATATGCCAAAATAATTCTGCAATTCAAGACCATAAGTCGGTAATTTGGCCTGTGTTCAAAATAAGGAGTTGATGAACCTTTACTTCATAAGATTAGAACTCTTAAACTTTCGTGTTTTAAGTGTTGCAATTTGCGTTTGAAAGAATGTTAAAGATGTATTTTATCACATAATTGGCCCATAAAAGCAGTTTCATAATTATCGATAAGAGACACGTTTAATATTAGCGCGTGCGATGACGTCACATCGTTCTTCAAATGACTTGCGATCGCTGCTGTTTTTATCGTTGTTTTCGATGGATATTTCGCATTTCTTCGCGTTTATTTTATCATGTGATAAAAAGTATCTCACACTCGTCCTATTTTATACGTAATTTATCAACCTCGTCCACTAAATTCTATTTGAGCCTCGGTAAACCTCGGCTCAAATCGAATTTAGTGAACTCGGTTGATAAATTCCGTATAAAATAGTAACTCATGTGAGATCCTCTATATATCTTTTAATAACAAATTTGAAATAGTTGCGTGGGTATAAAATAATAAATATGAATTGAAGACCCTGTCCGTTTAACGCTTCTACCAATTAATATGCATTTGTTTTCGAATATTTTATTATGAAATGAGATGATTACATGGGACGCGTTATTGTTCTATTTTGAGAACAGACCATTCGAACGATACCATATAACGATAGATCGCATTATGCTGTTCAAATAGCTACGTATGGGACGCCAAATGTCGCAGATTGATTGACTCTATTGTTTTATTCCATAGCTATGAGAGATAATGAGTCTACATGTAATTAATGTTTATTTGTGACAAAAGTACACAACACAATTTCTGGTCTATGCTAATATTAACCACTATTGTTCGTTATCTAACCAATCAAACCTTTTTGGACCAGAACATATTCGAAATATAATCAATATTAATCGATAGAAGCATTTCCGGACAGTAGTCTTCGATTAATATCTAATAGTTTATACCCCGGTAACAAATGTTTACCAAGAGATATACCATCTCCAATAACTACAATATACCGTTGACTATGAATACGGAATCACACCAGTGTACTTTTCTTTAGGTCAACATCATAGACAAAGATATCAACACCCAGTTCCGCACGTGCATGTCAAACACCGATCCAAATATGTGGACATTTGACGGGTAAGTTCGATACAATACTTGGCATACATGGTATCGAGATATATCAACAGTGTGCAGATCAAATATATCCGAACAAATACACTTCTTAGTTGAATACCCAAACTTTTCGTCAGTATCACAAGCACTCGCATTAACCCAGTCAGAATACCAAGCACTCGCATTAACCCAGTCAGAATACCAAACGCTCGCCTTAACCCAGTCAGAATACCAAGCGCTCGCATTAACCCAGTCAGAATACCAAACAATCGCCTTAACCCAGTCAGAATACCAAACACTCTCTTTAACCCAGTCAGAATACCAAACACTCGCCTTAACCCAGACAGAATCCCAAACACTATCTTTAACCCAGTCATAATACCAAACACTCGCTTTAACCCAGTCAGAATACCAAGAACTCGCTTTAACCAAAATCAACCGAATGCTTCAGCCATAGTCCCGACTGCTCCCGTGCCCCAGGACATGACAATTTAAACTATATTATGGGTACATGAACACATGGACTTGCGAATATCAGGCAGTCAAGTAGTGATAGGCGGTACCCCTCCCCAATCCCGCGTACAACATTTTCGTTTTGACAGTAGAAAAATCCACAGCTCGAAATGGCAAGTGTTGAGACTTTATCCCAGTCAAAATACCAAGCAGTGTTTCGCAATGGGTATAAATATTCAATAATGAATCGTAACGGGTCATATATATTCAATAATGGGTCATATATGTTCTGTATAGGCTCCATTATGAGTCCTATTTTGGCAGAACAGTCACAAAACCGACGGTGAGATTTTTGTATTTGGCAAAGCAATGTATAAGAACTTAAAACCGTGTGCGTATACAGAATGGCGAATCCAAGTGTTGTAAATGTTACAACGGTATAATACAGCGCGTTATGCTTGTCTCGCGTGTGGTATGTTATTTATCTGAATGAGATATAATGCTTTAGTGCATGATCCGCCCTTATTCCATTCACGGAGCCCATTATATAATCATTATATGAAACGGTCATTGCATAGCAGTAAACGGTGACAGGTGTACCTAAATGTATTACTGTTGCTCAATCGTGATTCGGTTTCACGCCCAATTTATTGATTGAATTAACTTTTAATGACGTTCTGGATCAAGTAATGAATAGCATCAGCAACGAGTTACCAGCGTATAACGAGATGTTCAATATGTAATGCTTGTTTACGTGAACTTAGTATAAAAATGTGACCCGCCATATCAAATCCAGTCGTAAGTCGGGATTTTTGTGCTCTGTGCCAATGCATTCTCTTATATTAGCGAGTCGACCATAGGTCGCCTCGCATATATAAGAGAATGCATTGGCCTAACAATTTGTTATCATTTTGTTTAAATAAATGTTTCTTACCGTTTTTAGGACACCCCACACACATATATTTTAGGAGCCCCACACATATATAGAAGCATATAGAAGAGTGTCGTCTGCTCATGTCTGTATGGGTGAAATTATAAAATTGTTAAAGAATACAAGAAAAAAATATTAAAATTGTTAAAAAAAATTGTTAGGCCAATGCATTCTCTTATATACGCGAGGCGACCTCTGGTCGACTCGCATATATAAGAGAATGCATTGGCACAGGGTAAAAAAAAACCCGACTTACGACTGGATTTGATATGGCGGGTCACATATGGGGGTATTGTCGGGCTGTTTTGTTTGTTTAGTTATTAGATAAGTAAATACTGTCTCCATATTGTGAAATTCATTAAAAGATCGTTGGCGCCAATGTTGATGTTTTGTTTCGTGCTATCGAGTAATTCGTATTATCGTAATTTTGGAAGCAAGTGCTCGTTTCGTGCCACCATAATGTTAGGTGAACACACCAGGTTGTATAACAGTGATTGAAAGGTTAGGGGGTTTGCCATTTGTTTGTTTGGAAGATTTACTTTTATCCAGTCACACCAGCTGGTCACACACAAATGTAGCTGCTTTTCACCGACAAATTCATTGAATTTCAGAATATTCGCTTTCAATGACGCTCCTATACGATTTGTTTGGTAAGGTTCGGATGGTTTTTTTGTTGTTGTTTGAAAATATTATTTCCGCTGATATACGCAGACGATACTGTTGTTTTAAGTACGTTCTTGGTCAATGTTCAGCTGCCGTTTGCAATTGGAACTTAATATCAATGTATAAAAACTAAACTGCTGATAGGTCGCAGAAAACACAAAAAGCTGCTTAGCCGTGAACTTAAAATCGGACAGAGCAAACATGAAACCGTCGACAATTATACATACATCGGCATCACATTTCAATTATTGAAAGCACACTAGAAGTATACATAAAATTAATTGCGCCGATATTAAGGGCTTTGTCAACGCATTACCCCCAATATTTGACAGAGTATAAAATAAAGGATTGTGTTCACTTAAATTAGTATTCACAGTAACCAAGCCAAATGGATGCACCATGTTAGGAGTATAGTTCATGGTGGATTATATAAGAAAAACAAAATACGAACTTTATAGAGATTTAAAAAAAAAATTCGTCATCAAAACCAACAAACACAAAATCAATTTCTAGGACAAAAATATTGAAATCTGTAGTGAACATTGTGAAGAATGTTGAACAACAACAATAAAGAGAGCATCTGCAACGAGTTGCCAGTTTATAGCAGGATTTATAAAACGAGTCCAGTAAATTAGGTCTGGGCCGAGCCTTTGGCGAGGTCCAGTCCTATTTCACTGGACGAGTTTTGTAAATTCCACTATAAACTGGGAACTCGTTGTAGATTCTATTTATTTCATGATCTAAAACCTCGACAAAACATACTTAAATCAACAAATGGGACGCGAAACTAACATCGGATTATATAAGGCATACGATGATGATTCATTGTTTGCCCGTAAAATAAATCGTCCCAGAAACAAAGACCATTTGACGTATATTTAACACCTAATGCACATAAGATTGTCCACTTATAAATGGACAATCCGCACCTAAAATCGTCATTAATATATGGACAACCCAACAACGCTCTTTAAAAACACTTCTTCGAATATTTCCGTTATTTCGTCAAAAACACTTCTTCTCATACAAATCACCGTTATCTAGTAAATTAACATTCTTTATAGAGTTATTGCCCTTCATATTAAATATGAATCTAACATGCAGGATTATCGATATATGTCGTGATTTAGTGGACAATCCCAAACTCGCGTGCCACGCGTGGTTGGATTGTCTATTTATTAATGACCATTTTAGTCAAGGATTGTCCGTTTATAAGTGGACAATCCTTGAAGAATTGCCTGATATTTAATGACATAACTTTTCAAACTCTTCATTCATTTTGTTTGTTGGAAAAATATTGGAAGCCATAGTATTTACGGAATGTAAACATACGACAAACCAGAAGTCAAAGGTCACCTGGCACTATTTCCTGTTATTAAACGAACGTATAATATAATAATTAATAGAACGGATTTATTGAATGGAATAAGGGTATGGTCATGTAATAATGTTTTTATCTACCAGGTGTTCTTTGAAAAATTTACTTAAAACCACTTGTTTACAAATGATAGATTTAGTTGCTCATAATGTTGCCTGGAAGCTGACACGTGATGGGTGTGTTGGGGTCACCCGTTGTCCAATGCAGCTTGGTAGTTATAAACATGTGTGCAAGTTAGCGGCAACTGACCCATGAAGGATTATCCCATGAAATGTTGACCTATTTAGTGGTTACTATGTGGTGGGCTGAATTGAAGCTTAAGAAATTATTTTATTAACTCACCACTGTCCATAGATAACCCATTGCTGACATATCCCAGTTGGCCATGCTGGGGAAGTAAATGTATTATTTGTAAACAACTTAATTGTTCAAAGAACGCTTGGTAAATATGAATGTGTTGTTGTTCAACATTCTTCAGAACATATTTCCATATTTTTTATCAGAAATTTATTTTGTGTTTGGATTTGAGGGAGAAACAGATATGTTTTTAATTTTCTATAAGGTTCATCCATCATGAAACTCTTAAAATCCTTTTTGGGGGGTATGTGTTGATAAAGCCATTAACTTATGTTTTTGGGGGGTATGTGTTGATCATGCCCTTAACTTATGTTTTCTGAAATATGGTCGACTGAACATTTATTTTATTTCGAAAAAAATACATTCTACTTTTGTGTACGAACAACTCTGAATCTACCCCATTACTTTCAATATTTAAATCGATTATGTCGTGTTACTACGTAGAACGACATCCGCTCATGTTACACGTCATAAAAAGTGATTACCCCGGATAGACTATGTGTTGCGAGTTGTTTTCCGTAATACCCAGAACAAGACATTCCGACCGATAGAGGCAACACGAATTGCTTGCGTCATAATAAGTGTATACCCCGGTTTTTAAACCGCCTTATTACCCGGTAAAATGATTTACATACAGAGCAAACGTTGTTTATACGGGCCATGAACATGTATTCCCCGGATAGAAAACAGTGTTCCTGGTTCATACTACCAGGAAATGCAAGAACATATCCCGCGAGGGAACATCGTATTCGTGGATGGGATAAATACGCTTCTCAGCTCGTTAAATGGGGATACGACGCTACTCTTGATACGCGCCCTCGTGTGGCATACCGCATCGTACCCCCCAACAAACATTGTAACTTGATATGGGATCTAGATGTATGCACGGTGCTTGAATTGGACACTTAACAGTGTTGTTCACACTGTGTTTGAGTTTGGAGAATTTTCATCAATATACGGTTACTGATCTTCGTGTACCTTTTGTGATAAGCACAAACTCCATACATAATGCCCGTCAACCAGTCGTAAGTTGGGATTTTTTTACCCTGTGCCAATGCATTCTCTTATATATGCGAGTCGACCATAGGTCGCCTCGCATATATAAGAGAATGCATTGGCCTAACAATTTTTTACAATTTTAATATTTTTTTCTTGTATTCTTTAACAATTTTATAATTTCATCCATACAGATCCCCATACAAACATGAGCAGACGACACTCTTCTATATGCTTCTATATATGTGTGGGGCTCCCTGCACTGTAATGGGTGTTTTTTATTTTATGTCCTAAAAATTGTAAGAAACATTTATTTTAAAAAAATGATAAAAAATTGTTAGGCCAATGCATTCTCTTATATATGCGAGGCGACCTATGGTCGACTCGCATATATAAGAGAATGCATTGGCACAGGGTAAACAAATCCCGACTTACGACTTGGCACATAATGTGGGTCACACAAAGCAAACATTATGCCCGTCAACCCATTACATTTCAGGCATAGATGGCCGATGCACAAACTCGGACAGTTTGTGTTGTACAGACATCGTACTATGGATTTGCAGGTCAGTTTGAGCGATACCCAGTTTGTGTTGTACATGCATAATACTATTTACGATATTCTAACTTGCTCTATGTCAGCCAACACTCTCATGTGAATGGCCAGATTGTCCCAGTTAGGGGGTGTCAACCTTACAAATTTCGACTGCAACTTTAACCAGCGAAAACTCACAGGTTTGCGAAATTCCAAATACACCCACTTGTGTTAGAATTAGCAGTGACGATGCTAGAGGGTCACCACTATAGTGTACACATTTTGTCAACATACTATAGTAACTGTTATTATACGATTGGCCGCGAGTTCGCACAACAGCGAAAGTAATGGTATATTATTATTCTATTGCTTGACAGAGAAGTAATACGTTTTCATTATACACCTCACTCTCATGGAAACAGATTTTCCCCGATAAGCTCTCGTTCTGAAAATAAGAGGTCACGACAATCAGGTGTAACTCAACACCTAGTTAAGTTTTCCCCTCCGGTGTAATCTAGTGTGCTGTCTTTTAGTAAACATGGGCCATGGGGTTTTATTTATAGAAATTGTTGTTTTTTTGGGACGCATTAAAAGTTTTAGTGCGACGGCGAGTCCGAGTCCGGTAAAAGGTGTAGTTGGGATTTTCGATTTCGTTTATTGTAATTTACATTATTATTTCATGCACCGGGCGTCTCTCGAGCGACACGTTTGATTGACCCGTGGTTTGTTATTCGGATGCCAAGAAGTGTAAATCGATTAATTATATCGGGAATTCGCGAGTTAACCATTAGCGCGCTGCGCGTTATGTGTTTCTATTGTTCTTTAACCTGCCTTGTTGTATTGTTATTTGAACATCTTTCGTTTATTTTCACGTGACATAAATCGGAATGCTGTCTACACGGGGATTTGACGATTGTATAAGAAATTTAATTCGAACATGAACCCTACGATGTGTATGTTTATATCCGGTGTTTAACATGTTATTTAATATTGTTTAGTGAACTTTTTCATTTATATATACGCGACAAATACCGGTATGTTATATTCTAAATAAATTGCGATGGTAATTATTAACCAATGCCCACGTTACTCTTTCGTGCTGTTTGTAAATATTGACTTTTCTTTTACCCTTCACATTGGTTGTTTAACATACAATGTGGCCTAATTCTAAACATCATTTTTATTTATGTGTACCGATGATGTATCAGAATGCTATACGAATTGAAGCATGTTAAGAAATTACCCCCTTCCTGTGACGATATTTTAATTTATGCTCGTGGGGGAGGGGGCATATTATGATTAGTCCATATTGGACCATATTTTAAGAAGGTTAATCAACACTGATGGCACCATATTTTAATTTTAATTAACCCTCATAATGGGACCATATATTTATTCTTTAATTAAGTCACACTACCATCTTTTAATTGACCTTACTGAGACCATATTTCAATTACCCCACCCCAATGGGTCCATATTTGTATTGACCCTCATGGGACGATATTATAATTAACAATCAATGTACAATTTTAGTTAACCATCATGGGACCACATTTTGTATTGACCCTCAATGAATAATATATTAATTAACCCTCATGGGACCATATTTTATTCATCGTGATGTGACATATTTTAATCTACCCTCATCGGACCATATTCCAATAAACCCTCTTTGGGTGTGAACATACTTTAATTTACCGTAATGGAACCATACAAGTATTTTAATTAATCCTTATGAGAGGTCATATCAAGCGTGGATTAACTAATGCCATTCTTAGATCAGCAATGCGCCATCCTAGGGTGTATATTGGCAAGAATATCTGACCCTGTTGCATGGGTGGACTAAATGTGATTAAACATATTTGGTATTTGCGTAATTGGATACTAAATGTGATTAGAAACGTGCTCGTACTTCAACCATGTTACGAAGATCACAATTGTTTGCCCGATTATTATTCTGCATGCTATTGCATGCGCTACTTAGACCACTATTTCAAATGAAATTAGAAAACAATGTCACATATATTCAACTATATAGGTGTTACGTATTGTTCCCAATCACCACATTAAAATTGTTATATTACATATATGGCTAATACTATGATCTTGAGGGCATTACCATTTCTGACTTTGGTTTTCTTGTTAAATATGTTGCAGGTCAATGCTATGTTCACGGGGTGTGGGGTTGGTACGGCCAGTTGTAACTGTGGGTTGGCTATTCGCAGTATGGGAGCTCTTATGGTTGTCAATTTCTGCGGCGTTATTGGATATGGCCAACATACAGAAGATATCAACGAGTACATGGAACAGCGAGCCTGCAAGGAACTCAATATGTTTGTCGAAAAGAGAGGAGATGAACACAAGGTACATGTAGCGTGTGATTGTTAACATTGAGTAAGATTATTTTAAAGACATATTATGTACTTGTTCGGGTGCGTTAAGCTGATAGATTAGTACTCAGGCGCTATGCCAACTGGAGGAATGTAGCATTCTACTAACATCACCCAAAATCGCAAAGAAATCGACCATACAACTCTACAGAAAACACCTTCTGAACTACGCTCAATTGTAAATATTCACATCTCGATTCGGGATGCAAAAATCGGCGATAAATTAACGAAAATTATTTTGCCATCGATACTCATTGCATTTAATAAATATAACACTGACGGTGTGTGATGTAAATTTGGATTACTATTCATAAAAATAACTACTTTGAACAAGATTATTCTCCATCTCTATTTGATCACCCAACCAGAGTGTTTCGCATCACTTTAAGCGCTAGTAGAAGTCGCCGATTTTCTCGCAAACTATGCAAAGAATATCTCTGTAAAATATTCATAGAATCACTTTAATAAATTCTGACATATATGATGCTTGTATTCAACACGTTCCTGGAAAACCTAAACACATGATTTATATGTGTAAGGAAGAAATTTTTCAGGCACAGGAACATATTCTTCGTCGACAATATCAGGTTTTTCGCAACTGTGTCATGTATTGGCGATATACTAATATATTACGCGCATTTATGTTATCGTTAGCTCCAGTCACTGACGTAATATTTTTTTAATTATTGGAATATATTTCCTGCTGTTTGCTCAAAATCTTTGAACGATGACCTGTACCAGTTATCCGTGTTAACCCATGCTGGACCATATTATATTTCACTGGAATAAACCAAACGATAATATATTTAATGTACTTACAATGTGTACATATGTGTGGTACCTATGAATCAATTACAAGTTGCTACTGGTTTTGAAAATCATGCTTGTATATTGACGTGCATTAGTTACACTTATCAAACTAATATTGATCTGGTAGTGTGTTTAGAATAGACATATATATCCATTGTCGCGGCTGTCGTATTGAACAACAACAGTACCGTTATATTATTATTTAACCTCTGACGGACCATGACATAATTGTTTAATTATCTAACACGACGCTATAATTATTTAACCCCTGACTGACATACTTGTTTAATGATCTAACACGACGCCGTTATATAATTATTTAACCTCTGGTGGACAATGGTATAATTTATTAAATATATATCACGACACTATAAACCATCCACAAAATAAGATAATTTGGAATAAAGTTGTTTCTACTTTGGAATGATTCATGTGATGGCCAAAATATTTCATTGATCCTTCATAATATTCCACTGATCATTTATAATATTCCACTGATCCTTCATAATATGCACTGATCCTTCATAATATTTCACTGATCCTTCATAATATTCCACTGATCCTTCATAATATTCCGCTGATCCTCTATTATATATTGCACTGGTATTTCAGGTGACGTTGCCAACAGGGACTGTTGTAAAATTCAGGGTGAGAGCAAAACGAATTACATATATCCACATAACTCCTTCTATCTACGACATCGACAAGACATCCGGCTTATGTGGTACCTTCAACGGTGATATAACAGACGATTTCATGACGAAGAATGGCAAGGTTGTAAGCAATGGCTACGAATTCGCCGACGACTGGAGGTAGGACCAATCTTGGAACATAATTTTGTAACGTTGCGTTGACGGTGATTAACCCTTCCATGGCTGGAGCTGCGCTGGTGCAGCATCAATGATCATGTGCCAGTGTAATCTCACTATATGCGAGTCTCCCATCTGGAGCTTCGCATATATAAGAGATTCTAATGCACTTAGGCCAATATACCCCGGAAACACCACATATTTGCGGGGGGTTTTTCATGCAATAACCGGTCGCAATGTATAGTCCGGTTCATCGCTTCAATGTTAGATATTCATACGCGCCAATATTGCCGTTAGCTGAATTCCTAATCTCGGCCATGCCCAGTCCGACCCCGCTCACTGTTCCGGTTCACTCCATGGCGTAACCCTTATGCAATACATGCCGGCGACGTTACGGAGTAGATTATAGAGTTGGCGCCCTTGCTGCTGACTTCCGTTACTAGCTCGTTGCTATATAAGCAAACCAACACGGTACGGTACAGTCGCCCTGTATACATGTACTTTCAGAAAATACAAAACACCACACCGTTATATCCCACCAATGTCAGTGTCTCGATATCATTTGAACAAATTTCTTGACACGAAACCGCGACAGACACGGCGTGAAATACATCGCATTGAGTAAACGATCTCCCATTGTTTCAATTCAACTTCAGTTCGCGGTAAAATCAAAACCGCAATTTGTAAGTGGTAACCATCTGAGAAAGACTTCAGGTACACACAGAAACTAATTGTTGTGCATATTTATTTTATTTGAGGTGGCAATTTTTCATGTTTATCAGCATTTTTAACTATAAGAGCGATGGTAATTGAGGGACTATATTTCATCTAGCGCATTAAATTTAAAATAAAAGTCGTGAATTGGCTGAGTGTTTTCTATGGCCCACATTTCGTTGATAATTACGAGGCATTTGTTTGTCTAAATAATGTGTTTAAGTTCGAAGAGCATTAGAATGGGGATAACAGTGTGGTCTTTTGTGATCTCGGAAAGGTACATACTGTGGCAAATACCCGTTAATGAGCTCCGGCTCCGCCGTCGCCCATTAACTAAATTTGCCACAGTATATTCGCCATATACCTTTCCGAAATCACAAAACACCACACTGTTATCCCCTAAATGTAATGGCTTACAAGGTCAATGTAAATATTGTTAGGTAAATGTATTATCTTACATATGTGTGAATCTCTCTATGTAAGACAATGCACTGGCACAGGGTTTTTACAAAATTTCAGGAAGCTCCATAGAAGGGTTAACAATGTGGAATCAGATCCAATCAGAGGGTGATATTTCCTATAATAACCAGTCAAATATTCTTGCAATTGTTAATCGGATTATGCACTATTTGTTATATTCCTCTTGTACCATTTTTTGCTAACTTTCAAAATGCAAATCACAGTAAAACACCATTGAAGATCATGACTGTTTAAGTGGGCAGATCAATTTTTAATATATATATATATATATATATCGATTAACCCACCAACCCACGATGCTGTCGAGCGTCAAATGCTTAAAGTGAAATCGTTGAAAATGGAATAGATTACAATCAAGTGACAGTAGAAAGGGGGTTAGAATATCAGTGTGTTAATTAACTCCATCATACATTTACAACGTTCTCAAGTAAATCAAATTTCCATTATGCTTCACTGAATAGCATACCTGTTTAGGGTTTTGACATAGAATAGATACATCTAGCCCGATAAAGCATTCGAATAACATTTAGAAGAATACTGGCTGAACAATTCAGTACAACATGCACGTAATATATTATTTGTCACAAGTCATACTACCAATATAGCATCTGATTACTACTACTTTCTACACTTTTCAAATTATTGAATAGTATCTAACCGCCACAACCGTCATTTATGACATTATATCTGTACCAATCACCTACCATTCACCTACCAATCACCTACCAATCACCTACCAATCACCTACCAATCACATACCAATCACCTACCAATCACCTACCAATCACCTACCAATCACCTACCAATCACCTACCAATCACCTACCAATCACCTACCAATCACTGATACGCTCGGGTTAAAGATGGTATATCTCTTGTTTGTGATATGAATACGCTGTTATGCGACTGTTTCATATAGAGCGTAATTCAGCTCCATAAAATGCTGATATGGGCGTATTTGGGATTTTGAAATACGTCCAATAAGAATGCATGTTCAAGAGAACAGGCTGCATAAAGAGAGTATAACTGCTAAATCGGTTTTAAGGTGCATATAGCGCGTAATTCAGATTCATATAATGCAGACATGGGCTTATTTGTGTTTTGAAATATATAATACTAGCCGATGAGCCCGACGTTGTCCGGGCTATTCAAAAAACTAATTTCAAGTAGATAGCTCCACCCGTTTCCGAGTTCTGGTCTGCGCATGCGCGAAGCTGGCGTCGCACGGGCTCGGCGACCCGATAAAATTCGTATCCGGGGCAAGATACATTCACATACCAAATTTCAAGTCAATAGCTCCACCCGTTTCCGAGATCTGGTCTGCGCATGCGCGGCACGGGCGTCGCACGGGCTCGTCAATACGACGACGACGACCGCCTGATCAAACTACACACACGTACCAAGTTTCGTCCCGATCGGTCAAGAATCGTAGATTTGTATTAATGACAGACAAATAAACAGACAGACAGACAGACAGACAGACAGACAGACAGAGGTCTTCAAAATATATATGAGACTAGCCGATGAGCCCGACGTTGTCCGGGCTATTCAAAAACCAAATGTCAAGTCGATAGCTCTACCCGTTTCCGATATCTGGTCTGCGCATGCGCGAAGCTGCGTCGCACGGGCTCGGCGATCCGATAAAATTCGTATCCGGGGCAAGATACATTCACATAGCAAATTTCAAGTCGATAGCTCCACCCGTTTCCGAGATCTCGTCTGCGCATGCGCGAAGCTGGCGTCGCACGGGCTCGGCGGCCCGATAAAATTCGTACCCGGGGCAAGATACATTCACATACCAAATTTCAAGTCGATAGCTCCACCCGTTTCCGAGATCTCGTCTGCGCATGCGCGAAGATGGCGTCGCACGGGCTCGCCAATACGACAACGACGACCGCCTGATCAAACTACACACATGTACCAAGTTTCGTCCCGATCGGTCGAGAATAGTAGATTTGTATCAATGACATACGGACAGACATACAGACAGACAAACAGAGGTCTTCAAAATATATATGAGATTATAATAGCTTATTGTCTGGAGAATAGTCTGCGTTTTTCAGGAGAGGCAAAATATTTATTTTAATTTGGCTGTTGTTTATAAACTAAAGATTGAAGTGTTGGTGTCAAACAGGACACATCTCACATCGTTATCGTGGTACGCAAACAAGAAAGTCAAAGAAACGTGTATTATCAGGTACAACAAAGAAACATGTGTTATCAGGGACAACAAAAACACAGTTATGATCTACATGTAGAAGTACGACGCTTGGACACAAATGGCAGCCGTGGCGGGAGCGTGTAAATCATATTTTGATAAAAAAAAAACCAAAACAGACTTACGTCCTTTCGACGACGATACATTTAATGAGGTTCCACGCATAGTCGCGCATCTCATGATGTGAACATATTAGATAGACTTATACAGAAAACTACACTATTGTTAAAGATGGATTATCTCTTTAAATAACAAATTTTAAATAGTTGCGTGGTTATAAAATAATAGATATGAACTGAAGACCTATGTCCGGAAAAGCTTCTATCAATTAATAATTTAATATTGATTTTATTTCGAATATTAAATCGGGACCGTTTATGTGTCTATTTTTAGAACAGACCACTCGGATGATACCATATCGCGATATAGAGCACTGGGCTGTTCCAAAAGTCAAATGTCCCAGATTGATTGTTTGTATTGTTTTGTTCCACAGATATAAGCGATAATGAGTATAATTAACGTTTATTTGTGACAAAATTGTACAATAAAATTTCTGGTCTCTGCTAACAGTAACCACTATTGTTCGTTAGCTGAATTTCTGGTCTCTGTTAACAGTAGGCACTATTGTTCGTTAGCTGAACAAACACACCTTTTTAGACCAGAAAATATTCGAAATAAAATTAATATTAATCGACAGAAGCATTTCCGGACAGGAGTCTTCGATTCAAATCTAATATTTTATTATTTATTTATATAGTACATGTTTACAAAGAGATAATCCACATTTAACCTAGTACGCCGTATGAAGGAATCGATGCTATCTGACGACCACGTAACGAATATTTTAGTACACTACATGTGATTATTTTATATTTACAGTCACACATGTAATCGTGTTGTGAAACATGAATGCAGGACGTTGGTCGGTTGAAAGTACGTCACATGACATCGCGCGCTGACCCCAACATCCATTTTTGAGTAGACGCAACTTGCACCAAGTCACAAGAGTAACGTTGGAAATGGGCGCTTAATGCACTTATAATGTGCCAGTTGACTCGGTTGAGTGTAAATATAAGTAATGGATGTTGAGTTGGCTGCGATCCATAAAGGATGGATGCAAGTTGGTCTGACATTGTTTTTAAAAAAATTCAGACCAATTTGCATCTATAATCTATGGAACGCAAGCAGATCAACATCAATTTTTTAAATGTGAACTTTTGGCAGGAGCGTTCCCAGCAAGTATACACGTTGATTGAAAATGAAATAACAGTAACACATAGTTAATGATCTGAACTAGTGCAAGGATCGGGTGACAATTTACTTGAGAATAACAGTACTTCAAGAAAGTAGACAGAAACCCCTTAAAGATGGATTATCTCTTTAAATAACAAATTTTAAATTGTTGCGTGGGTATAAAATAATAAATATGAACGGAAGACCCCTGTCCCTAAAGGCTTCTATCAATTAATATTGATTTTATTTCGAATATTTTATCATGAAATGAGATGATCAATTGGGATACTTTATTGGTCTATTTTTAGAAGACTATTCAGGTGATACCATATAGCGTAGAGAGCATTATGTTGTTCCTATAGCTATGTACCTAACGTCAAATGTCCCATTTTGATTTATTATATTGTTTTATTCCTTAGGTACAAGCGATAATGAGTCTAATTAGCGTTTATTTGTGACAATATTACACAATAAACTTCTGGTCGCTGTTAACAGTAACCACTATTGTGTGTTAGTTAAACAACGCACGTTTTTAGACCCGAAAATATTCGAAATAAAATCCATACTAATCGATGCAAGCATTTCCAGACAGAGGTCTTCGATTCATATCTTTAACCGTAATATACCGTTTGTATAGGAGTAATGACATGGAAGACGATCTCTTTGATCCAAACATCGAGATAGATGAGACAGGGGGAGATACGAACGCGAGTCGGTACTGTTCGTGCACGAAAGAAATAATTGGAGTTATAAGGACTGGAAACTTCTGGGATAACAACCAGGTCACATGTAATGGATCTGTCGCGGGGGAAATGTGCCCTGAAGTAGTCGGCACTGTTCCTAGTCACATCTACAGAACATGTAAAGGGAGACGGAAGCGTGACACATACACTGATGACGTCATCGAATATAAACCGATTGTGATCACGGATGACATTCACATGGTTATACAGGTGAGAGTATTGTTGTATTTCAACAACGCGCGACCCTTTCCAGAAGAAGGAAACAACTACACGGATGTAGCTTTTCTCTCGCATTTTATGACTTTATTCTTCGTGTGCGTCAGTGGCAAAATGTTGTCATACGTCAAACGAATAGGATTTGACAACAGTCCCCATGTGAACACATAGACATGACGATAGGAAAATATCAGGGTGTCTATAAACACGCAACATTTTGTCAAATATGTTAGCAGTTCGAAATGTCATATTTGACACAGCATCAGTTGGACATTTCTGGCCAAAATAACCTGAATCACTCAGGACATTCCCTCGAGATCACCCGATGTTTATTTTCTAAAGGTGACCAGATGAAGCAACTCTAAATGGTGTGCCTCGGCCCTGGTCCGATTCGATTCACAATTGTTTGATTCAATGTAACTATAAATGGTCAGTCTGATCTGATTGAATTCAAAAATATTTTGACTGATTCGATTCGATTCGATTTGATATAACTCTAAATGATGCGCATGATCGGATTGGATTCAAAATATGTCGACTTATTCGATTTGATGTAATTCTAACTGATGTTTCTAATCCAAATGGATTATAAATATGTTGACTTGTTCGGTGTTTCGACTCGAAATCGGCTGTCCTGATTAGAAATGTATCAAACCATTTCCGACAGGTGCTCTAATGTTCATGTGTTCTAGAGATCAGAAGTTTGTTTGTCGGATCGGTTGCATTTTAGGAATTGTGGGTTACAACGCTTGGTCAAAATTACATGTACTATCATTATGTTAACCTCACCAGCCTCCGTCCCATATACTACAGCAGGTAAATGAGATCAATATTATAGAAATGGATGACTACAGTATACCGTAATGAGACCGAAGAAGTTTACTGAATGTCAATGTTCGGAATAGCCATAAACTGAGTTAGTGCCCACCAATCACACATCGCAGTCACACCCGTCTGTAATTATGACATTAATTAGCTGCATGCGTTTTCTAGCAATAATGTATATCTTTCTTGTTTGCTGCTGGTATCATTACGTTAGCGGACATTTATCTTTTGCATAGAAGACGCGTTCATAAGGTTTGAGAATATAATATACATTGATGGCCTCTGATACATGTATGTACTATGTATTTTAATCGTTACAGCTACCGCTATAAGTATTATATGAATAGTTCAATGTTGTCGCTCTTGATATACTTGATGTAATGATTCGATTCGAGATTCGATGCGATTTGTAATTTTAAAAAACCCATACGATGGTGAATATACTAATAACATGACAACGCCAATTTAACACATGCTGTGTTTATTACAGGAATCCAATTGGTTATCATGGACAGAACCAATCGCACGATCTTTCTGTGAAAATTATTTTGGAAGAAGTTCAGCGACAGCGGTGTGCGAAACTTACGTTGGCTTGAATCCGCAACCATTCATAGAAGATTGTATAACAGATATCAAGGTAATTTTTGCATATACTAGACACAGACAAATGTCCCGGTGTCGACTACGTCTAGGTGTGTAGCAACCGGTGCTAGGTTTATGTCGCAATCATTTACAAGACAATCAATATGGTGTATGAGGCTCAATCTAAACAGACTCACTGTATTTCCACTATTACTCAGCCTATAGAGCTGTAGGAACAATACATGATTCAACATTCAACAATCATCAGGATGAACACAAAAGATACTGGAGAGAACAGAAACATTATACGTGAAAAACAGAAAACAATACTTCAAGAATCAGACGAGCAATACAACATTTACTAAAAATTGAATCCGGAACAACTGTGGAGAGACGTGAATATCCGATTGATTGAGTCGGGTGAACTCAGCGAGAGGCGTGAATATCCGATTGATTGACCCGGGTGAACTCAGCGACAGGCGTGAATATCCGATGGATTGAGCCGGGTGAACTCAGCGAGAGGCGTGAATATCCGATTGATTGAGCCGGGTGAACTCAGCGAGAGGCGTGAATATCCGATTGATTGAGCCGGATGAACTCAGCGAGAGGCGTGAATATCCGATTGATTGAGCCGGGTGAACTCAGCGAGAGGCGTGAATATCCGATTGATTGAACCGTCTGAACTCAGCGAGAGGCGTGAATATCCGATTGATTGAGCCGGGTGAACTCAGCGAGAGGCGTGAATATCCGATTGATTGAGCCGGGTGAACTCAGCGAGAGGCGTGAATATCCGATTGATTGAGCCGGGTGAACTCAGCGAGAGGCGTGAATATCCGATTGATTGAGCCGGGTGAACTCAGCGAGAGGCGTGAATATCCGATTGATTGAGCCGGGTGAACTCAGCGAGAGGCGTGAATATCCGATTGATTGAGTCGGGTGAACTCAGCGAGAGGCGTGAATATCCGATTGATTGAGCCGGGTGAACTCAGCGAGAGGCGTGAATATCCGATTGATTGCCGGGTGAACTCAGCCGCCCATCTTGAAGAGATGTATTACCAGAGAGGAGAATGAACCAAGTCGATGCCTCACGTAATACGGCCGCCCTAATACCTCCATGAATCCTACACCACACCTCACGGGATTCACCCGACGGCAAACAGGGTGCCATATTAGGGGCTTTTACCCCTCGCAGCGGGGCGGTAGGCCTATTCTACCCCGGGCCCACATGGGGTTGTGAATTTTAGCGAATGTCTCAATTTATTCGAATTATGGGGTGTGAATTAAACCTTTATAAGGGTATGTTTTCAAGTAGATACCAGGACTGCTTAAACATAGTTATACGTGCTGCAGTTCAACTGTTGCACAAACATCAGTGTTGGTTACTCATCACAAGACATGTAATGGTAGCAGATTTGTGTTCCGAACCTGCGATATAGCTGATTCTTCAGAATCAGAAATATTGGCGGAGATGACCCCATACGGAGTTACAGCAGTCCGTATATTTACACAGATTGTTTATGGAGCAATACATCCTCTGAATAGTTATCTTCTGACCTTCAATCGGTGCGAACACCCACCGATATTGAAGTTTGGGTAAATGAAGGTAGACATATGAGTACATCCAAATCCATTAAAATGTATTATATACCAGGGCTATGGCCATGACCGAGAACTTTGTAAAAGTAAAGAAGCCACCACTACACGCTGTTCTGTTGCTGGTCATGATCATAAGGATTGTACACATCCTAAACCAATGTTCGAACAGTTACTGTAAAAGTTCATATGATGCAATGAATCATGCATGTCCATATGGGAATATTAATTCAAGATACAACGATGCAATGCTGAGAACATTTATCGTATATAGATGTTAAGAACATAGTTGGTGCCATACAATCAACTTCTTAAGTCACATACTCGGCTGCCGTTTCTAGAAAAAAAGTATGTTGATGTCAACAATCAGACAGAGAGTTAAACATACCACTAGCAACACAAGTTCAAGAAAATTATATTACTCCTACGCCATAATAATAATAATAATAATAGCAGATAATGGAGTAATAGCCGTTATTTCGCGGGTCACAGTGAGAACATAATTATATTAAATAGCGTAATTTGAAGAGTCGTAATCTGCTTAGGATCGCCTCTTTGAGTGTCGATAACGTAACTAAAATTCTCTCATTGTCAGCACATTATCTACTCAACATCAAGCGATTATCAGCAGATTATCTACCTAAATCAGGTTATGTTATAAGCGAGCGGATAATGTGCGGGTTTTCGGGAGAACAGGCTGCATGTAATAACCATGAGTTAACCTGAGCAATACATATTTGATGTCGGTGAACCTACCCATACATGCTAATCAATCAAATTAAAATACTATAGAATATCCGATAAGTACCCATCCGAAAGGTACTTTGATTGAGTTGTTGGGGTGTTCGTCAAGCAAATTCAAATCTAACAATTGTGTGACTAAGATATACGTTTTCGTATGTATTTACTATGATACATTTTACTGAGGTGCATCTGCTAAACAATGATCATTAAATAATTAATATGTGTAGGAATGGATTAAGATAAACAATATACTTACTACCACACCATGTTATAATTAGTAATTCGACTTCCATATTTTGTGATCAAGGCGAGGGAGGGGGGGGGGTAAATAATTTGCAGGAAGCTATGTTGTTTGTTTTTGCATCTGCCATTATCGGGTACCCGCCACCCCCAAACCTGCAAAAAATGTTGTTTACTCCAAATTGTTTGACACCACCACCTAATTTAACTAATGTTGGTCTAAAACCGCATAAAACCAATCTGATATCACACATATGACTGGGAAATTATCTCCGTTAGTTCAAATGATAGTTAACCTGTTTCGGAAACTTTTAATTGAACAAAATGGTTAATAAATGTCGATAATGTAACTGCATATCCAGTGAGATACAATTTTTCCCATGCAAGCTATTGCATGAACCGAACATTGTGTTTTGGCTATGTGGCTGTAATACATTTTAAGCTGATAACATCTCAGAACAGTGAATTCAACCTTGACTTTCGAGTCACATTTGTAGATATGCACATGGCATATCAGTTGTTAATCTTCAACTAGAGTTGGCATATTTTGAAAATAAATGCATATCTAGAGAGGATATTTACCAGGCTGCAATTGGATATATTATTTTATAAATTGCAAATATATGTAACTTCGGAGGACACATCCAATTCCATACTTTCTAACAGTTTCCTGATTAGTCTGTCACTCATTCATTTTTAGCAATATTCCGTACCACTCCTGTTATTCTACTGGGGCAACTTATTTTATACTAAATGACAAGCAGTCACTATACCAAACTTGGATAATTTAACTGTTGTGAGAGCAAACGATCAGCTGAGTTGCAACTAATTCATTGATTGGCTTGAAACACTGATGACAGTTATTTTGTAGTCATTGATTGTCACTTGAATGTTTGAAACAGTTGCTCACTCGTTTTCCATGCACACACTGATCTAGGCTTAATGGTCTCGGTTACATGCGGAAAATGTTTATTTATTTCAGTTCTACATTTCTCCAAGCTTCTTTCGAAGAGTGTCTGGAAATAAATTGTTCACCAACCGTCCCATATGCAACGTGCCAGCTTAACGTAAACTCCACTAAAGCCCGCATAAGGTCCCAGTAAAATATGGTGTTTGCTTTGCAGTTATAATATGTTTAAACTGTTACAAATGTCAAATATTGCCACAAATGTTCATCACAAAGGTTTGAATAAGGTTGTAAAAAATGGGGTTATATTACCCCCTCTTAACCCTTTACCCAACAAAACGGCCAAAACCGGCCAAATAAAGCTTCAACAGCCTAAAATATCTTCGGTCTGTCTCAATAGAACCATACAAATATGGATATCATTGGAACCGGCTCATTGATCACATTGTGATAGTTACAGTTATGCCATGTGCCAATGCATTCTCTTATATATGCGAGTCGACCATAGGTCGCCTCGCATGTATAAGAGAATGCATTGGCCTAAAAAATATCTTTTTTTAACACTTTTTACCATTTTTTCTT